>JANCMC010043217.1:17153571-17660477 GCA_024363005.1 Charaxes varanes | reverse complement strand
TATTTTTGGATATATTTAGAAACAATCTTTGTGCGCTAAATCTTTTTGGATCAACATATTTTAAAAGTAAATTAAAAAGAAAAGTTTAGCTGAGTCCATAAAAACGTTACAAAAGTTCTGTACAAAATTTTATAATAACAAATTACCTTAAATTATTAATAGATTTAATGTTGTCTGCTAAGTTGTACAAAGGTTTAAAGGAAACCAGCCAAAGTAAAAAAGTGACTAGATGCTTGTATTGCTATCTATTGTCTTATATGTAGTTTTTTTCTAGGCTCAGGATTTTTTTTTCTGCATGCTTTAAAAAAACCTCAATCATATAGCTTTTAGATTGAGTGAACTTACTATTTACATTGTGTGTATATAGTAATTTCATCAATTAATGTAGTGAAAAATTTAAAATAATTATATTATAGTCCAGCTATAACACCTCTAGCATCAATATAAGTAGGTAACCATATGTGTATGCTACATATCTACTTTTAAAATAATTTGATTGTTGACTGTTGTTAGCAAATATGTAACTGTTGTAATGTATAAATAATAAATTAGGGTAAGTAAAGCATTGAAAATATATAATATCAGAGGAAATGTTGAAAATTTGCATTACTAATCCACTTTATCTTTATGATTACCACAATCTTGTTGTATAAAGTACATTCTGTAAATAGATACATAACTAAGTTTGAGTTTTACTCTTGACATTGTGACAGAAATAGGTATTTAGCTGCACAAACATGAACAAATTTAACTTCACTAAACCTCCTTAGCTCAGTTTTCGAATTTTTAAATATGCATCTTTTTTTTTTAATTTATTGCTCATATATAGTTGCTTTTTAAGCAACTATTCTTGTAAATATAACCATATTCCAAGTTAATAAACACTCAGAATATTGAAAAGATACTGAGTTATTAAGGAGCTTTAAAATCTTTTTCACCAAGTGATGTCACATGTAAAATAAACATTAAAATACAAAACACCTCATCACTTCTTTAATATCCACAACATTAAAGATAATAAAAATAGAGTAGAAGATAAGTTTCACAGAAGGCACCAAAGGAAATAACCTTTCTTAAAGACTACTAAACCACCAACAAAACAAAAACTTTTTGAAATTTGTCCTTATACCCTAATAAAGTAATTCCCAATAAATATTTACTTTGTCTCTTCCGAGGATTCTGGCAAATCTTGACTTTTGTTAATAGGCATTCCCATGAAATGCTTGCCATTTGATATAATAGATCGTTTTCGTTGTGGTGTATTTGAAGAACTTGACTTTTCCATATTGTATTTAAACACTCCTTGTCCTGGCAAATTTGGTAATAAATTTGGAATTGTATACCAAACTCTATAAGTAATAAACCATGAAAGAATAGCTATCACACCACTCACAAATTTTTCAACCATAATGTGATAGTAGAGAATTGTTGACACTAACATAACATCCCATAGTAGTTGAAGTAAGGCCATACTTATCAGAAACCCTCTCACATATGGTGTATATTTTTCATAAGACACCTTCAGTATGTCTAACTCTTCTTTGCTGATATTTTTAAGAGGATTACTTCTTGGTGATCTGTCATTTGAATTCCTCGCATATCTCTCATCTCTGATGTAATCTCTTATCTTTTCCCATCCATTAATAGCTCTCGCTTCTTCTATCAAAACTAAGCTTGAATAAATTAAAATAAAGCAATGGCCAGATATATCAAAACCATTCCAAAAATGGCCTTCTTTCAAACAAGATACTTTATCATTTATTGACCTTAAATTACACCTTCCATAATTACTCTCTATAACATTGAATAAATTTACCCATATGTACCAACAACATGTTGCTATCAATAGTCTCGGTAAGTGGGATGTTAATATTAGTCTCCTGTTGCCGCAGCAAGTAGTATACGATGTCAAAACCACGAAAGGAGTTGTTAAAAATAATGTCCAAAACCAACCGATTTTCACGAAATATAGGTTAAATATATTATCACTTCTTGAAAAGTAGGTTTTTGGAAAAGTAAAAACATCTGCTACGAGGGATAGTAAAAAGAGAGTACCCAAATAAACAGCTATTTTTAAATTTGTGTCAAAGAATAGTACTTTCTTGCAAACATGCACTATCATTAGGATCAAAACTTCTTTTATAGACGAAGCTTCCCGGATAGGTTTTGTACCTTTTGGATCCAATGGTTCATTTTGGAATTTAAAATTCATTCGATTGGTTTTAATATTTCCTCTGCTAGTCATGTTTTTCTTATTTCTTTCATTCCCTACCAATGACACATAAGATGACAGCGAAAAATCGTATGTTTCAAATTTCAACTATGAAGTAATCAAGAATTAACATAGGTAATGTTGCCAAAGATAGTACACAAAATTATAACGCCGCACTCTTTGGTTACATAGAGGTTCTACGCCGGAGCTACGGTACGACGCAGGAACCAGATATAACTTCATTTCAATGATCATTTAGTGTGGCTGGGTGCTTTGCGTTGCTGCGCAGAGTTTTGTAGAACTTTGTAGTCTTCAAGGACAACAATGTACAAGCAGCCAGACATAGGTCAAAGAGCAAAGAAGTATTTTCATGTCGAGGGCGTTGAAGCCGGAATTTAATAAATAAACCTTGGTTTAATTTATAAGTAGAAGATATATATAATACAATGAAAAAACAAAACAGGATAGACAGATATACAAGGGTTATCAAAATAAATAAAAATGAAAAAGAGTAAAGAGTATTCATTAGATACTCATATATAGACTCTTTTAACATCCTCCTTTTTTGACAACCCTATTGAATTAATCCAATCCAATTTACATTCCAATAGACACCATCCGTGGTTTGTGCAATGCTTTTGTTAGCAAATCTGCCAATTGAAACTCAATGAGAACATATTCCACACGTAACTCATGTTCTCCGATGAGTACTCTAACGTAAAAATGTCTCAGAGCAATATGTTTTGTTCGTCTGTCAAGCTCTGGGTTATGTGCGATCTTTACAGCTGCATCATTATCAACCTTTAGTATGGGAATCTCCTTTAATATTGATATTTCAGCATAAAGTCTTTTAAGCCCGATAATCTCTCGAGCCGCTTCGCTGGCTGCCACTAACTCGGCTTCTGTACTTGAAAGCGCGACACATGGAACTAAACTACTTTACTTTAATCCGCGAATGAATACGAGGGAAAATCGGTGTAATGCTGCAACCCAAAAGCTACACCACCGAATCTGTCACCAAAGCACAGCACTACACTGACTTTCCGATGTGCCTCAACGCACTTTTCGCTTCGACACCGAAGCATCATCAGGGTGGGGTTTCAGTCGGTTGGAGTCCGATATAACCCATCATCGGCCCTTGTGGAGGATGGGTACCCGTGTCGGGTTTCCTCACGAAAAAAAATACTGAACTATGTCTAGCTCCGGTATAACAGTAAGTTGAAATTGTGATTTAGTAGTATTAATTAGCCTGACTGCTTTGAATTGATATTATTAAAGCAGTAAGGGATTTAAATTTTGCTCAGTCCGTGACAGTTTCAACAGGCATTCAAACAAACCACCCTAAAATTTGTAGACAAGTCAATTCTGTTTTACAATTAGTTATACATCACTCAATACTTTTGTGATTTAAGTTTATTGACAGAAACTGTACTTACAAAACACGAAAATTCACTATTGTACAGTATTTTTCATATCATTTATTATATCACTAGCGGACCCGGCAGACGTTGCCCTGCTTGAACGTTGGGTTACTTACTATTTTCTACATCTTATAATATTATTCCCGCTCCCATTCCCGTCCCTCATTCTCGTTCCCTTCTCCGTTCCCGTTCCCTTTTCCGTTTCCGTTCCCGTTCCCGTTCCCGTTTCCGTTTCCGTTCCCGTTTCTGATGTTTTGACTGATATATTTCTTTCCTTAATTTTGTATACTACGCTCGTCTCCGAGTTCTAAGCTACCTCCCCACCAATTTTCAGCCATATCGCTTCTGCCGTTCGTGAATTATAATTAACGAACTAACACGACTTTCTTTTATATATATAATTCGTGTATATAGATAGGAATATATTACATAATAAAACAAACATAAGGGATTTCAATTTAGTCAGTTGGTAGTTTCAGTAGACGTAAAGTAGAATTGGGTAGTCTTAGATATTTAGGCTATTTTGATAGAGTAATCAAAATAGTCTAAACGTTTTAACTATCCAATCCTACTTTACTCATAGTTATATATCAATCAATACTACTATGATTTCGAACTTAACAAGTTTATTAACAGAAACGCTACCTAAAAAACCTATAATCCGCAGTTGTACGGCATTTCAGACACCATTTATTACATAATTGGGAATCAAATTACATTAAATCAGTAATAAAGCAGACAGATTTTCGTTTTTCTACTTTTAATAATCTTTAATTATCTTCCTTTTCTTAAAAATAGTGTAGGATCCACTGATAATACGTTAATATTATTAAATTAAATTTTTACTTTAATTATAACTCATCAAATTGGTGTACGCACGCCTCGTACTTACACTGATCACAATGTACTTAGATAGTTGTTACTCAGTCAACAGTCGTAACACAACTGCCTCGCATAACCAATTGTCTCTGTATTTATACTTTTATGAACAACTACCCTCCTCTATGTATACACTACAAATAGTATCGTACACGACATCGCTATGCAAAAACATATCGTATAATAAATTTTAACACCAAAACACCATTTAATCAATACTTGTCTGAGCTACTTTAATTTCTAACACGTCCTTATTTTTAAATTGTTTATCGCTTTTTGCATAGCCCCACTCGAGAGCTCCACTGTGATTTAATCAAGTACGGACTTCTCCCGTTGAATAACGAAAATAAGTATAACAGAGCACTGAAAGCGAATGCAGCGCTTTAAGCGAAATAATAAACACTCCTACAAAATTTGAACTCTCCGCTTGACATCGCAGAAACTAATGAAATTATCTCACGTACCTGATTTCTTCTTACTTTTGATATTTTCGCTTTGAATAACCGACTAAACACTATATTTTCTTCGGTTTTATTTCCTTTAAATTATGCCTATGAGACTGTCTTTAGTGCTGTTATTACGTGTATTTAAAATTAACCAAAGAACGAACTGGTACTGCTATAAACTACAATAATTTTCAAGGCAATATTTTGTGCCCATTTTTATTTTTTATTTTTTTATGGCCCTTGCAACCATTATCTTTATATTGATGCTAAATTTTTATACATTGCGAAGTATTATATTTTAACAGTGGATTATGACAAATTTTGAAAAATAGGTTTTTATGGTTACTAAGTATCTACTATAGCCAAAAACATTTAATATTTCTGCTGGCCCATTGGCGCATTGGGCAGTGACCCTGCCTTCTGCTCCGAGGGTCATGGGTTCGATTCCCACTTCGAGTCTGGGAGTATTATCCATATTTATGTATTTTTATATATATCTAAAAAAAATATTTGTGTATAACAGGCGCCTGGGCCCTTGATCTAAAAAAGGGTAGAGTATCGAAGTACGTGTCTCGTGCATAATGTAGAGCCGACGGAGAAGTCCCTGCACCCTAAAGAAAACCATAGGAAACCAGATGACTTGGAAACTTTTAAGAAACCAACCTCTTAAACCACTCAATGAATGAATAAATCACCTTGTCATTTCGAAATAAACACTTATGATGGCGCAGCGACCCCAATCGTATTTAGGCCTCAGAGATTAAGAGTTGCCACTTCCGTCGTCCTGTGCAGTCTCATGCCATTACGTGGCTAGAAGCTGGCGCAGATCTCTGTACACTTGATTGTCAGACTGGAATTCAATACTGAAAAAAAAGTATATAAGGATCAAAAAATCATGCGCTATCCTTCCACAGACAAACTCATGTACAAAAGCAAATATTTTTCCTTATTTTGTTTGGCGAGCTCGCGCGGCAAGATTAGTGGCGGTTTTGTGAAACAGAAAGGCTTTTTAGTAAATTTCACCGGCGGGCGGTTCCGTTCTGATTAGATCGTATCTACCAACGTAACTGGGTCATACAATGCCTGCTGTTTGAACACGCGATATAGGGCTAAACTTCGTGCAGTGTCTTGAGTGCTTCCTTTGTCATCAACGTATTATAGAATCCGTGACATGCATCACTTTCCTAGCAAAATCAAGGAGAGTGAAGGACTAATTTATAGAACAAGATCGTATCTGCCAACGTAACTGGGTCATACAATGCCTGCTGTTTGAAGACGCGATATAGGGCCAAACTTCGTGCAGTGTCTTAAGTGCTTGTTTTGTCGTCAGCATATTATAGAATCCTTGGCATGAACCACTTTTCTAGCAATATCAAGGAGAGTGAAGGACCAATTTATAGAACAAGATTATAACTGCCAACGTAACTGGGGCACACAATGCCTGCTGTTTGAACACGCGATATTGGAGAAAACTTCGTGCTGTGCTTAAGTGCTTGCTTTATCATATGCATATATCGATGGCATGCATCACATTTCTCGCAATACCAAGGTGAATGAGGGACCTATGGAACAAGATCGTCACTACCAACGTAACTGGGTCACAGAATGCCTGCTGTTTGATCACGCGATATTGGGCCAAACTTCGTGCAGTGTCCTAGGTGTTTGCTTTATCATCAGTCTATTATTCTGGTTATTCAAGTATTCAGAGAAGCCAAAAGGACTCAATAGGTATCTACCAACTTAAATTGGTAATTTTTTTGGACATTTTCGTAAGCGGAATTCTTAGTATTATAGTAAAGGGCTTTTTACTCATGTTGATGATATATCGGTATCGAGCGAGCTCATGAGGAAGACTGAAGATTTGAAACTTGTCGGAAAAACCCGATATGTCATCACCGTGGGTTTAAAAGGCTGTATTACTGCAATAACTATCAAATAGGTCACACAAAATCGTTTTTAACATTAAATTATAACATATCATCTCAATAATATGGTTTAATAAATTTAATACACAATCCCTATTGTATATGCAGTAATTAAATGGAACAAGTCGTATAACACTTGTATAAGCAGTAATTATATATGACAAGACGTATA
The DNA here is from genome assembly GCA_024363005.1 of Charaxes varanes. Taxonomy (NCBI): domain Eukaryota; kingdom Metazoa; phylum Arthropoda; class Insecta; order Lepidoptera; family Nymphalidae; genus Charaxes; species Charaxes varanes. The sequence continues at coordinate 17,653,422 of JANCMC010043217.1, read as the reverse complement.
ACACAAGTGGCACGTTCCTTTATCTCGTAACATCGGGTCGGCGACTTACCGTATCAATGTCAAATTGTCTGTTCCTTATCCCGTATAATTATACCGTCGTCGCCCCTTGCGGAGACAGATTTATTAACGACGGTATGGAATTCTAGTACACGAATGTATAAAGTGATTAATTTTTTGTAATTACTCTGTGGACATATCTGGCCACCTTCACAAAAGGTGTATCTAGAATTTGAAATTAAGGTTAGAACGCGCAAGCGATATAATTGTAATTCTTGTTTTTCCATTGTACTAGTTTTTGCATGTATAATTTTCTGTGTAAATTAAAATTTTAAGTATAATATAAATTTACCCGTGTAAATGATTTTAAATAACTTGTATATATTATATGTTGGGTCTCTATTAGTGCACTTATTCGTACTTAACAATTCGTTAATAAATCGTATTACAAAACAATCTGGCACATCTGGTGGTGCGATTAAATTTCAGTGTTTATTACTAATTGTTATGTCGCTGTGTTAACAACTGTATTGTAAGCAAAAGCATATTTAAGTTAAAAACGTACACACGACGTCTTTTAAGAGTTTGTCTATTTCTTCTTCTTCTTATCGTATCGATGGTCACCCATCTATCACCCGGTCGCAGCCAGAGCAACTTAACTTAGCGATCAACTCAAATGCCGACCACTGATTAGGCCTCGACCTCCTCAGTTATATTTTGTATACTAAATGATAATAATGTTTAAAACATTGATTTATATCACGACAATCATTTACGTATATAATAACGTAAACATTTACGTATTTTTTTCAAGCTTTCCTTTTTTATTTTTTAAAGAATAAAGTAAGGTAATTTTATCATATGCTATCAATTATTATCAATATCGTCATGTTTATTTTCGATTCACTTCTTATGATCTCTGTGCAAAATAATATTATCCTACCAAATGTAATATTACTCAAATAAAGTGATATGAATACGGTTGGTGACTTCTGAAATTGCTAACATTATTTTGCCTCCGGAGATAAAGGTATGCTGAACGGTGTATCTTATGAAGTGATATATCAAGGTCTTTTACCATTCAAAGATAAGGTTGAGTTTGAAAAGTATTATTTATATTATATAAATATCCAATTTAAAATAAATAAATGTTTCCTTTCAAAGAACTTAGAGCTGTGACCAAGACATGGAAGAAAAATATTTAGAACGTTTAATAGCTAAAGTGGGAATGGTATGGGAATGTGGCTCGAATGAACTTGCAAAGGTGGGCCAACATTGCGACTTCCTGGATGCCCACCAACGGCCGCCGACGAACCGCAGGCCGAGGAAGAGGTGGCGCGATGATTTGGATGTCTTTGCGGGGAAGATGTGCATGAGATGGGCCCAAAAAGATGAAAGTGGCCCGAGAAGGAAGAGACCTTTGCCCAGCAGTGGGTCACAATAGGCTAATTAAAAAAATATTGGCCATAATATAATTAATTAATTATTATTTGTGTAATATAGATTTGAAGTTACAAGACATATTATATGATATGACATCTTGTCGTCTGGTAATGTAGAGCTTGTAATACATTAAACTATACATATATTAGAATGGAAAAAGACGAAATTCTTATATGCTAGACATCACATTTTTTTTTAATATTTCGCTTTTGATATTGCAGTTTATAGTTTGTGTGTAATTTCCTAATGACCAAGAAAACATTATAAAACAATCATTTAAATAAACAAATATCCAATAACGAATAACAAGAGTCTAATACCAATATTTTCCTAATAATTTTTTTTATGGTAGAAGGGGCTAACGAAACGGCGATTCATCTAAGTGACTACCGACGCTCATGGGCATCTGCACCACCATTAGGCTCGCAGATGCATTGCCGGCCTTTAAAGAGGGGTTTAGGCCACCGGGAACTCTCATAAATCGAACGAAAAGTGACAACAATATCATCACTTGGAGTGACAGTATTACCGCTACTTCGCGCCGGTCTTATGTGAGGAATAGGTACTAGAACCTGGACGCGCCAGCACAATTCAGTTGCAGGCGAAAAGGGCTGCAAGCGTGGCGCTAGCTCTTATTAAAATACTGCTCTATATAGTCCTATGTATAGCCTTACATGGCTACATATGAAGATTGAGATACTGATAATAATAGAGAAACTTTTTTTTTTATTTACAAAAGAATCTGGTTCGAATCCTTCATCGACAAAACGATTTATCCACATTTCCTTCTGTCAGGCAAAAATATTGCTATCGTAATATCCAAAACATGTTGGTGCTGGGTAAAAAATACGCAGCCATCATTGATTGCGCAGGCATGCGATTCGCCTACGGATAAACGGCGACCTTAGCTCGGGACTGGTCTGACAGCATGCTTCCCTGCTACAACACGACGGAATTTATAATGCCATTCACAAGTCTCTACTTGTTAGCTATATTTTAAAGCTACACTATAGTGCTTTGCTTTTCGAGGTGAGTATTGTTGCATGCACTATCAAGGTCGCTGCACCAATGAAACTATTATAAAAATAAAGAGTGTTTTATAGATAAATGTGTAATGGCAACAAAACAAGTATCAACTTGTTAGTCGTATTTTTAAAGCTGCACTATATAGTACGTTGAATTTCGAGATGAGTATTGTTGCATGCATTATCATAGTCACTTCATTAAATATGGGTCATGAATTTATCTAATGATGAAGACTATTTTTGAGTTTAATAATTCATAGAGGTTAAGAGATAAAATATTCCAATTCGTAAGTCTCAATTTGTTAGATTACTTACTTACTTACTGGAGCGGCTCAGCTAGATAGAGGAGAGTGGTCAAAGAGTGGGGAGGCCTTTGCCCAGCAGTGGGACATTATGGGCTAATAAAAAAAAAATATTTAGGTTAAAATATGCATTGTGCAATAAATACAAATACGCAATTTCAAAACATTTCTCAATACTAAGTAAATAAAGTTACCTGCAAAAACAAACAAAGGTTAATAAAATTCAATAAATTGTTTTAAATTAGATCTTTAAAATATCGAATGGGCTAAATATTAGGCTTTGCTAATTGTATGTTTTTTTTTGTTTCAGGTACTTCTACTCCACCACCAAGAATAATGTAATTTTTTTGCAGACAACACCCACGAATTTAATTTTTCTTAGGTATACTTGTGGCAAACATTTTAAATACAATATATAGAACGAAAATTGTGTGACTAATTTCTTAAAAGAAAGTGACCAACGTGTTTCTTACAGGTTTTCTCGATTGCCTAATTATTCCGCATTTTAGTAGTGATATTTAAGATCTTTTGCTGCGTTAAAACGGGTACAATACAAGTTTAACCGAAGTGGCCATATTATCGAATGGTCTCGAAACAAGTATAACCTAAAACGTTTAGAAGTGGCGACTCTATTGTTGTGGTTATTTTTAACATAATTAACTGATAAATTAATGTGATTACGCTCCGGCTTGTCGTGATAAATAATAATAGCTATTTCTATTTTTGGTACGAACACTTCCTCATGCGATAAACCTACAACGAGCACGCATTTGACCAGATTACCGTTTTGACTAATACAATGTTTAATTCCGATAAAATTTATAAATAGAACACGCTGGTGATAACAATCCGTTCTGTTGTTCTCTTCTCTTTTTTATTTAGTTCAAGTTGAGGCACCGACGTTAGTAGTGGCCTTTCTGTCTTCGATTAATACGTAAGTCAATAATTTTGTATGTTTCTAATGCCTGAGTCAGATATAGCTCAAAGTGTTTGTACATTTTTGTCCTTGAAGACCACAAAGTTCTACAAAACTTTGCACAGCTACACGAAGTCCCCTGCCACACTACATGATCATTTAAATGAAGCTATGGCTAGCTCCGACATGACGTTACTACTTTTGAAGGTTCAAATGTATTCTTGGCGGGTTCAAATCCCAATTAGTTTATAAATGGGAATAAAAGTTTGTTTGTTCCGGTTTCACGCTTGATAACCGAACATCCTGAAAAATACTATTAATTTGTTTGAGTAACGTGCTCAGATAGTTCCCATGTTAAACCAGGCGAAGTCGTATTAATATAGGAAAGATCTGGGAGGCGGAACATAAAATGAAAATTATTGACAATGTGAAATAGGCGACTATAGATTTAAGATTTTTTTTTATTCTTAGGAATTTAATTTTAATTAGAGGTAGCGCCATGCTTGTAGCCGAATTGGTTCGGCGCGTCCGGGTACCAGTACCTCTTTCTCACATGTGATCGGCGTGAACTGGCGGCAATGCTGTCATGTCAAGTGATGGTATTATTGTCTCGTTTCGTTCGGTTTGTTATACTTCCCGGTGGCCTACACTAGTCATTAAAGACTGGCAACGCATCTGTTAGCCTCCTAGCGTCGGTAGAGACTTAGCTGCCTGCTGCCTGCTCGTTTGCAACTTGTAACATAAAAAAAATCTAGCAAGACCACCTCTACCTTATTAATAGTGTAATGATCAGCTCGGTAAGACTCTGGGATACTGTTACCGAGGCGGAAAAAATGCTTTCACATCAATGATCAAATTAACTTTTGTCTGCGGGTGATATTATGAAATGTTATAAAAAGAATTCCCTTCCGGCAGATATAAAAGTAATATGTCCGGGGAAATCTGGACACGGCTCGCTTTTACTTCCGGACAACAGCGGGGAAAAGGTTGGTTTATTATGTATGATGATAACTTACGTTGAGTATGATTAAATTATGTTTTTTTTTTTTCAATTAAAAAATATGGATAAGTATAATGGCTACTGTACCTTATCTAAGGGTGGGCACTGGCTCTTGAAATACAGTTAATTCTAGTTCGGGAACCAGGGACTCATGATGAATATGTTTCACGTCATATTTTTACGTCAATAAAGGATATTTATTATTGTTATTATAAGTGTTTTAGATAGAAGAAAATGCTAATAAGCTACCGCTGCCGCCGACTCCTAAGTGAATTCGAACTACAATTTATCATATTAAAAAGTATCAGCTATAGATCATGAAGCTAAATTTTTTCATCTTATTTTAAGCGGACGAATTCGCGAGTAACAACTAGTAAATGATATATAAATTAATTGTACTTCGTTGATCTCGCTAAAAGTCGAAAACCGATGGACCGGTTCAAATTCTGTTTGTTTTTTTTCATTCCCCTTATTTGAGGGAATGTTTAAAAGAAAGTAACTATAGGAAAAGTCGAAAGATTATTTATAACTATTAAAAATACAGATTTGGTCTCTACTTAACTTTTACTTCTTTGAAACAATAAAAATTATACTAAAAATCTCGTTAACCAGCATAGGTAAAACGCTTCGTATTGATTTATAATTGGATCATACAAAATCTGTCTGTCTTTTTGCAGTATGCCGATTTCCTCGTTTTTAAGGTACCCTAGTTCTACATGGAACTCTTATAATTTTCCTCTGTCCGTCCTTCCACCAACAAGGTGAACGCCTCTAGGATTTCCAAACTAGTAAATAGATGTAGAAACTTGAAATTTGACATATTGATAGTGCATGCCATAAACTCATTAGGAAAATTATTTTGAGCGAAATCGGATAACTTTTGAAGTTATTAACAAATACTTTTATTTCTTATCTGATACGGAACCCTTCTATAAGTGTGTCCTGATGCGCTCTTGGCCATTTTATTGCTATTTCAATAGGGGATGGGACTAATTATAATAGGGAACTTAATTTTTTTGTGAGTGAACTAAACGATGTTAAATAAAGAAGCTGCAGCCTGAGGACATTCTGGATTCATATTTTCCTCCAAAAACTAAATATTTAAGTTCATTGAATTAGTGCAATTAAGGTTCTTTATTAGGTAGTAGAGACATGGCATGCAGAACCTGTAATATCACCACAAATACCTAGAAACGTTGCTTAAAAACTGACTTTACGGCTAATAAAACTGAACAACCAAAATTTTGAACCAAAACGTCTTAAAAAAATATAAATATCTATAATACGTCAAGAGAAAACTTTCGACGCCATTTTACAAAAATATGAAATTTTCCAAAATTATATTTATATAAAGGAGGCTGTACGAATGATAATATGTTTGTGTAATATGTAATATTAATTTATTAAAATAGATCGTCATGCACACAGATGCCAAACGATTACGTGATTTACACACGCATGTAAACTTTTTACTATAAGATTGTGGCAAAGCGTAGACACGATGGTAAAAATATTAATTGTAAAATATTACAATGTTGTACAAAGAATTGAATTTTTTTTATGTAGCTTAAATAAGCATATAGTATGCAAATCTAAACATTTGTTGCCTAATTTCGACCATTAGGTGATCACTAATTATTAACTAACACTTAATAACTCTGTCCAAAATATATATATTCTGTCAAAATCATTCATAGATAATGTAAACTTTGACAGAAACTACATAGTTGATATTGACAGTTCGATTTACAAAAAACATTTATGACCTAATTTCGACCATTAGGTGATCACTAATTATTTACTAACACTTAATACACGCTCTGTCCAAAATATATACTATCTGTATTCTATCAAAATCATTCATATACAATGTAAACTTTGACAGTAACTATATAGCTGCTATTGACAGTTCGACTTACAAATAAACAATATTTGTGAGCGATTTACAATCGCACACAAAGATTCATGTTGCATAGATTATAGTTTGCATTTTGCAAACGGGACACGCTCACTTTAAAGTATCTTTACCATATTGGTACTACGCTTGCAGAATAATAAAATTACACGAATATTTAGAAGCCACAAAAACATCCTGTGGTACTGTAATTTTAAAGTTCATATGTAAGACATCCATTAAAAAAAATCGTTAACTGTATGCGCATATAATGCCGGAATTAGACATAACTTCATTTGAATGATCATTTCAATGATCATGTAGTGTGGCCGGGGACTTTGTATAGCTGCGCAAAGTTTTGTAGTACTTTGTAGTCTTCAAGGACAAAATGTACAAACTGTTTGAGATCCTGAAAATTTAGTTAGTTTGTTCTATTTAGCTCATGGTTAGCTTGTACAAGCTAGTACTCTCTTTTTCTTCTGCCTCTTAGTATTATCCCGATACTCGGTCTAGTATCAGGGTCCGCTTAGATTGCAGTGGCTTTGGGGTGAGTTAAGATAACCGACTGCCATCTGACGTCAGCCCCGGAATCTAACTTTGCTTAGTGGCAATTACTAACGCTGATTAAATCGCAAACTTTCATATATTCCAGTTATACGTTTATTTTCTCACTAAAAAGTATAGCTGTAATATATTTATTGATATATATATATATATATATATATATATATATCAATAAATTCGTTACTACTCTCAAAAACTAAAACTTTACTTGACATACCTAAATATAATCGCACTTAAGATATTAACCTTTTTATAATTTAAGTGAACGTTTGATCCATATAAGAGATTAATGTCAAATTTATTTATTTATATTAGTAAAAAAGAAATACAAATGTAATGTCAAAGAATTTCTTGTTACTCAAGTTACACTAAATTTTTTTTCCATACCTAAAAGTATTTCCTTTAAAATATTCGTTTTACAATTTAAATAAATTGTAAAAACGAATATTTATTTAATATCAGATGTAATTAAAAATAATCAGAGAAAAGATTGATGGGACGAGGGGGGTAGGGGGGTGGTAAGACACCTGAAGTCCTTCCGTTCGGGAATGGATCTGCATAAAGACTGTTCATGACCTCTTTCGGCTAGCCAATGACAAAGAGAGATTTAAGAAGCTAACTGCTAACCTCCAGTTGGGGAGAGAAGAGAAAGAAGAACATTTAAGAAGATGTAATTAAAAAAATGAAAACCAAGTATCATTACTTGTAAACATTAAAAATATTACATCGGCAACTCCCGGCGAGTTAAGACGTCAAAACCAGAACTGTCTGACTAGTTAGGAGCTGCTGAAAATTCAAGAGCATTTATTATTGTCTTTTATGATATATCTTATGAAATAAATGGGCCACTTGTGTTAGTGTTGACAGCCAACATACACGCTTGTTAAGTAAAAGCCTTAGTAGCATTTATTTAACCATATTAAACCAATATCTATACATATAAAGCTTTAGTGACTGTTTGTAACTTCGAATTCCATTTTGCTTGATCTCCTAAAGTGCTTGACGTATTAAATGCAATGCCGTATAAGCGGTGCCTATTTAGTTTTAAAAAAGTTTTTGTAACTTTTGTCTATCTGTTTGTTATAAGGTAATCTCCGAAACTCCACCCTTGACTGGACTTTCATTGGCAAGTATTTAAGGTTAGGAAACATGACATCTGATACTTTAATTTTCACAAAACATTCAAAAACAAAAAAGCCTCGAACTGCAGCTCAACCATTTTATCTAACACAGACGAAGTCTCTGTAATAGCTAGTCGTATACCATAAGCAATTTTAAAGCTTTCGACATCCGACTCCCATATTTCGTAAGCTATACTCTATACTTCAGTTAATTAGCAAAAAAGGAGGAACGGGAGCGCACATTTACAATAATCCTGGATAACGAGATATCTTTACTTATTTCTGCTGTCAGTGAAGAGAAATAACGATGTAGGAAGAACATTGCGTGCAAGATGGCTGTAAGAAACGCGCGGCGGATCATTTGGTACAGTACAAACAAGTATGATCTCTGAGGGGAACGTCTATTTATAAACGACGAGCTTTTACTTGGTGAAATTTAGGAAGATAAATAGCTGCACCTCTCCACCTTGAGTGTAAGATTCCATACAGCTTTAGAAGATTAGGCAAGTTTAGAGAGGTAAGTTTATTTTTCTTTTTCCTCGAATATTTAAGAAATAGAATTCGCCGGCTAGTCAAAATTCCCCTACAAACCTTTTTGCGTACATACATCACACACATCACACGTGCAAACTATGGAATCAGTTCCCTCCCTGGGTGTTTCCACAATCCTATGACATACGGATTTTTAAAGGGTGGATTAATAAATTCCTTAGAAGCCGGCAACGCACTAGCAGCTCCTCTGGTACCTCTGGTGGTGACCACGGGCAACGCTGATTACCCGATCTCGGTCGATCCGTTTGTTCGTTTGCCCGCTTAACCAAAAAAAATACATGTATTTTTATATTCGCATAAAATTAAATTTGACAATGAATATTACATACGATTGTTACGTTTACTCTTTGTCATCGTCCAATGTGTAAATAGTATCAATCGTCTGGCATTGGTGTGCGTGTGGTTTTATTTTAATAATTTGATATATTAATATTGTATATTATAAAAAATATTAGTTTTCGCACACCTTCCTCTATATAAACTACAGTTGTTCCAAGTTTTACACTTGTCTACTGCGCAATTTTCGTAATATGGTACATCTGGTACTGGAAAATTTGAAAGAATAAAAAGCCGTTTAATTTTCCCTTGGCCTCGTCTTATACGACATCTTGGCGAAGATAAAGATACCACCACTGTTGGGCTCCTTTACTTTATAGTTACTTTGTCTTACATAAGATTTTTACTTAAATTACTTACTCTTCTTCTTCCTAGCATTATCCCGGTCTAGTTCCAGAGTCACTTAGATTACAGAGGGAGTGCCTGTGGGAAGAGTTAATATGACCGGTTACGGTCTGATGTCCCCTCAATCTAACGACTAAATCACGCAGAGACATGAATCGGGACCTACTGTATTAAGTTCCGACGAGTAATTATTCCGACACTAAGGAGGTCGGATATAAAAAAACCATTGCTAGAATTTGTCACCCGTCGATCACCCAGCCACTATAAGAGCTACATAACGTAGCGATCGGTTTAAATGCCGGCCACTCAAATATGAAAAAAATACTGCTCACCAGATGAAAGAAAAATGTGCCGCAGAATTTCCACTCACTTATAGTTAGGAAATATACGTTTCTAAATCGAAAACTATCGTGAAACTATTACAGGCTATCAGTTCACAAACCCATTACCCCATTTCGGTGTATGAAGTGATTTAAAGCCCGCTCCACTCCCACTTGGTATTAATATTGACACTTTTATCGTATGAAATACCCTTTATTTAAATTTAGGATTGGCTGTAAATCATCATTTGGGTTGTAATTGGTTTTATTTGAAAGTTTCGCAAATATGATGAAGTTATGTGAGTTTCTACATCTTTCAGAACATCTTTTAGAGTTCAGTCTGACATACATATTATAAAAATATGTATTGCAAGATTTAATTTAGTAAAGCACCATCTATTAGCAACCTTAGAGACATTCGAAGAAATAAGATTGATCACCATCACCATGATGAAGACTATTAGAAAGAAATCATTATGGAATGAGATCAAGTCGAAACAGGTTCAACAGATAAGGTAACGCGGGCAGTGGAGGTAAGTGTTCGTGTATACGTTAAAGGGATCCCGCAAACCTACACCTGGGTCACAAGGCCCAGGCACTGACCTGGTTCCTTCCTCTGCAATACCACGGATTCAACCGTATGGTCAATCCATGGAGCCTTGCTAAGAAATCCTTCTCTTTTAGATTTCAACTTCAAATGCTGTGTGAATTAACCAAGTAATGGAAGATGACTAACAAACTAAACCACTGTTATTGAAATACACCCACTGATGAGCCTTCACCCATTCTGAAGTGCTTTTATATACGTATTTCTGTTTGGCAGTCGGTTCGTCAGTTATATTTAGTTAATGTTATAACAATTTCAATGAGTTTCACATATAAAGTTTACATTATATATCTTTTTCTTCAATATGTTTTACGGTGTTAACTTCTATCTATATATTTTGACTCTCCTTTCTTTCTTCAATTTCCTCTATTTAAATATGACTACAATAACATAAACATGAGCATAAATGATTTAAGATAATCATGGAGATGAGTACATAGTGATTGTGAATAAATACATGGTTTTTATAAAGTAACTCTGCCAAACTGATTCCGATTAAGTATCAAAATCGCGCCGTACTCCGCAAAGTTGCCTCATTTAGCGGTCGGCTTAAAGGAAAGTTGTTGAGTACACATTATAAACTAACAATTTTCATCGGACAAAGTTAGAAAAGCTTTTCGGTAGACAAATATTGGTCTTTGTGATAATATGTGATTATTAATGTCGATGAAGGAGTTCGTGAATTTTGAACCGCAAAATTTATTCAACGTTGCCAATATTTAACCCAGTTTTCTGCATGATTAATGGAAGGTTCTGATGACGCAATGAATATTTTCCGATAGATTATATCACAATTTCAAATTCACAATTGAAAAGTAATCTAGCTGCAAATCTTTTAGGTGTTTTTTTTATGTTACAAGAGGCAAACGAGCAGGCAGCAGGCACCTAATTGCCTACCCACGCCCATGGACATCTGCACGGCCAGAAGGCTAGAAGGCGCGTTGCCGGCCTTTAATGACGAGTTAAAGCCACTGGGAAGTCTCACAAACCGTTCGAAATGCGACAACAATACCATTACTTGACGTGACAGCATTGCCGCCACTTCACGCCGAACTCATGTGAGAAAGAGATACACGAACCCGGACACGCCGACTCAATTCGGCTACGGTGCTACCCAGTGTCAGAATGGGTCACCCATCTATTACCGGGCCGCGGTAAGAACTGCTTAACCTAGCGATCCACTTAAACGCCGATTACTGTTTAACCTACGAACTCCTCACATACTATGGCCTTATACTGAGACTATACCTTCAGTATCTCGTTCCTCGTCACGGCTCAAATATCATACATAAATCAGTAAACAATTATACAAAATATTAAAGTCATTTAACAAATAGCTTGTTCGTGTATCAGCCACGCTCTTGGCCATTTTTAAATAAAAGAGATTGCCTGGTGGTCGCTATTCGGCCACAAATCTCTTTACGTATCGCATGCTGGGTACAACGACATGTATAATTCTATTTAACAATTAATATAACATATGTGTGTCACGATTACGCGTTAACATCATCATATACATGTGTGTGTAAAGCACGTAAGTCGTTCGGCATTGGTGTGCGTAAGTTTTTGTTTTTGTAATTTAAAATTGTTATGATGCATATTTAATAATAATATTAGTATTTGAACATCCTCCCCTATATGTAATATAATTGTGCCAAATTTCATACTTCCCCGTTTGCGCAATTTTCGTAAAATCATACCGAAAGTTTTTACTTAATATATAAATTAAATCAGTCGCGCAATAATTAAACTCTCTTATATTAATACGAAAAAATATTTTATTTAAATAAAGTCGTAAAACCGATATGCTCTTTATCATTTAACCTATTTGACCTTTATTATAAATAAAAATTACAAATTACTACACTTTATCCAAATGACACACTTGCGTTATATCTTTACTACATTTATTTTATTATTGACAAGTTTATGATTGAAGAGAAATAATAAATTTCGTTTTTTAATTGCTTTGTGTTAATTGGCGATATTTTCTAAAAATCGACTAGGCTATTTTTTATATTAGAAGGAGCAAATGAGCAAGTATAGGCATTAAACAATTAAGTCAAATTGTTGCTTCTTCCTTTTTGCTAACCAGTAGTAGAAATTTAGTTAATTGAATAAATGTTTTCATATTTTTTATTACAATATATTACCCTATGTCTATATACTATATTCTAACACCAATATACTTTTTAATTATTAATTTATATGCTAACGCGCTCGGTTTTAAGTAACAGGTAAAAAAAACAGATAAGATCTGTTACATTTTCGTAACCCACAATTTTAATATTAATTAGAAAATGAAAGAAAGGTAACATGAAGTTTTTGGTGATTATTTTTATAAAGGAATAAAATATTTTATAGTGGATTATTACAACGAGCGGAAAGTAAGTCGTTAGTGCACGAATGTTATATACTAAATTAACACGATGGTATTAATTGCTCACTTAAGCAAGGTTTGTAATTTACTTTTTTTGAACTACCTCGCTATCTATTTTCATATTTAATTTATTTCTTACTAAATATGCAGTATCAAAGTTCTACAATGGTATAGAATGCGCGCGGTCGATTTTTATTTTTAGCCAGTGTCTTTTGATCCAATGCATTTATTTTATATGAAACTTAGCAGGAGACATCGAACCTCTGTAGTACATTTATATGAAAATAAAAAACAGTGCTATAATGAAAAACAGTGCAGTAATGAAAATTCAATCTACATTACTGCACTGTTTTGTTCTTAAGTAGAAAAGGCTTACTTTCTAGTCTGTTATATAGTGATTAATGATAACAGTGCCTGGATGATCGAGCTTTTGCTCGGTTAAAACGACGTTATCTAAAAGTGAAACCTACCTAGGTCAATTGATGGTCCCCGAAATCCCTTTTTTACTAAATTTAACGAATATCGTTGGAGCTGTTTCCGAGATTCAAATTATACATATATTCAAAAATTTCTCGTTTAAAAGTATTAATTATTGTATAAATAGGAAGAAAACGTGAATTAAAAATGGAATAAAAAGACTAGTAAAGTGATTAACTAATTTGTTAAAGATTAAAGATTTTAAACTTAAGTCTTCGTGGGGTAATAAAATTATGATCTATTTATAATGATTACGTACCACGATAATTACGAAATATCGACGTACGACGAAATATTGACAAATCAAAATTAATTTTTATGGTACGTACTCTTTATAAGTACTGAGACTTCACGGTGGCCTAAAGCTCGTCATTAAGGGCCGGCAGAGCATCTGCTGGCCTTCTGGTCGTGCAGATGTCCATGGGCGCCGGTAGGCACTTCGACGGAAGCCTTTTGAATTAGCGAAGCTGTTATACAGAAATCGTTTTTTTTTATGTTACAAGAGGCAAACAAGCAGGCAGCTAAGTACCTACTGACGCCCTTGGACATCTTGTACGACCAGGAGGCAAGCAGATGCGTTGCCGGTGTTTAATGACGATTTTAAGTCACCGGAAAGTCTCTCAAACTGAACGAAACGCGACAATAATACCATTACTTGACGTGACAGCATTGCCGCCAATTCACTCCGATCTTATATAAGAAAGAGGTACTGGTACTCGGATGTGCTTTACTAATTCAATGTAGAACAAAAGGATTGCAAACGTGGCGCTACCTCTAATTAGATAGATAGGAATAAAGGAAAGGGGTGGAATAAAAAGATACAAAGGTAAATCGAGAGGAGAGAAAGGTAGCGGATACTACTACTTAACCCCAGCCCAATACGGCTACGAGCATGGCGCTACCTCTAATTTAATCATGTTCGCACACTGGACATTATAAACTATAAAGTTATGAAATATTTTTATTCAAAAGTAATTAAAAATGGCATTACATTATTTAATCATTTAAATCTGAATTAATTTCTGAATCATCCGTATCAGTTTCAGTATCAGGATCCGTGTCTGTATCAGTATCTGTTGAAGAAAATTCATTGCTGCTCGACGATACGTAGAAATGCTTCTTTCGTCTTCTCTTATCAGCTGCAATAATTCTCTTTATAACGTGCAATGGTGGGTGATCATGTTCCACGGGTTGATACACTGTTCTAGCTGGAACAATCATTGGTGAACCCATCTGATACATTGGTGAATAACAAACACTTGAGCACGAAAAGTCATGACAGCAATTAGTGCTATGATTTAGAGTCCCTTTGATTTGGTTACTGTCTAACATTTGTTTGTTCATCGGATTCGAAACGATTTTTTCCAGAAGATTGTTGTAACTCATCTGTTGTTGATTGTTTCCATAACTTCTCATTAAAATATCTAACATAGATAGTTCACCCACTGGAGCGTAATTGCCTAATGAATTTGCTTCTACTATTACTGACACAATTAATACAAAAGTGGCGCACATTTCAAAATTCAGAACCGGAATCTTGCAAGCTTCAAATGCTAATAATCTTTTATACGCACTATGTACTATAATTGTTCATTGTATTTGAAAATTTTACAATTGTTTCTTAGATAACTTCAAACAAAATCGATCATTATGTAAAAACCAAACACCTGCACGTTTATGTAACATCATTTATGCATGTTTATGTGACTACTTAACAACTACAGTATACAAAAGTAATAAATAGAATTACTAAACATTACTATATAGCTAGCTTATTTGGAAGGACACCGATAAATTGCTTATTGTTTTGTCACCAGGTGGTTTAAATACTAACTCCTTCTTTCCGTTTCCTAATACATGATTTGTCACTCCACCCCGCAAAAGTACTTTTTTGTTTTGTCGTTCTGACCTTCTATTTCCTTCCTCATATTTAGATAATACAACTACTTTCGGTTTGTTATTTTCATCATTTGCTGTCAGAACTTGAACTGTCTGTTGGTTTTTGTCTTTTTCACCAAGTAGCTCAGCCACTTCGTCGTTACTAATTTTAGTATTGAATTTAATATCACCATTTTCCGAAATGTAACTTAGCATTGGCTTTACCAAGTCGTTTTCACTCTCTGAGCTATGAAGACTTCTTCTAACAATGCCGAACCTTTTACGCTTTCCATATCTCCCTTTTCTTACTTTTCCAATGTATTCAGAGCTGCTAGTGTCTGAAGATTCCTCTGAGCAAGATGAAGAATAGATTCGCTTTGGCCTTTTCTTCGGTCTACGTTTAGGTTGATGGGCTGGAATATTAATTGGAGGTGGAAAAGGGACAACAACAACGTGCGGAGGAGCTGGAATTGCAAACATTGCACCCTTTTGCATAGGTTGAGGTGCATCATTTTGATCTCTGCATCGACATTTCATATGACATGGTGAGCAGTGAGCAAAAAAGGATGGTGTACATGACGGCCTACATATACAAGGAGGACATGGCGGACAGTTTTTTGGTCTCGGTGGAGGTCCTTGGCAAGCTTGTTGTTGTACAGGAGGTGGTGGAGACGGTGGTAGAAATGCTGGGACCCCCATAGGTACTGGCATTGGCATTGGCATAGGCATTCCCATGGGCATTGGCATTAAAAATTTAAAAATTTCTAATGTAATATTAGCGTTGTTCACAATTTCATCTTTTATAATGTAACGTTTATGTAAGGGAACGGGAATGGGAACGGAAAAGGGACGTGAATAATATAATAGGATTAAACAATGTAGTAAATGGTAAGTAAGACCTAACGTTCGGGCAGGGCAGCGTCTGCCGGGCCCGCTAGTGATAAATATTTTTTTAAAGAATAACGAATACTGAATTAAAGTTAACTAAATTTACAAGTACGGATATCATATATGAATTAAAATATGTATAAAACAAAACAAGAAAACATTTTAATTTGAGCAACATCTATGTTGGACTCAAAAACAGCTTCGAAAATTTCAAACCAATTTGACTCTAGATCAAAAAGACAGACTTATTTCTTTTTCGTACATCCATAAAGCAAGTCAGACATCAGAATTCTTAAAACAAATTCCTGGGCTACCCCAATCAAAGACTTTCACGCAAAGACAGACATTTTGACTTTGATTTGTCATATTTGTCACTTCTTTTTCTTAGCGTTTCGTGGGCAAACCCTACATCGTCGCTTCCCAGAGGCCCTAGCAGGAACATTTCGAACCGTTCGAATTCGTAGATTCAATTACATTTAGGGTGAAAATATTCGTGCTGGGCCCACATGAGGCAAGTCTTTATCGTGCCTAACGCTTTTCATCTATGCTAACCCGCATTGACACTTAAGAGGATCCGATGTGCGCCTAGCACGAATATTTTCAAAGTCTAATCTTCGACTAGAACGGTTCGGAATGTTCGTGCCAGGGTCTCAGAACGTGGCAACATTAACTCCTCTATTGGAGGCGGCCATTAAGTCTTCCTAAGCACGTGTTAGGGAACCAAAAAAAAAATGGGACATGGTTTGAGTTGCTCCGCATAAACAACTCAGGCTAGTATCTGTGTATCTCCACCTGGACAAGTTTTCCTTACTCCGGCCAACCTGTATTCGAAGCCTGCAGTACTCCATAAGAAACATCGGACGGCGTGTCTTGTCTTACGCTATTCGCTTAGAGGGTTGTTTACCCCTACTACTTAAATTTCATTGCCTCTAAGGGATTTCAAGGAGCGTTTGCGGCTTCCATATCGATTACGCAGTATTGTTATGTTTTCTGTTTATTGTTTGCTATTATTATTATTATTATTATTCGTGAAAGCATTATTATATATTTTTACAGTTGTCAACTGCGATATTGTCTATGTTGGATTCAATGATTTTGTTTAATTTCTAAGGTCGTGCGTTTCGGAAGTTACCCGTAACGGATGAAAAAAAAAACAAAACACAAACGGGAAAAATTTTAAAACAGTTTTTTGGTCATATGTACCGCATTAATGAATAAAACGTCATTTAGTAGGTATTTAACGCATCCACTACATGTATGTATGTAAAGGTATACTCAACCAAGAAAGTGCTTTACCATTTT
This sequence comes from Charaxes varanes, assembly GCA_024363005.1. Taxonomy (NCBI): domain Eukaryota; kingdom Metazoa; phylum Arthropoda; class Insecta; order Lepidoptera; family Nymphalidae; genus Charaxes; species Charaxes varanes. The sequence continues at coordinate 17,636,075 of JANCMC010043217.1, read as the reverse complement.
GGATGACAGCTCCTAGTTAAAGACAATTTGGCTGAGAATTATTGTTAGAAATTAAAGTATATTGTATACGCAGCAACACATTGAATTAAGATTAAGTATTCTGTAAAGAACGTCTTTACAGAAAAAGTAAAAGGAAATAAATAAATTAAAATAATGTATAAGAAGCAAAAATAAGCCTTATAACTAATTGACGTGCAAACGACATTCGACTTTAGCGTGGCAAACCAATTTCTTGGTCGACTATACATTATTATTGACAAAACCCTTCTACATTTTAAACCCTGAAAAAGAACATTATAGTATTTAGTAAAAATATCAAGTTCGCGATAATTTTCGTACCATTAAACACGGGTTTTTAATACAAAAATATGTTAACGCTTGACTTGTACACCTCTGATTTATTTTTCTATGTATTTAGTTAAGAGATACAAAAATACCGGCGGAGTTTTCATCGCAAAAAATTCCACTCATAAATATTGATGTAGCCGAACTTTGGAGCCGGGTTTTTTATTCTGAATTCCAAATATGTGAAACTATGTTTCTGCAAAAAATAAACCCTCCGTTACAACGTTATTTCCTTAGTGGAGAAAAAATTACGTAGAGTTTATTCAAAATGGATTTATTTTTATTTGGATTTCTCGAACAATTTTCGGGATTTTTATAACAATATGATAATAGTACCATGTGCTAGTATTTTTACCTGAAATTTAGACAGATTAACTATAATTAATCTTAGCTTATCTAGCGCCATGCTTGTAGCCGAATTGGGCCGGCGCGTCCGGGTACCAGTACCTCTTACTCACATGAGATCGTCGTGAATTGGCGGCAATGCTGTCACGTCTATCACGTGATGGTGTTGTTGTCGCGTTTCGTTCGGTTTGTGAGACTTCCCGGTGGCCTAAACTCGTCATTAAGGGCTGGCCTTCTGGTCGTGCAGATGTCCATGGGCGCCGGTAGGCACTTCGGTGCCTGCTGCCTGCCCGTCTGCCTCCTTGTAACATAAAAAAAAAGATGTCCTCAAGACCACAACCGTGCGATTTTCTAGGACTCTCTTATCTCGCACAATTCCTTTGTGGAATCAGTTGCCAGCTTCGGTATTTCCGAACGGATACGGCTTAGGGACCTTTAAGAAAAGAGCATACTCATTTCTCACAGGCCGGCAACGCATCTACGGTCCCTTTGGTGTTGGAGTTGTCTATCTACCACCTCCTACATCTGTTTTCTGGTTGCCTCAACCAGTACCGGAATTCTGAGATTTGATATATCTCTCTAGAATGTAGTTAAGTTTCGTGGTCACATAAAAGGGGAGACCAAAGAATATTAGCAGTACCTTTTAGGGATCTATACGTCTATACTGATATGAGGAGGTCGTGGCCTTAATAGTGGTCGGCATTCGAGTAGATCGCTAGGCTAAGTAGCTCTTGCTGCAACTGGGTGTTTGATGAGTGACTTATTCTAGCGTTGGTTTATATTGATATCCGACCTCCGCCGTGTTTCGGAAGGCCTGTAAAACAGTAGGACCCGATTAATGTACCTTGTGATATTAGTCATAAGGTTGTAAGAGATCGTGGGGCTTACGATGATGACGTCAGATGGCAATCGGTCATCTTAACTCGCCCCACAGCCATATCCTCTGCAATCTTAACGGACTCTGGTACTTAACCGGGATAACGCTAGGAAGAAGAAGAAGATACTTCTATACTGATATATAAAGCTGAAGAGTTCGTTTGCTTGAATGCGCTAATCTCAGAAACTATCAGTCCGATTTGAAAAATTCTTTCAGTGTTAGATAGCTCATTTATCGAGAAAGACTATAAGCTATATATTATTACGCTGAGTCCAGTAGGAACGGAGCACCAATGAAGAATATTTGAAAATCGGGGTTTTTTTTTTCCTCTTGAGAGTTTCCGCTGCATGCGCTACGTAAACAGTTAAACTTTCGCAAAAATTACATATGGCAGAATTTTTTCCCTTTAAAGTTCTAAATAAAATTCCGTGACGCTAGGTCTATCTTTTAAGGTTGGCTCACTATAACTTTTTTATCCTATGCTAAGCAAATTCGTTCAAATTAATGCATTGTTTGTGTGGGTTTTCTTATTAACATTATATTAATCCTTATCCAAAAACTATCTTTTAAGCCCCTAAGTTATAAGAGTGGCCCACGCGTACGAAATCGCGAGCATCTAATATTCCCGATTCCGCTGAGAGCACTAATAGCCCAGCGGCGTCAGGGTTTGAAAGGAGTCTCTTGCGGATCTAACTCAATCCCTTCTACCGTTGAGCTGTTGAGGTTCTAATATTTCTCTAAAAACTTGGCATTCATAGGAAAGCGAAGCATTACTTCATGCCATTGTTCTCAACTGTTTTACTGTATTTTAATAGAACATCGTTAAATGATCGCAAATTAATAATACTTTAATACAATCTCCAAGCAAATTTGACGCAAATTTTTATTTCTTATTTGCCACACTTTGGTGGTTAAAATGGTATTTTAAATAATCAAATTCGAGCAAATTGGACGTTTTAAGTGCATTATTTACACTCGGTATCCGACGTCCGTGTTCAAGGTTTATGGCCATGATAACTGCTCTTATATGGCATCCGAAACTGTTCTGTTAAGATAAAGGCGTAAATATTTTTCGCACATTTAAAAAGGCCCCTTTTTATTTCCACGGTAAGAAAGTCTGATAGAAGGTTACGATGTGCCACCAAAGAGCTATTTTAATGTTATCATATTTACGAGTACGAAAGAACTACAAGTTCTTTTCGTACACGTAAATATGAACAATACCATCACTTGACGTGACAGCATTGCCGCCGATCTTATGTAAGAAAGAGCTACTGGTACCATATGACATCTGTTTAATCTATTTTCTTCTAGCGTATTATTTTTAGCGTTATTTATAAATGTGTATATTATATTATAGTCGTGCAGATGTCCATGGGCGCCGGTAGGCACTTCGGTGCCCGCTGCCTGCTCGTCTGCCCCCTTGTAACATAAAAGAAAAAAAAAAGAATCAATTAATGTTTCGAGATAAAGGTATGAAATTAAACAGTCTTGTATACATTTTTGATGGTACACTCCAATATTAATAAAACAAATTTGACTTTCAATTAATAACTTCGAGTCAACTCAAAGACTTTTGAAAGTTGTCTCAAATCCCAAGACGATATTGACAAGTTTGTAGTCTAGTACACTAAAGTATTCAAGTAACACTAAAAATAATTAAAATGATTCATAAAGTAGCTGATGCTGATGCTGCCAGGGGGCTAGGCAGTGCAGTTGTCTATGGTTAGTCTGCAGTCACTCAGATGAATCGGTTGCTCGTTTATAATAAAATATTTGAAAGAGAAATTTCAAAAGAAAGTGCTAATTCATATATGAGGAAAAACCTCAAACTTTTTCGTTCGCATAAATCGATCCGGGAGCAGTTCTAATAACAATGCCTTTCCCTTAACGCAATAACGTTTGCGCAACACGTATGAAACACTTTGATGCCGGCTTCAGAGCCAGATTTCTTTGTTCAAAGGGCCACGTCCAGAGCAGCCTTATAGAGCGGTCCATACAAACGCCTTTGTGTTGCAATTTGTCAATAATTTACTTAGTATTTCATATTAGTGCGAAACGAACGGAGGTTATGTGTTTTTTCTAGTAGTAATCTTTTATGTGAAATGTATTTTTTCCATATATACTTTTTAAATAGTGCCACACCTTCAAAATTGTCTATGGGAATTATTAAGGGAACCTATTAGACGTTGCCCGCGAAACCCCACAATTTCTAATATCTTTGGTCTACTGTCACTCAGTGACATTAATCGGGACCCACTGTTTTACGTACTTTCCGAAATACGAAGGAGGATACAAGAAAACCAGCGTTAGAATGGGTCACCCATCTTTGACTCAGTCGCGATAAAAACTGCTTAACATATTTAAACAAAACTTATAATATCGCGGCCTTTTTAAAAAAAGTCATTACAGAATGATACTTTAATTTTATTCATACAAAATAACATTTATATGACTGATTTAAAATGTACTTTGGCCATGAAGTCGTAAGAGATTAATAAAGTTATTTTCTGTATAACATTAAATAACTTACGCAGTCTGCAAAGTTTTGTAAATTTGACACTTTGTATCAATAATGTGAATCTATCTAAGTAAGGCTATGTCTACACTAGCAAGTCTCCAAGACTATAATGTTAATATGGTCTGGTTTTTTTAACAAGATAACGGTTTCTCCGCAAATGTGAGGCCTCAGCACGGCCTCCAAAACAGTTTTACTTGCAGATGTATAGTTTTTTGAAAATTTTTACAGTATTTATATCTATGTTCTGTCTCCAGGGGCTGGATCTACCTTTTTATCTCTCCGATAACTAGTTAGATCTATTATGGGTACGCGAACCGGGTCTACCCTAGCTGCTATAGTCACTCCCCATCCGTGTCAGAAGTATTCGCGTCCTTTTTCTCCTTTCCATCTCCTTTTATATCCTTATACTCCATCCGTTCTTTTACTTTTATCTAATTAGTGGTAACGGCACACTTGCAGTCCTTTTGCTCTAAAGCCGAATTGGACTGGTTCTTTTCTCACAAAAGATTGGTGGAAAATGGCGGCAATGCTGTCACGTCAAGTGATGGTATTGTTGTCGCGTTTCGTTCGGTTTGTGAGAGTCCCCGGTGGTCTTATCCCCTTTCCCCACCTTTTCCTCTCTCCCCTTTTAAAGGCCGGCAACGCATCTGCATGCCTTCTGATGGTGCAAATGTCCATGGGCGTAGGTATCCACTAAGGTGATGAACCACCTCGTTTCCCCTTGTAATATATAAAAAAAAACATATAATGTTCGTAGTTGTACGGTTCGTGTTTCAAAGTTTATTTCTTTAATGTTATTAATATTTGATTTCTTCATTATAATTCGTTCTCTATAATATATAGGTTTTTATTTATTTCTAAATAATATCAAAATGTTAATAACATTTTGATTTTGACGAAGTCGCAGGCACAGTGTTTTTTTTAAATATTAGGAATATTCCTTAGGTATGTCTAATATCCCCTTTTCCCCTCCAACTAAGCTTAAATTAAAAGCTTGTATTAGGAGTGGGTGCTACAATATCAATATTTCAAGTCTCGGCGTCTAATGGTTGGAAAAGGGTACGGGGGGGGGGGGGCTTACAGGGTGCCGACAGACGGATAGACGAACGGACGGAGCGAAATTATAAGGTTTCCTTTTAGTACTACGGAACCCTAATAAAAGGCGTGTTATCCAATGACCGCTTGCGGAAAGCGCGCTAAGCTTTTTGTCCATACTTGTAACATAACACATTTAATAGACAAATAGGTTGTGCATTAAATAATCAATAAGAATTCCGTTCGTCAGCTGGTTGAACATTTTAATATGCATATGTTCGTGGTAGGGCTGCCTCTTATTCAAATTTCAAATAGAATTTAACAAGCTTCTCTGAATCGACAAATATTTAAAAAAAAAATACAACTGATTTGGAAAAATTGACCTACGAGAATCAGATAGACACTCGTAAGCCACTCGTTTAAAAATAGTTCATACAAAAATGGAATTCAATACGATGCAGTTACACGTCAACTATGAAGTATAGTCGACCAAGATATTGGTTTGCCACGCTAAGGTCGAATGTCCTTTGCACGTCAATTAGTCAAAAGGCCCATTCTTGCTTGTTATACATTACGTTAGTTTCCAACAATAACCCTTATCAAAATTTTCTTTAAGTAGGAGCTGTCATCCAAAATGGTAAAGCACTTTCTTGTTTGACTATACAAAGCTGTTTGTTTTTTGTTTTAAATATGTAAAACAAAATCATTTTGCAATATGCAATTGCCACACTATCGACACCGCCACCAAAGCACAGCACTGCGATAATTCCATTTCTTTTTTTAGAAAAAAAACTAGTCAAAATTTTATATAGCGAAAAAAATATTTTGATTTTTTTTTCTCCATTACTTCTACTAACTATATAGTATCTCCTTGGCAAATTTCTTCATTGTACGTCCCGCGATTATCGAGATTTCGTGTTAGGTGACATTTCACTTTTATGTATAAATAAGAATATGGTTGGTAACCCTATGGGGAAGGAATGGCGCTAGGAAAAACATGTGACATTTGCTATGTACCGTGAACGGTAAAAACTATTGTATTTGAATAAATTCCTGAAGTACTCCGTTTGATAAACATGCCGATTACGACAATTAATACTCATTAAGAAAGAAACTAAATGTGACTAAGAAAAGCAACTATATCTAGTCGATGTCAGCCGTCACTCGAGCCTGACGTAGGGTTAGCAGTTTTTGGTATAACATTAAATTCGAAATTTAAAAAACTCCCACTACACCAGATGTTGAATTTAGTAAATTATTCCCCTACACCATAACCCCCCCCCCCCCACCTCTTCTTCTCCAAATACTTAATTTTGTAATACACAAGTCAAATCTTTTCATTTGATACCCCACTCGTATATGATACTGTATCAATGTTTCATACTTGAAAGATGTCTGCCAGGCGTCCTAAGTAAGTAAATTATTGGGAATAACATAGGGTACTTTAATTTAAGCAAACGTTTTAGGAAGCCGCACAAAAATTATAAATTAAATCTAACGCAGACGATATCGCGGGTAATAGTTAGTGAACCCAACGCGGATGAAGTCACAGTTAGGAGTTAGTTTGCATAGATGTGTTGCTTCGAACTGCCAACCCTAGTAATAGTGTAAAAAGCTCGTTAAGGCAACGACGCCGCTTAATTGTGAACGCATATCAAGTTCCAATTAGAACTTGGATATAATGACATAAAACATCCAACAGGTAGCCCAAGACTGGAATATGAATCGCAAATCGTGTGCGGGAAAGGGAGGTGCGATGTTGGACGCCACGTGTGAGCGAGACGGAGGTAGACATAATGGTGTTTTATGAACGATTGTGGCTGAACGTAGAATTATGGATCGGATACGCGTCTGTTAACTGACGACGATTCGACAACGCTGCGTGACAAGCTGACAACTAGTAACGTCGATAACGAGCAACAGATCAGGTGATACTCGTTGATGTCGTAAACTAAATTGTAATGTAATTTTGTCGTGACCACCGTGGTCATGATTAAGTAGAGAGAGAGGGGCAAATTTCTTAGCATTCCATGGTTTCACCGTGCTGGTGCCGGGTCCATCTATACGGACTTGCGACGCAAGTATAGGTTTAGAAGTACTCATTATGGTGGCCTCTACTACCACCTCCAGAGCCAGAGGTCCCTCCCCTGTCAAGCAAATCTGGTATGATCCATTAATTCTAACGTCTCTTTTAGTTTATTCTAAAATCGTTTAGATTTAACTGGCGGAAACGTTGGGTTACCTACCACGTCCTAAAGTATTATTTCCACTCCCGTTCCCGTTTCCGTTCCCGTTTCCGTTCCCGTTTCCGTTCCCGTTTCCGTTCCCATTCCATAATGGTTCACTACTTTATCGTTAATGGCTTAAACATGCTTTTTTAGATCGCAGATGACAGAATTTTCTCCTATTTACTTGACATTTATCGTTATATTTTGGACAACTCACAAAATATCTTTATAATTTATAGCCTATGTGTTATTCTCATGTATGAACTATATTATAATAAAGTTATTTTGTAAATCCATTCAGTAGTTTTTTTGTGAAAGAGCGTTAAACATACATCCAGACATCTCTACATCCATGTGTACAAACTTTCACGTACGTATATAATATTAGTAGGATGTCAAGATACTAATATGTATTATAAAGAGGTAAAGTTTGTGAGTTTGTATGTCCCCGGTAATCTCCAGTTCCAGTGATTCGATATTGAAAATTCTTTTACTGTTAAAAAGGTATTATAGTGCGAATAAATTATTATATGCATAACTATATGACACACGGACGTCTATTCCTAAGGTAGACAACTTAGTGCCTACACGGTAACAGACGTCTGTTAAACACAAATATTTTTTTTTAGAAATATATAAATATAAACAATTATATATACACCCAGACTTGAGGCAGGAATCGAACCCAAGACCCCGGAGCGGAAGGCAGGGTCACTAACCGCTTCACCATCGGGCCAACCAAATGTACATAATAAATAAATAATAATTTTATTCCGAAGTTACAAACTGACGTGAAGAGTCATTTTTATATGTAAAGAATAGACGGACACCTGTGTACCGTTAGAAGGCAAATATGGAACAAGTAACGAAATTACTGTGTGTTTAGAATGTTGACATATTCAGTCAGTGGCCATAGAGAGAATAAAAGACGTCACAATATCTATTAAGTCGAAAGCAACGTCAATAAGACTCAAATTAGAAATTAATTATTTGTTAGATATACTCACGGGGTCGATGATCTGTGAGGTCATTGCCAAATACCTCTATCGGCAGCTAAAACGTTGTCTTCAAAAAGCTTCGTTAGAGATAAAACTTTAATAAAAATGACATGCTATAGTTTTTCTCGCGAACGACAGATAAATTACGTATAAAATATCGTTCCGAGATTAGCCTCGTCGGGTTATAGGGGCCATATTTTTCCATTTTTAGTAATCGAATGCTACATTTTAGGGTACCCGGCATTCATAAGTTCGTCCAGAACGAAAACATGAGTTAGTGTATCCAAAATTGTACTTTAAGCACTACGTTGTATTCGCGCGTGTTTTATTCCGTTCACGTTACTTTGGCTAAGTGTTTACGTCAAGTCATTGACAGTATGAGGATAAATATCATGTTTTTTTACGTGATTAGGTTTCTTTTGTGCGTGTCCACCGGTGCCGGCGTCTCCCTGAGTGAGGTAAGAACTTTTTGCTCTACAATTTTTTGTAACTAACTCAAAATGTCACATCGTAAAATTTATACCTACGAGATGATTTACCGCTTTTTTATACTAGTGTAATTAATTATTTTTTACGGTATGTAATTAAATCGACATGATTGGCTTTATTGATTTATATCGCCATTAATTAGTTGTTGATTTTTGAATAATTGGGATGGAATGAAAAAAAAAACCTTTGCGTGGGCAGTCACAGAGGATATTCGTTAAAAATTTAGAAGTAGTTTTATTAAGCATACAGAGATAAATTCTTAATCATGACCTAATAATGATTAACAGTCTTTTTATAATAAAATCAATTTAGAGCTATTTTTTTTTTGGCGATGTAGCTTAATAAGTGGCATAGAAATAGAAAAAAAAAACTGTTTATTTATTGTAAGTAACATAATTTTTCTTCGATTTTTTTTAATTTAAAAAAATATCTTGGAATACATTAGCTTAGGTGTTGTTTAATATTTCCTATATTTGAAGTGTAATTCGAAATTCGGGGATTGTAATTCATTCATTGACATCTTAGACTAATTCTTATGTCTTTATAGTATATATGTATGTATATATATGTATGTGTGTATGTAAGTTGATATGTAAGTATATTGATATTTATTTATGCTTATTTGACTGTTTATATATGTTTTAAAAGGCTATACAATCTAGTGCGTTCAAAATCAAATTAATGGCGCATCTGCCGATCGTTAATGAAAGTTCTATGGCTGGACTATAGGGTCCTGATGGGGCAATCCCAATCGTGTAATCCCTATACGGACCCAATCAAACCTCATTACGGAAATCCTAAGCATAAAAAATTATAACCGATAGACAGTTTTATCAAAGAAAGTTCCAAGAGGAGCCAAAGCGGGAAATCATAACGTGAAATTAATTAATTTCACGCTGGACGCAGGTTAGAATAGAAGTAAAGCGTATTATGTTGTTTAAAATTACACGACGCGCTGCCACGACAATAATATAAACAACAATAAGCTATTAGACAAGCTGTAGAAATTTTCCGGTCATTTTCGATTCACGCCGATTGTTACGACCCGGCAATTCCAAGAACTATAACTCTGCCGAGGCTGCGTCGAGTGGGGTCCATGGCCTGCGTCTCCATGATGTAGTATATTGTAGTGCTTATATTTACGGCCTTTATAATGCTGGATAGTACCGGAGACGACTTTGATATCTTCCATCGCATTAGAGCATTAATATATGTTACAAATCAATACGTCACCAATAAATGCGTAGTGATTGCACATACATTATTATGATAATTTGATTAATTGATAACGATAAAGAGCAGTATATTAAATAACTAAATAGTCTTATTTGTTTATTTAAATGATTATAACGTTTATTTAATACGGCAACATTTAATTTATATAATTTCATTTTGCATTAACATCATGACGTCACTTCCAATTTCTGTTATAAAACTATTTATCCTAGATGTTTATAATTTGAATAATTTGTATATTTTTTTAATATTTAATAATTTTATAAGTTAACATTTATTTTATTAAGTTTAATAAAAGGTACCGGAAAATAATATAAAAATTGTTGCACTGATTGTTGACACTTGGTTAGGCGGGAGGTAATTATATAAAAGTTTGTCGGCGTGATGATAGCGTGCATTCTGCTAAAAGCATTGTACGGGGAAACCCTGCTTCTCAATAAACTTATACGGTTGTATAAAAGTTTTTATTTTATAAGTATCCACTTCTGCGACTCTACATATAACATCAATGTACATATATTATTAATAATGAAGAATATAACGGATGTAATCTTCATTATTGAATATATGTATTCAATAATGAAGATTGTAAATAATGACACTTACAAAGATATATATTTATATATCTTTGTAAGTGTCATTATTTATAGACACTTATATTACAATTTACATGTTTACATTTAGGCTTTAGTGCGAAGCTGGTAATCTAGGGTTAGATCAACTTACGTGAAATTTGTCATCATATTTTTTAGTTTTCGTAAATTTGATCGCATTTAAGGTTGGACAAAAGATTGGCGCAAGATTGGCGATATAGCTCCGACATACTGCGGAGCGAATATGTCGGATTGCTTCTGTACCATTCACCACCGAATATTACTACAAAACTCGAAATTTCATATGAATATTTTCTTTAATACAACTGTAATATAGCTTTATGCCAAATGAGTGTGAATAAAATGGCCAAGAGCATGTCAAGACACGCTTATATAGTGAGATTCGTATCTGATACGCTATAAACGTATTTGTTAAATAACTTCACAAGTTGTTGTCCGATTTCGTTCAAAATAAATTTCTTAATGAGTTTTTGGCATCTTCTATCAACATGGAAAATTTCAAGTCCCCGCGTCTAATAGTTTGGAAATGCAAGGGGGGGGTCTACCTTACGGGCAGACAGACGGACGGACGGACAGAGCGAAATTATAAGGGTTCCTTGCACTACGGAAGCCAAAAAAATCTTTATAACAATTTGTCTTGTATTCTTGCATACGCTTTAAGTACTGTAGTCTCCTGGCCTACAAGATTTATCGAGATCGGCGTAATTAGCAGCGCACCGATTTATATCCGATTCACTAGTCGGAGCAACTTTATTAATACAGATTTATCGGCGCTAATGAGGCATTTGAACTTTCCGCGCCCCCATACCTCATTTATGGAACTCAGTTTTTCTGCCTTGATAAACATCAATAAATTTTTATATACTTTTTAAATTGACGCGTATAACATTTAGAGCCTCAATAGCTCAACGGTATAAGGTATGGACTGAAATCCGCAAGGTACACGGTTTAAGCCCCACTGCTGTTGGGGTAGGAAGATCGACGTGAAAATACTGTCACGTCAAGTGATGGTATTATTGTCACGTTTCGTGCGGTTTGTGTGACTTTTCGGCATTTTAATTTAAGCTTAGTAGAAGGGGGAAAAGGGAATATTAGACATACCTAAGAAGTATTCCTAATATTTAAAAAAAAAGAACTATTGAACTCAGCTTATATGTAACATGACAAGATTTGCTGTATACGCATAGTTGTTTGAAATTTATGAATGTATAAATGTATAATAGCCAATCTGAATGTGTAATAGTAAGCAGTAATTTGGTAGATTTGGTATATCGAGGTGAAAGGCGATGAATGATATATCAAAGTGTGAGTTGGTGCATGATACGCGATGGTGCAAATATGTCAAAGTAAAGTCAATCAAAGTGGAGATGGAAGGCGTTGTACGAGATTAATCCTACAACGCGTTTTTTTTTGTTATTTTTATTATACTAACTAAACTAACGTTTAATGCCACTCCAATTGAGTCAATTTATTTTCGATAACGGCGACACTATCGTTGAAAACAACTATATCGCTACAACAATAATTTACCTTTAATGTGTTGTTATGTTTTTTGTAATGTAATTTTTAATGTTTTCCTATAATGTGGAATAAACCTGCCATGTTATAGTACATTACGAAGATTACAGTAATAGTTGAGAATATAATAGTCTAACTAACAAGTTACACTATTATAAACTCAACTATTACGCACGCGGCACCGCAAGAACCCTATTATCGATATGTGTATTACAGCATACGCAACGATGTAATGAAATATGATTTACGAGCGTGTCTCAGTTCGTAATTTGGACAAGAAAGGTCTATAGCTAATGTCTAACATCATAACTAACGCCACATGTCAATTTGTTTGAAACGGGTTAAGACTTTTAGTTTTTCGATAATTATTTTGATAATTTTAGAACTTAGACTTTCGTGAGCGGAATTCATACTATTTATAAAAAACGGCTTTTAAACTCACGCATATGTTTCCGCCGCGACACCGCTTCGTAGCGAGCTCAAGAAGAAGGACCCCGGACGGGTTCGAAACTAGTCAGACAATCCCGATATATGCGTGAGTTTAAAAGCCGTTTTTTATAATATTTACGGCACAAATTAAAGGTCCTATGGTTGGTATCCGGCTGGGTCGAAAGTAGAGCACGTATATTCGCAATATATAATTATTAAAGACATGTAAACCTTCGCGGAGCAGAAGTGACAATAAGATATTATTTTGTAATATCATGAGATTAAAAAAATAACTTATGATAAATGGTGTGTAGTAAAAACACTGTAAACACTATACTATAAACATTATATTATACTGTATACACTATACTGTATATCAAATATTACAATTACAATTGTATAACGTTATACTGTATACACGTTCAGGGGAGGATTGCTGAGCGGAATGGGAAAAGAACTTGCGACATAAAAGCATACTTATTCATTAAAGGCCTGCAACGCATCTGCGAGCCTTCTTGTAGTACATTTTTCCACGGATGTCGGTATTGGTAGTCACTGAGGTAAATCGGTTGTTCTTTTGTTTATACAATAAGAGTCACTTATGCATGACGAGGCACCACACTGGTGTCATATATTTTTTAAGTTACTTTGTACGATAAAATTTCAATCTATACTAATATATAAAGCTGACGAATTTGTTTGTTTACTCGAACGCGTTAATCTAAGCAACTACTGGTCCGATTTGGAAAATACTTTCACTGTTAGATAGTCCCTTTTTCGAGGAAGGCTATATATCATCACGCTAAATTTTTTCACCTAATTTTACGCGGACGAATTCGCGGGCAACAACTAGTGGTATATTTGTAAATAGTTTGGCATCGGTTTGTGTAATATTTAATAATTATGTATAATGCATATTTTATGTCATAATATACATTTTTTGCCTCCTTTATCCTCCTTTGATTCTGCCAAATTTCATACTCCTCCGTTAGCGCAATTTTCGAGAAATGATACCGAAAGTTTTCACTTCACACATCTAATATATAAAATTCTCGTGTCACTGGGTGCGTTGCCAACCTCCTCCGAAACGGCTCGACCGATTTTCATGAAAGTTTGCGTGCGTATTGGCTAGGGTTGAGAATCGGTCAACATCTATTATTCATCCCCCTAAATGTTAAGGGTGGCCCACGCGGACACAGTCGCGGGGCGCAAGTACAAGAGCTAACTCACGCAAGCGAAGTTTCTACTTACGATCACTATATATAGACCTTCCGACGAACAACTGTCGTCGAGGCGCGGCCGCCCCGGGCAACTCCAACAAGCCCGGATTTTCACCTTTCATTTCACCTTTCATTCCTCGCCGAAAAGCCTCTCACCTTGGTGTGCCTTTCCCACATTGGTGATCCCGACGTGATCCCTGAAGTGATCCGTGATTTTATTTTATGCTTTGGATTGGAAGATATGGGCTATCTCAAAAAGAATCTCTAAATCTAAGTGGAAATAAGAACTTCTAAGAACCAAATGGAACTACAAATTTGGTTAAGAACGTATGCCTAGCGTTTTGGGTGAAGGGATGATTGTATTACGTACAGTTGAATCCGTTTAATCTTATTATAGAAGTAATAGACCAATAGCATTTAATTTCGGTTACCTATATTATATACTCGTAGAGGAGGTCGTAGTTTAATCAGTGGCTGGCATTTGAGTCGATCGCTAGGGGAAGTATCTGTTATCGGAGCCGGTTGATAGATTCTATCACTGGTTTTCAAATATCCGATTTCCTCCGTATTCCGAAACGGACGGAACATTAATCGAGACCTACAGTTTTACGTACCTTCGGAAACGCGAAGGAGGTAGGAAATTTAAAAAATTGTGTCACCCATCTATTACTCGGCCACGATAAGAACTGCTTAACCTATCGATCTACTTAAATACCTGCCACTTATTATGCTACGGCCTTGGCTCTTTAACATCTGTATGCGGATACAAAATAGTCGCTTAGAGCTCGACATCGATAACGACTATCGATACATTCCAATCGGAATCAAAAAACTGGTCAGCAAACGCCGTACAAGGAGGCGTTACCGATATTACACGAACATGTCCATACCAAATGTTGACAAGCCAAGAGATTAATGTGACAAATCGCTATAACACAGTGTAAGTATGCGTATTACATTTAACATACATACGTAAAATTAGTTCTTATTATTATATACATAACAACTATTATTGTACACACATATGACTTCTTTAAAAAATTGTTGCCTGGTGAAAAGTTCGCTTGATAGTTAATTTTGTAGTTCCGCAATGAAATAATTAGAACACAAGACATCTTATTGTCTGCATAGATCCAGTATAGAGTACATGTCATTCCTAATATAGTCTAAACAGTTTGTCAAAGAGAAATAGATTTTATTATGTGATTAGCTGTTTCCCGGGACTCCGGGAAACCGGGGCGGGCCGCTAGTTATGAATATTTAAAATAATAATCTTATTAAGAAATGCTTATTATTTCCGTTTTCAAGGAATCCTTTTTTTCCTATGCATTATGAAAAAAAAAACTAAAGCTAAACAAACTAGGACGGAACCCTCTATTATGAAACTCGACTCCATTTAACATAAATTATCGTTTAGTCATCTTCATATTGGTTGTTTAATATTCAACATACCTTATACAGATATTGTCTGCTATCAATCATAATGAAGTTATTCAAAGCACTAATCAATAATTTTTTTGTGCTATAATAACAGAACAATAGAGAACATACTTGATTGTCCGTATCGCGATCGTTTGATTGAATTAACCGAATGTAGTTAATAAACACTTCAAGCATTGATTTGCACGAGAGCTTTTTTACCGCGCGTTAAAAAAGCGTCCCATCGCAGCGCTTTTAAAACGCGACGCGACACATTTTCATTGAGCAATGTTCTATTCTCAATCCTATATACGCTATTTTTTTTATGGTGGCTAAAAGTAGGCCAACGGCGACATTTAACGCGACGGTTTTTTAACCGTCGTGCGAATGAGGGCTAAGCCTGTTATAGACTGTGTAGCTGTTTTTTTTAAGAGATAGGTTTTTTGGAAAATATCCATTCTTATTTGGAACTTTTTTCAAAGTTGAAAAATTTTATATATTTTTGGAGCTAAAACCTTAACGCCAATTTCTTTCATTCAGTCAATTGTTTTTGAATTTATAAAAAAAATCATGAACACGCTATTCCGAACCGATTGACACTTTGTACAAATTTTTCAGAAGCGGAGAAAAAAATTGGACCCAAGAATAATATTTACCTTTATTGAAATTTGAAAAAATTTCACAAAGTGACATTAATCGGCTCCCACTGTTTTACGTGCCTTCCGAAACACGGAGGAGGTCGGATATCAAATATAACGCTGATTTTTAGCTGCAGCCCTTTATTTTAAGTGACGTCACGGTTACACGAATATTACAAGAAGACAAGAATTGGTAGACTAATTTTATAGAGGTTATATACTAATAAAGGTTGGAAAAAAATAAAAATAAAATATGAGAGTTGAATAATTATGTTAAAATATACATCACAACATAGGTACCTAGAGATTTTGATAATAATTTCGATTGAGAAGTGGGAAATTTAAAATATAAATATAAATATGCTATATATATATAACATCAGTTCTGTATTTGAAAGTCAAATAAGTGTAGTTTATATTTTAATTTAAAGTTGTTCATGACGATATATGCGATATAAGATGCAGAGTTAACCCACAACTCTCAGCAACGGCAAAGGATAGAGCCGTTCGAAAAGGGCTCGTTCGCCGACGATACATAGTGGGTAAAAGTTTGATTTAATTAATTGTAAAAGCTATGAAAATAAAAAAGAAATTAAACGTTCCTAAATAAAATGAAAGCCATAACTTTCAACGCAGGATTCAGATGTAACAACCGTAGACACGAAAAGCGGCCAATTTTTGGCAACTCCACAGACGAGGCTTAGTTGGCGTTTAATGGAATGCATTTGTGTTTGAAAAAAGCTGAGGAAACCCACGGAGGGGGATGAAAAATGGAGGAAACCGGGCAGGAAACGCCGGTCATAAGTTGGATCGGGCGCCAAAAGCCGTACCTGAAAGGTTGGCAATTCACGTCTTGGCACCGCTTCTTAAACTGTCCCAAGTGAGGTTTTAACGTATAGACTTTACGGAGCGGTGCCTTGGCTAACTATTTGATAGTGGCACTTTGTGAACTCGATTTTCTTGAACTGGTTTAGATAGGGTTATTAAAGGGAACTCGATTTGAATTTAAGTCCTTCTAAAAACTAAACTAAATTAAACTAAACTACACTAAACTAAACTAAACTACACGAAACTAAACTACACTAAACTAAACTAAACTAAAACCGCTTTCGACGTATTGGGCTTTTGGAGATGGGAAACCAGTGAACTCGCGACGCTGTTATCGTACCGACACCTCCGGCTGCGTTTCACAAAGCAATCGCATCGCCAAACATGAAGTATAAACATCAGTTCTGGCAGTGAAAGTCCCGTCAAAACGGTTCCAGACGTCACGCATATTACCCGGAACAAAAAGGAAGAAAGACAAAAAAAATTTTTACTTACGTTTAGGGCATCGTGTATATAGTCCTATGCAATTTGTAAAAAAAAAAAAACATTTTTACGTTACAATCAGCCACTTGAATTTTATTTATATTTTCGCATTATTGTCGTAATAACAGAGGCAAATGCTAAGAAATATACGGTATTATATAATATTTATAGGAATAGAAAAAAATCAGCAGAGAAAGTAAGCAAAAGTCACGCGATCGTGTTAATAAATAACAGGTTTAATTGTTAAGGCCCTCCTACATATCGACAAGTAAAAACTCTACTTAATTCTAAATAAAGGATTCCAAAGTACTTTACGAAACTGATTGAGTTTGAAGACTAGTTACGTATTTTATTAGTTATTAGACAGATTAAATGACCTTTGAGTTATATATTAGTTTTAACCTGGTCGAAGACCAGCGTCCGTTTAAATTGCAAAGGACTGTGGGGCGACTTAAGGCGAACGACTATCGTCAGACGTCATCCCCAGAACCCTTACAACATCTACAATCTCACGACTGTTAGATATTATTGGACATAGATTATTAGATATAATATGATATTAGATTTATTTCATAATCGGAAATGTATTATTGTATAAATTAATAATGAAGAACCGGATACACTTGGAAATGACGTCGAATGAATGGGAATGATTGTTGCCTTTTGATACGTCAGTCATTCCCACCTTCAATCCCCTTGATTCGCGTCATTTTAAACTAGTCGAGTCAGTCTTGTGATAAACTTCAAAGTGACAACAAGTCAAATAAAGATTTGTGATCAAATTGTTTTTGCTTGTTGAGAGATCTTAACTTCATCGCTCATCGTATAGTTAATACGACTAATATCACTTACTAATATTATTGGAAATAGGCAAGCGCTTGACCGCAGTTACACTTGATAAAGTGTAGATGCGCTCTACGGTGGAACGCGCTTGCCTAGAATGAACCTATTAACTCTTGCCTTAAAGATACCCATGTTGTAGTGGTCTGGGGCGGATTCGGTGGTGTAGCTTTCGGGTTGCAGCTTTACACCGATTTTCCCTCGTATTCATTCGCGGATTAAAGCAAACTAGTTTAGTTTTTCATGCAACGAGGTTTTTGCTCATTCTTCTCGTGGTTCTACATTTCCGAATCAGGGGCAGCTTTTCAAATATTTGACGATGCAAAAGAACTTGTAAAAGCCTATTTCAATAAAACATCTTTTGATATCATTCAATTTGAGTGGTTTTTGTGCTTAAGTGGAACTACTCCCAGTAAATAGCTCCAAATAAAGAAAGCTTCACAAAAGCGGTAAGTATCCTTTTATTTTTGACAATCTTATTTTCTCTATCATCATTTCTACTGATAAAACTTTGGGATTATGCGTTCTTATAAATAAAAAAGTTTAGAAAATAAAAAGTTAAGCTAGGTTTAGAGCTGGATGCCAGCACTGGCGGGAATAGAGCGCCGGTTTATTTTTCAAGCCAGTGACCTCCACCTCGAGCCAGTCACTGGCGATATCCGTAGAATGTTTATCCTATTGTTTTTGGTAAGATATTCCGCGTTGGCTAGTAAATACAATGAGGGCGAAACATTAAAATTAGTGCAGCTGTATAGAGATTTATTTATTTCATTTTATCATTCAAAGTCTTTTAACTCTTTACGATTTCTTCCTTTCTTTTATGTATTAATCATTTCTTCACTTAATATTGCACAAATGTTCATAATACATTTATTTTTCAACCGCCGCTGCATTTGTACCGAATTCAGTTTTTAAAATCACAAAACGTGTGCTCACCACAGGAATAACTAAGGAATGAAATTAATTCAATTGGCCTTGTCTAAGAAACACGGGCCAGGACTCACAACATCGTCTAGACCTACCTTTATAAGCTCTAAAGCAGTGGTTAACTTGGTTTTTGTGACTTACCTGGTAGGGTGGTTGTCCCACAGGTGGGGTCTTTATGGTGTTAGCGGCCATGTAGTTGAACACGGGCGATCCCATACCCACCGCTTTTTGCTCGCGTGACCATTTGCGACTGGAAACGAAAAATCCGCAATGATTTTCTCAAACCGTCAAAGACAAACAAATGACAGCGAACAAACTCAAATTTCTCTACTTGACCCAGTGCTGTAGCCTGTAGATTGCATGCTTCCGTGATAAATTTTTGTTTTAGCGATTAGATTGTAAGGGATTGTAACTTATTCATAAAGTCCGCTTAGAAAAATCTCATGGTTCTAGTGAAATACAGAAATAAAGATAATGTATAACGAATGTATTCCTTTTTAGGGTTCCGCAGTATTACAAGGAACTCTTGTAATTTGGCTTTAGCGTGGTCCTCTATCCTGGCATTTCCAAACTATTGGACGTAGAGACTTGAAATTTTACATGTTAATAGAACATGCTAAAAACTTATTAGGAAATTTGTTCTGAACGTAATCTGATAAAAACTTTTGAAGTAATTTAACAAATACGGTTATAGCGTATCTTATACGGAACCCTTCTATATAAGCGTGTCTTGACACGCTTTTGGCCATTTTTATTTATTTCTCTTAGGTTAAGAAGGTCAAGACTCACTTTGAGACGCAACGCTAGAGGATTAAATAATAGCCGCTACACGTTTCGATAAATCGTTGCGAAAAGACTGTACAGTTAAATCGTTGCGAAAAATCTGTGCAGTTGTATCGTCAAAAACTCTTACTGTTCTCCTACACTTTTTTTTAAAGAATATTAGGAATACATTTTAAGTATGTCTAATATTCCCTTTTCCTCCTCCTACTAAGCTTAAATTAATAGCTTGTATTAGGAGTGGGTGCGACAACACCCCAACGGCGATGGGGTTTGAACCGCGTGCCTTGCGGGTTACAGCCCATACCTTATACCGTTGAGCTATTGAGGCACTAACTACACTTATTTCATTACTAACCTCCATGACAGCAAAGCGGCCAAAGTCAGCGCTATAACCAAAGCGGCGGCAAGGGACGCCCCAACGGCCACTCCTATCACCTCCCCGTCCATCTCACAAGTCGATCCATAGTATCCGGATGAACAGCTGGAAATAAATATGCATCGTTTATCGCATATATATACCGACACCCATTTTTTTTTATGGTACAAGGGGGCAGACGAGCAGGCAGTTGGCACCGAAGTGCCTACCGACGCCAATGGACATCTGCACGACCAGAAGGCCAGCAGACGATCTCATGTGAGAAAGAGGTACTGGTACCCGGACGCGCCGGCCCAATTCGGCTACAAGCATGGCGCTCTAATTAAAATTAGAGACATTCTGAAGGTTCCGGGAATGACGTCAGACGGCACTCGTGTTAACTCTATTCAAAACCACATCCTCTTCTATTTAAGCGGATCGTGGTCCTAGGCCGGAATAACTCTAGGTGCAAGAAGAAATTGCTGATGTCTATAGAGAAATAACTGTTTACAACCAGGCAGAAAATATACCTGTTCACTGTACTTGTTTAAAAAAAGTTCGATATATATTTGAAATCGTCATCTCATTTAGTCAAAACTACGTATCTAGAGGTCGGTTTTTCAGAAATATTTTCCATTTCTGTTTTTGTTGTCTCGCAAAAATTTAATATTTGCAAGGGCGCAAGAAAATTGTGGCTTCTAAAACATTTGTTTGCTTCTGAAAATAGACCGGGAGTTGCTATTAAAAAGTCTTTGGTTATATTTTAAGCGCTTTTATGATGCAATTAATTAAGAATATAAAATGATTTATGAGAATAAATGGCAGATATTTGACAATGATTTATGAGACGAAATGGCGGATATATGACAAGATTTCGTTAGTGCTTCGTTAATTTTTATACATCTAAATCCTTTATTTTTAGTGAATCAATTGCCCTGTGACCTTAAATATATTTAAAAAAGAAACTAGCTGTAACCCGCCACTTCCGCTGCGTGACTTTAGTAATTTTGTTAAATTTTGGGAGTTCTTATTTTTGTGCGGAACCCTAGTTATTGTATTGAGCTAAGAGAAAAGTAGCCTATGTTATTGAGTGAAAGTGTCGTGCAAATAAGACGTTTCGGAGATTTCCCGGAATAAACAGACAGACAATAGTGCTCTAACTTGCGTTTTTACTATGAGCTATTTTTATGCTGACTGGTCCGCTGTCGCAGTGGGCAGAGACCCTGTTTTGCGCTCCGGGGGTTGTGGGTTCAATTTCCGCCTCGAGTCTGAGTGTATTATCTATATGTATGTATTTATATATTTCTTCAAAAAAAATATTTGTGTATAACAGACGTCTGTAACCTATAACACAGGCATTAAGTTGTCTACCTTAGGAGCAGACCTACGTGTGTCATATAGTCCTGTATATATTTAAATTTATTTATTTAAACAGTGTTATGATAGTGAAAAGAAGGTCTTATTCTAATTCTCTGACAGACAATCTCGCAATATACGAATAAGCAATATGAGACATGGACAGTGCAATACAATAAACATTTACATGACTTAGTCAAAATACATTGCGTGACTTTTTGTTAGTACAAAAACTATTGTTCATGTGAAAAGTAATGAACTGTGAATACATTTGACTAAGTCATATATTTTGGCTAAGGGGTAGAGTCCGTGAAGTTACGAAGTGTAGAGTAAGGGCGCGCTAGTTAGAGGCGCGACTCTAAAAGAGGTCTGACAACTTTTTGCCAGTGCGAGCCATATGAGTTTATAGTGGCAACATTCTACATGTACAAATGTTTTCGATGGGATATTAATACGGTATTTCAAGTAATTTTCATTCAGCCGCCGCTGTCATGCTGGAAAATTATTATTTTTTTATTTCGTAACAATTGGTTCAGTTTTAAACAGGGTTGACTAGCGCACATAAAAATAAAATACCTGAAATACTATTAATTTAACTAAACTTAAATAAAACACACTAAAGAATAATGTTTCTAAAATATGTATTCTTAAAATTAACCCGAATAAAATAGACTTAACAATAACTTTCAAAAGTTATTAAGTCAATGTAAAATATGTATTTATTTAATTTGGATCTTTTAAAAGTACTTTTAATAGTTATTTAATAAGAGGACGACGTCTTCCCGCGACTATGTAAAATTGCAAGAGCCTTAGAGAACAAACTAAGTAGCGTATTCTTTTTAACCGACTTCATTGTTAAAAGTTTCTATTGTCATAACATTAATGAATTATTAATAGTTTCATATTATTCAAGAAGATGAATGAATGCAATTTTAATATTAAATAATATGAATGATATCGCTGTACATTTAGATAAGTCAGTCTGATGCTATTGTCCTGTCAAATAAGTCCATCCGGCTGGCAAATTTCAAGTGGACGGCCCCCTAATTTTAACATAATAGCAGCTAAAATTATAGAACCTTAAATCGGAGCTTCAACTTAATTTGTTACAGTTATATTAGCCTATCGCCTATCTACCAGTGAAAGTTTCGTCAAAATCGTTCTATTCCATTATTCTCCGATGAGCTTGAAAAAACAATGAATTAAAACAAAACAACTGTGTTGCAATTGAAGAAATTCTTCTTAAGCTCTGTCCGTAGATTGTATATTTTAATGTTTATATATGTACTACTATATTTTGCTTATATTTACTATCTACTATATTTTAAAATGTGTTTAAATTTTTCTTATTTTTAAACGTAGAATATTAAATGTGTTAAACCAAATATCAATTTATAAAATTGTTCAAGAATGTAGTTAAATTACGATATAATGTCGAATGTTTCACAAACGAACTAATAAATGAGATATATATTTCGTGCACTGGATATTAGAGGAAGTGAGAAAGAAAATGTGTGCTCGCACCTCTCTCTCTTTCTCTCTCTATCTCGTGCCCCTACAGTCATATACGAAACGCAATTCTCTCTTTCTATCTTCATTAACGTAAAACTCACTCCAACTTCTATTCGTCTCGTCCGATCACACTTTTCGTAACGCTCTCGATTCGCATTCACCACTCAATTGTGCGTGCGTTTTATTTAAAAATAAGCAACCGGGATATGTATGTACCGTATTTCGACGTTACAGACATACAAACATACATAAACTATTTTGCTTCATCACTGCGCTAGTTACCGTTTTTAAAAATTGATATTCAAAACACCAAGGGATCTCACTTCACTCATACATATACAAAAAATATCGTCCTAACCGCTCCATGCGTATAACAATTGAATTATATACACTTATACAGACGAATCTCTACGTCTACACTTCTGTTACGTTTTCACGCCTAAACCGCTGAATCTCTTTTGAGAAATTTCGGTATAGAGATAGATTGGACTTTAGAAAAGGACGTGGGCTACTTTTTGTCGCGCTAGTGAAATTGGAAAGGGGTGACATAGGTGTTGAAAGTTTGTATGTTTAACAAGTTGTTTGGTCGTTTCAGAACGAAATGCGCGCTAAATACAACAACCTGTGGCAGCACGTGCTGTTCAAAGCACCGCCTTGGACCTTGGAGGATGTGCTCCAATGTTTGCTCAAACATTGGATTGCAGTGTTCAACGAAGTGTTCCCGAGGATAGAGCAGCTGTTGACCGACTTGAAGAACAGTCTGACGAGTATAGAGAAGAAGAGTAAGTTAATAATATATATTTTTGTAAAGAATACATAAGAGTCAACAATTGTTTATTTTGCATGAATGTTCGTAAAGGGTTCAACTAAATTATTAGTATGCAAAAGTAATAGATAGTTGCACTGAGCGCAAAACGAGTAATTATTGCACTCGCCCAGTAATAAATCCACTAAGTTGCTTAATTTACTTATCTTACAACTACATCACTCTCTATTTCAATTTTTAGACTTCTCTTGCCAAATATAAAGTATTAAATATTTTTTGTCACCAAGTTGGTTTTATAAAGTTGATTTTTATTTTCACTCAGTCTCTTTTTATTTCAAGTGTATGTATTAAATGAAACTTAATGAGAGATATATAACTTTCTGGTAAATTTATATTAAAATAAAAACAATGCATTAACGAAATCTGTGCAACAATGAGATTCCATTTAACATTTCCGCACTGTTCAAAGCAGAAAATACGTTCTATATTTTCGGTTTTATAGTGATCAATGATAAGATTACTGCATAGTTGAAAGAAAAATATATAAAAATAAGAAAAGAAAGAGAGAAATCGTTATAATTTTACAAAATTTACAAGAGAAAAGTAATTATATTCTTGCAGATAAAAAAATCATCACTCAGTCTGTTACGTCTTCACGCTTAAACTGCTAAATCAATTTTGATAAATTTCGATATAGAGATAGATTACACGTCGTAGAAGGACATAGGCTACTTTTTGTCGCTATAATGAAATTAGAAAGGGGTGAAATAGGTGTTGCGGATTTGTATGAAAGGATGTAAATAACGTGGACCTTCTCTTCTAATTACAGGTCCAAATACTCTGACCCAATCAGAAGTGGCAAATTTCAAGGAACTGTGCTTGGATGTGGCAAAAAGGTGTCAAATTATTCCGGAGTACATGGAGTTGCCCAACAAAAAAGTGACAAACAAGGCCCTCATATATGTATAGCCAGGATAGTTTTTTCTGGGATAAAATTTAATTTTAATGTACCGGGCGGAAGATTCACCCCGGCAGGGAGTCCGAACGACCGGGAGTCAAGGTGACAGGTGAGGAATTCGGCGGACTAACCTAGCCGAATCCAGCAAGACCGTTTCCTGCATCTGGGCCACGAGCTAACTGCCACGGAACCCCAGCCGCCTCAGATGGTGAGCGAGGCTAACTGGTATCAAACCGTTGGCAGACATGGCGACCGGGATGATTTGAGTGGACTCCTTTTGCGACATGGCGGTAACCTCGTGAGCTAGATCGAGAAACTTGCGTTTTATCTCCGTCTCAGCTCTCACAAGGTTCTCGTCATATGGAATACTACACTACGTCATACTGAAAGAAGTTATACTTCAATAAGTGTACTCGGAAATTAGCTTAACGTGATATGGATTATAGTTTTCATATTACGTGTTTTGTTAATGCAAAACAGTTATATTAAGCTATTAAACTTCGAATGCAGATTAACAATTACTGAGACCGTTACTTCTTATCTACTTATATCTGATAAGATGTCATGATTATACATGATATGCATCGCTAGGCACTCGGCGCTGTTAATAACTCAATTTTATTATCTCATCATTGTGGATCTATTTCAAATTAAAACAGCTTAAAACTAAATATCCCGTGTGATATTTCGATTTAAAAAAAAACTGATTTACATAATATTTTTAATCTGTGGCGGTGGGATGATCGATTGTTGATTTCGATTCAAGAATATCGATGTTATTCAGGCGCTACATTATAACTCAAACTATTTGTAAATTTCTTTTCATGAAGACTAAACACATATTTGCGTAGCCAACCACACTAGCGTAGCCTAAATTGTAATAAACTGTTGTTATATACTAAAAAATATACTAATATTTTTAGGGTCAAATAGAACGTCATTTAATTACATGAAATATTCTAAGTCTGTCATAAAATATGCTAATTTGGCAGCACTGTAAGTGTGGTAGGCTGAGCAAATATGTGTTCAAAGTCTTCACGAAAAGAAATGTAGTATCTACATATAGTTCGAGCCAAAACATGCACCCGGGAATAAAAATTAATAGTCATAAAAAATTTAAATCTGTGAAGTAACGATAATTGTAAAAGTAGCATTTCAAAAATATCGATTATCTTTAAATATCGATTTTTTCTTACCTGCAAAGAAATAATTGGTTAATGAAATATTAAATGTATTCATAAATTATGCAAAATAATGATATTTCATTCACTTTTTGCATTCCTAGTATTTTATTACTTATTTCCCGTATTAATTGAGAGCTGTTTTTATTTGCATAATACCGGAGCCAGACATAGCTTTATTTGAATGATCATTTCAATGATCACTGTTGTGGCCGGGGACTGTGGCTGCGCAAAGTTTTGTAGAATTTTTAGTTTTCAAGGACAAAAATGTACAAACACTTTGAGCTACGACTGGCTCTGGCATTATACACTATTAAAATGTATAAAAATAGTTATATGTTTAATCTGTTTACAGTCTAATTAAAGACATTAAATATCACGTCGAATATAATTTTTAATCTTTACAGTCTCCGTTTTGTTTTTCTACAAGCGCGCCAATTGTTTATTTTTATTCTAAGTGCTACAGAAACTCGTATAATGCTTCATAGTTTTATGATGAATATGAATAAAACATTTAGATGGAATTTTCCTTTTAAATTGTATCAAAGTAGAACTTGACATTTTAATTTTACTTATTTAAGATATACATACATAGACTGTTGACCCTCACGGGCAACTAACAGTAATAAATAAACAATAAAACATAGTTCTTAATACAATTGTAGTCAGCCATAACAATTATATTTACTAACCATAAATAACAGATAAACAAAAAATACTCTAGAATCTATGAATGTCAAGGCCTGTCAGATACAGCGTGAGAGACAATATTTATTTTCTGATTTATTTAAATGTCCACTAATTAAAACACTTCATCTTTTTTCTATTGGTCGCTTGTTGTTACCCGCGACTTCATATACGTTTAGTTTCTAATTTATTTTCGGCAAAACGAACACCACGATATTTTATTATTAATATTTTATTATTTTAGTATTATTATTACTTCGCATATTTTATACATGATGATTATGCAGATTTAATTAGAGGTAGCGCCATGCTTGTAGCCGAATTGGGCCGGCGCGTCCGGGTACCAGTACCTCTTTCTCACAAGTTAGATTTTCGCTTCTAGTCTGGTTGTATTATCTATATGTACGTACATATTTATATATTTGTACAAAAATATATTTGTGTATAACAGGCGTCTGTTACCAATAACACAGGCATTAAGTTATCTACCTTAAAAACAGACGTCAGTGTGTCATAGTCATGCATGCTGCATATATACATATTTATTTTAACTATTCATTGAAAGTGAAATTTCTTACGAAAAAAATGAACGGTATAGAATTTTCAAACCTTCTGAATTGAGAAAACAATATGTCGAGAAAGTCTCTAGTTTTAGTATAAATACATGTATTAAACAGTGAATATCTAAATGTAATGTTGTTTAACCGTACCAGAAACAAATTCGATTTGAGACAGAAATTGCGCACAGGAAATAAAGTGACAGAACTTTAACGTCTTCACCTTCATGGCCTACGCAAACAGAAATACCACGCGCGAATAGTTTCCCCATAAAAATGTCCCGTAAATAAACAAACGACTTCGAAGACCCCGGCGCAGAGGACAGCTCTCTCTGAAATAGGCCTCGAGGGAAAAGGGACTTTTATAAGGGACACAGTTCGGGTCGCTGACGTAGGATTGGATTTTGTAAAGGCACGTTTTGTTATGTGTAAAAGGTACAGAATGTTAAACGGAAAAAGGGAAATCAAATCAGTGATGTTATATACAGTTTATTTCTTGCTATCTGTTAGAAGAGTTTTGTATCCTATAAGATCCTTTACCTATTGCAGTTAGTTGTTAGTTTTTTGTATACTTTGCTATAGTTGTGTCATGTTTTATTTCGTCGCTCGTAAGTTCTCATGTTATTTGTGGACGACCTTTTTGTGTTGTAGTGTAAACTAGAACTAAAGAGAAAGATTAACATATCACAGCTATTTTATACCATTAATTTAAATTTCGAATTCTAAATTGAATAAAGAAGAGGCAACTAGTTTTCACTCTGGCCAGTAATAAAAACAGCAAGTGGTCTATAAGAAATAATGAAGAATAAGATATTGGGTTCCTAATATGTACAGATCCTTATAAGCTCTTTTATTTTGTGTAATTGCGTGAAATGAGCTGACTCGTTTAAAAACCTGTATAATACGATCAGATAACATGTGCAATTTTATAAACAAACATGGCGGTTGTGCGCATGGTATTAGGTTTCATATTAATTATTTTTTTAATTATCGTTGACTTTACATTCAATGTCAAATTAATAGTCCATTGAAAAGTTACATTTGAGGTTGCATTTACTGGTCAAGAAAAGTTGTAGATAATATTATTTGTAACAAAAATGTATTTAACTTTAAACTGGCTCCCCCTTGATATTCAAAAAAATAAAATCGCATCATCTGATAAATGAGGCTAAACCCAAAGAAATGTAACTTTTTAACGGATTATAATGTATATAATATTATTTACTTCACTGGAGTAAAAATAAATAACGAATATGTAATTTTTATGAAATACCATCTTTCAAATTGTTATTGCATATTAATTTTATTGTTTAAAATGAAAATAAAAACAACAATAAGACAAGTAAATTTAGAGCAAAATTAGAGATATTTTTATCTTTTTTTTAATTGATAATTATTGTAATGCACGTCGATAAAAGTAAGGTTAGATATTTTTGGTATAAATTAGGTTTTATTTATTTATCAAATAAAGGGAATGCCTCGTTATATTTAAATTCGGATGAAGGTGAATTGTTTAAACTGAGATAAGTACAACAAACATAAAGATGTGTTAGTTCTGCCTTCTCCAAACAAGTTAGTATTTAACGATTTCTTATTTATTTTTACACCTGGCCTCAGGACCCGTCTTTTACTTATTTCAACATAAAATGTTACGCGGGGCTCATTTTATCTTTACCGTCTTAATAAAGTTTATGGGTTTAATAAAATCCCTAGAAAACAAGACGTTACGTTGTTTTATATATCCACAACTATAATGCCGGAGCCAGACATAGCTTCATTTGAATGATCATTTCCATGATCATGTAGTGTGGCCGGCGACTTTGTATAACTTCACAAAATTTTGTAGAACTTTGTAGACTACAAGGACAAAAATGTACAAATACTTTGACCTATATCTTTTTTTTTTTTTTACGTTACAAGGGGGCAGACGAGCAGGCAGTATGCACCGAAGTGCCTACCGGCGCCCATGGACATCTGCACGACCAGAAGCATTAGTCGGACATCGCACCCCCCTCGTCAGCCGCCGAAGGCCCCGCCCGCGGGGGGTCTGCGGCGGAAGCGCCAGGCCGGATCTGAGCCGGCGCTATTCCCTTCTTTGGGGGAGGATTACATTTCCTCCCCTTCATAACGTGGCCCGCGGGGCGGCCACTCGCGGCACACACGGCGCAGTGCGGCGTGGCGGCCTTGCAGGAGGCGCACTTGTGCCCCTCCTGACTGCAGCGGTAGCATGCGTCCGTCCGGTCGACCTCGGACGGACACATGACTCGTGTGTGGCCGATGGCGAAGCACCGGTAGCAGCGCAGAGGCTGCGCTGCCAGCGTCCGCACCACACACGAGCTGAAGCCGATTAAAAGCCGTCCTTTGGCTCGGACGGCTTCGGCTGCGGCGATTGGGCACTCCAGGCGGATAGTGCCCATACCGCCGCGGCCCGGCCTGATGTCCCGGGTCCTCACCGCTGTGACGTCGCAGCCTCCTACCGCTGCGACCGCTGCCACCACCTCCTCCTTGGTGATCGTGTCGTCCAGATCGACCAACTCCAAGGAGCTGACCTTCACTGGACGCACGATCGTGGCCGCGTCCGCGATGACCTCTTGCAACTTTGTTGCGAAGAGGTCAGCGTTGGTGCCGCCCTGCGCCCCCGGGAACTCGAAGATTCGAGCCCCGGTCTGGGTATGGCGGCACGAGACTTGGCCGATGCCAAGCTTGGCGGGGTCGGCGTTGGCTCGAGCCCGCATCAACACCGACATGTACGTCTCCCCTCGTTCCACCGCCTCCGGGGTGAGAGTCACCACTACGGCGGCGGTCTTAGGGGGAGATGGTGGCTTTTTTGCTCCAGCGGGTGTCCCGCTGCTGCCGGCCGCAGCAGCAGCGGCGGGCTTTGGGGCCGAGCCCTTCCCCTTGCCCTTGCCCTTCCCGGTCGACTGGGGTGAGCGGGAAGGCTTGGCGGTAGGGGCGGTGGGCTTTTTCGGCTTTTCAGCCTTCCCGCCCTTGCCCACCTTCTGCCACGGGTTGTTGGACGCGGCGGTGGAGGGGAGGTTGGCGTCTTCGCCCTGAGCCTGGGTGGCAGGCCCCAGCTTGGTCTTGGAGGCACTCCCCGGCTTGGCCTGCCTATTGTCAGCCGCGAGCGGAGGGCGGATGCGCGTCTCCGGCAAGAGGCGGTCTTCGATGCTGGCGAAGCAGGCCCTGGTGAAGGCCCTCTCCTCCTGCACCACCTTGCGGATTACATCCTCAAGGTTGGGCGAAGGAATGGGAGCAGGTTCACCAGCTGCTGCTTCCGCTGCCTTGGCCTGAGGAGCCTGGGAAGGCTTGGCCGTGGCCTCAGCGAGCTTCTTGTGAAGCTCGCTGACCTCCACCTGCAGGCGATCTACCCTCGCCTGCAGCTGCCGCGTCTCATCAGTGGCCGTGCGCTGCAACAGCTCACTGATGATGCCGCGCATGCTCGCGGCCCGGCACTTGAGGGACTTCTGGAAAGTCCCCTTCAAGTTTGAGGACTTAGAGGCGACCTCCACGATCCCCTCCTCGTCCTCCTGCGCCAACCTCTCTAGTTCGGCCAAGGAGAAGTCCGCATACAGCACGTTAGACGCACCGTATCCGGACCTGGCTCGAGCAGTACGAGCCTGCTTCTCCTTGGCCGCCACCTTCTCCTCCAGCTCTTGTGCGAGCTGCACCCGCTGCGCCAGATTTAGCTGGCGCTGGGCGTCCGCAAGACCCACGTCGTGGGTGTCCGCCGGCTTGGAGGTGGATGACGAAGAGGACTTCTTCGTCATCACTTTCCGTCTGGGCTCCTTTGAGATGGAGTCCGATGACGACGTTCTTTTCAAGAAAGCCCGCTTCGTCGCCTGTCTGGACTCCACCACTGTGGAGCCGGCGTCCGACATGATGTCCATGTCGGACTCGGTGCGATACCTGCCAACCGTCGATGGCGGACGGCTGGACTCCGATCCGGATGCTTGCCCGAACGCATGCCCCGCATCCTGGTGGCCCTGAGAAGGGCCTTTTGGTTGGCCCTGAGAAGGGCCTTTTGGATGGCTCTGAGAAGGGCCTTTTGGATGGCCCTGAGAAGGGCCTTTTGGTTGGCCCTGAGAAGGGCCTTTTGGGTGGCCCTGAGAAGGGCCTTTTTTGAGGTAACGCCCGGAGGCGTCCCGCAAGGGTTTTGGCATTTCTGCCTCCGCCCCTGGGTAAGATCCAGCGTAGCTACCGGTGTGTTGACCAGCGTAACCTCCCAAATTACCAGTATAGCCAGAGTATTGCGCTGGTGAGCGTACAGGATAAGATCCGTAGGCTAGAGAGACTGCATTGGATGTAGAGGTGGCATGAACGAGAGGACCTCTAGCTGGCAGGGCTCCAGCCAAGGAAGCTCCGTGACCTAAAGGAGCTCCATGAGCCAAGGGGGAACTGTAGCCCAAAGCGTTGCCATGGGCAAGAGGACTTGCATGAGCAAGAGGAGATATGGGAGTGTTATAGCCTAATGAGGAACCATGTAGCAAGGCTGGGTTATGCGCCAAAGAACCACCATGTGCTAGGGGTGAGTCATAAGCCCCGTGTCCAAGGGGGCTCGGGTAACCTAGGCCAGGGTTTAGAAGGGGGTTTGCGCCCAAAGATATGTGAGCTGGGTTTAAGAGAGAGTGTCCCCTGCGACCTAAATTTCCACTTTGGACAACCGCTAAAGCTGCAGCAAAGATGAAGATCTGAAAAATAAGCCATATATTAATAATTGATACCTGTAATGCTAAATATTGATGAAATAGGAAATGAAATATATGAATTGGTGCGTGAATAGACTTTACAATAGAAGTAATGTTAATGTTTATGCTTCACACTAGCCTTAAAAAGTGCCCTTAGAAGTCTTTTGACTCCGATGTGCATTTCTTTTGTATAAAAAATGTAAAATTTAGCAAAAGCAAGTTTTTTTGGTTTAGCTTAATGTATGATTTTTGTTTTTTTTTGCACTATAATATTGTTTACTTACTTTGGTAAACATTTTGTTAGTATTTGGATGGTAGCAGATGACTGACATAGATCTCATAGATCTACGTCGGTTTTATATGAATCTTCATTCTGATTTGGTGGGGAAGAAATCATCTGAACGCATCTTCAATGGTCACAAGGTCACAACACTTTGTTTTAACTGTTGTACTTGCTAACCAAAATTTGTTACACAACAACGTTACCCTGCGTATGAAAATTTGCATTAATTACCTATTAATATGCCTTTATCACTGATTATCATGGATTTACTAAAAGCAACGCCGTTTTCATTAACAAGAAATACCATTGACATTGATTGTCATCGCAGTCTATCGAATCTTAAAATAGCCATGGTTATCCACATGTTCGTTTATGACCCTACACAAAGAGCTGTGGTAAACCCTCCTACTCGTAAACTCAAATTAAATGAAGTTTTATTTTTATAAGCTCTTTTGAATCGTCAAATATTTTACAGGTACCAATGATTCAGAAAAGTCAAGTCACGAGAAGGATCAGCAAGAACTTTCTTAGCCACGCTTTTAAAAATAATCCTCACAAAAGTTGTGTTTAATGCATTTCCATGTTACCTTTAAAGTACACAGCTGGAGCGACTCGACTCCAAGCAGTTGTATCTTTAATATATGAGTGACTTAATAACTTCTATAATACCCAGGAATTATTTACTATGAATAAATAAATTTGATGCAAAGATGGTGTGGCTTTTGTACAAATATAATTAGAACTGTAACATAAATTGTTTTGCTTGCTAAATTAATCTAGCGTAACATATGTTCTGCTTAAATATTTTGAACGTACTTTTGTACATCTTTTGCACCAAGTTATAAGAAAATAAAAAAAATATTTTTATTTTTATTATTTATAGTTTTCGACTGTATAATACGCCTTACGAATAAGCGTGTTTTAACATGTTGTTTAAATTTATCAATAGACAGATGCATGAGAAACTAAATGTCATGGATTTCCGCAAAGTAACGCCTGATTCTATCAATCAATAGACAGATATAACAGTGCATCTGAAATTTTGTACAACAATCACTTACTCTCGCCCACAAGCGATTTTTGTACTCTACCCAGACACAGGAACGAAGTCACAACTTTATTCTTGCTTCTAGTTTGCCTATCTTATATTGTTGTATATTACAATTTTTCAGCAGGAGGACTATAACAATACGATAATATTGTTGTTTGTCTGCTGTTTTTCTTTAGAATGAAAGTACTTCCCCAGTTGGGCTACTATCTTCATTACGAACGAGAAATCTGGTGATGTCGTTACTTCATTTTTGTACCTTAACTCTATCAAAATTATGCTCCAATCTCGATTGATTAAAAAATGGTTTTATAGCCTTCAATACACTCAAGTTCAATCTATTAAATATTCGGTTTTAATCTTTTAAAACATAAATACATATATATGTTCTCCTTGAATCGCTCTGTTTATTGGTGCAAACCGAATTAAATTCCATTACATAGTTTGAAAGATCTGCGCGTACAACGCTGGGAAGCAACTTCATCTTACTATGTAATAATGATGAGTAGGTCCAAAAAGACATGTATCCAAGGTCGTTAAAATATTAACTTTAAATAATTTTGAAGTTTATGTGATACGTCATTCGAATTTGACAATTTGGATTTTGGACAGTATTTTCATTTTTCAAAATCAAAGGGCTATGAGTATGATCTAAGTTCTAACCTAACCCCGAATATTATGGATTTACATTATTACAGTTAATAAACTGTGTTTATTAAGTTAAAAATAATCGTGAAAATACGATCTACCAATAATTTCAGGATAACCTTTTTCACTCTTGTTAGTCGCGATGAACTTGAAGTTTGTAGCAAAGTTTAACTCAATGCTAATCAATTACTATGCAAAACGTAATTTAAACAATAGTATTACAAGTGTTACAAAAATTCACCGAGAAATATTTACTAGAATGTATCCAACAAAAGTTGTTTTAGCAAATGGAGCTTCAATTAATATTCGATATCATGAGCCAAGGAAAATAATAAAAGTAAGCTAAATAATTCATTCTACAATTTAAAAACTTTGACTTTTATAGTATATATCAATTTTTATCTGACTGCTGCACAAGAAGGGCTTTTATTATTCATGTGTTAAATGAAATATTTGTATAGGCAGTAAAGATATATTTCATTAGGACTTTCAATAGTACATAAAGGTACCATCATCATTTTAAGTGGTATTTTTTGGGAACCCTGTTATTATGGATAGTGTGTAAACGTTTGCTATGTTATTAACTCAAAAATGATGCTCTTTATATACTTTTATATACTTGCTGTTATTTAAAGTAATATTTCATTTTTTACTAGTATTAAAATTAAGAAAAATAATTTCAGCTGCCACTAGATTTATCTTTATTATCTGAAGATGAAAGGAAAGCTAAATTAGAAAAAAGGAAACCAAAAAGGAAAGTTAAAGTTACAGAAATTATGGAAGACAACTTCAACGCTAAAAAGTACTTGAAATATTTAAAGAAATAATATACTGTATGTGTATGTATTTTTTATTTAGTTACTATGATGAATGTTTATTAATTTATAGTTTAGATGGAATAAATATAGTCTTATAAAACAGAATATCGTTTAATCATTTGAAATCTTAAACTAATTATAACATAACTACATAGATAGATAAGGTACAGCACTTAAAAGGATCTATGTGCAATTTGGATCTATTTTCCAGCAGAAATCATTTCTACAATATAATTACCATAAGAGAGGTAATGGAATTCAGCTTGCCCTAGGCAGTCCAAGTATAATGGGAATTGCTTGTGCAATGTCCCTGACCCGCAGGTATGACAAAAAACTATTACAAAATAAATTGTATCACTCTCATCTCCATTTGATAACTGTGTATTTGTATAGTGTTTTTTTTTTTATTTCTTAAAAAGGGTAAGTGGCGGAATTACGTCTGTACTAAATCTGATTGTATTCACAAAGGATATTTTTACAATTGATTTTAATACCTATATCTATTTGATAAGATGGATATAAATATAAAAGAATTGTTAAAATTAGAGCGAGATAGAATGTAACTTTTAATCTTCGTCTCCTCTTTGTACGGGCTGTCTGAATTTAGCGCCTGGGTACAACCGCAATTGGTCTTCAGAAAATATGTAATGCCGGCGCCAGATATAGCTTAAAGTGTTTGTACATTTTTGTCCTTGAATACAAATACAACTTGGTGTTACATGCTCATGTACTTGCATTTTAAAATTCATTATTAATTATTTTCTTTTAAATATTTTTACTTTAATCGTTAGCTGGAAAAATATCAAAGAAGTGATACTTCAAACACGCGTGTAAAGGTGACATGCAATTATAATTTATTTAGAGTTCAAATATGGCTCATCCGTAAATAAATCCTAATGTTTCTAAAAAATGTATATTAGAAACTCAATTAACAGCACAACTTCAAATAGCACTATCAACGATCTCATACAAATTTATTACGATTTAAAACTTACACGATTACTAGTTGGCAAAAAAATTAACGTTACAACTCAAAGTATGTGCAATAGTGTCATCTATAGATATGTAAGTAACATTAAAAACAGGATAGAATACTATTTTATTAATACTGGCTGTAAACCGCGACTTGGCCCGCGTGCAATAAGCAATTTTGTTAATTGTTAAGTTCTTTTGTGCTTTGTAAAATTTACTAATTTCATTAAGTAAAATAATTAGTTCATTTGGATCATCAGAGAAAATAAAGCCATTAAGTAATGAAACTGTATTCTTATTAATGAGACTTAATGATAATAATTTTTATTTATTAATGGAATTGGACAAATTGGGCTGTCCATAAAAACATTCAGTTGCCTGCTTTGTGCCCGATTAGACATATATTTTGTTTAGATATAATTGTAATTAAATATATATCGTGCGTAATAAAGTGAAGTGACGATCGCTGCCTCATCCATTAATTTATAGAAAAGTGTAGTAGCAGCAGGTTAGCGGTGAAATAGTCTGGACTGTAACTGTAAGCACCCTGTTCCATCTAATTATTATAGGATACTAGCGTACCCGGCAGACGGTGTCCTGTTCGAACTTTGGGTTACTAATGTGTACTGTATTCTATTATCCCGTCCCGTTCCCGTTCCCGTCCCCGTCACTATTACAAATAATACAATACGGTGGTTAAGTATTCTTAAATTTTCTAGTTTTCTTAATTTTTTTCTATCATTAGAACCTTCTCCTGACAGTAACAACAAAAAACAAAATAAAAATTAGCGAAATCGGTCTAGCCGTTCAGGCGTGACGCCGTGACCAAGGAAAAGGGATTCATTTGTATGTATAGAATATTATTACTCTCAACTCAACTGAAGAGCTTGCAGCCTAAACAGTGGCCGGCATTTGAGTGGATCACAAGCAATTCTTACCGTGGCCGGGTGACAGATGGGTGACCCATTCTAACACTGATAACTGAATAAACTGCGATCTCCTCGCTATTATTACTATTGTCAGTCTACGGGTCTATAAATTGACTGCCGCACGATACGCCCATGAATCAATTGTCATCCAAATAGGCAACTGACTAATCTCTATTTCCTCTGATAGTGCGTAATACGTCATTTTATCTTTAATTTTGGAGTGATGGGTTATCAGCGTCTTTGTATTCGTAGAATTTTAAGATAAACCTGACTGACAGACTGATCCGATGGTGCAGTGGGCAGTGACCCTTCCTTCCGCTCCGACGGTCCGGAGTTCGATTCCCGCGTCGACTCCGGGTGTGTTATCT
The DNA here is from genome assembly GCA_024363005.1 of Charaxes varanes. Classification (NCBI taxonomy): domain Eukaryota; kingdom Metazoa; phylum Arthropoda; class Insecta; order Lepidoptera; family Nymphalidae; genus Charaxes; species Charaxes varanes. Next base: position 17,599,179 of record JANCMC010043217.1, on the reverse strand, counting down.
ATGTTTATATTTCTACAAAAAAATATATTTGTATATAACAGGCGTCTGTTACGTATAACACAGGCATTAAGTTGTCGTCTTCAGGAACAGACTGCCGTGTGTCATATAGTCCTGTATATATTTATTTGTATATAATTGTATATAGACCTTATATATATGTACGTAATGAAAGAGACAAATATTCAACTTTTATTAAGCATATTAGAGTTAGTATATTAAGATAATTGTACAGCGCGAAATTTCGAAAACCGCAGGACGTGTTAGGATGGAATTTGGCAGGGAGTTAGTTTATAGTCAGTGGACATACGCTAAGAACGGATTTGTCGATAGGTGCCAGATTTAAGTTTTAAGAGTTCTCGCAAGTTTACGCTGACGGGAAGTCGCGGGAAACAGCTAGTTTCTAATTTTCTCGTTATCACTTAATTCAGTTTTTAAAGGCATGCTTTAAAAACTGAATTAAGTGATTGAAGCTGGTTTGCGGTCATTGCTGAGCCCAGATACTGTACTCGTAATGAGTATTGTACTACTAGTACCGAGTAATATACTACTAGTACCGAGTACTGTACTACTAGTGCCGAGTACTGTACTACTAGTGCCGAGTCCTGTAATACTAGTACCAATTACTGTACTTGTATGTGGTCCACATACTCAACCCGTCCCATCCCACTTCAGTTTTGCTGATATTTTTCCCACATCCATTACCCCAATCATTGAACGCTGGGTGGAGTTGGGTACTTGACTTGAAAAGTTGGTGTCCAAGTTCGCTCGAAATAATTTTCCTAATGAATTTTTAGCATGTCCTATCAACATGGAAAATCTCAAGTCTCTACGTCTAATAGTTTTGAAAAGTTAAGGGGACCACTTTTCGGGCGGACAGATGGACAGAGGGACAGGGCGAAACAATCAGGGTTCCTTGTAGCATCTAAAAAAACCAATCAAAGTGACTAAATTTGAAATATACTGATTATAACCAGAATAAGCGTGGGTGCACCAAATGATCCTTGGTGTTGCTTATATCATCTGTTATAGATGAATCAGGCCAATGATGATGATGATGATGATTAAAAGCATGACACGCTTAAGACTTGCCTCCTGTTATGTAGGCCTAACACGAACGCTTTCATCTTAAGTAAAATCGGCGAATTAATTCGGTACAGAGAATTCGTGCTAAGCTCTTAGTTTAATCGAAAAACGAATTTTCATACACAAGATCGATGAAACTGCACAGTTAAATCGCAACGATTTATCGATACACGTGTAACGGGCATTAAGGATGTTTTACTCCAACGATAAACATGACCTAAGACAGCAAAAAATGTTGTGCAATTAAAAAACTTAATGGTAGAAAATTAATTGGTTATAATATTTATTGCGCTTAGAATCCATTTCAGCTTAGTTTCGGAAAATAAGGCCTTAGGTCTTATTTCGACACTGTTACTGGTGGTGATTTCAGAAACGGCTTTACAGGTTTCGACAAAACTTTCACTGGCATGTAACTGACGTTACAAGGAATATTATAGGTTTTTTTAATTTTAGAAAAAATGTCCACACACAAAAATTAAAAACACTTAAACTGTTACTCACGGGTAGAAGAATTTGCTAGTTACAATCCACTCAAGTCTGTTTGCGATTTAAACCTATTAGTAATAAACGGAACTTTTTTGTTTGTTTTCTTTTCTAAAACTTAATTATTCTGTCCCATTTAGTCTTACCTAGTTGGAAAATCCGTTCTTACAAAAACAAGTACCTAAGTCGTGGAAAGGTACTATAATTATTTAATTACGCTTTAAAAGACGAAGCCCGCAATGCGGATGCATCTTAACATTTTTGGACGTTTTATTAAACTCCAACAGTAACGGGATCTAAAAATCTAAACAGTAAAAAAACATAAAAGTTATAGCCAGGCCAAGGAGGACCACAACAAGGAGTTCCGTCCATACTGGCCTGCCCATCAGGCCAGCCCTGTGTCGGTGGCCTGTAGACCACCTGAGCATCCCCATTTCGGTGAGGTGCATTTTATTAGTTTGCTTATCGCCCAGCATTCAGCAACGTAGGGCGTAGGTCACAGCGGATCTTACGGCAGTCTTGTAAATTTTGCCTTTGATGTGAATAGGCATTCGTGTTTCACAGAACACGCCTGATGCCTCTATTCATTTCTGCCAGCCTTTGTTTATACAGTGCATAATGTCGGGGAGGTATTTGAATTGGTCGACCGTTTTCAGCAAGGAGTTTTGGAGTTTTATATTAGTACAGTTGTTGTCGTTAGAAAAGTTACAGTGCATGTGCTCCGTTTTTTCCCTGCTGATTTTAGGTCCAGCCGTTTCCTTTTTTCCCTTGGAGGTACGGAAAATGGACCATCGACACAGAACCCAACATAGTTCCTGGCAGCATTTAGAATAATAATATGCCTGCTTTTCTTAGTTTAAAACCAGTCCTCAAATTATGCTTACTCAAGTCCACCCTGCGCCTGCACTACACAGATTTCGCTTCAGTTTCGAAACGGACCCTACATTATGTTAAGACAAAAATTCAGTGTAGTGCTGTGCTTCGGCCGGCGCGGGCGGTTTCAGTAGTGAACCTTTAGAGTTCCAACACAGTATATTTAATGACATCTCTGAGCTAGTGTAGCTCCATGCTGCCGACCCAATTTGACGGCAGACCAAAGGTTTGCGGCCGAATTGGGCCGGCACGTCCGGGTACCAGTAGCTCTTTCGCACATAGGTTGGGCGTAAAGTGGCGGCGAAGCTGTCACGTGAAGTGGTGGTAATTTTCGTTTGTAAGAGTTCCCGGAGGGTACCCTCTATAAAAGCCGGCTTATCACGTAAAAAAAGGCTCGCCGACAAAAGGGTTAAACGGCAGAAATAAATCCAGGATTAGATTGCATAGCCACAACACGGAACTACCGCTAAAACATACAAAGCATAATGTAATAATAAAAATTAAACAAACAAAGAATTCACGCGGACGAAGTTCCGGGCAACTAACTAGCTTATTATAAATCCGGCTCCCTTTGTAACATTCTTAAAATAGACTTAAGAAAAGTCTTGTACTACAAAAGCATATTTTTAGAAATCACTCCTACTTTTTCCCAATCCTTTTCTTAATAAAATCTCAAACAATACCTGGATTGTTGTTGGATACACGTTCCTATTATCACCTGCTCTCTCATCTCCCCTCCAGTAATATACGAAACGTAACTCTCTCTTTTTCTATCTTCACTAACTTATCTCTACCTTTTAACTTAGGCAAATGCGCCTCCCCCGATGACACTTTTCGTAACGCTGCCATAAGTAAGCTAAGGAAGCTGATGAATGCCTGTGCACTTACTAACTTACTTCCCAAATTAAACGTGCGTAAAAAAGTTTTACTTCAAAATAATCGTACAAAAATTTCCGTCACCGTTTCTTGGGATCGTATTGTTAATCCAACTTCTTAACAAACAAGGAAAGCCAAGATGAAACAATCGTATTAATGCCATCTAGATCGCGCAGTATGGCCCAAATTTATGGACAACTATTATAAAATGTTTTTGCGTAAATAGACCTAAAAAATGCGGGTAGAATTAACTTTAGAATACTCTAACAGGCGTACTACATTTTATTTGCAAATAAGTCTGCCTTAGACATTTAATTGGTACATTCAAGCCGTATAGAATACTTTAATTCAATTCAATTAGTAACCAAATAACATAATATTTCTTGAGTTACACTGAGCCAAAATCAACCAAGTTCTATCTTATTACCTACCGAACGACTATCGCATATTAATATACAATTAGTACCAGTTTTGTCTCGCTAGATGAGCAGCGAACGTATTGTTCGCATTACCCTTGAGATGCCTTCACATGGTAAGAAATTTTTACTGACGACAATTGTGTGAGGACCTAGAGCTGTTGAACATTTTAGGTTTGTACGATTCAGCTGTCTGTATTAGGCCAAAAGTTCCTCGGAACACTCCCTGTGATACGTGCAGTAAAACATGCAAAGGGATGCGACAGTTAACATTCTCAAAGGCACACCTTCGCTAGCAGGATCTACTATTGATTATTATCCGACTCCCAAATCTAATCTGAAGTCTTAATTAGTTTTGTTACCATGTAAATATGACTTAAGTCCAACCTTGAACTTCACGGTAGCTTCTTCAGCACCCGGACGTGTGCTAATTAGCAGCCTTGCTTAAATTCTACTTAGTATATACATTTTGTTAGTGAACATTTAAGAAGTTTTGTAGACTTGATCTTCTTTTAGATGTTTGAAATTTATTGCTAGATATAGATCTCCTCTGCATATGTCGTCTTCTATTCTTGTTGTGTGGCCATATGCTTCATTGCTTCTATCCTGTTTATCTTATAATTTTCTAAAAACACGCATTGTAATACTACTTGAAGAGCTAACAATTCCATGGGAACCCGACATCCCTAAATACCCTCAGATAAGAAATTTTTTTGACCTAACGAATGAGCTCACCAATAAAGGGTTACAAAACCAGCTTAAACGCGGTAGAGGGGAGCGAGGGGTATACCAGCAACACCCGTGTATAACCTACTAAACCTTAGGCTTGTCAAGAAATATTATGTTATCTACTAGAAATAACATCTAAAGCCGCACTATTAGGATCATGCTAGTTTTGGATAGACAGGAGAGGGAACACTGGCTGTGAAGGTGAGAGCTAGTGGCCACTTTAAGGAGTACTGTAAATCTAGATCTGTGTCGCAATTCCAAGGCACTGATATGGTTCCTTCTTCTGCGACACGTTGGACCAGGCACCCGAACAGTGAATCCATGGAATACTAAGAAATTTGTCTCAGCGACCAAAATCAAAATCAGATCAAAAGCATGTTTCAAAGGCCGGAAATGCAAGCATTTTTGGGCGTATCCCGTGGGTGTGTGGTAATAACTTATCAGATGAACCGCTTGCTCCTTTGCTTCCACTCATATAAATAAAGTGGCCAAGAGCCTGTCAACACACGCTGATATAGAAGGGTTGCGTAACTGATACACGATGAAGATATTTGTTCAAGAACTTCAAAAGTTGTTGTTCGATTTCGTTCAGAATAATTTTCCTTGTGAGTTTTTAGCATACCCTATCAAGTCCCTACATCTAATAGTCTGAAAACGCTATTAGGGGTTCACCTTGCAGTGGAACAGACAGATGGATGGACAGAGCGAAACTGTATAGGTTCTTGGAGGACTACGGAACCCTAAAAAATAAAATGGCACTATTCGAAGTCGGAGGCCACAAAAGGAATATTATTAGAAGTAACAAAAGGTATTCATAGCATTTCTAAAAATAGGAAACCTAGTTAACTAATGAACAATAGATGAGAAGCCATACAATCGCCCGCCAAATACTTGTTGTGGATCAACACACGCTATCAAGCAATTAATACGTCTAGCAAAATAAATATGGCCGCTTTTACTGGTTTTTAATTTCATTTTGAAACATGAAAAAAAAAATGTTAAAATCGATGTGTATATCGTAATCCGTTTATCAAATGGTTTGTTGTATGAAGCCGTAATAGATCAGCGGTGGAAGGACGGATTGGAATCCGTGGGTGCTTGTTTCAAACACTTGACACGTTTGGTTATGGTCATGCCCAAACTTGGCTATCGTCGTGCCTACACTTGGCTATCCTCAAGCATTTCTTTTATTGAAATGCAAATCATGACTTCTGCGGTCATTTATTGTCTTCATTTACTTAATTCATGAGAATTAGATTTAGAATCAAATTTTTTTAGCACAGCGGACTATATTCAAACGGCTAAGAAAAAGCTTGAAGAAAAGGGCATTCTCATTTCTCAAAGGCCGGCAACACATTTGTGAACATTCCGGAGTTGCAGTTATATTGGATGGCATTATATATAAAAAGCATTACCTTTCATTTACTAGCATATATTTTGTTCTTAATATTACCCAAACCTTTGATGCCCTAAGCAACTGTTAATTTTCTGGAATAATCCCGCACTCCAATTAATTAAAATTAAATATATTATATTAAATATATTATACTTTCTTTATATAATATTAAGCTTGTTAAATACAACATGGTCGCGTTCCAAATTAAAGATGGCGTCGTGCTGATTCCGCAATTACGATGAGTCACGATGAATATAAAGTATGGAAATGCCATAATAACCTCGTTTATTTTCATGGAATAATCTATGAATCCAGATAAAATATATGAGACCTTTTTTGTCAAGCTAGCTCTTTACTTCTTCTTATGTTTCTGTGGATCACTGTGTACATGGAGTACAGAGGTAGAGGGAATATTGTCGAGTATAAATTCAGTACAAAGAATATTTATAAATCTAACGCAATAATGTAATGACTATTTACTTGTACGAATATATACGAAAATACTAATTCCATAAATCTTACTCTACATACATATAACCTAACCTAACCTTACATCCATTTTAGTACATTTACTATGTGTATGTGAAATGAAAATTATTTATGGAACAGATAAATAAAAGATATATATAATAAATAATCATACAGGCGTCTTGGAAGATCCTTACACAGAGAGCAAGGAAAAGAAAATGTAATTATATATCAGACACGGCTGTATGTTCTTTGATCTTTGCATGTTCTTAATGGATGAATTGAGCAAGAGAGAAAAAGATGATCCGCCATTTTTTCTAATATTTCTATAAAGATTTATTAAGAATACAATGTAACTGTAAAAATACTGCAAGTAGTATTAAGCAAACACTGTATTTAGACATTAAATGTTTGTTATGGAAGAATTGCAGAGAAACGGATTAAACAAAATTAGAACTGTTTTGTATTACAAAAACATTTTGTATTACAAAAAAGCGTTGTAAGCACTAGAAAAAACTGCCAGCATTTTTCAAAATGACGTATCTTAAATACAATATATTAGAACTGAGTTTCCAGTAAGATTAATTAATGACCTAGCTGGCTTCTGTCTCCAGAAAACTAATGGCTTTACCAATTTTTAAGCGTAACGAAAGAAATGCTTTGTCACGACGTCACATCCTATTTCCATAATACAAGGCTCATTTACCTAATTCTGTAGTCAATGTAGCCAAGGGACGGGAATGGCCCTCTAAACATAATATATTTACGTGACTAAGAAAGTGAGCATTACTAGGAAATATACGATATACGAAAGTTCCTTTATAAATAATATAAAAAAAGTTGGGGTTTTGTTGCATTAATTTCTTAGTTTTACTGTTGGAATACTAGATACGTTTATTGCATTTTTTTATACTATACCAGTGGACCCGGCAGACGTTGTCCTGCCTGAACAGCTGGGTTACTTACTATTTAATACATTCTATTATGCTAAAATATTATCTCCGTTCCCGTTTCCTTCCTAATTCTAAGGGATAATATCCCTTTATTTCCTTGTTCCTTTACTCCTATCTATATATAATTAGAGAGGTAAAAGGTAGGGGGTAATAGGAGAGGTAGCGCCATGCTTGTAATCCTTTTGGTCTGCAGCCGTATAAGGTCAGCGTGTCCGAGTACCAGTACCTCTTATAAAGGTTGACGGAAAGGTGAAATAGCATGCGGATACTGCTGTCATGGACGATATAGGGAGACCGATAATAGCTAGGTAGGGTAGGGTGCGCCTGTAGAGGATCTGACCAGGTATCAGACAGATAAAAAGGAAGTTCCAGCTCATGGATAAATACTAAATTACCTAAGACATATTATAACTCTTCTATACTAATGCAATAAAGAGAATAGATTTGATTGTTTCTCTCTAAAATACTGGACCGAATTGCGAAAGTCTATCACCGTTAGAATACTTTAAAAAAAAATTGAGATCCGTATGAATCCGTGCTAAACCGGGGCGTTCAGCTATTCATTTAATAAACGTATTCATTTAATAATTCTAAAACTTACGTAGAAACCGTACCATCGATTACACTTTGTTAGTTCTCAACTTTATAGTTGAATCCCAATTCCCAAAATGCCTGTAATAACCATTTGCAACTAGAACGTTTATATTTGGTTGCATAACGACTTTTAGTAGTGTGATTCTTGAGAGAAATGTTACCTTTATGACGTAATTTTAACCGACTTTCGTAAAAACGAGGTGTTAGCATTTATGGGATACAACTTGGCAAAGTTTCCCGTGTTATGTTATTTGGCCCGACGAAGTGATGACTGGTGGAGTAAAGCAGGGACTGAGTGGTGGCCGAGGAAAGGAAAACGGACCATTGGTCGTCCAGCAACCAGATAGATGACTTGTCGCGGGTCGAACCTGGTTCAGATTGGCTCAAGACCGCAGTGAGTGGTACAAGCGGGGAATGGTCTTTTCCCAGCTGTGAGAGACAAAAGGCTATGGATGATGATACTTAAAAAATATTTTTTAATAAAAAGAAGGAAGAAAAGAGAAGAAAAAGGAACGGATTCTAAGCTACAGTATTTCAACTTATCTCTCTTTGCATCCCGGGTTAAAAATACGTAATATCGGAGCTGTCTGGGCGCGTCGATTATGAAACAGTCGCTTAAAAGTTTTCTCGTGTACTATACTTTAAAATCTATTTTCTCGATTGTCTGAGCGTAAAGATTTCTGTGCAAATAGACGGCCGTTTTATTAGACAGCTGAGCTCTATTCGATATGGCTTATATAACATATTTGTCTATCCCATCACTACTATTTCATCTTAAACAGTACAGCAAAGTTAGTCTGTGATTTCAATAATGTTTTTGTAAGCGTAAATGTTTTTATTTGTTAATTATTTCTATAATAATTCTGAAAAAACCTTGTCTCGCTAATTTGATATTAATTTTAGATACATATTTGTAATATATACTTAACTTTACCTAGATGAGGAGGTCGTGGCCTAATCGGTGGTCGGCATTTGAATCGATCACTAGGTTGAGTTGCTCTTGTTGCGACCGGGTGACAGATGGCTTGAGCCATTCTAATACTGGTTTATATTTGATATCCGACCTCCTCCTTGTTTTGGAAGGCACGAAAAACAGTGGGAACCAATTAATGTCACATTAGTCGTGAGGTTGCAGAGATCGTGGGGTTTCCGAGGATGACGTCAGATGGCAATCGGTCGTCTTAACTCCCCCCACAGCCACATCCTCTGCAATCTAAGCGCACCCTGGTACTAAACCGGGATAACGCTAGGATGATGATGAAGAAGAAGAAGCTACATATATAGTTTAAGAGAAATATTAATCGTGTAACAGATTGGCATAGATATGTCATTAATCAAGAATAGTATAGAAACTTTCTCGTGTGACTCATGTTAGAAAAAAAAATATGTATCGTCTAGACTAAGTTCATTTACTGTATACCCCGAAATTCACGATTAGGTTTACGGCATTTAGGAAAGTCTACGTCGAAAGCTTACAACTTTGTTCATGGAACTTTTGTTTCTAGACTGAAAGAAAAAGAAGAAAAACGGCCTTGCCCTTAATACCTGCTCATTTTTTCTTTAGCAATTCTTCGCGCGCTCTCTACACTTGTATTAAGCGATCACTAATCTGTTTAAGATGTCCCTCAACTCGCAGCCCCCAACTAGTTTGACAAATAACTTAATAATGACTTGGCTGGGACCTGCTTTCGTAATTAATTTTATGTCAACCATAAATTATACAAGAGACCAGATTTTCCTATTGTTACAATCGATCAGAAGAGTCTGTACCCCGCGACTTCTTCCGTTTTATTTTATTGACTTTGTTAAATTTTGAGCGTTTTTATTTTTTTGTGAGAAACACTAATTATTTTTCTAAAACTAAAGTGACCTATGTTACTCCTTGCAACATTAGCTGTCTGCCAGTGAAAGACCTGTCAAAATCAATCCAATCGTTTCGGAAATTGCCCGGAACTAACAGGCATACAGACAACAAAAAATACTTTTTAACGTGCGCTTTTAGTATAGGTGTCGTATATATAGTCAAATGCAATTTGTAAAACAAAATTTCGAAGTTACAAAAAGACACTTCAATTTTGTTTATATATAATACCTACATGTATACATATTTATTGAATTGAAGTACTACATTCATCCTGACAAGGCTTCGCAAATAAAAGAAAAGTAACAGAGTGTAAAATTTCAACCGAATTTCGCCAAACAACGACCAGACGGTGAGCATTACGCCCTTGAAGGGTTTCCCGATGCGCACTCAACCTTAAAAAATTGCAGTAGGAAATGCTCATAATGCATAGGGTTTCTTAAGGGCTGATGTTCCCCAATTTCTTTTATTGGTGAATAGCTGTACATTTTTTATCATGATAAAATACTGGCTTAAACAGAATAATTTGAAAAAAAATGAGTTTTCAGTGTTGAATCTTTAAATATCGAACAAGTCTTCCAATTTCAAAACGCCGATACGGATATCAAGTTTGCCGAAAAGAATTATCTAAGTAAATTAAAATATTTTATTGAAAGATATACAAAAATATACATGAAATATTATGTAAGTTTAAAATTTTTAATCTACATTTGATCCTCCACTTGCCTAGACTATTAAACGTCCTTCCATTTCCATTTACTCATTGACAAAAAAGCCCCTTCATACCAGCGTCAAGCGGCGCTACGAAATAGAGACGGGAAACTGCCGAAATGGAAATTAGTAACGTGTCAGAATGAGACAGAAATATGGGGATAATCATGTTGGGTATACAGGTACAGCGTTGACGTCCTCGAGACAGGATTTTCACAGAACATTATATGTATAGGCTCTCGAGACGCGTCGCGCGTATACGAGGTGCTTTATGTTTGCCGAATTTTTTTTCGTACGTCAGAGGGCGCGCACTAATGAATAGGGAAGGGAAGGTACGTATGTCTACATTTTGGGGATCACGGCCAGAAACTATATAACGTCTGTCGTCTGAATTATATTTGCGTACTCGTGTGAAATCAAATGCGTTTGCCTGCCTGATGCTTTTTTTTATATATTGTGTCTTAATGGCATTAATAGTAATGGAACAACATGCATCGGTTTTCATTAGTATTGCTCACCTTTTATATGAATTATCTATAGCAGGACTGTAAAGATCTTTATCTTTCGGTAAGACTTGATTCAAAATGGGATAAGACTTCCTTAAACTTGGCAAAGAGTAACAGGAAGACAGACAAACGGATATTTATAACGTGTCTTAAATAATGCTCAATTGTTGTATAAAAACACTGTGGGCTTAAAATAAAGAGGTTTATTTCCAGATCACAGGCAGACATCATATTATAAATATGAAATAAATAGGTAGAACAGGAATAGCTCCACTTACGTGTCACTTATTTCAAATTACGTGTATTTATGACCAGCTGACTCGAAAATAAATGTGTATTATTTCAACAGCTCCTGTCACATCAAACAATAAGCGTAGGTCTTCAAACAAACTTTATTATCATCTGTGCAAATGAGGACCGTTTTAAAGAACATAAAGATGCTGAATTACAACCTTTATTACGCTATTGTATTGCCGATTCCTAATATACTCTTTGAACTTGCTGTCGTGGAAACGGAAATATTATGCGAACCTGAATGCATTTTTAAATATTTTCGGCTCACCACTTTTCCCGACTAGCTGTTAGCCTGCAAGGGACCGGCCTCAGCAGACTTAATTTGGTCGCTTCATCGATTAGGTGACTTTTCTCGGCCTTTGGTGCCCTCAACTTTAATCGCGAGATGCTCAAAGAACTCTAAATAGACAGCCGTTGCTTCACGCCGTGTTCCTGAAGTATTGAGACGGTGCGTTGAAAAGAAATTTGGCCAATGAGATTCCCGACATACGCCGCTAACACCACATCTCTAGAGCATCAACTTTTTTTTTATAACAAGGGGCAAACGTACCGGCTGTTCCTCTGACTGACTGCCGACGCCCTTTTTGCTTACTCACGCCCTTAGTATTATTAAAAAAAAAGCAACCGGGGACATTTGCAGTGAAACTAGTGTATTTAAAACAGTTATTTAACTTTGGACTCCTGTTTCAGCGTGCGTGGAAGAAGACTGCACAGATTGGGAGAGCCTATAGCCTTCCTCGATAAATAGGCTGTCTAACACTGAAATAATTTTTCAAATCGGGCCAGTGGTTCCTGAGATGGGTATCAGCCCTTTTGCACCTTGTTGTCTATGTGATGGTGGATATGGACCATTTGAGAGCGAGTCTAATGGCGGAGCACCATATGAATCTATCGGTCTATTGGGAATCGAAGCTTGTATAAGCGCTAAATCAGCATGGGGGTTACTATTTTCTGTGTAATGAGCTTCGAATACCGTTTTTGATTGATCAATGTGATTAGAATCCCCACCTACTAATGCATTCAGGTCAATATTTGCTAATGCATCTTGGTGTACGCTGGAGTATCCAGTAGTTATTTGTGCTCCAGAAAATTGTGTCTGGTGATTTATATTAGGTAAAGAATGACCATCTAAATTAATTGTGATTTCTTGCACTGCAGCAGGAGGAGCGGGCGGTGGTGGCCCATACTGATCTAAAGTCTCAATATGACCGATGCTCTCAATTTGTGGTTTTGAAACACCCGGAATTGGTTTCCAGCCATCATATAACACGTGAGGTGGAGTGGGTGGTGCTGGAATGCCTGGATGAGGGGGTCGAGGATTTGGATCAGGCTGCGGAGGTCCATAATGCTCTATATTGCCTATATCATGCACAACAACTTGATCATTAGAACCTATAGGACCTATTGGATGTCCAGGCGGTCCATAAGTATCTGATGGAAGGGGGAAATTAGGTTTTAAGTTTACTGGTAAGCTTGTGATAGGAGTTCCATAAATAGGCGCTGGAAGGTTCAATCCCAAGTCAAGATTTGTTCCGATGCTTGTTCCAACGCTCGCCTCAAGGCTACCGAAACTTGTTCCAATACTGCTTACACTTCCAACGCTTCCAATACTTGAACCAATAATGTTACTAATAGTTCCATGGTTTTGTGGCAGAGATAGTGGTAAATCTAAAGGTATGTTTTGAACATTTAGTAACGGTGGTCCATAATTGATTTTTGGCGGACCGTACACTGGTTTTGGCGGTCCATAAAGTGGCTTTGGTACCCCATACACAGGCTTTGGATGTGTTAATTTGGGAGGTTTAAATGGTACTCCATATGTAGGTTTGGGAAGTATTTGTTTGGGTGGACCGTAAGTCTTTTTAGGCGGTCCATAGATAGGCTTTGGTGGACCATAACTTTGCTTTGGTAAGTGAAATTTGGGTGGTCCATAAATTGGTTTCGGTTTGCTTATGGGTGGAGGTGGTCCTTCATAATTCTGATTGGGGAAAACTACTGGTGAAGGTGGACCATAAGCGCCTGGTGGGGTATCTAAGAATATTGTTGTTTCTGGCACTCCGTATACAGGTGCGGGGAGAGGCAGATCTGGAACCAATAGAAAAAGAATCACTTTCCATAAACATTTATTGCAACATTATAATTATTAACAAGATTGCTATCATCTTTTAAGAGCCATGTAAGGGAATTGTTTTGCTTACCAATATTCGGTATGTTCTGCGGTGGTCCATACGCATCTGGGGGCAATGGCTCACCGTACGAGTTAGATAGTCCAGCTTCTCGTTTCTGTGTCTGTGCGCCTGAAATATTGTAAGGTCACTTAAAGTAAAAAAGCCCAATATTAATTTTACCCAATAAAATAAAAGTTACCAGAGGAATTTTTGAAAACCACAAGGAATACTATTCCAATTTCAATCTTAACTGAGCAAAAAACATAAATAATAACTGAACAGCCGTATAGTCTTAGGCACTTTGCCCATATCTCGAGTACCACAGTCTTCTGTATATTCTGTAACTAGTATAGTGTTACAAAAGATATCCTAACTCAATCTTATCATCGGCTGTGTATCTAAGAAGTTAAAAAAGCTAATCCTACACAAGGGCGTCGTCAAGAAAAGGGCAGTTGCCTTCCCCTAGATTCAACAGATAGTTCAAAAAATGTAGCCAAATCCAAAGAAATCATAGTCCTGAGTATGTTATCACGATTCGTTTGACAAATGAAGAAAATCTCGCAGATAGAAACTTGAATAAATGTACTTGTAAATGTAAACTAGTATTATTAGGAAGATTAATTAAATCTAAACCGATGGATGAAATAATAGACAGAACAATGTTACTTGACACAGGTTTATTAAACAAGCGCGAGCTTTACATATGATAGAATATACAATAATAGATAGAGGTGTCTATGTCATCAGCGGCCCAAAATAGATCTTTGTGGAAATCCATGGAGGAGGCCTACGTCCAGCAATGGACTCCATAAGGCTGAAGGAAGGAAGGAAGGAAAACTAGAAACCTGAATTTTCAATAACCAAACAAGCATTGCAATTTTAAATAAATTTTACTTAATATAAAATGTATTACTTGTGAGATAAATCGTGTTGTCATGTGATTGCCAAGGCATCCTATTTAATTTAAAACATAAAAGATTTTTGAATTTGATATGGTCACTACAAGAAGTCGTTGGGATAGCTAATTATGCAATAATTTAGACAGAGGCTCCCTTAAGTAGGGCTTAATTCCACGGAATACCGACGTCCCTGCAAGATGCCTTAAAGAACCCCTTATCAGGTTCTTGACTTCTGCCAGGAACTGGGCTGGATGGAATACAGTCACACTTTTATGCACAATGATTGCCAATCTGCGATGAAGTGCGAAAACCAGCCCACAGAAAAGGAGAAGATATAATTAGAGGTATGGTGGGTATATAAACAGAGGTAAGTTTGCAGCCAAATTGGGCCGGCGATTCCAGGTACCAGTACATCTTTTTCTCATAAGATTGGCGGGAAGTGGCGTCAATAATTTCACGTCAAGTGATTAGGTAGGGAAGGTATATTGTCGCGTTTCGTTCGGTTTGTGAGATTTCTCAGTAGCCCATACACCAGCATTTGCGAGCCTCCTGGTGGTGTAAATATCCTTGGGCGTCGGTAGCCTCCCCGTTTCGCCCTTGTAATATAAAAAAAATGTTTACAATATCTACAAGTGTAGCAAATCACGTAGAAGCTAGATTATTGACAAAGTTTCCGTCTAAAAAGTACAAAAACAATAATTCAAGAGTTCGCGTTCAGGTGCTTGTAACTGCTTTACTTTTGTCGATAATTTGTTAACTTGGACGTTTGTTTCTTATTTTGCAAACAATATTCATACAACCTCAAAAACCTACAATTTTTGTTGAAGCAGGTATATTGTAATCAACATATCGCACGCTTAACAATACCAACCTATTATGTTTTAGGTATAAAGTAAGATAATGATACAGACAGCTTCCTTTCAACGTCTTTTATTTGCCAATCTAAGAATTATATCGATATCTCTATCCAACACTGAGGCTTTTTTCTCGTTTTAACTAAAATAAGTGTTTAGGTAAAAAAAAAAAACAAATAATAAAATATCATTAAAATAACATTGCAATATCATAATTCACTTCATTAACTCTTAATATATATAATTTATTACTATAATTTATCGAATTGTATGCGCTATATGTCGTAAAGAGCAAAACGTTTATTTGCGATTTCCAAAAAAATCTTCTTTTTTGAGTTAGGTCGCTTTATGACTAAGCGTGCGATATTACCCAAGTTAAAAATATTTCATTAAAGGGGGTCAATGAAGGGTCGATTTTCATTAAGGGTTAAAAAAATATTTAATTTTTTAACATCAGTGCGAATAAAGACATATACATTCGAACTCTGCAATTTATTAATTTAATATTTCAATAAATAACTGCAATTAAAACGACCGTAAAATTAACGAAGACACTTCATTATTAGGTAAAACAACTCAAGGCAACACTAAACCGAGTTCTTGATTAATGTACGGCCCCACCCGAGTTATATGCTTAAATCTTCCTAATACGCATTCCAGTAGCAGTTAACGCAAATTAAGATTGCTAAACACGTGTCAAGAGTGTTGAACGACGCCGGATAATCTTTGCTGAGCGGTGAGAGGCGAGAGGATTTGTATACGCGTGCTTGGGGAGCGTGGCTTTTGTGATAATCAGGGAAGAGATGTAGAAAGAATTAATGGTTTAAGTTGTGAACGCGGATAATTCACGATCCCAACAGTGTGAATACGTATTCCTTTTCAGAATTCCGGAGTCCTACAAGAAGCCCTTATAGTTTCGCTCAGTCCGTACGTCCACGTGTCCGCCTGCAAGGTTCCCCCTTTAGCCGTTCCAAGTTATTACATATAGATACTTGAAATTAGAGGTAGCCATGCTTGTAGCTGAATACGGCTGGCGCGTTCGTACCAGTATCTTTTTCTTATGTAAGATTAGCGTGAAGTGGCGGCAATGCTAACACGTCAAGTGATGGTATTGTTGTCGCGTTTCGTTCGGTTTGTGAGACTTCCCGATGGCCTAAACTCGTCATTAAAGTTGCTTTATTTATTGTATTTTGAATTTGCAAGAACTTTTCTCATTTATTTTTACTTTAAGCTAAAGCTGCGCTGAGGTTACTTAACCTAGAACTACTTAGTTCTTTCTGCAACCGCGTGAAAGATGGGTGACGCATTCTCACAATGAATTATTTTTAATACCCTGTCCACTTCATCTATTCCCAACATTATAAAAGATCAGTACTTCATCGCACCCGCTGCAGCTGCCTGACTGAGGGCCCTTAAAGTTAAAATATGACGATCTAAACAGGATTCCATGCAACGGTGATGATGGTTACTTTGTTGTTGCAGGCGATGTTCCAATGGGTAGTGTTCAAGTGGCACTTGGCGGGGGGTCGCGTGGCGCGCGCGCTCGGAGCCGCTGCCGCCAACCCCGCGCCTCACGCTCGGGCCGCTGCAGCCGCTACACTGCTCACCACTCTCGGTGCGTATTCATTAAATTTGTCTCTCAATTGAATTCATTGTTTATAAAATGGATTTCAGACTTTTAATGGTTTTGAGTCTTGATAGATTTAAAGCAGGCAATCTAACAACAAATTGATGGATCAGCGTCGGATATTGGATGATTTCGGATTTGCACGTGCAGCGGAACGTAAGCAGCTGGGGGCGCTGGTGTCGTGCGGGGCGCTGGCGGCGGAGGCGGAGCGCGCGGCGGCCGCCCGCGCCAAGCTGCACGACCCTCACCCCCACAACCCCTACTACGACTTCCTGTACGCGCTGCATCTCTCGCGACACCATTACAGAAAAGGTAATACCCCCCGCCCCCTCTTTTACTTAAATTATTAGTTTTCAACATAAAAAATAGTATTTTGCTCAATAACTAATTATTATAAGTACGGCTTTTTAACTCGCGTGATTAAAAATCGGGTTTGCCCGACTAGTTTCCAACCTGTCCTGGGTCCTTCCGCATGAGCTCGCTATTCGCGCGTGTGCACGTTGGGCGCGACGCGAGAGCGAACCGGTTTGGTATCATGCACTTCTTCTGATGAATATTTCGAGAAGTATTCATCATCTATCCTTGATAACGATACTCTGCATGCAGAACTCACGGTGGCCTCTTCTATCAGCATAAGCGTTACTTTGTGGAAACCCATGACTAGCAGAGAAACCATGTTGCTTAAATCTGCGAATTAACCGGTTTTACTCGCGGATTTAAGCAAAATAATTTTGTTTTTCTGATTCCTAGTATTTAAAAACATTCGTGTACAGCGGCGGCGGTAATGTACGAGCGCGCGGCCCGCTGCGCGTCGGAGCGCGGCGGCGCGGCGTGGCGGCGGCGCTGGCTGGCGGCCGCCATCACATGCCTACGCCTCGCCAACCCCGAGCACGCATTCCTCGCGCGACCCTCCTCCGCACCTCTAGCGCTACAAGTACTTATAAGATAACTTCTTTACACTATACCACCTTAAAAATTACATGTTTCGATCTAGATTCCCTACGCCCCCGATCCTAGAATCGATGCCGCGTAGTCCATTCCGAAGTAGTTCCCGATTACTCGCGAAAATCCGTACCCTCGCGGCAGTAGAGTTGCTTTACGCAGCAAGGGTTTTATTTTTTGCACTGTGCGTAAATCTTAGATTGCAATAATAAGTCTTCATTTTATATATTTAAATTATAATTTATTTTATTTTACTTTATTTATAGGTGATAGGTCCCGATGAATTAGCTGCGGAGCTGCGTGAAGAAGTTCCAGAAGCTTTGGGCTCAGTAAAACAAGCATTACTGAGTGAGTTGATTAATTATTATTGTAAATAAATATGTCAATCATTAATCATCTTAATGAGTTGGCGTCAACTCTGAACCTTATTTGTTTCCTTAAAACATTTTCCTGTTTGGTATAGAAACAGACTTATTGGAATTAATAAATAAAATGAGGTGCTGACTATGCTGTATGCTATGTATTTCATAGTTTAAAGTTAAGTGTCAATGGGTGGCTATATAGAAAAAGTAGACTATGAAAGTGTTTCCTCTTTTTGAATTGATTTTTACTTCTTTTGTGTACTGATTTTTCCCTTTGTCTGTGGCAGTTAAATAATGCGAAAGAATTATCCATTTTTGATCTCATGAAAATCGGTTAAGGCAACAAGTTTTTTTTTTGTTAACAACATTAGAAAAGAGAAAACTGTTTTATGTTAAACTTTTATTGCTTATAGCCTTCTACGATCTGCTTATTATGCATTACGATAATTTCTAACAATGACCCTTAGCAAATTATTCTTTGACTAGGAACTGTTATCCAAGTTGGTAAACCACTTTCTTGGTCGACTATACAATATTTACGTGCAGAATTTTCGTTTTGTTACTTGAAATATGCCTCCAACATTTTTTTACAATAATTACTTAAATATACCTAAAATTCCTCTATCTACATTATATAAAAAAAACAATAGTCGTTCGTTAGTTTTGTTAAAACTTGCGAACCGATGGACGGATTTATATTATGTTTTATTTCACTCCTCCTATTACAGGGAAGATTTTAAAAGAAAAGGAATGAAGGAAAAGTCTAAAGATTTTTTTTTTAAATCTTTATTTAGGGACTTTTATACAAATCGTATATGACACATAGTATAGATATATAGTAACTTAATACAAATTCTACACATCTATCTTCTTCTACATCTAATACATACTAATATAAACAAATTAATTCTTAAATTATTACACACAAATTCGAATAGAGCTCTTGTTGAATCAGAGTTTGGTTCAGCTAGAATGCGATTAAAAAGCCAATATCCAATCTATTTACCCAACAAAAGATTATTTAAAAATGCCAAAAAGAAATGCAGAATTTGGTCGCTACTTCAGAATATATATGACGTTCTAGATTCTAGATCTAGTACGAACGTCAATAATATATGACGTTTCTACTAGTTTTTTGACTGACTGCCATGTAAATATTATTATTTCATAAAACAGTGCCAGTGTCACGTTTTATGGAAAATACATTAAAGAGATTGGCCAAGTGGGCAATAGCCGATGGGCCAAGACGGGCCAGACAACGTCTGCCATGTCCGCAAGTCAAAATAATAAAGAAGAGTTTTCCAATCATTGTCAAAGTCAATCCTTCTTTATATGTACGTTGGCTAAATTTAGGAGGGTTTCTCGCGACCTGTTTTCAGACGAGCCAACCACAAACTCAATCGGGTCTTATGATGTAAAGTTCTTTCTGAACATCAACTTCTGTCGATATACTTAAAGGGTACACAATATTTGTGGAGGCGTCATTGGAACTCCATTAAAGCCACTCAGTTACGACGCGTGGTGTGAACAAACTTGGAATTGATTGATTGAATCAGGTGTTATTTAGCAGAAATACATAACAAGCAGGTAAAATAAAATATTTACCATAAATTCGTGGTATACTCAAATCCTACTCTCTACAAACAGCAAACGTTTTAGAATCAATAAAAAGATTTTAATATATTTGACCATTCCAGGAAGCAAGTGAAAGTTAGATTTACTAAAGCTCCTACTTCAAATTTAAATTTAAAATCTAGATCAAGAAGGAAAAATGTTTTATTTTCAGATTTATGGCACATAGGAACAACGATAAGCACGCACAACTCGTAATAAAGCCTCAGCACAAAGTCTGCGTGTTTTCTGCAAAATGCAGAAACATGCAGACATCTAACATTTTCTGAAAATGCTTTGGTTACATGACGAAATAGGTGCACTACTGAATATCAACGCAGTTATTTAGTCATGTAGTCATGGTTTATTTGCGAATTTATGCTAAGTAATTTAAGTTTAAATACCTGTGATAAATGATTAAGTTCAGCTAATGGACGCTGACCTTTGGCTATGCTGCACACGAAATCATAAAGATAAATGGATGACTACATAACCCTGCTTTGTCGGTGTCATCTATACTATTTAATATTATAAAGAGGTAAAGTTTGTGAGTTTGTATGTTCGAGTAATCTCCGGCTCTATTGAACCGATTTTGAAAAAATTTTACTATGTAAAAAGTATATTATTCAGCTACTTTCTATTTTAGATAAGCAACTACACTGTCTTATTTTTAAAGTTTATTTATTGAGCTTTCAAATGACATCACTATTTATGGGGTTACATACGTATGGTAATGGTTGGTACCGATTGAAAGTTATTTTCGTTGAGGTGCGATTTTAATTGCTAATTTTGTGTCCACGGGATGGATCTTCCTCTTTATTTGTCCGATAACTTGTTAGATCCACTACGCGTACGCCATCTCGAACTAACCTAGCTGCTATTGTCACTTTCCCTACGAGGTTCGTGATAGTAGTATCCGCATCCTCGTTCGTACCCTTTTCCAATTACCTTTATGTTCTTTTACTACATTATGGTTAGGCGCGTCCGGGTACCAGTACCTTTCGTGAACCTTAGTCAATGTCAAAATCTTTTATTGATGTAGACTTTTTTGTAAGCACTTATGAACGCCATATGTACTTTTTTTAATGATTATTTATTAATTTGGTGGTAAAATTTACGACATATAAGCTAAGTTGACAAAGGCTTCTCGCGCCTTACGCTGAGAAGAGCCCACAACAGATACAGTTGGGATATTGTTTTGTTATCACCATGTTAACAATAATTCAGATTTGGTTAGAGCAATTTGCTTCCAAGCCTTATCATCGTTCAAATAATCCTTTGCATTATAATAGGATTTCTTAATGAGCTTACATTTTATAAAAGATTTAAATTTATTTATAGACATCTCCCGAATATCATAGGGGACTTTGTTATAAAAATGCGTACAGATACATTTGAATGTGGAGTTAATTTTACGGAGCCTAGTACAGTGCATTACGTAAAATCCTCTCAACAGACTATAAACTACTTCCTTGTCCAATTTCATCATTGGTCGTCCAGTAGTTTTCGAGATTTCGTGTTAACTGTTTCGTTTCACTTTTATATATGTACATAGAGATCCGGCCTAGTATGGGCCACATGGTATTCTCATTTTCATTTTGCTCAGCTCATCACCTAGGCATGATAAATGTTTAATCGCATCCTTTTCCTCATTATAGAATTAACATTCCTCAGAGCCATCGAAAACAGACACACTCAACGTATCTTAAGTTTCTTGATCATGCTTATGTTATTGCAAAGACTGGTCTAAAGCTACTCATAAGTAACTCATAAAACACTCAAATTGATTGAATAATCACTCATTGTACTTTATACCAACAAGCCAGGGACCAATTATTTTTATTAACGTAGCCAAATTAGGATGCCAGCATGTGTGTGAGGTATAGGGACAATGTTATATACGGCTCAGGTGATACAGTCATGTTATAAGGAGATAAGAATCTATTCAGTAAATACAATGTTTCTTGGTGGTGAAAAGACACTACAAATTGAGAATAGTGTACTATTAATAATACAAGATACGAATAAAACACTCTGACGCAAACACACAAAGTTGTCTGACCACAAATTAAGTAGCAAATAGAATAAGAGACAGTGAATTCTTTCTGTCTAGTATTTTTCTCATTTTTTATTAACGTTAATGCTGGCACAAGAAAAGAGTATGGACAGATATATGCAGAGAAGAAAATGTAAAGTTTTATTTGAGATCTGATATTATAAGACTTGTAAATGTGCAAAGTTCTGTATTTAATATAAAAAATAATAGAAATATACAAAGCATTGTTGGTTTATCAAAAGAAATATTAAACACTGTCTGCAATGTACGTTCAAACAGAATCCATCATGTCAAGTACCACAATACTACAAGCAACAAAATATAGAGTAACGTATTACATTCCGGCGTGTATAAACCACCCAGACGCTCGTGTGTTTACACTGCGCGTAATTGTAAGGGGTATATTGCGATGCCTATAGAAGTTGTCAAGCCAAAGCAAACAGGCAAGTTGGCTTGTTCCGCCGCCGCTTGAGCAAATGTATCATCCGAACCGCTGCGTACGCGTTGCCTATTTACTCATGTATTATTGCATAACTTTTAGGATATAGCACAAGAGCCAGTGCCGTATTATCTCATTTCGTAGCAGCACATTTTATTATTTTATTTTTGTATTTTTTTGAACTGAAAATTTCTTAAGGCACGTTGGGTAATTTGGAGATGGGGAAAACTTTTAGATTCGCGTCATCGTCACCGAACGATTTCGATGAACTGTGTATACTGTGTATAAAAATGTACTTTTTAATTGAACAAAAAGCGTGAAACTCGCGTCATCGTCACCTTTACTCCTATAAGTGTGAAAATTCATTTTCACTTATGTTGGGACTCCCAGAGTGGATTATAGTTTTTTATGTTAATCTTATGTAATCTTTGCCGCACTTCGTTCGGATTGTGAGAGTACCCGGTAGCCCGAAATCCTTATTAAAGAAAGGCCTGCAAAGCATTTGCGATCTTCCTAGAGATGTAGGCATCCGTAGTCACTTGAGTGAAGCGTCTGCCCCTTGTAAAATATATATATTTATTTATAAATAAATATATTATACCATGTTTTTATTGTTAGCAATAATAATAAATGTTTTATTTCTACAGCCATTTTTTTTACAATTACAAAATATACGATTGGAGTCCCTTTCAGACATCCAGGTTGCGGGTGTAATTTCGAGTTTACCCAATAATGAAATTCCGCAGCATTGTTTTAAATCTTATCACATGTAATCTTATCATTGTTTTAAATCTTGTCGTATGTACATATAAATTAAATTAAAGGTTATCTTTGTAACTTCGTAATTTTTTTTTTAATAATTACATATGACTGATACATGATGATTAATACGATACTTATAACAAAAACTCAAGTTACAATATGTTTGTTTGTCTGTACGTCCGTCTGTCTGTTTGTATGGTCATGTAATCTCCGAAAAGGCTGGACTTTACAAGGAATATCACAGACTATTTAGCTTTAAGCTGAATAATATCGGTATCTCTTCCAAAACCATTTGTTCAACCAGCTGGAAATCTCCCACCTGAACATAAACTACCCTCGCAAACCTGGAGATCCTTAAGTTAACTTCGTGCCCAGGTTGGCCGAAATAAGGAGAATATGTCCAGGTGGAAATTCGCAGACAACATCAACTTGGACTGTCTCTGAAGTTAGACTCAATCGATGTCACACCTCACATCATGTCCTGCGTGCCCCTAAACCTGCACGCTGCAGGAGTTAATGATTTCTTCTGATGAAGCGGTTAATGTGGCTGTGTTCTGAGCCACAACAATATAATTGGAAAAATAAAAGCAATAACAATGTATTGGCTATCGAATCGATAAGAAGAAGCTAAATAATTAGAAAAAAAATAAAAACCCTAAAAATTTAACAGAATCAATGAATACAAGGGTACTATACAAATATAAATAGCATAGTACAGTACGCTTAGTATATTTATATAAACTTGTGCTAAAATAAACGACCACAAGCTCTACAAGTAGCTCTATAATCAAAACCTACTTAAGTTGTCTTACAAATAAGACAGCGTGAAAAGACATTGGTACCGAGAGATGCCCAAAATCTCCAGAGGGCCTTGCACGAACATTCTCGATAGTTTTATTACCTTTACGTTCGAAACCGAACGTCTTTGTTAGAAGCTTCCTAAAGCTACCAATTCATTTCACTAGAACTAATAAAGTAGTAAATCATTTGCCTTCATCAAAATTCCTTCGACATGACGAAATCGTTCAGCATTCAACAACCTTGAATAACCAATTGTTTATTACAGGGCGATATTGAATTGCTCCAGTTTGCCAATCAACCGGACCTCGCATATGATATGTGTTTAACAATAGCCCCAGATTGTGCATCATTTGGACCATATGACTATTCATCGGAGTTAACAAGAAACGATTTAGATAAAATACCAGACTACGACGTTAGTGAAGCGACTCCTGCTAATGAGAATGAGAGATCGTTTGATCAAATCGGACCAAGGCGATTTCTCGGTGCGCATAATCAGTCGGAAAATTTATGGGCAGTAGCGAGCAGAGATTTAACTACTGTGAGACCTTATTGGCAAGCGCCTGAGGTTTATGGGTACACGTCGCCTTATGCTTCAACGGATTCTGGTAATAACTCCTTCTATATTTCAATTTACTCACTAGTTTCATAATGTTCTTTGAAAGTATACCACAAGAGTAATCATTCTTTAAAAAAGGTTGTATATAAACAGTGAATAGCGTTGTAATGCAAAGAGATAGAGAAACGGTATACTTGCCTCTAATAATAATTAATTAAAACCTGTTAATACATTATGTAACTTATTAATATAAAAACGACATCGACACTAAACACGAAATAAGTTTCAATACAATTTTCTTATGTTTCCTCAATAAATGAATAAAAAGCCAAACAATTCCATTAATACAGATGAAAACAGCATCTTCGGCAGATTTACCGGTACTGACGACTTCATTCAGACACCATCAAACATAGACGTAACTCCACCCGGAGCTTTAGAAGTATCTAGTGTTACAGTAAGTATTACAAATCCGTATTTATTACAGTACTAGACGACCTGACAGACGTAGTCCTGTCCGAGTAATAGGTTACTTACTATTTACTTCATACTATTATCCCATAATATCCCCGTTCCCGTTCTCCAAGTCAAAAATAGTGCAGTAATGATATTTCATAAAACACTATTGCACTGTTTTGGTTCTAAGCAGAAACAGCGCGTTCTTTGTGCTCAGTTATGTAATGATTCATGATAACATTACTACGTACGGGGAAGAAAAATATATATATGCCACAACTAACCGGCTAAAATCTACGACCTCTCTCTTTGTGGCCCGTGCCTGTTTCGTAAATGACAATCTAACTGTTATAAATAGACAATAATTACATTACACGAGCGCAAAGTTTTGTCGTGATGTACTAAAGTTTAGCATTTTTAATGTCGCTTATAATGTCTACAAAGGAAGTAGATAGTTATGGAAACATATGTATTTTTCAATTATGCCAGTTAGGGTAGAGGGCTGGTTACCCTTAACACAGATTTAAAAATCCAGCTAGCGTAAACAGTTTTTGATGTTACCGTATATATTTATAAGATTATTCCCTCTTGTTATGTAAGAAACCACAGTTCATTTAAAATTCAGCATGTAAACTGGTTTTGAATAAAGATAATTAGGCGCCTTGTTCCGAATAATTATTTTACTAGTGTGGCCCGCTAACATCTAACTTCTTAAACGTGTGGCCCGGCTGCGTCTCATTTTCAACAATATGGCCCTTGCCTACCAAAAGGTTCCCCACTTCTGCTCTAAAGTTAACAAAATCATTGAATCCATAGAAAACCCAGTCGCCGATAGCAACATTAAAAAAAAATATATGCCAGAAAAAGAAGTGGCGCTATTTTCGTCAATCGCACACTATCGCTAATCTGCAGCGCAGCAAAAAACAGGTGTTTGTTATGAATGTCATTAAAATGGAATTGGCTGTGAAAGCTGGCAATCTTTGCACTGAATAACGTATCGCCTTTCGTTCGCAAGATAACTAAAAGCGAAATTTCTCCACATGTGATACTGTTACAGGTCTCTCATTACCTGCCTTACCTAGATCCCATTACTGCGTCTGCGAACAGGTTGAAACGAATAACCGATAGTATCAGGCATTGCTTTGGAAAATTCGTGGCAAAGACTCTAAAACAAAATAGCAACTATATTAATATTATATAAATGACTAGCAGTTTCCCGCAACTCCGTCCGCGTAAATTTTAGAAGCTCTCAAATGGGAAAGAATCCTCCCCATTTTGAAATATTTGGTGCTCCGGTCGTATTGCTCTTAGCGTGATGACATATATAGCCTATAGCTTTCCCCAGTATTTCAGACCACAATTTCCAGAGAATAGCGCGTTCAAGCAAACAAACAACTGCAACTCTTCAGCTATATATTAGTATAGCTCTTGCTGATCTAAGTTTTATGAAGTTTAATATAGAGATAGACAGGACCTTAGAGAAGGACATAGGTTACGTTTTGTTGCGAAAGTGAAACTGAAATCAATGCGGACGAAGTCGCGGGTTACAGCTAGTAGTGTATAAGTACACGACTAATAGTCAATTGCTATAAGATTCCATTTCCCTGGTGAAAAAATGGAATGGTTATTTCGAACCGATTTGTTAATTCTTCCGCGTCTGCTGTATTAAATAATTTTTTGAAGGAATAAGATTGAATCTTTTGTTTTCTAGCTACTCAATTCCACCACACTTTAAATGCATGTGCTATTTTTTAAAGTAGTATAAAATGTATTCTTTCTTTTCTTACAATTTACATTTCTTATTTTTCCGGGTTCGTGTTTGAGGCAATCATTTTCGCAATGAGATTCGATTCGTTCAGTGGTTGTATTTGAAGAGTTTGAATTCTTCATTACCGTCTTATCTTGTACAAGTCCATAAAATAAAAGAAGGAATTTCGGTAATTATGTCAAAGTTTAAATTCTTATTCTGCTATTCGATACGGAGACGTAAACGAAAACTCAAAGACCTTAATAGTTTTACTTAAAGGTATAATAAAGGTTATAGATATATAAAATAACACAACTTTGTTTTCTACATATATGTAGATGATTTCCTGCAGGTTAAAATTAAATCAAATGTTAGCCTCTTATCTCGAAACTAATAAAATTCGAGGTAAATTATACATTCTATCTATCGTATCCCGCAACGCGAGAGGTATAATGCGTTTAATGCGCTGGCAACACTTGTAGTTTATGAAAATTACCTTTAGTAATACAGATTACAACTCTGTATGTACGCAGGGCTGCTGTCACGACCAATTAAAAATAATCGTTCCTAAATTACGTATATATATGTTTTACATTTTTTTTTAATAATATTAGTATAAATAATAATATACTGGACTATATGACAAACGCACGTCTGTTCCTAAGGTAGACAACTTAATGCCTGTATTATAGGTAACAGACGCCTATTATAAAGAAATATTTTTTTTAGAAATAAAATAAATAGACAGAACTGACAGTCTAATTTTCAATAATTACTCATTTTCATCCAAGAGGACGTCGTAGCTTAATCTGTGTCAAGTTTCTGTGGCTAGCATCATTCGATCGCTAGGTTAAGTAGCTCTTACCCCGGCCGGGTTATAGATGGAAGATCATTTGTAACACTGGTTTTCAAATATCCGACCTACTCCGTATTTCGGAAGTCACTTAAAACAGTAGTCATATCACTAGTTGATGTCACTCGAGTGATATTAATCATGAGATTGTTGAGATTTCAGGAGTTCCGGGGATGACGTCAGACGACGTCGTCAACGTCAGATGACGGCAGTTGGTCATCTTAACTCGCCCCACAGCCACATCCTCTGCAACCTAAACGAACCCTGGATACTAGACCGGGATATTGCTAGGTAGAAAACTAATTTTCGTCTATACATTTATCTTATACCTGCAGCTTTTGTATATAGTTCTTTATAATAATGTTTGTATACCACCCCATGGATTTAGGCCTTGGCAGTGAAATGTCAAACCGGCTGCACGACAAAGGGCGTTCAAGTTACTGCTATCGATGTAATATAATATTAATTAATATTTCTTAGGTTCAGCGAAAAATTAAAAAATAAAATTTGTATCATATGAGTAATTTGAGACAGATTTGTTGATTGGTTTCAAATATTTTGAATAATTTCGACAACAGCTAATGTGACGCGCCAGTTATATAATAAAAATCGCAACTATTTAACCGGATTCTAGTACTCCTTGTCGCTTACAAATAAATTATACAACTTTCCTTTAAATTATTGGTTCCCAAAGTGGTCTAGGTGGACCCCCAGAGTTACACGGAAAACTCGACGCTGGTCTATGTTGGCGTGACAAAATCTGGAGGTTCACTAAATGGAATAAGTAAGCATTGACTGGTTCCTTGTTCTTTGAATATATGCCAAGAAAGGAAGATAGGGTGGAATCACTTTTTTGATTGTCCAACTTTACTTTTTTTTCATCCATTCACAGTACAATAACTAATCACTTATTTTCGAAAAGTAGGAAATTTCTATGTTTAGATCTAATCTACAAAGTTTTGTCGAGTTTTGGAATTATGGTAGAAATGGTGGATTCCTTGCTAACTGTAGGAGGTTCACTGGAACCAATAAAATTTAAAAAGTAGTATATAAGAAAAAGAGTTTGGGAACCTCAGCTTTACACCGCGGTAACTCTGTCGATATCGAAAAGTTCCTTAACATCACACAATAATAATGTATCGATATCGATAACGGCTAATAATAATCCACCCCTAGCTCCATAACAAAAACCTGTCTGGCGGTCAGTTGACCTCAGGTAGGATCCCCACGATACATATTGCGCCCTCTAACCCGCACGCCCATCGGAAGGGCGTTTTTTTTGGACACAGCTGTGTCCAAATTAATTGTTTTACTTTTGGTTTCACTTTTGTTCCAGTACAGCGTTAATTCGATTATAAATTCCTGAAGATGCCGTTATTTTTTTAAAGTTTCATCCTAGAAGTGGTCACGAAGTATTTTTTTAAGTGGTTTAGAAGTGGTCACGAAAGTAGCACATCTAGGTCCAGGGTTTTTTTGGAACAAGACGTTAAGACGATGATTTTTTAAAGTTATAAATAAAAACGAAGTATCTATTTTTAATATACGATGCCTATAACAAAAATCTCAAGTAATGTAATTTTTGTCAGTCCATTTGTTTTGGGTAATCTCCGAAACGGCTGAACCGATTTCAACCGAGCTTTCACTGGCAGTTAACTAATATTGCAAGAAGTAACAGGCTACCTCAGGTTTAGAAAAATAATTAAGGTTCAGCAAAAAATATAAAACAAACTCATTGCAATTACGCTGACAAAGACAGTTTAAAGTAAATTGATCATTTGCTTTGCTTTGTAAATAGTTTCGATTACTTGTATTTTGGAGTTTAAAACTTCTGTCGGATTTGTTAAATTTTGCCGTTGGAAATAGAAATTCAAAGAATACTTGATTTTTGAACAGCAGAATAATGGCTTTAACCGATAGATAAGTCTATCTGTTAATGAGTAGTTACATATAAAGCATATTAGTAAAAAAAAAAGTAATTTTCAAACTTTAAAGTATACGCACTCCCATCAATTGCTTTACGAAAAAAAGCACGAAGTCTTACAGGTACTGATGACGATTTTTTAGTCTGGTTGAGCATATCGACCTTCGCTCCCACCTTTCATTCCTCGCCGAAAGCCTTTCACCTTGGTGTGCCTTCCCCACACCACTACCACCATAGCGAAAGGCAGGGTCACTGGCCAACGGGCCACACAATTGTATTTAAAATTGTATGTAGCTATGTATTGAACTAGCTATACCCGTGACTTCATCCGCATAAAATTAGGTGAAAACGTTTAGCGTGATGATATATAGCCTTCCTCGATAAATGGGCTGAATCTCACACTGAAAGAATTTTTCAAATCGGACCAGTAGTTCCTGAGGTTAGCCCGTTCAAGCAAACTAACAAAATAACTCTTCAGCTTTTTATATTACTATAGATTTGGGCGTGAAATAGATACAGTAAAGCGTACTAAGTTAAATTTCATGTAACGATTACTAATACATGCAGATTACATTTTAATTACAACAAACAACACAATAGATTACAATATAAGTACGTACTAGACGCATTAGGGCCTGTCCACATCTGGCGACAGTCAGCCCAAAACGGTACGCAGCGGTACAGTTCGCCATAGTCGTGTAACAATGACGATTTTGGTAAGTGTTTGTAGTATACTATTAAATTCGAAATTTAAAAAACCCACTCGGGCATGTTCGTTGCATTCAGTAAATTACTCCTCAGTAAACGAAATTTGATGTAGAATCTACGTTGTTGATTTAAAGTCTATATCAAATTTCATTGAACAAACTAAACTAACGTAAAAACTAAACTAATTTCTACATTGTAGACATTAGTTAAGTTTTTTTATTCAATGTTTAGTCTGAATGCTACACGCTAAATTTATCTTTGCCTTTGATATATTTAAAATATTCAAGGCACTCTTAAATAATTTCTAAATTATATAATACAATTTACCTAAGCGCTCATTCGCACTAGGGCTTTTTTAACGCGCGTTAAAAAAGCGTTCATATAGAATATATGGTATCCCAAGTTCATGTTCACGCGGCAGCGTTTTTATAACGCGACGCTTTTTCATCGAATGTTCTATTTTCAACGCTATAAATATACGTATACAGTATATTTTCGTATCGACGACGCGGAATAAGCACAAACGCCGAGATTTTACACAACGCTGTTTTAACGCTAATGCGTATGAGGGTTTATACGCGGCTATTTTAAGTCCTTCATTTTTTTTTAATTTAAGAGCCCAATTAAATTACTGAAATAAGGCAGACGACCAAAAAGATTAAGAAGTATCTTTATACGAAATAAGCAGTCTTAAAAAAAACAGTTTTAAAGAAATTACAGACACACGTTTTTATTAAAACAAAAGAGATTAAAATGTTTATACAATAATTTGTATTTGGACATTGGTTTGCGCTAAGCCCCGCCAGATGTGGGGCGACCTTTAGCGGCGGGAGATCAAACGAAATACATTAGTAACGGGATTAGAACCCATTAACGCTTCATCAAAGAGAGAATAACATTAACAAGACAACCAGCAGACACTCGAAACTATGTACAATAATTGTAATTTTCCCTCAAAATTATCTACTATAACAACTGACATACACATTTCACTTTAAGTCCTTACATGACAAAGGGCCCGCTCATTACTCAAAGCTCGGCAACGCATCTGCAAGACTTTTGTAATATAAACCTGGCACTTAAAATATGGTAAATCACATGTCCTTCGTTAAAATTCTCTACCTAACATTATCCCGGTCTAGGACCAGGGTCTGCCTAAATTGTAGATGATAAGGCTGTGGGGCAATTTACGATGACGGAATGACCCTCTGACGTCATCCTCAGAACCCACACAATTTCACGACAAGCATCACTCAGTGAATTAATCGGTTAATGATTTACATGCCTTCTGAAAGACGGATTAGGTCAAATATTTGAAAACCAGTGTTAGAATGGGTCACCCATCCATCACCCGGCCGCGGTAAAAACTGCTTAACCTGGCGATCGACTCAAATAATACCCACTGATTAAACTGCGACCTTCTCGACTATATTATGCGACAGTACATATTTCCTGTACCAAAACATGCATTACTTAGCTAGTTCAAACTAATACGCTGAAGTGCATATGGAAGGAAGATCTTCAAAGAGAATTAATTCAATGCTAGAGTTAAATCAAATGCTTAGCAGATATTCCTTACTTTGGCAAACTAAACTTGCATGAGTATTATGCTGCACGTTTGTGAATGTCCTACATGCCCCATAATGTAATTAAATGTCAAATTAAACGTAGTGGTACTAAAAATTACAATGACCAATGACATTTATACATCACGACTTTTGACAATATTATTGTATAATTGTAAATTTGTTACATTGTAGCTATTGTTGTAAATATTGCTTTATATATTTAAAAATTAAGAAAAATATACTAAGAAATAAAAGTATTGTCAATTATAATATTTATAAATAAAATTTCCAACATGATATTTGTGTACTGTATTCGAAAGAAAACACAGTGTTGTAAATAGATAATGTAACTAGATTTATAGCATAATAGTATACTATATAATTATATAATGTATCCTGCTAGTTCGAAGTGTAAACGTCGTTTGCTTGATATAATCTTGTTTTAAAATTAAACGAATTAAACAATATACAGTCGAAACCTTGATGAGAGGATGTTGTGTTAGCCTGTATATTACAAGACTAATTAATATAGTCCTCAAATTCTCTATATAGAAGTATCTAATAGGGAAGTACCTCCTATATAACTTCATCTACACCTGAAGTAGTATGGAAGTATCTAGTTATGAGAGATAGTGCTGTTAATTTCATATTTCGTGTTCTTATATGGTCGTTCCGATGTGTCGTGTTTGTCGTATCGTGGTCGTCCAGTATTGTGTAAGCGGACATTGGCGCATGTACTCCGACGAACGCGAGGACGGTACTATAATGCGTGTATGTAACGCGGAGCTTTGTCATGCTCGCGCAATCTGCCCCCGCTGCGCGCCACCGCTGACGTCTTATTCGGCTCGGTCAAAGAGCAAGCAGATGCGACGTTAGGTAAAAAAATTAATCGGTATATATTCTTGCAGATTCGATCCTATTTCAATTAAAAAAATAAATAACTAGCTACAAAATAACATTAAATATAACGTTCTCACAATAATTTAACCAAAAAGAAATTGATTAAACAACGCGGTTAGAAAAATGTCACAAACCCAAACTAATTATCTCGTCAGCGACTAGTGACGATTTATCACACAATGATCTCTAAGAATGATCTATTTAGAATGCACTCTAAGAATTATTCCTTAAGAATGTTCGCGATTCTAAAGATGCGCTGACTTTTATGCTATAACTTGCTCATGCGCAGTTGACATATCCGGTACTGCGCAGGCGCGACCGGAAGCTACTTTAACAATATATTATAATATTAATCCATTATATTGTATACTATGACCCAGCAGAAGATATCCTGCACAAATGTTGGGTTGTTACTATTTAGTTCATTCTGTTATCCCCGTTCTCGTTTTTATTAGAAATAATTTAATATATTAGTTAAGTATTTTTAAATTGTCTAAATTTCTGCGTAATTTTCTAAATTTTGTCTTTTATAAGAACTCCTGACAATAACAAAGTCAAAAAGAAAAATTAGCGAGATCGGTAGAGCCGTTGACGCGTGATGCCGTGACGCCACATATACATTATATTTTTATATATATTATTAACAACGATGCCCAAATATCCACAATTGTGTCATTTGCAAGTGGTTTCCTGCGTCGCCATCGCGGTGGAATCAGAGGCAAGCTCTCTGCAAGCTGGTAACTGGGTCCTCAGATCTTTTGCACGGGGCTAGAAATTCCTATCAAATCGCACGGTCGTGGACTTCTGAACATCTAGGTGATACGAGTGAAATTTTATGTTTTAAAATGAACGTTTTAACACCTTTGTACATATGAACCAATATTTAAACGCGGGTCTGCTATATAATCTTTGAACGGTCGGCATGTTACCCTTTGCTATTATCAGCTTTAATTGAAACTCGCCACAAAAACTGAAAGAGGGCGAATGAAGAGTTGAAGACTCCATTACGGCGAGCCAGTATCCGTCGCCCCACGACGCTATTGTCCCCGCGAACGTACAAATCAAATAAAAACCAAATAAAACCGAACCAATGGAAGAAAGTCATGATCTAATTTTACGGACTTTAATATTGATGTCTCTATTTAATTACATTTGGGTCGAACGTGAAACGTTTTCAGCGAGATTGCTTTTATGTACTGTTATTTGGCTGCCTCCACATAATGGTGAGGCAAATCAAAGAAAACTTTAATCGCTTTCAACTTTCTTGACGTCCCTACTATGAATCATTTCTTGAATATAAACTGTATTCTATATTGATGAATAAGAATTATTAAAAAAATAATATTATATTCTAATAAATATTGATTATAAAGCACAAAAACCATTGTTATATAATAGTACCCCGTCGAAAAGAGGTCGTGTCTGAAATTCTTTTTTGACGTGATAATGTCTTATAAATCGATGAACGCCGCTCGCACGAAAAAGCACGACTCATTGTCACGTGCCGCTTGAGCCAAGCGTGCAAGCTAGAGCGCGGATAGACAAGGACGATCGGCCTAAGCGTTGGGCGGTATCACGTAAAATTATCGTCCGTAAACAGGCTTTACAGACCACCAATTTTTTTTATATATTACAAGGGGCAAAGGGGCAAGCGATACTCCTACGGACTACCGACGCCCACAATCTAAATGACCACTGCTGCCACTTTTAAATTGATTTAATTGAATGCTACCATAACCTTTGTGGAAAGGAACATCAAGTGGAAAGTGTATGGCGAGGAAGAAAAGATTGGAGCGAAGGTCGATATGCTCAACCACCGCTAAGGAAGATCTTAATTCGTCGGGAGGTCTATATTATAGTCATCGTAAATGTAAACTTCGCGTATGCGACATGATTTGTACCGCGTGCGTCGACCTGTCCGTACTGCGCCATCTAGTTTGCTTTGGTGTATATTTCCACTTGACATCATCGCCATCTCTTTATGTAATGGCGACTACAATCTATTTTTATATATATCTCTTTCGAAATACATAGATTGGCGACTGGAACCTGTGCGGATTGCCCACAGACGAACTGTCGGTACAAAACGGCATCATAGTGACAAAGGCGGCCCGCTTCCCCCTACTCATCGACCCCCAAACACAGGGGAAGAACTGGATCAAGAATATGGAGAAGTTCAACGATCTGATTGTGACCACGCTCAATCACAAGTATTTCAGGTAAATCGTGACAATATTTTTTATCCATATAAATAATATTGACAATGTCGGTTTGTAACCTTGAAACAAAAGTTTTACTAGCTGCATAATTATGACTATATCGATACCTCCCGCGTAAATTGTTGTAACCCCAAATTTCCAACTTCACAGTAGAGCGTTACAAACATGTAAATTGAAATAAAATCGTCAGTAAATAACACATTTGTGTATACAATTATATATTCAATAATGACGATTACTTTATTGTATACAATGACATATGAAAAAGTGACTGTTATATTACAATTTAGTTGTTTGTAACGCTCTACTGTAAATCTGGGAATTTGGGGTTACAACAATTTACGTGGGAGGTGTCGATATCTGTGGGCACGACTCTAGACCCTGATTGCCTTAATTGTTACTACAAGAGCTATTGTATAACTGAAAAGTAAAGAACAGTAAATAAAGCTGGCCAAGCCACGTATTTTGACTAAGGAATAGAGTCAGTATAGTTGCGACGTTTAAAGTAAGGGCGTGTAGAGTTATTCAAGTCTTTTATGAAATAAATAATAATATGACTACATAAGTACATATATAAATATATGCGATACCCATAATCAAAAATTGTTTTTCTGTCTGTTGTTCTGGGTAATCTTTCAAACGGCGTGACCGATTTCGACGAAACTTCGACCGGCATATAGCTGATGGTACAAGGAGTAGCATAGGAGGTTAAGATTAGAAAATAAGTAGGCTTCACCTATCAAAACATTGATAACCTCAAAATTTACTTGAAGAAAACTACTACTACTACTTCAAGAAAAGAGCTTACTCATTTCTCAAAGGCCGGCAACGCATGTGCGACCCTCCTGATGTTGCAGTTGTCCATGGGCGCCGGTAGTCACTTAAGAGTACCGCCTGCTCATTTGCCCCTTGTTATATAAAAAAAAATCACTGAAATCACGCGGATGAAGTTATAGGTTGCGGCTTGTATATAAATTGTTAGATATATGAATAAAATGTATACAATCTGCCCATTTACGTTTAGGAACCACGTAGAAGACTGCGTGTCTTTGGGTAGACCGATGCTCATAGAAGACGTGGCCGAGGAGTTGGATCCAGCGCTAGATAATATCTTAGAGAAAAACTACATCAAGATTGGTTCTTCGTACAAGGTTTTCACTTTAATTACAATACAAATAAAAGCAGTTACCGACAGAAGCCAATATTTAAAGAAATCTCCAAATGCAGTCAAAAACGAACTTGTAAATGAAACAAGTCTAGCAACTCTTCTGTCATGAAAAGTTGAGATTCATTTAATGCGTGTATCCAAAAAACTGAACCAAAATTGAAAAATGATTAAAAATGTTCGTTGATCCATAAACTAAACTAATTGTATTATAAATTTGGAGCTTCTACGTCTGCTAGAGGTGCCTTAGAATTTTGATGACCGGTCAGTCAGCGAGTGACAAAATTAAGTCGGTGGGGGCGTACATTGAAAAACACTTTGAACGCTAATTACGCGAAAATGGTACTCATAATAATGTAGCTGTTTAAGAAACCTTGCCTTTTCTGTAACTACCATCGAATGATAACCCACACGATGGGATTTAATGAAAAAAAAAAAAAAACAGTCCAGTTTACATGTATGGGAGGCACCACCAAAATGTAAGATTAGTATTACTTTAAGATGTCAAAAGGACAATATATACGCAGTACATAGCTGTACCAAATTTCATGCATTTTTGTTTACAATTGTAGAAGTTAGGGTGGACAGAGGGACAGACGGTCGGACGGACGAACGGACGGACAGAGCGATACTATAGGGGTCTCTCGTAGGACTTTAACTCTAAAAAAGCAGAATTGATTGAGCAGTGGATGCACAATGGCTGATGGTGATAATGAATGATAAGCAATAAACAAAACTTTGAGCTACACCATGATGTTCGAAGGTGAGACTGGGTGATAAAGAAATCGACGTCACATACGGTCACAAGATCTACATCACCACGAAGCTTCCCAATCCTGCCTACACTCCAGAAATATCTGCCCGAACTTCCATTATAGATTTCACTGTAACTATGCAAGGTAAGGAATCTCAAATGGTAAAATAAAAAAGAATATTATGGGTCCCTTGCCTTTAACTATAGAAGAATAATAAAGCGAAGATGACAATAAAACGAAAAACATAAAAAAATAACAATGGTACAGGCCTTCAGTCCGTGGAGTATACAAAGGCAATGAAAAAGGGATGCGCTTTTCAGTCCATCTAATCCAACGTTGAGCTATTAAAGCTCTATAGATATTTCTAATGAAAATCCCAACAAGAAAATAACTCATATAAAACTAGAAGAAGAGAAGAGATTCATTTCAGAAGTGTTTATGTTTACAACTGTTAAAGTATTAAAAAAAGCTTTAAAAAAGGACTTTAGACACTCACTCAACATCATGATCAACCTGTTCATTGCTAACTGCTAGGTGTTGGCCTCCCTTCTTTTATACCACTGTCCCCAGTATCTTGCACGTCGCATCCAGCTACCCTTTATATCATCCATCCATCTTGCCAAGGAACGACCTGGATTTTTCCAGCCCCAATGTTAATTTAGAAAATCAATACTTTAATATAATTTCAATATAAAACCTATAGACGATACATGATTATAATGATACTTTTTACTATAAAGGTCTGGAAGACCAGCTGTTAGGTAGAGTTATATTGACGGAGAAGGCGGAGATGGAAGCGGAAAGAACCCAATTGATCATGGACGTGACGGCGAACCGCCGCAAGATGCAGGAACTTGAGGCCAACCTACTGCACAAACTGACTACAATACAGGGGTCCTTGGTCGAAGACGTCTCACTGATTCAAGTGCTGAATATTACCAAAACTACCGCCACTGAGGTGTGTTTTAATTTATATCTCTTGTAATATCTGAATACAAGGTACTTGTATTAAATAATGACTTTACAAAATAAGAAGAGATAGAAACATATCATATTACACCTCAAGCCATTGCGGGATTTATGTGCTCTGCTGGTCTTGGGGATGAGCTATAAGCTGAGGCAGTTACAATAGATCTTACTGGTCGCAGTAACGAAAAGGCCTTTGGCCCCCCCCCCCCCCAAACAAAAAATCATGGTGTCCAATGTCTTGATTGTCACTTTCAAGAGCAGTTTGCACGGTAATATTAGAAAGAAAGAAAGAAACAACTTTTATTCAAACATATTGTCATCTTTTTGCGAGATGCTTGCTTCTATGTATTCTTAGCCATGGATTGCAAGAATAATATAAATATTCATATATATGTAATTATCAATGTCAGCCCTTGACAAACCACTAGCTGGCATAAGCCTCCCACTTTCTCCTATCCATTACTAGTCTTATCCAGCCATCTCCCGCTACTTTCTTTATACCATCTGCCCATCGAGCCATGATACAACCAGGGTTTCTACTACTAAATTCAATTAGCCAATCTAGGCTACCAATCTGATTCGTTCCGTTTTGAATTTATAATAATGATAAATGGAGGGGGAAAATGTTTAAACTAGAAAATCTTTCATTGGTAAACTAGCCATTATAATTGCTTAATTAGGTAAAAGAAAAACTAGATGTGGCAAAAGAAACTGAGATAAAAATAAACCTGGCCCGAGAGGAGTTCAGGCCGGTGGCGACGCGCGGCTCCGTGCTGTACTTCTTGATCTGCAACATGTCGCTCGTGTGCAACATGTATCAGACGTCGTTGGCCCAATTTTTGGAGCGCTTCGACATATCTATGGAGCGATCGCCGCAGAGCCCCATCACGTTTAAGAGAATCGCATTCATTATTGATTATCTGGTGAGTTTGAGATGCTGCGGAAACATCAGGCCGCTTTTTG
The DNA here is from genome assembly GCA_024363005.1 of Charaxes varanes. Lineage (NCBI taxonomy): Eukaryota > Metazoa > Arthropoda > Insecta > Lepidoptera > Nymphalidae > Charaxes > Charaxes varanes. The sequence continues at coordinate 17,560,632 of JANCMC010043217.1, read as the reverse complement.
GCACACACAAAACATGTTACACTTGTCACATTTGCGAATTCTTGTCTCTACGCTATCGCTATCCTCTAGAAACTCTCACGTAATATGTAAACTTTTTCTTTCAGATCCTATAACTAGAAATTACTATAACTCTTTTAAATAAATTTATTGGAAAGTAAAGATCATTTAATTGAATCGTCATTAAAATTTCCAATAACTTTCTTTGATCAATTGTGACACTAGTACCTATCAGTTGTATAAGTTTCGAAATATGGTATTTAATCTTCTCCTCTGGTCTATTGTCACGCACTGTTTCGTAGAGATGTTTAAACAAACGAAGATTAATACTTTTAACTAGATTGATCGCAATTGAGGATCAATGCAATTTTAATATATCCACGATATTTCATAAATTCATCCCCTTTTCACTTGGTCTTGCTACAACTTTGTTAGCTGGACCAATTTAAGTAGAATTTTTCTTTAAATATTCCTAGGAAGTCAAAGGAAGGTTTTTTTATGCCGAACATCGGCATGCGTTTGAGTGCTTTCACACCTGATTTTAAAGTCAGGTGTGATTATTCATAAGAAACATATCACACACTTAAGTGTTGATATGTTTTTTATGAAGAAAAAAATATTGAAATAAAACACGCTATTTAACTCGCTTAATGAAAATCGAGTTTGCCCGACTAATAAACCCTCCTCTTAAAGTTGATACGTGAGTAAGACGCCGTCTTTAAAATACTAATGAATACCATTCGCGAAAGTCAAAAAGGAAGAGAAAATAATAAAAAAGCATCAAAATTAACCAAAATCATCCAATCTAACGCGGAAGAAGTGACGAATTTTAACTAATAATAAATTGGAACCATTTCTTATACCTTTTAGACATATGATGTGTGGAAATACATCAGCCGAGGTTTCTACGAAAAACACAAGTATCTTTTCACTTTGTTGCTAACTTTGAAAATTGACCTGCAAAGGGAGTACGTGTCGTACGATGAATTTCAAACGTTAATCAAAGGTAAGCATTTTGATTCGAAAACGAGCCACAAGAAGAATCATCATGAATCTTGTTAGCCACTGTTTGGAAATTGTTCTTACAAAAATGAGTTTAATACGTTTACATGTCAATTACAAAGTACACACTTGGAGCGACTCAGCACTAAGCAGCTTTTTATGTCTTTAATATAGTCTTCTTCTCTCTCTTCGGTCTATGTCGTTTAAATTTAACAACAGACAGATTTGATATTGCATGCATCTGGACTTTAGTTAATGAATAATGATTATTATTGTCATGTTAATTAGGTTTTAATACATAGTTTGATAATTATTTTAAATTCGTTACATTACTTTTTCTTGTTGATAGATACCCTATGTCCTTTTTTGTACCTCGAAAAACATGTGATATGACTATTAGATGAATATTTAATAGTTTTTCTGCAATCTTCTTAAGTTCCCGTTTCAGGGCAATAAGTGCATCGAGTGAATGGAATAAAGTACGTCTTGTGTGTGATAATAATTAGTATAGAAGTTTTGTTTATTTCTGTTTTAATTGCCCGTATGTACAACATATATCCTCGTCTCTTCAAATCGATGATAGATTTTTTTTTATATTACAAACGAGCAGACGGTTCACCTAAGTGACTACCGACGCCCATGGACAATTGCTACACCAGAGGACTCGCAGATGCGTTGCCAGCCCTTGAGAAATGAGTATGCTCTTTTCTTGAAGGTCCCTAAGTCGTATCTGTTCGGAAATACCGAAGCTGGTAACTAATTTCACAGAGAAATTGTGCGAGGCATAGGCAAAGAGTGTCTAGAAAAGCTCACAGTTGTGGACTTTAGGACATCGAGGTTTTCGCTAGTTACGTATTATTAACTGTTTTTTCTATGAATATATTTTCAACCCTGTGTTATACTTACCATGTTGAGTATAAGAATATAAATATAGACTAATATTTAATTCCGTATATTTCTACTATCTATTTAATTCTGTAGAAATATACGAAATCAAATAGATTAGATTTTTTTGAACTACTTAAAGGATACTAAAAGTACTTCTTTGAGAAATCGGCCTTCGCTGTTCTTGAAGATTCCTAAGTCGTATTAGTTCTAAAACACAAGACATAAATTTTAAATTTTTGACATTTAGGTTGTGTGGCTTAAAAATGCGTGTGTTGACATTGGTTTTGGTCTAACATTTTGAGATATTAAAATCAAAGAAAATTCATGAAAATAGAATGATATGAATACTGTCAAACAAAACCCTGGCTTCATTAAAATTCACCGCATCGTTTATTTTCGAACATAAAAGGACGTTGATCTCAGTTTCAATCTCATTCATTATATAAAATGATTTCATATCGGTGAGTGGTTATATAAATACGTGCTCTATTTATTAATAAAATTAATTAAGTGCGAATTGTTCCAAAACAGAAGTATCTTCGTAAATTGATTAGGAATAGTATTGGGATAAGCAATTTTCACTTCTCTCTTATGCTTTCTGCCTGCTCCTTTTCCCCTTGTCACATTAAAAAAAAAGCAAAATACCGAACCATGATATTGACCCACCTTTTTTTTCAAAACCAAAAACTCAAAATTGTCGTTTTAAATGTCATTCAACTTGTTTTGGTTCTATTTTCACCTTTTGATAATGTTATCCGTGATATTTTTTATTCATTGTAATAAAAATAACTTAGTCTACCGAATTCCTTCATAAAGTTCCTCTGGCTATTGGGTTTCTTTAAATAGAACAGTTTTGTTGTCTCCTTATTTAGGGGTCATCAAAGTCCAAATTACCTCAATCATTGCCGAAATACCTAAAATGAGTAAGTAAATGACAAGAAAATTATTTTTAGAAAATATTTGTTTCCTTTTTTATATGATTTGTCAAGTTTGTGCTGACAAACAATGATGGTTTTTTTTGCTCACCAAAGCCATTTCTGTCATAACTGAACAAAAAGCCTGTATTCATTAAATCTTACCGCTTCGTTTGTTGTGAATTATTAAAGGTGCCGTGAGAGCTCTGAGATGAATGATTGACAATGTTTTATGTAATTGCTACTTTAAATTAATGTATAAACACATATAATGTATATATGTTTCTGGCAGTTATTTTTAAGTGATTAACCTTAAGAGTCTTTATTTGTATTTGTATGTAATGTACTCGTAGTAAACAACAATTTTTAAATAAAAAGGAAAAGGGCGAAGGTAGGCGAAGATGGGTAAAGATGGGCAAATATGGTCGAAGGTGGGCGAAGATGGGTAAAGGTGGGCGAAGGTCGGCTAAGGTGGGTGAAGATGGGCGAAGTTGTTAGGAGTAAACTCCAGTCGAGCGTCAGAGCTAACATATTATTTTTTTTGTATCTTTCTATAAAATGTAATAAATATCTGTTTGGTATCATTATAAATAAATAAAACTACATACGTTTAATTAGAGGTAGTGCCGCGCTTACAGTCTTTATGGTCTGCAGGCGAATTTGGCCGGCGAGTCCGGGTACCAGTACCTCTTTCTCACGTAATGCTGTCACGTCAAGTGGTGGTATTGTCGTCGCGTTTAGTACGGTTTGTTAGACTTCCCGGTCGCCTAATCTCGTCATTAAAGGCCGGCAACGCATCTGATAGTCTTCTGGTGATGCAGATGCCCATGGGCGTCGGTCACTTATGTGAACCGCCTAGTTGTTTGCTGCTTATGACGTATAAAAAAGGTTCCTAAACCAAAAATCGGGCCAGTAACTCCTGCATCAAAAAAAAGGAAAATTTGCTGACGAATAAAGGAGAAAAAGATACTGGAATGTTATACCCTTTTATTCATAATATATGTAAGAAGAATAATATTTCGCTTTTAGCCAAATTACATCAGTCTTAAGTAATGAAAATCTTTACAATAGATACTTTTTTTTATTCGCCAATACAAAAGGACCAGCTCGAATTAATAGATTTTCAACTTGGAATTCAATCTATCTGAAAACGTTGAGCTGAATGGAGATTACGACGCTTGGTGAAAACGTTGTCAGTTCAAATGTTTCAAAGAACAAATGATTTTTTTTCGCTCTTTCTTTGTTATTTTTGACCACTTTTACAAACCTAAATTATCGCGCTTAGCTGTCTAGAATTGCTAGTATTTTCGAGGTGCTAAAAGATTTAAATTCACAGTGGGCTATAATTCAGAATTTTCAGCTAGTAAGGTAAATTGTTAAAGTTTGCTTCCACCTTACAGTTCCATTGAAACAAACAAAGCGAATCACTATGCCTTAGGACGTGTTCAGATGAGATGTTTTATCAGCGCAATCGGTTCAGGATAAAAAAACATGCGCTGTGTTGGTGTAACTTGTATTACCAATATGTTTGTCTTCATTCCTTGTCCATAATAACGTACGCGTTGTAAATTATAAGAGAGTAAGTTGGAATTTATCAATTTGAAAGTCTGTTTGACTTGGCTCTCGTTAAAATAGGGCATAATTATGTACTCTTTCAATTTGGACTAAAATGTTTATATACCGATAAATCAGTTCACACAACTAAAATGATTGTAGTGTTTAAGCCACATCCTGAGCTGTTTAAGCGGAACCTATTACTATATCAAGATGCTAAGAAGAAGATGGCTTTAAGCGCTTCTTTAACTTGTTCGTCTCTCGATGGTATCCTTTGTAGAGCCTTTTTAAAAATATCTTGTCCGTACCATACTTTATCAAGAGACAAGAATGACTTTATTAGCATTCCGTGGATTCAGCATGTGGTTGTCGCGTCCGTCGCTTTGCACAGGAAGGAACCATAGCAGTACCTGGGACCCAAGTGTAGGTTTAAGAGTTCTTTTCAATTAGCTACTCATGCTCGCCTTCACTGCCAGCGTTCCATACCCTGTCCTAGCCACATTTGGTATGATCATGTAGGTTGTATTATCTGAATATAAATTCATATTTCAATGTTTCTGTTAAACCAGTATACGTAAAAATCTAAATATAGGTAAGTGAAGCGAAAATTTTTAATACCATTTCACGAATATTGGCCGGAAGGAGGGGTATGTAAATTTTCACAATTATAGAGGATAGAGTGCGAATGCTAATGTTTTATATAATATTCATTTTTAATACATTAAAAAATTAAACTAAAGCCATACGCATACAAATGCCAAACGATTTACACACACATGTATACATGTTACTATAAAATTGCGCCAAATAGTCGTCATAGCGACGGTATTATATTAATTGTCAAATGTAACAATGTCGTTGGTCAAAGAATTAAATAAAATATTGAATGTAGCCCTAAGTAACGATATAGTACGTAAATGTAAAGATTTATGGGTGAATTTCGACTAGCAAGGGATGTCTGGTATAATTTAATACGGATATAAAAGCAAACGCCTTATCTGGACTGAAGCTTAAAGTAAACGTTTCCGGACGACAGTTGTAGTCCGCACAGACTTGTTTGCAATTTCTAGTTTGGCCAACGGACATAAATTGTATGTTGAATGGAAAATTGTATTCCCTACCGTATTTACTGCCAGTTGATACTCACGATTTGTGTAAATCTAATAAAGTTTGAAATGAATTCTGTCAGTAGCAATTTTTTAACAGTATATTCTACAATATTAAAATTAATTAGAAGTAGCGCCACGCCTGCGGTTATTTTAGTCAACAACCGGATTGGGCCGACGTGTCCGGGTACCAGTACCTCTTTCTTACATAAGATCGGAGTAAAGTGGCAGCAATGCCACGTCAAGTGATGGTATTGTTGTCGCGTTTCCTATGGTTTGTGATACTTCCTGGTAGCCTAATCTCGTCATTAAAGGCCGGTAACGGTAACGCATCTGCTTGCCTCCTGGTCGTGCAGATGTCCATGGGCGTCAGTAGGCACTTAGCTGCCTGCTGGTTTGCCCCCTGTAACATAAAAAAGAAAAAAAACTCGGCAACTACTGGTCCGATTTGGAAAATTATTTCAGTGTTAGATAGCTCATTCATCGAGAAAAGGCATAGGTTATATATCAATCATCACACAAAATTTTTCACCAAGTTTTACGTGAACGAAGTTGCGGTAACAGTAATTATAAATTTACTTTGTGTAATTATATGTTAAATACTAGTAAATTTATAATTACATATAGCTGCTTATACTCGTCTAGGTGTACAGGCAAGATCCCCTCCTGGGAAATTTAACTTCATCCTTTAGTGCAACTACCTCGAATGTAATCAAAAGAAACAGAATGTATTTAGGTTGCAATTAACTTATAGTGAACTTTTCATTACTAAGAAGAATTTAATTAATAAATAATAGGCGGATATCAAATATAAACCAGTGCTAGAATGGGTCACCCATCTATCACCCGGTTGCAGCTAGAGCAACTTAACTTAGCGATCGACTCAAATGCCGACCACTCATTAGGCCACGACCTCCTCTTATTCTAATAAAATACCATACTATATTAATTAAAAATGTTAACTTTGCATTAATCCTCAAATAATACGGTCGGCGTTATGTTACCAAATAATATGCTTGCTTTACAACATCGTATGCGTATAAGAGTCTTGTATATAAACAAAATCTTTGTTAAAAATATTCAAAAGAAAAGGCGTTGAATATAAAGCAGGAATTACGAAGCCATTTTACGCTACCATTACATTGTAATAAATTGCTACGATCATATACTCTTTACTGGTCTTAAGTCTGAAGTAGTATTTGTCGATGCGTGACTTTGATTTTTCGTTTTTACGAGTCATAAATTAATAAATAACCTGAAAATGGATACAGATAGTTAAACTTAAATTATATATTGTGGTTGTTAAGAAAACTTTAAGAAAAATACTTTACTGTGAACTCATATCACGGGTTAGGCACTGAGACATTAGAGATTTTCAATATCGGCATTTATAGCTTTGCGTTCTTGAACAGATATACCTTATTTTAATATTGAAATGTTCTTTGGGCACAACAGCATTATATCTACGTAGAACACTGATTATTCGGTATGTGTTTTTACAAATTTCTTTTTTATATGGCAGTCTAAATAGAGTGCGTGGTGACTCGTCGCCACGCAATAGTGTCTCTGCGACTCTTTTGCCCACTCAACTCGGTCCGGCCCACTCAATTTCATCATCTTTCTTGTTATACTGAGGTTGAGTTCGTATATCTATCTATAATTAGTCATAGTTTATGACGTCATAAACTATCCTTTTATGCTCATGATTTGGACAAAATAATTTGTATGTTTCATATATACCACGCCCCCGATTTTTTTTATTATCTTTATTGCACAACTAAAATAAAAATGTTGCACAAAAGTACTTCACGTGGTTTTCGAGATTTAACATCTTTCGCTCATATATATATACATTTCAGTGTTTATTTATTAGCGGTTATTTTCTGCCAAATTATAAAATTACGCATGAAAGATAAAACAATGCTCAAAACAGAACCTAAAACGACTTAGTAAAAGGAAACTCCTTTTCTATATAATAATCAAACTAGAGTACAATGCGTACAGTCTAAAAATGCACGCTCCTCCGAAGCATTCGCCCCTATATGCAAAATAGCGTGTAGACGCAAACGCGCCAGCTCGACAATATCATTGGCTTACAGTGTGTTTGAGTTTACAATAAAAACGCTGCACACACACAAGCCTTGTAATTAATTAGTGGATGGGCGTGCATTTTTAGACTGAAACATCATTACGTTGCAATCATGTAAACATTTCTAAGTAAATAATAAGTAAACTCGTAGTATTCCGGTAGCGAACGAATCAATTAGTACAGAATTTTCGAGAACATGGCAAAGAACACATTGAATACCGGGAAACGACTGGAAGTCCCGCTTGAAGGGGATAGAACATTCCATGGATACCGTATAAGTTGCGCACTTGAATTGTAAACTTTATCTCTGAGCTGATAAAGGTGGTATTTCAATGATTGTTCCTGTTAAGTTGTACTCGTAATGTAGACACTACAATAGATAATAATAATTAATGCTTGCGAAAGCAGCTTGTTACTTGACAAAATAACAAAAGCTTGTATTATAAATAGTTGTTAATACGTGTAATGAAATATTACGAGTATTACCACTATTAGCAATAAATATGTAATCTATATACGTATATGTTACTAGCAGACGTTGTCCTTCTCGAACGTTGGGTTACTTACTATTTACTAAATTCTATTGTCCTATAAAACTATTCCCGATTCCTTTCCTAACAATTTACTATGGTTGTTAAGTAAACTTAAATTTTCCAATTTTTCACGCAATTTCTCATCTTTCTCTTTCATAAGAAACTTCTCCTGACAATAGCAAACATAATAAAAGAAGAATTAGCGAAATCGGTCCAGCCGTTCAAGCGTGATGACGCGATCAAGGCAAATAAGGATTAATTTTTATATATAATATGGATTATATATAATAAGATTAATTATATTAATTTTTTATATTCGAATTATTTATTCTTCTTTTTTATTTTTTTCTTTTAAATTTAATAATAAATAAATTTTGCGAAGTCCAGTTAATAGGTTTTTGTGATGCGTCATCACGTGGCTATGCTACCTGTGTGTATATATTTTATTATTATTTTGTAATTTGGTACATGTGTTGTAAAGTAATGTTTTGAATCCAGATTCCTTGATAACTTGTCCGATCCACCCTAGCCGTTATTGTTACTCCTTCTGCATTGTCCATGACAGTAGTAGCCGCATCCTTTCTCTCCTCTCCATCTACCTTTATATCCTTTTACTCCATCCCTTTCCTTTACTCGTGTCTATCTAATTAGAGGCAGCGCCACGCTTGCAGTCTTTTTGGGCGTCTTTTGGGTGCATACAATTGGGCCGGCGCGTACGTGTACCAGTATCTCTTTCTCACATAAGATCGGCGTGAAGTGGCGGCAATGCTGTCACCTCAAATGATGGTATTGTTTCGCGTTTCGTTCGGTTTATGAGACTTTCCGGTAGCCCAATCTCGTCGTTAAAGTTCGGCAACGCATCTGCTAGCCTTGTAGTGGTGCAGATGTCCATGGGCGTCGGTAGTCTCTTATGTGAACCGTCTGTACGTTTGCCGTAAAAAAAGTAATATCATTAAGAATATAAGAAGTTTATGTAAAGGACTTGTTTTGATTGTCTCCATTGAGAACAATTAAAAGCTTAACGAAAGAGAAAATTGAATCTCAGAAGAAAAAAAAACGTGTTGCTTTTATATTTTAAGAAGAACGCCTGTTATGGTTTAATTTTTCTGTCTAAGTTAGATTTTACACAATAAATAAGCTAGCACTTGTCTTAATATTATTTTACGCTTAGTCAACACGGAAGTCGTCTGTCCACAAAGTTTGCTTATCTGGTTTCTATTGTTTTAAGATATGAAAGGCAGCAAAAGTATGCATATTTGAGTAAACGCTCATTTTTTTGAATATAATATTATGCAAACTTTCTTTTTAGACACGTACAACTTTGCGTTCATAATGAAATATATTCTATTCTGATACAAAATATAACAGATAATATATAAATATATATTATATTTTTATATTCAAAAAAGTTTTAATGTAATATAATGTTATTTACCATCAACTTATTTGGCTTATTTGGCTTATATTTACCGTAATTTTCATTACACTGAAATGTAAAGGATTTTTAAAGAACATTAATTAATGTGCTCAGAGAATGGAAATAACAAATGGAAGAATTTAAAAAAGTTTCAAAGGTTTTTTTGATACACATATTGCAGAACCGGAGACAAGAACTCACGATTTGTTCGACGTATAAAGTGTAAATTCCTTTATATATCTATTATAAATAATATAAAATTTATGTTATATTTGTTCTTGTGTTGCGGTGCTAATTAAATACAATTTGACCAAATTTTATTAAATTAAGAAATTGGCTTGATTGTGAGGATGTGATGTTTATTGGCTATTTTTATTTCAGTTATATAAAAAATCTCTACCTACAGCAACTCTATGGTCTAGCGCCGAATTACCTCGCCGAAGAGTACGAAAATGTTATTTGGCAGAACGGCAGCGATGTGGTATCCGTGAAAGTGGTGGTGGCACCGTTTCATCCCCATCAGCCTGGAATACGCTTATACAATACTGTTAAAAGAGAAGTATGCGATATTGATGAATGTAGGCTATGAGTTTTCTATTCTATTTTGAGATCTCTTTTATTATAAAACACAATGAAAGACGCTCCCCAATAAGTAGTTGTTTAAACGAAACGAAAAAATGTTTTTTTTATTCACACCAAATAAACGTCATAATTAGTATTAACTTATTAAACCTTTCGCTATTATATGACTTATATAGTCATCAAAAGTTTCTGCATTTACTCCATTTTTTGTTAACAGTGGTTCCATGTGTGTACAATAGAAGAGTTGATTTATTTGACGCGGAACACAGACAACTGTTTGGAAGTATCCAGACGCGGGACACCGTTGTTTTTGACCTTCAAATCCGAGGAGCAGCTTTCCTCGTTTATATCGTTGTGTGACGGCTATTACAGGTGAGATATTATGTATTTATATACACGGTGACATTGTCGCGGTTAGGATAAGGTTACCAGGGTGTTCGGTACATGCAATGTGACTACTAGGTAATGTAATTTGGAAGTTTTTTTTTATTTTTTTCCTTTTTTAATTTTGCCAGAAATGTGTTTAGATAGTCCATCTATTGCTATGGATCCCCCTGAGCTTACGGTCTTTCAAACTGTGGAGTCCCCCTATCGGCTGGGGGCCAGTTGCATCCTGCGCATAGCCCCGACTTAATACCATGTGGTTTCTGTATTTTCCCCAAAATTAAAGATTTCATGAGAGGTTTCACTTTTACCAACTCCAAAGCAGTGATAGCGTTCAATCACCACGTAGAAAACATGCCTTGAGATCTGTGGTCCTCCTGTTTTAAAAAATGGTTCGATCGCATGAAAAAATGTTCAAAATGTAAAGGAGAGTATTTTGAAAAGCAATAAACATAATATTTTGTTTATAACATATTGTTTTTTTAAGGTACGCAAAACTTATAGTGTGACCTTCGTATGCACGTATGTGTACATATTATCGCAAAACAGATTACCGTGTCCACGACACAGCTATACATTTTTCATTTTTTATTTGAATAAATATTGTTTTATTTCTATATTCTCTGAATTTTTTGGTTTTATTGTTTTATCCTTGTTCTTATTGATTTAAAATAAGGACAAAATTGGTTATACTACGTGTGCCCGTGGGCTCTCTAAGGAGATAATTGTAAGAGGGTATTACATACATTGATAGGTGATTTCCTTCACATTATTCATTTGTAACGCATGAAAAATATATAAAACTAGCTGTAACTGATGTTGTTAAATTTTGAGTGTTTTAATTTTTTTGTGCGAAACCCTAATTATTTAGGTAAAAGCAAAACAGCCTATGTTATTCCTTGTAAAATCAGCTATCTACCAGTGAAATTCGCGTCTAAATCGGTCTGACAGATAGACAAAAAATTTCAAATTACGTTTTTGTAATATGTATCATATAATATGATATCTAACATGGATGTTCAATAGTTATAAGTATATTTTTAAAAATTTAATTCATGAATTTATGTAATACTTACATTATTGTATATCCTAAAGTTTTACTTAATACTTAATTATTAATAATAATTTGCATACTATTATGTTAGTTAAATGTGCTTGGACTCAATTATATTTAACATCATTTTAATATCATATTTTTGGCAAATAAAGAATTATGAATTATGCAAAGAATAAAAAACACAGACCTATTGAAAAAAAAAAACGGAAAAAATAACGACAAAATTGGATGTTACAAACAAGCCCTTCAATTTTATTTATATGTATAGATGCAAAAAGAAATTTAACCATGATGCCTACTTAAGATGGTGTCAATACGACACCGTGATTCGATCTGATGACGCAGTTTGTTTGAATATAATACGAACCCTGCCATTTTCAGCGCGCCACCTAATGCCCGGTCATCGACATCCATTGATGAATAGATTCGATTTATTGCATACATACGACATGCGCATATTAATTTGCTGGGGCGACATTTTGGTTGCGGAGGAAATTTGAAGACGGGGTATTAGGATTTTAGCCATTAAAGGCCGTCAACGCATGTTGGTCGTGCAGATGTCCATGGTCGTCAGTAGGCACTTAGCTGCGTGCTCGTTTGACCCTAGTAACATAAAAAAAAACTACACTTCTAACGACAACATTAAACATATCTTAAAATAAAAGCCAACTCTGTCCCAATTTTCTCTTCAGAGCCTGCCCTGGCTAGTTTTATAAGTATTTATCAAGCTCGTCCCGCCGTATTTTTCTTGGTCTAACGCGACCTAGTTTTTTCAGGTCACAGCTCATTATTTTCAGCCATCTTTGTAAACATTTAAAGCTTTTTTCTTTTTAAAAAAAAACTGCTTTCGTTGGTGGCAACCCTACTCGCTTACCCAAATTAATTAAACAAGTACGTAAAACGATCCCAATAGGTTTTATATCATGCGAAGTCTAATGAAAAATACTAGTTTTAGAGCATGCGAGACCACGCCTTAACGCGTTCATTGAACCAGATGTTTTATATACTCGTATTAGCGCCTAATGAGAATGTAATATATATATGATTTTTTTGGTAGGTAATTATCTTTTGTATTTAGTCAAAGTTAAAGTCGTTTAAACATATTTAGAGCCTCAATAGCTCAATGGTATAAATAAATAAATAATAATAAAAAAATAAATATATACAGGACTATATGACACACGGACATCTGTTCCTAAGGTAGACAACTTAACGCCTGTGTTATAGGTAACAGACGCCTGTTATACACAAATATTTTTTTTTTAGAAATATATAATTACATACATATGGAATGTATATATTATTAACATGTGCAACTAAATTGAATAAATGAATATAAAAGTGAACAAAATGACTGGATCAAGAGTCTTTTTCTTGATTTTAGCATCAATAAGGAGTCTGATCAGCTGATAATCACTATTCAGTTCAAGAATGTGACGTTTTACTCCAAAAACACCTACTATCGGTTCCATCGCCAGGGTAGAGAACCGATCGTCAACAAGGACTACCTGTACCTCAACTACAGTAATACAACCCTTTATTTACTTATTATTATAAGTGTATATTATTGTAACGGTCTATAGGTATAAATCGTCGTAGTGGCCGTCATTTGAGTGATGGCTAGGTTAAGCAGTTCTTACCGCGGCCAAGTGATAAAAGGGTGACCCATTACGACACTGGCTTTTCAAATATCAGATTCTCTTCCGAGTTTCGGATGGCACGTACAACAGTGGGTCCCGATTAAAGTCACTTTGTGATTTAGTCCCGAGATTGTGGGGGTTTTGGGGATGACGTCAGACGGCAGTCGGTCATCTCAACTCGTCCCACAACCATATCCTCTGCAATTTAAACGAATTCTGGTACTAGACCACGGGGATTTTTGTCTGTTTGTTACGGTTAATCTTCGAAACATCTCCGCCGATTTTAATGGAACTTTCACTGGCAGATAGCTGATGTTACAAGGAATAAAACATGCTACTTTAGTTTTAGAAAAATTATTGGGGTTCCGCAAAAAAATCTCTCAAAGTCTAACAAAATCACACAAGCAAGTTTCGGCTAGCATATTACAATATTCCTCATTAATTCCTGTTGAACTCTTTTAAGCATTTTCGTCTGTGATCCGCTCATTCTATATATTCTCTATGTATAAAGTATATGATTTAGTCGCCAATAAAACATTACAGTGACAATACATAGTTCCACTTTCTATGAAACCTCGCAATAGGATATCAAGATAAATTAAACCTTAACAACATAACAATTTCACAGAATCGTTTTCAACAACCACCCTTATACCGGACCTGAAGAATCTTAACCTGGCGGAAAGCGAAACCCACGCCTATTTCGACGACGGAAACTATGACTACATCATTGGGCCGAAGGGATTCAGCTCAGGTATGATTTGACGAGAATTTAGACTTCGTATAAATTCCCATATCTCAAAGGCCAGCAACGCATCTGCAAGCCATCCGATTGTGCAGTTGTTTATAGTAGAGATTATCTTGTGGTCAATATTTGGTCACAAATCTTTAGATTTTCGTATTATATGCTTAGAAGCTATTTACAAAATTTCAATTTTTTTCTACAACGATATTGTAATTTTCGATAATAAGTAGTAAAATGTATACATGTGTATATAAATCTCTGTGCATTGGTGTGCGTGAGGTTTTATTGTAATAATTTAATGTATTAATAATGATTTTATTTTAACTATTAGCATTCCCACAGCCTCCTCTATAAAACTATAATTGTGATCAATTTCACACGTATGTTCATATAGATTGATTTACATGTATAGCGATTCGAAATTTGTAGTGAGTTTGTTAGAGTTCGTGCAGTCTAAAAATGCGCGCCCCTCCAAAATATTCACCTTTACATGCAAAATAGTGTAGACGCATACACGCATGCTCGTCAAAAACATTGAATTAGTGCGTGGTTGAGTTTGAGTTTACAATAATAACACTGCACGCACACAAGCGAGCGTTGCAATTAATTAGAGGGACGTGCATTTTTAGACTAAACCATCTGTACTGATTTTAGACCGTTCTAGAGTTGGAAATTTCATAGAATCGTCAGTTGTTTTTGTTAAGATTTTGGTACACAAGTTATTCTATTTCAGATCCTCTAGAGCGAGCTACATTAGTGAGTGCATTAAGCAATCTTCCCAATGACTTGCTGGACCAATTTTTGACTGAATCTCCCTTCTACGCGGCGTCCTTTATACAACACAGCCTTTGCGATTTCGGTTTAGAGCTTTTGTAAGTTGAACGATGTAGAAGGATTTGAATAAAGATGTTGGTAAAATTTTGAACGCATTTCATTTATTTTACCAGTTTATCTAATATATAAAATTCTCGTGTCACTAGGTGCGTCGCCAAACTCCTCCGAAACGGCTCGACTGATTTTCATGAAATTTTGCGTGCATATTGGCTAGGGTTGAGAATCGGTCAACATCTATTTTTCATCCCCCTAAGTGATTTTCTATAACTTTAGAGAGGATAGGTAAAATAGAAATAGGACGGAAATGTGAAAAGGAAGAAGGATTAGCAGTTTTAGGGAGAGGAATAACATGGGCCATTTTCCATGAAGAGGGATAAATCTTGTTGACCAATGAGAAATTTATAATGTGTGTAATAACAGGAACAACAATATCTATTATGAGTTTTATCATTTCACGGCTTAAATCATCGTATCCAGCTGCCGTACTGGAAATTGAGAGAGTAAACTTCTTAACATCCTCCTCCGTGATTTCATGAAATAGGAAGGGGTCACAGATAGGTGGGGTGATATCCATTAGATTTTGAAGAGTAGAAAATTTCTTAAGGGGAGACAGTATAGAAGGTGGAGTGCAGAAATGAGAGTTAAGTTCATTTAAATCAAGTGAAATATTTGAAGTATCTGCAAATTTTCCCACACCAAGTGACTTTAAGAATCTCCACGTTTGAGGTGAAGTGAGATTCTTAATGGAGGAAAATATATAGCGACGTTTAGCATCCCTGCACATTCTGTTACAGAGATTACGCAACTTTTTATATTTGTTAAAGGTCTCTTCTGATGGGTATAGTTTTGATTTAACCTTGGCTTTATTACGTTTGACCATTAACTTTTTTATTTCACCGGTTAGCCAGGGTGCAGGTAGACGTTTGAGTTTGACAGGTCGTTTTGGAGCATGAATGTCATACAACTGAATAAGCTCATTAGTGAACAAATTGACTTTTTCATCAATGTTAGATGCATTATAGATAGTCGACCAGTCAATTTTGGATGCATCAGCTTGCAAGCACTCAATATTAACATTCTTGAGATTACGTTGCAGAATTACCCTAACTTTGCGTTTTGGAGGGCGAAAATTATAGCGAAGAAATAAAAGATCGTGATAAGAGAAAGGTGCTGTTAATTGCCCGTGTGAAAGAACATAGTCAGGGTTAGAACAAATTATTAAATCAAGAAGAGAAGGGCGCAAATTAGGAGGAAAATGGGTTTCAGAAAGCGGAAGAATTGATAGGTTTAAAGAAGAAAGTAAAGTTTTTAACTTAATAGACCGACAATCGTTTTTAACAAGACATGTATTAAAATCGCCCATTATTATAATGTTAGCATATGGTGGTGCAATATCTTCTGACAGTTTTTCAAACGAGTCAAAATAATTTACAGTTGGTGAAGGACTGTACGCAACACCAACTAGTAATTTAGAGTTACGTGCATTAAGTTCCAGAAATAGATGTTCAAGGTTTCCAGAATAGTCACCAGGGGATTGAGAAATAATTTGAAAGTTTACATTATCCCTTAAATAAATACAAACACCACCGCCACCTTTACCAGTTCGATCATTTCTTATGAGTGTGAAACCTGGTAAAGTGTAATGCTGTGAAAGAAGAGATGGTTTTAACCAGGATTCGGAAACGAGAATACAGTCGACAGCAGCGCCGCTAAAAGATGCAAGAAGATCGGAGTAGTGTGCCGGAATACTTTGTGCATTAATATGGACTACATTGAAACCATATGAATTGTTATCAAAAATAGATTTTAAATGGTAATCAATAGGATAAGCGTCACCACCACTTGAGGAATTGCTGGATGCGCTTTGAAAATCATCAATAGAGGAACAGGAAAAATATTCATCATTTATATTCAAACTGTCTAAATTCATACACTATTGAATAAATACTATATATAAAATAAAATTAGAAGATGGAATAAATACAAAGGTATACAAATAAAATAATATTTAAATAAAAATAAAATAATATTTCCAATTATTAACTATCCCACACTCACTGGCATAACTGGTAAGAAATCATCACAATACAACAACATACAAAACTTAAAAAAAAAAAACAGATGAAAAATAAATAGTGACATAGAAAAAAAAAAAAAGGTTATTAACGGTAAAGTATCCAAACGGAGTATTTGTCACTAGAAAATGTCGTAACAATAAACACTCTCACTTGGCTAAGTTTTTGTTGTTACGGCGTGATCTTGATGACTTCTGTTCTTGTGAAGCTTGTATGGCGGGATGCTTATCAATAAGCATCTGTAGTTCATCCATAGATGTAATTTTCTTGCGACTTTTATCAGGCAAAGATTATTTCTGATTTTATGTCCTTGGTCACCAATTATTTATTTATTATTTTTATACACAACAAAAATTATAAACAATAATTATTACGATTTGATGTGTCGTTGAATCTTGAAATGTATCGTTTTTATTTTTTTTAATTCTTAATTTTTTTAACACTTCAAATGGACTTACAATCTCTTTTTCTATTCAACGGATATTTATTTTTAAATAACTTACCAATATTATGTATAAGTTAAATATAGAACAATATTTTATTCTAGATTTCAAAGAATTTAAAAAACTGTTTTTATTTCTATTTACGCAGTAGTAAAGTGATTGTCAAGATATTTAACATTTAACTTGTTTCGTCTGACTTGCATAAAAGCTATTTCGTAGGTTTTAATGCGAAAATCTTTAAAAATAGATATTTTACCATGTTTAATATTGTTTATAAAAGTTGCTTCATTTTAAAAGTTTCGTTTTTACATGTGAAATTTTTGCATGCGGTTTTGTTTTCTTTATTATAAATTTTGTTAATCAATCGAGGTGAAAGGTTATCCCATGACCTTTGCTATTCTTATGACAAAGTGTATGCATAATTTTATTTTGATCATTGAAATGATCGTCCAAATGAAGATATGTCCGGCTCCGGCGTTATAGAGAGAGAATTAGTGTATATATATACCACCATAGAAAAATAAGAACAACGTGCTGTTTTACCGACTATATTAAACATACTTACTGCTTTATGGACGTTTGAGACAGGTGGCGCGGCTGATCCACATCGAAACACATTGAATTTAAAATTAACACATTGCACAAGCTTGTAATGCTTTTAACAGTAGATATTTTTAATTAACCATATCTTGTGCTTGCGCAGAGTATATTAGGATCCGATTGTTTTTTTTTTTAATAAAACTGGTAAAGTAAAGGTTACGGTATAATCATTGACTTCGAAGTTCTTTATTCAAAATTATTGCGCCATAGTAACTAGCGGCATCTAGTATTTTTATAGAAAAATATGAAACGTCTCCAGACGGCGTAAGAGCTTTATTTTGAATCGATTTGAATACTCAAACAACAAACTCAAAACTTGTTTTAATAATTGTATCTTATTAATCTGGTTAAGACGTGGATTCAGTTTAGCTTCCTTAAAACCTAGTGTTACGACTGGTGATGATAAAGGTTTATTTATTTAAAAAAATTAGTGCAATTTTGACTTCATTGTTTTATTTAATAGTTCTTGAGAATAGTGCATTCATAAAAATATAAAACTCTTCAACTTTATTATATTCTAATCTAAATTATAAAAAGTTACATTTTTAAACTTTTGTCTCTGTTATGACTTATTTTTACATTTCAGTATATTAGAATTTAAACATATGCTTATATGCTCAAGATATTTAAAATTAAATTTTAACAGAAAACTCCATGTTGATATTGACTATTGCAGCAATTTTTATCCATCACACTTATTAATATTTCTTAAGAAAAATGTATATACATCAACTAAACTAAGTGAAATATTCTTTAAATAATATTACATGATACAATTTAATTTGATTATAAAATAATTTAATTTATATTATATTCCTAGATAGTCTTATGAACCATGAAATACAATAAGCCCACATTATTTATTAATCATAGAGTAAGCTGTATAATAAATTCTACCCATCTTCTTGACACTATGCTTAATCGCTACCTTTGTTTCATTACTTTTTCCCCCTTTCAATAAGACATTTTCCTATAAAATTCACAGAGTCTCTTCAATATCAACTTTAATATTTATCATTAAATCTTCAGGGGATGGATAAAAAGAAGTCACATCTTTACTCATGATATTCTCACGCATAATAGCTACTTCAGGACACACTATATGACTTCTGTTCCCTTCTTGTTTAAAAGACCTGTCATCGTTCCAAAAGTTTTCTAATATTTTATGCGCAGTCTTTCAAAAGCAAATAAATGTTGGTTGTGGTGGCCTTTGTAATATAAGAATTTCTGAACCATATCTATTAATAAGCTTCTGCTTTAATGTGGCCGCTGTTGTTGGACAGTCTTCCATTTTATCTAGCAATTCTTTATATGTAAATAGAGAGAGAGACGAATTTCGCGTTATTCGCGTTTGTCCCGTTGCAGAGGAAGGAACCATAGCAGTACCTGGGACTTGTGACCCAGGTGTAGGTTTAGGAGCGCGCGCTTTATAGTATGATCCTACTAGTGCGGCTTTAAATGTCCTTTCTAGTAATGAACTTATGATAGTTCTTGACAAGCCAAGGTCTTTGTCTAATTTCTCTGGACACCATCAACGAACTTCTTTGAGTATATACATAAAATTTTATCCAAATCGCTCCCGCGGTTTAGAAGAAGTAGGGTGACAAAGCCTTGTACAGTCGATTTTTATATATAAAGATTTTTAATTATAGGCAACCTGTAGCTAAATCAAAGTCGATAGTGGCTGCCAAGTTAATATATAAAGCTATGAAATAATAGTTAAGGAGAATGTGAGATATACTTTACAAATCAGTCAAGTTGCTTTCAGTCGAACCCTCATGTTTAAAAGTCGGTTAAACAGGGCACAACCGCCGTAGTTTGTGTTATAAGCACGTATTCTTACGCAATAAAACAACAACATTATAAGAATTTATTTTCGCATTTTAGAACGCCACCCGTGTTCTTATATTTTCATGTTAGAAAATTAAACTTTACGACAAAGCAATGTACGCTTATTACACTTTATCGTAGTTTATATTCTTGTTATTTGAATCCATGGTTATAACGCTCACGTTTCACCTATTTTAAATGGTAATTTTTACTATCTCTCTACGGTTGTGTATAATTCTTTATTCATAACGCTACAGAACAATTAAATAATTGTTTCATTATTTTATTTTATGGTTTTCGTATGAATAATTAATTAACTTTACTGTTCTTCGAAACATGGAATTAAAGGTAAATGTTTTAGAAAGTGTAAAGACTCTTTATGTTACAAATTTGCTTTTAAATTGAGTTCACAGAGTATATTTGAGAAATCAAAAAAAGAATGTTTTTTTTTTTAATTTATCAATGCTGGGCGATGTTTCATTGTATACAGCCTTTTTATTGCGAATATTTTCCCACTCATTGATATTAATTTTTAATAATATTATCTAAAAACTTACAGACCGCATGTACATAATCAACACTTTATATTTATATATTTTTTTCCGTTTATTTATAATTTTTCACTCGATTTAGTGTAACGAAATATTTTTTACATGCAAACATTAAACTGCCACTCATTAATAAACTCACGTAGGTAATTTAAAAAAGTTGTTTTTTTTTTTAATGTTAATTTTACGACGAAATAATTACTGGGACACACATTACACACACAGGCAGAGTGAGTACTGCTGATAGCGTCCGGATTATTATCATACTTTGAAGATGTAGAACAAAGCCGTACGTATCACCTTATATAAGATAGTAATGTCAATGATATATATGTTTTTAATATGATTCGCTTCACAGATCTATAAGCTGTGGCCGCGACTTCGTTCGTGAAAAAATTAGGTAGAAAAAATATGCGTTTGTTAAATAACTACAAAAGTTTTCGTCCGATTTTGTTCAAAATACTTTTCCTAATGAGTTTTTAGTATGTTCTATAAACATGGAAAATTTCATATCCCTACGTGTAATAGTTTTTATTTTTTTATATAACAAGGGGCAAACGAGCAGGCGGTTCAAGAGAACCGAACCGAAACCGAATTAAGAAATTCACTACCGACGTCCATGGACAACTGCAACATCAGGGAGATCGCAGATGCGTTTGAAAATGCTAGGGGGGACCACCTTACGGGAAGACAGACGGACGGACGGACACCTCCTATACGAAACCCTACAACTCCTAATACTAAGGTGAAGTATAAATCTCTGAACTAATATAAATTCTATACAAATCTACAGGAATCTCAAGAATGTTCACTTAAACAAAATGTTCAAACGCGAACAATATGAAGACGCAACTTTTATAACGCGTAATTGGTAATTAAAGTATGATAAATACGAGAATTATGTGTGATTACGAATGATAAGCGTCGTAATTATCTTATCTTATCTTGTTGTACAAGAATCTTAAAGTGGTAGAAAAAAATTCTTTACAATTTCTATTATGGTATCCCGCATTTTTTGGTTATAAATAGACTATATTTGTTAAGTTGTATGTTTTTTTATTATATTTTTTTATTATATATTAGAAGCAAACGAGCAGATGACACTCACATTAGTGACTACCGACGCCCATGGACAACTGCAACATCAAAAGGCCCGCAGATGCTAGCCTTTGAGAAATGAGTATGCTCTTTTCTTGATGGTTCCTTAGTCGTATCCGTTCCGAAATACTGAAGCTGGCAACTAATTCCTTAAAGGAATTGTGTGAGGCCGTCTACTAGTAGTCTCCTAGGCACTTATCACCATTTAGAGCCGTAATTACAAATCACAAGATACTGCTTTTCTACATTTGTTTTAATCTTTATCTGTACATGTCTTAAGAAAGTAAAGATACCACCACCCAATAAAAACACATTAGCACGTGTTGTTTAATCAGCTTAATGTAAATTTTATTTTAAATTTAATGATGTTGTTTTTTGTTCATAGATAATATAGTAGTAATAAAGAGAGATGGAATAATAGACAAAAAAATATTATTATTATTTTTCAATGCGAGTTTTTCCTAACTTGTAGGTAACAGATTGACAACAGGTTTGATGGTGTACTAAAAAAAGCAGAATTTTTGTAAAATCAACAAAATCGCTTTATCATTTACGTCTTATTCCGCTTACAATTCGATTAAAACTGCATTATAGTAAGAAATTATGTATTTACTAATAGTTAATGAGGTGATTAATGATATTGAAAAGTTATTTTAGTAGTATTTTATTTTTTGTTTGTTCTTTTTAGCTAAAAACTTATTTAAGCGACAAAAAAATAGCTATATCTCAGTATTGGATAGAGATATCGAAATAATTCTTATAGAGGACGTTGAAACGAGGCTGCCTGTATCATTAAATAGGTTAAGACCTTAAACATAATCGGTTAGTGTATAATTAAGCATGCGTTATGTTGCTGTGTTAAAAAAGTACGTGGAACATGCAAAACCAGAAATTTATCTAAAAAATAATTGTTATATACATTGCGAAGTTGTTGTGTATGTAATTATTTCTGTTATCAATATGGAATGACGCAAGTTCTTCCCTTGAACCACAATAGATAAAAGATCTATAGTATAACACAGCATCCTATAGCTTACGTGGTCCACGCCTTTTATAGGTGGGCAAGCGTCTATTGAGTTTATCAATAATTTGGCATTGCCTAGTGCGCTCTTGCAGCGATAATTTGAAATCAGTAAATTAGACAAAGAAATATACTCCATTTGGATAACTTGTGAGTTAGTGCAACAGGTGTTCCCGGCTTAGTCCACCAGCTAAATCAAAGAAAAAGCTTTGATAAACTGCCTTCTTTCATATATACACCTATACAGAAGAGCCCACTAAAGCTAAAAATGCATATAATACAGAAATTTTTGCGAAGATTGAAAGCGAAGCAGATTATGAGCGTTGCTTTGTTAGTTTTCGGAATATCTGTATTGCGAACTGGTCTTGCGCCTGTTTCAATACGATTTGAAATAAATACAGCATGCCATTATATCACTGGCAATGCTACCTTTCCAACGCTGGAAAAAAACACCTACCTACCGCTAAAATCGATATTTTTCCACGAGGTTTCTTGCCCAGGAAACTTGACATCGAGGCAGTATTGTGCCATAGAGTCGGCTGCAAAACAACACCTAGATTGGCAGATCAACGTGATTTTTTCTGGCCCAGTGTCTCCAACCGATATAATGACAAATAAGTTTGCTGAAATGACTAACATCAAATTCTGGCGCGTAAATATCACCGCGCTAGCTGAAAACACCCCCATGGAGGAAATTATAAAGTATAGTTACATTTTAAAGAGATGTCGATGGGGCCTTCAACGAACTAAAGACGTGTTAAAATATTTGTCACTTTATACATGGAGTGGAATGTACTTGGACTTGGATTTCGTGGTTGCAAGATATCTGGGTTCTTTGTCTAGAAACTGGGCTACCAGGGACGATGATGGCATGATTGCCGAAAGTATTTTAGCATTTTCGAAGGACACTGTTGGGAGAAACATAGCTGAAAATGCTGTCAGGTATGTTCATAATTGCAATAATTGTGATATCCAATACGACGGAAAGAGCTTGTAGTATGAGCTGATGATAATTATGGGAGCGCCACGCTTGCAGTCCTTTTGGTCAACAGCAGAGTTAAACCGGCGCCTGCGCGTGGTCACGAGTACCTCTTTGTCACATGACATTGGCGTGAATTGGCGGCAATGCTGTCAGGTCAAGTGATTGGATTGTTGTAGCGTTTCGTTCGGTTTGGGAGAGTAGTCAAGTAGTAGTGCAACGGTAGTCACTTAAGCGAACCGCCTGCCAGTTTGCCCGTTGCTATACATTAAAAAAAAATTGAGTACAGTAACTACTTAACTTTATCAATGTATAGAAGAGAAAAATAACGAATGTTTTCTTTTCAGAGAAATGCATGCAACTCTAAGGACCGGTTTTTGTAGTAGCACCAGGCCTGCTATCATGACCAGAGTTCTTGGAAGCTTGTGTTCAACACCTGATACCGAATATATGTCTTCTGCTACGTGTAACGGTAATGACACAATTTAGCCTACCAAAAACCAAATTCTTAAATCGTACTAATCATATTTGCAATAGTAGAAGACAAGTTGTTTTCTACTTTGGATTTTTATAATTGTTGCCTGTATTCATTCATGTCCTAAATATACAAAGAACTCGTGTAATACAATTCCGGCGATTAGCTCGCTATTGGGGATCCACTCAACAGTTCGGGTTCACTTCTTTTTGTGGTTTCTGCTGTTGGTCCCACTGGCCTCAACGGTCTCACCGGAAAAGGGGTTAGTGGGGACGCAGGGGGTCTCATCTGGAAAGGAACCTTCTTAAGAGGACCTCGTCGAACACTGGTCTCCCGGAGCCGACCCTGAGCTGAGAGATCATAACAGATACAAGTCCACGGCAGTGCGTGAGTGTAAAGCGAGGTGCTCGTGATTGGTTCACCCCGTCGCCGCCTGTGGGGACGAGGTGTGTGTATGAGTGAATTTGTGGACCCTACTCTGCCCAATTCGTTGTCCATCGTTTTTTGATCATAAGGGTCAGAGAGGACGCTTTTAGTCTCCTGCGGTTAGCTTGGGCCTGGGGGCTGGCCACAACTAAGGGGTTGGGGTGTGGGAAGGACTTTTCAAAGTACCGTTTCACGGTAACTTTGAAGTAATGTTTTATTGTCTGGAACTCTAGATCTATGGAGATCACCGTTTCGGACGAATTTGGGTTCACCGTTCAATTGTAGTTTAAATAAAGAAGTTGATTGAAATTTTACACATATTTATGGTATAGACCTGAGTATTATACCATATTACATTTATACTCTATGATTTGTTACTTTGTGATATTGCTTAATGGTGTCTCAGATGAGGGGTTCCTAAACTTGAAAAATAACGGAATATCAACCAAATATTTTTTATTTTGTGTAACCCCATATAAAATGAATACAAATCCACATTGAAATTTAAATAAGAACATTTTTTTTTAAGAATTATTCGTACATAAATTTTAGTGTTGGTTGAACGTGTCATATAATTGAAAAACATTATTCTTGACTTAAATTAGTGAAGAATGAAATTGTTTTATGAATAATTGTTTTATAGTTCGGTTTTAATAGTTAATAATAAATAATTTTGGAGGAACCCGATGACTTCTAAGGAACCGCGTAACCTAGGGGTTGCTTAGAAGTACTTTAGGAATCCATTAGTAGTTTGGGAATCCCTGGTCTAGAGTATGAATTAATAAATTATTTCTTAACTGCTGATACCTACAAGAAAATCTAGTCCGGTTCTAAACTTTGTTAAATTTTTCAGGTTTCGAAGTTTATGGGCCACAGTTTTTCCACCCCATACCGGAAGATCGCGCTGATGAATATTTTGTACCAGGAGAGCTGCAGGTTCATAACGCTTACACCTACCATATGTGGGGACATAGGACTAAGGGATACATAGCAACGAAAAATTCACCTTATGCTAAATTGGCTAAGAAATACTGCCCTATAACGTATAAAATGTACTTTAACTAAATATTCGGTTCTTAAAACCTGGTTGTATTCTCTTTAATAAATAAAAACTGAATTGGTGTCAGAAAGTTTTTTACTAACCAAATTTGTCTATGGGATTTACTCAATTCATAAATAAATAGGTGACCAATGAAGAATAGCGAATGAGACTGAGGGGAAACTGCTTAAGCTTTATTAATGACTAATGCGGTGTCATAATAGGGCTGATAAGGCAGCCCATATACGAAGTCGTATTACTTTTTTTTATCGCTGGGTAATACTTTTACGCATTGCCTTTTGCAAATGATTCTATAATCTAGGAAAATTTGCGAACGGAGTGTAGAGTGTGAGACTCTGCTAGAATACCCATGAGAACCTAGAGGAGCCTTTATCATCCACAGGCGCATTGGCGTATGCTTTCCTGATGCCATGGATGAAATATACGCCTATAGGCTCAAGCCTGCGGCAGGAGACAAGTGAACTGACTCCTTCCTCCCGTTCTTCTTCTTCTCGGGGGAGCCTTAGGCGCTGTCCATTGTCCCTCTCTTATGTGCCTCCTTAAGTGATATGATGCTTTCACTGGAGGTGACAATATTCTTAAGACAACCTACATAAGTTATTATTTTAACGAAGACAACCAAACTTGAAAATCTGCTATTACACAGATTTCTAAACATCAATTTGATCACTAAAAATTTCTAATACCAATGTACCAAATTATTAGAAAAAGCGTCCTAGATTGTATAATTTTTATTGTAACTGCAATTCTAAAATTCTTCAATACAGATACAAGATTATATTCATCCTTATCTGTCTAACCAAAGACAATAAAGTATTTGATTTGACAAATAACACATTCTTTGACGTAGAACTCTACTAGAAGACGATGTTAACCGTTGACATTTGACTATGACTTTGATTTGTTTTGTTAAAACTTGAAGTGTTTAACTTGAAGACTGTTCTTATATCTTTATAATAATTTAAATCATATTAAATAATTATGAATTGATATTTTCTTCTTAAACAAATATAGAGCAAGAAATTAACATGTTTGTTTAGAATGCCATATTGCATATAGAAATGTTTTAACGAAGCTATGACAACAATTATTCTAGCTAGTAAATTGATGTCAAAAAATATCGCAGGAAGTGATCTCGATAAAATTCAGCATCTAAAAAATAGTGTAATGAAGGAAAAAATTCAAGTGAGCAGGTACAAGTTTGTATTGAAGGGCATAAATACAGTTCTTTGAACTTTTTATAAAAAACTGAAGCTGTAAGTGGTCAATTGGCCAGTAACTTAACTCGTATGTACTATATAAGTTCTAAAGTTGATACTTGTTTTTATTTTCAATAATAGATCATTATTAATAAAAACTCATATATAAACTTACACTATGCTGAAACAGAATCTGTGATTTCATTCATATCAAGAGTAGGAAATTATTTTGTGTAGCTATGCTCAAGTTATGGCTTGACCAATGTAGAGATTATTATAAATCTATATTCTTATATAAATAGTATTTTTAGGTCATTAAGAAAATTAATGAAGACCCAAAAGTCATTTAAAACTTGCAGACTGTGTCTGGGACTTGCAGAAAAGAATGTTTTTGATAATGAAAAAGAATTTAATATTGCAGAAAATATTAAAAGTATATTAAATATTGAGGTTTGTGAGTATATATAATAATTAAAGTTTGCTTTCTACTTTTTAGTTGTAATGTACTTTATACATATATATTATTTTAGGTACTTCAAGATGATGGAAAGCCACAATATATATGTGAGGAGTGTGAATGTACAATCCGTAAAATAGTAGAGTTAAAGCAGGTTGCAGAACTGACTCAGTGGAGATTAGAACAAGAGATTCAAATAGGTATGATCTATATATACAAACAAATCCCAATTTCCCTTGGTCATCGCCTCCCACGTGAATGGCTGGACCAAATTTTTCTGGTCTGTTATTGCAAGGAGAAGGTTCTTATGAAAGAA
Organism: Charaxes varanes; assembly: GCA_024363005.1. NCBI lineage: Eukaryota > Metazoa > Arthropoda > Insecta > Lepidoptera > Nymphalidae > Charaxes > Charaxes varanes. The sequence continues at coordinate 17,533,363 of JANCMC010043217.1, read as the reverse complement.
AAAATTTTAAAAAATGCATGGAGAATTAAAAAAATTAAGAATACTCAGCTACTTAATCTTCAACATTAATTGTATGAATACAAAATTTTGAGAATTACGTTTATGGTAAAATACCACCTGTGTTTGAATATATACAAGTATATGTAAATGTGATGATAAATATTACGCTACATTATCTTTTGCAGCATCAGAAAGCCCTTGTGACAATGACACAGAAGAATTGAATTACTATGAGACTGATATTGTCATAGAAAAAAAACCTAAACTTAAAAAGACGCAGAGAATATACAATATAGAGGTAGGTATTAGTAAAATTATTCAGTCAGTCAGTTTAATTAATATATTAAAAATATATTAAAACATTTTTGTCTTATTTATTAGTATAACAGATGACAGGTTTCTTTTTAATTTTACAATTACAAGGGGCAAATAACCAGGCGATGAGTGACTACCAACGCTCATGGACTTTGACGAGAGCCAAACGCTCAGAGAGCCTTCTGGACCACCAGAAGGCTATCTGATGCGTTGCCAGCTTTTAAATAAATAAAGGCTTAGGCCACCAGGAATTCTTACAAACCAAACAAACGCAACAACAATACCATCACTTGACGTAATAGCATTGCCGCCACTTCACGCCAATCTCATGTGGAAAAAGGTGCTTCTACCCGGTTGCGTTGGCCCATTTGGGTTGCAGATCAAAAATACTGAAAGTGTTGCGCTATCTCTAATTATTAATAATAACAAAATCCTTAAGGATTTTGAACAAATTATTCATCAATATTTTTAATTGACTGTGACATTTTTAAGGTGACACAAGAATTACTTTTACAGGGAAAGTGCGAACATGAAAATAAACAACCGAAATGTAAGCAAGGCTCATATATATGTGAGACTTGTGGGCTAAAGGTCGTGACCCCTTCCACTTATAAGTTTCGTTTTCACGATGTCGCGCCATGTGGTTCTGTCGGTTGCGACGTGGATAGGACCGTTGACTGGATAACAACTATCTAAGCACATTGTGATCATTGTGAGCAAGACGCGTGTATATGTTACAGGCTAAACCCGATTTTAGGATAAAGTAGTTTCGCCTAGACCGAACCGATTCGTCCCTTTACGCGCTACTTGGAATTTTCTCCTTATCTAACTTTGTATCACTCTGTTTTTACACGCCTTGCCATTCAAGTTACTTGTGTGTAGAAATAAATGAAGAATGTCACGCGAGAATGGTATCCAACATTCATAATAAACTCGTACGTATACGGCACTGCCAACTGTAAAAACTTAGATTATAGAGAAAATTCCAAGTGCAATGCGTGACAAATCGTTTTGGCCTAGGTGAAACTACTTTATCCTAAAATCGGGTTTAGCCGGTAAGATACACTCCAATTTGGTCAGTTATAATTATATTAAGTATTACATAATATTTACGTAGCATCAGTGGATACTACACATATTATTATCAATAAAGAATAAAATATATATTCTAATGTGACCTGTTCAGGTAGAAAATTTCAAACCTGCCCCTTGTAATATAAAAAACCAAAAATTCTCAACTGTTTATTCATAGCCTAATTTATAAATAAAGATCCGTGAGGTACACCGCAACTACTGGGGCGTCTTATTAGCATGTCAAAGAAATGGAATCTACGCTAGTTTGTTAAGTGATATTTTTTGCTTTAATCAAGTGATTTCCATAAACCTCAGTTAAAAATAGTTAATTATTATTTGTCGACAATAATGGAATGTTCTGTATTTTTCAAGAGCAAACGCTAGATTACATCGATTTTATTACGCCTTTATTACTTAATACAGATAGCCGAATTTCCATCTACCAGAGGTGGAAATTCTGCCACAAGTCTATATCTAAGATTTGCGTACTATAATGTTTATTTAAAGCAACATAAAAAAAATAATTCTTTTTACAATAACATTGTTATATTTGTCATTTACATTTGATATTTGTCAGACGTCGTGACTACAATTTGACACAATCTTATAGTAAGCATAATGTATATATGTATGTGTAAATCATTCGGCATTGGTATGCGTGAGGTTTTATTTTAATCGTTTAATGTATTAAAAGTGCATATTGTATAAAAATATTACCATTCACACACCATCATCGGTGTTAACTATTAATAGTGCCAAATTTCATACTCCTCCGTCCGCGCATTTTCGTAAAAATGGTACCGAAAGATTTCCCTTCGCGCATTAATATTACATAGATTACACTATAGTTATACAATTATATTACACCCTCTCACATCACCAGTAATGCTTTGCGTCATTAGACCCTCTACGCCATCAGAACCAAAGCGATTAGTGGGACAAATTTGAGGTCTTGTTATCAATATTATTTAACTTATGGAAGTTAAATAATATCGATGAAGTAATTACGGGGATTGCCTCATAATCGCTTCAGCCTGGTTATAACGTTGATACTCATGGCTGTCACTAATGAAGCGTGTTTATTTTATAAAAGCGGTTTAAGAAAATAAAAGGTAATATGGGTTTATTGAAAAGAAAAAGATTTTGCCAATGTTTAATTTAATTAACCATATAAACGTAATCAATAATTTAACACTATTTTTTTTGCAAAATATAACAGAATACAAAATCAAAATAAATTCTACTGGCCCGTTGGCGCAGTGGGCAGTGAACCTGCCTTCTGCTCCGGGGGTTGTGAGTTCGATTTCCGCCTCGAATCTGGGTGTATAATCTTTAAAGTTTAGCGGTAAATTGAAGGTGAATCTCACGTCGATCTCCAGGGTATACAGATGAGTGCTTTTTGACCCCGATCCACGATTATATTATTATCGTATTTATATATTTCCAAAACAAAAAAATAACACAGGCATTAAGTTGTCTACATTAGAAACAGACGGCCGTATGTCATATAATCCCATATATATTTATTTATAAAAAAATACACTTTAATCTGGCGACTTCCCTAAACAAGGAAAGTATTGTAGTAATAATTTTATTTCAATTTTAGACATTCTAAATAAATCCTCAAATGTGACTTTCATTTATTAAATACTTGATATATAAATCGGCACGTAAAAGGGTCAAAGCTAATTCAGTGAGCGTGATTCATAGTGCTGATTTTTAGCTGCGATACATCAAACATATAATACTTTATATAGATTTTGTCTTGGATTTTTTTTTCTCTTGTAATCGTGATCAAAGGCTTTTTAGAGTTCCATAGTACTACAAGGGACCCTTATAATTTCGCTCTGTCCGTCCGTCCGTCTGTCTGCCAAGGTGGTCCCCTCCCTAGCATTTCCACACTTTTAGACGTAGAGACTTGAAATTTTCCATGTTGATAGAATATGCTAAAAACTCATTAGGAAAATTATTCTGAACAAAACAAAATCGGACAATAACTTTTGAAGTTGTTTACAAATACTTTTATAGCTTATCAGATACGAAATCCTTCTATATAAGCGTGTCTTGATACGCTTTTGGCCATTTTTATTTAAGTCTCCACACGTAGTTAACGCCTGCCTGACCTTTATTATTTATTGGATGTGTGTAAGAGATCAACGAAGATTGCGGCACCATGCGTTATAAATAATTAATTATTTGTTGTAATGGAGAAGGAATAACGAAAGATAATAATACGAAAAACATTTATGAAAGAGCTGTAGTATTATGATATTACGAAACCCTAAACAAATAGAAAGACAGACAGAAATCCTAGATATTATTTCCCTTTACAATTTAACTAAGTGTTTTAACAAAACTTTTATTTCTTTCTGTATATTATTTTCTGCTATGAAAAAATTACGTAGATTTTTAAAAGCACTTCAAAACGAAAGTAATATATATTCCTGTTACTCACATCAAAAAATTCTCTCTTGTCTGCTTTTTGATATATAAAACACGTGAATTTTTAAAGGCATTTTAAAATGAAAGTAACTTCATGCTCCTCTAGGTCACATGTCTCATAACTAAAAATTCCTTTCCTGTTTCGCCGTTCGCGTATAAAAATTTCTTGGACTTTTTTACATACTCCTACTTTAAAAACAATTTAATATTCCCCTAAGGTATGAGTCATAATAATAAATGCTTCCAATGTACAGCCTTTCGCGATTAAAATTCATACAGATTTTAAAAAGCACTTTAAAATGATCATAATATTTAATTAGAGGTAGCGCCACGCTTGCAGGCCTTTTGGTCTACAGTCGAATTGTGGCGGTGCGTCCGGGTACCTCATTCTCATATAAGATTGGCGTGAACTGGCGTCAATACTGTCACGTCAAGTGACGGTATTGTTGTCGCGTTTCGTATGGTTTGTGAGACTTCCCTGTGGCCTAAGCTCGTCATCAAACAGCGCATCTGATAACCTTCAGGTGGGAGTAAAGATCCGATTTGAAAAATTCTTACAGCGTTAGATAGGTCGTTTATCGAAGAAGGCTATAGGCTATATATTATCACGCTAAGTCTAATAGGAGCGGAGCGCCACTGAAAAATGTTTCAAAATCGGGGGTTCTTTATACCCATTTGAGATCTTCCGCTGCGTCCGCTGCGTAAATGGTTGAAGTTTCGCAAAAGTCATGTATGACGGAATTGTTCCCCTTTAAAAGTTCTGATTAAAAGTCCGCAACAGCATATGTCTTTCTTTTAAGGTTCGCTCAGTATAACCTTTTTTATGCTAATCAAAATTGTTCTAAAATAATGCATTATTTTTGAGTGTTTTTGTAAACATAATATTAATCCTCATCCAAAAATTATTTTTAAACCTCTAACACACGGACGAAGTCGTGGGGAACCGCTAGTCATGCATAAATCTTTAGAACTCTTGTCAAAAAATCTATAGGCACCCCTATGGATTTCTGTTGTAAATTTTTCATACAGTCAGCTATTTGCATACGTTTGTTATAAAACAAAGCGCGTCTCAATGTCTATTCGTGGCTGTCTTTTTAACTCTGCCTAAACAAATAAACGGTTTTTAAAGCAGCTTTCATCTGCTATTAGAAATTCTTTTAAGAAATAAGCAGAAAAAGTCAATATATTGCATCCAAAATATCGGTGCAAGAATATTATACAGATTAAAAAAACATATAAAAAATAAAATATATGACGACAGAAATCAATTAAATCGTTGATTTATCTGATAAAATAACATGCATAAAGCTTAACAAACGTATTTATTTTTATATTGCGAGCAAGATTAATAGGGATTAATAAAAAAGCAAACTACAAAATACAACAATCCGCCATGATAGCTAAAACACCCAGCAGAGCGTATGACGTTACCGTATATTATAAGTCTGTAATTATATCTCACCAAATTGGTGTATGCACGCGTCGTAATCACACTGATCACAATGTACTTAGATAGTTGTTAACCAGTCAACGGCCGTAACAGAACTCCCCCGCATAACCGATTATCTCTGTATTTATAGTCTTATGAACAACTACCCTCCTCCATGTATACACTACATCACTTATGTCAACTACGTTGCTCTACTAAGGGTGGTAGACAAAAAAACCTACTAAATAATTTTAACACGTTTTCTTTAGCTTGGTATTTAGGAGCGCTCAGTCTAAAAATGCACGCCCCTTCACTTCTTCTTCTTGTCGTGTCGATGGTGCATCAAACAGTTCCGTTCCAGAACTCAGCCACGCGAACAGCATCCTCTGTGGCTCGCATCAGGTTCTTCACTAAAATCCATTATATTAAAGTGTAACATTAATTGGAATGCTTGCTTGTGTGTGTGTGCAGCGATTGTATTGTTAACTCAAACTCAATCACGCACCTCAAGGTCAACTAATTGCGCGATCGGCTTACCGGAGTTTTAGTAACTTAGCGGTTGAGGGGCGAACGTTTTATAGACTGAACGCACTATAACCATGTAACGGAATTAATTAAAGCAAATTTGCCCTTACAGTAATTTACTTCTATGGACTGCAAAATTTACACACGTAGTACTGGTACAATTTTAACTCTCATCTTTGTAGCCAGATCAGGATCACCAATAGAATAATAAAATTTTAGAATCGGCATATGCAAATTGCAATTAATAAAGAAAAAAAATAAGTAACCGCATTAGTATAAAACTGTAGCGCAGTTATTAACGCCTACCCCTAGCGCTACAACCATGTAACGATAATAAAACGCAATGAATTTATGTGTTCACAATTGTTTAAGGTATCGTTTTGTAGCTATATTTCTGACGAATAGATTTTTATTTGTTGAATTTATTGAACTACTTTTAAATTACATTCATTATTGTGTAGCATCATGAACACAAGTCAAGCAAGTAAAAATTGTGCTACCTTTATTTTTAAGTTATTGTAATATTCTGTTCGTTTATTTTTAAAATAGCATTGACTTCTTTTAAAATTGCTTTATGGCTCCCAAATTGAATTTTCTTTTGTTATAGGTACACTGAGGGCTTCTTCATCATCAAAGTAAAGAAAACGGTTCTATAATATTCCTAGTACAAAGAGATTTTATGAGGCGACCATAATAGAATTATATACTTTCGTTAAACGAAACGAAAACATATTCAAATTCATAATAGTTTTCATCGTCTTTTAATTCATCTATTGTAGTTACTAGTAGGAAACTACTATCGTCGTAGTATCTTTTATAAATTAAAAAAAAAAAAATGTTTAATTAGAGCCTTTTTAACAATAAATAATCATATATTTTTTCATTTTAATATTTTAGTCATATTCGGTTTTTACTACACCGATATATGAAATGATAAAATTAAAAATACATTGAACTACAGTAAACGTGTCATGATATAATTCACCAAGTGATAACGTTAATTCTCTCATTTTCTATTATCCGTTTTAAAAAGAGAATAACAAGCTCGTGAGTAATTATGGTTATGTATTCCAATCATAGAACAATCTCTATTATCAATGCTGTCTCCTGGTCTATGATTAATGTCTAACAATAGACACGGAACATGATCTAGAGTCGTTGAGCTAAGTGGTGAACAAAGGTACATACCAAGATCACAATGCTTGCGGACGACGATACCCGACACAAGCACAACTCCAGCTATGCCGGCACAAACGACTCGTATAATGTGTTCGAAAACACAAAACTTCTTTCTCTATTGCAAAAAAAAGGCGGTAACCACACGCCCATAGAAGAACTTCTGAAGGCGCTGGAAGATATGACAAAAGAATACAATTTAACTACCTTTACCAACGAATGCCAGCGATTCGATTACTGTTCTGGAAGTTTCCGAGATCTCGTCCTCGCATACAACAGTATTCACGGATATATAAGTTTATTGGTAAGTGAATATTTACATTTTTGAAGCAGCGTTCCTTCTAATATACCAGAGAATCGGACATCAGTTGATGTGCTGAAAGTTTTATGGCACATAAAGGTTTTCGTCTCTGTTTTGTTTACGCTTATTATTTTCTTAAAACTTAGTTTAGACGTTATTTTGTTTTTTGTGACATGTGATGAGAAATCAGCTTAGCATACCTTTATCAATTTAATTGTATCAGTAATTGCGATCACAGACTGTTAGATCTGGTTGTAAGTAATCTTACTACAATTACTGTGAAGAAACCCTTAGATCTGCTTAGTAAGCTGGATCCTTTGCACCCTAATTTATTGATTGGTATTGATTATTTAAGTATCTCTTACCTAAAGCCTAAAAGCCATTTGAATTTTAATTATTTCAAAGCAGATTTCAAATCTATCATTACAGAATTGAAAAGAATTAACTGGTTAGACAAATTCTCCACATGCCGAAATGTCAATGCTATGGTCGATATTCTTTATGATTATTTAAGAAAATTAATTGAAAAATTCGTGCCAAAACGTAAATTTAAAACAGCTAGATATCCCGTTTGGTTCAAGAGTAATCTTATAGCATTGTTAAAAGAGAAAGAAAATATCCGGAGAAAATATAAGATTTACGAAAACCCGAGAGATAAACTGGAGTATCAAATTCTGCGCAGGCGATGCCATAAGCTTTATAATAAATGTTACAGAGAGTATAGTAATAATGTTGAAATTAATATAAAAAAGCATCCAAATTTCTTTTGGCGTTTTGTTAATAATAATAAAAAGGGTCTTTCTTCTGTTCCTGGCACTATGAAACTAAACAAAGAAATTGCTAATTCTGGACCACAAATTGCAAATCTTTTTGCGGACCACTTTTCTTCTGTTTTTAATCAACCTCATACTAGTGCTCCCGATATTTCATGTCAATGCCCTAATTTACCATTTATCGGAAAAATACATTTCAGCGAAAAAGATGTGATCAAATATATAAAACAGCTAGATTCTAATAAAGGAGCTGGCCTTGATGGTCTCCCTGCTCATTTTGTGAAACGATGTGGATCTGCAATCGCCTTTCCATTAAAATTAATTTTTAATAGTTCCCTTCAGGAAGGAGTTTTTCCCGCAGAATGGAAAAAAGCCCGCATCGTGCCAATATTTAAAAAAGGCGACCAAATGGACGTCACGAATTACCGCCCAATATCCATTCTTTCATGCTTTTCTAAGTTATTCGAAAGTATGATATACCCTATAATCTCTAGGCATGTAAGTAACCTATTAACTAGCTCTCAACACGGATTTAGAAACGGTCTCTCTGTCCAAACTAATTTATCTGACTTTATCTCCGAAGTTTCGCATGCAATTGATAACGGACTACAAGTTGATACAGTCTATACGGATTTCAGCAGCGCCTTTGACAAGGTAGACCATAATTTGCTACTGAATAAACTAGCTCTATACGGTGTTGGAGGCTCTGTATTAGGATGGTTTGACTCATACCTAAAAATGCGGCCCCAAATTGTTGCAGTTAATGGCTTTGAGTCTGAAATATATTTTGCTCAGTCTGGTGTTCCACAAGGATCACATCTTGGGCCACTTCTATTCTTAATATTCATCAACGACATAACAACTCAAATAAGAAACTGTCAGGTATCTTTGTTTGCTGATGATTTAAAACTTTTTAAAACAGTAAAAGACAACCACGACGTTTGTCTAATTCAAGATGATCTAAATAGAATTTACAAATGGTGCAGTATTAACCGAATGACTCTTAATGTTAACAAATGCTTCCACATTAAATATACACGGAAAAAAAAACCACTTGTTTCTACATATAGTTTCAGGAACACCATTTTGCAAGAGGTATCGGAAATTAAGGACTTAGGAGTCATTCTTGACAAAAAATTGACATTTACTTCACATTTTACTAAAATGATAACGAGTGCTGCCAAAACTTTAGGTTTTATAAGACGAAACTCTGTGACATTCTCCTCGTCAACAAAAATACTGCTGTACAATGCTCTTGTGCGGAGTCAGCTGGAATATGCCAGTGTAATTTGGAGCCCACTTTATAGCGTCCACTCCCAACGTATCGAGCGTATACAACGTATCTTCACGAGAGCGTTGGCTTATCACACTACCAGCATTTCTCATAGACAACCGTATTCTCAAAGATTGGCTACATTTAAGATGACCTCTCTTCGGGATAGAAGAGTTGTTCTTGACTTATGTTTTCTACATAAAATCTTGCACAATAAAATTCAGAGTCCCAAATTGCTTCAACATATAAGCTTATCTATACCTTATCGCTATCCTAGACGTCGTATTGGCCGAATTTTTTATATCCCAAAAGTTAATACCAATATTGGCAGGCAATCACTCCCTTAAACTCTTTTACCTTGTGGTCCTTTCCACAGACGCAATGTTTTGGATCAACGCTGGTCTGTTAGCGTTGCAACATGGCCTACCCAGTTCCATGTAAAAGAATATTAGGAATAAATTTTAGTTAAGCCTAACATTCCCATTTTCCCTTCACAGTGAACGGATCAACCAACTCGCGACGCGGGCGATGGGATTAGAACCGTGTAACTTGCAGATTTCAGTCCAACCTTTCTTCCGTTGAGCTATTGAGTCTACTTCTATTTTTAAGTAAATTAGAAATACTGTTCAGTATGACGAACATTCCTGTTAATTTATTTTAAAATTTGCACTAAATTAGGGGCGATTCTAATAAATAATAATAACTAAATAAATACATACAGGACTATATGACACACGGACGTCTGTTCCTAAAGTGGACAACTTAATGTGTAAATGTAACCAGTGTTATAGGTAACAGACTGCTGTTATAAAAAAATATATATATTTTTTTGTAGAAATATATAAACATATACATATTTATAATATACCCAGATTCGAGGCGGGAATCGAATCCACAACCCCCGGAGCGGAAGGCTGAGCCACTGCCCACTACCCAAACGGGCCAATCAAATAGATTATAGCCCAGTAGGTTAAGGGATGAACGGGTTACAGTACGGATTAATGCGGTGTCTACGGCCGATGAGCTATTGCGCCATTTTATCACAGAGGTAAGTAAGTATTTACAAATCAAAGTTATAGTCTATCATTCAAAATAACCTTGTTTTACAGTAACTTTACCTACTTTTCCCAACATTGATCTTGGTGATTCAGCATTGTGGGGGGATTTCGATGAGAAATCGATGTGTAAAAATGTTATCTCTGGTAATTCTCAGTTTTTATTAAATATAGCACGTTTATTAAAAGTTCAGAGATATATATGCTCACAAATAACGTAACATTTTATTGTTCCATATGGCTGGCTCGATTTTCACCCGGATTAAATTGAAACATTTTATTCAATTGAATAGTGTTTTTCTTTGAATAAAAGGGTACTGTAATCCCCCATAGAACACAATAGGTTTATTCCAAACTAGTTGTTACCTGCGACTTCATCCGCGTAAAATTAAGTGAACAATTTTACTGCGGTGATATATAATCTATAGCCTTCTTCGATAAATGGGTTATCTAAGACTGAAAAATCGGATCAGTAGTTCTGGAGATTAGCGCGTTCAAACAACGAAAGAAACAAACTCTTCTGCTTTATATATTAGTATAGATAAGATTATAGGTAAATGCGTTGTAGGATTATTCTCGTACAGCGCGCTTGTACGGCTCCAAATGTGCTTAATATAATATTATATATTATATAATATTATTGCGTTATAAGAGCACCGCGTTATAGTGGGGATTACAGTAATAGTGATTGACGCAAAGCTGATATTATAAACCTCTGACAAAAATTCAAATTGAAGTGGAAGGAAGGTAGGACAAAAATTCTTTTAGCTTATTGTTGGTAAAATATCCATTGAGACCTCATGATTAAAGAACTGTAAAGTAAGTAGAGGTAAATCAGAAAGGGACGATCAACCAACGGCTCATACACCCAATGGGAATTATTGCCCTTTTTAAGGAAAATAATACATTATGTTTACTTACAATCGTTTTATTTCAATCCAAATCCTCAGGACGAGAGTGTTATTAATTTTATCAACCGGCTTCAAAAAAGGAGGAGGTTCCCAATTCGACTATATTGTTTATTTTTCCACGGGTGAACGGATTTTGATGATTCTTTTTTTAATTTAAAGGTGGTGCTCTACGTCTAGTCCCATTTCAATTTGATCCCGTTCTGACAGTTTGAAGATAGTTTTTTAAAAAAAAGAATATGTACATTAAAATTGGTATCAAAGTACTCATAATAATAGTCAATAATACAAATGTATATTTAATTAGAATAAATGTATGTAGTCCTTAAGGATTGACTTTTGACTTAAAAAAGTAGTCGTCGTTTCGTCGTCTGTTTGTTTGTTTTTTTTACTTTTTATCTTATATGATACGGCAAAATAGTTATACGACTCATAGACTATCTAAAGACATTATGCTTAAAATCGAATGCGTACTGTTATGCAGTTAAACCTTCGCAGTTTAAAAAGGTAGTTGTTACTTTAATCTAGACTAAGGCAGATTTTATCTCGCGTTCTTTCCTCTAACACAGGCATTAAGTTGTCTACCTTAGGAACAGACGTCCGTGTGTCATATAGTCCTGTATATATTTATTTATATTATTTATTTATAACTGGCAGCCCTAAGGTCGGCTGGCACACATTCTACCTTTATTAGCAATTCTGATATGCGAAAGCGATACCTACTGTTGCACTTGCAATGATGTTAATGATACTTGAAGATACGGCGTGTTCCTGTTTTAGTTTACCCCTTAGTTAACCTACGGAAGTGATCTCGTATTAATGTCCCATTGATGGGAAACGGCTTTCTAGTGTGGTTAGTTCAGTCCAAAAGTGCACGCCCCTCCACTAAATTTGCAACGGTCACTTTATTTTAGAGTCAAACTAAACGCTAATGATATTGACGAGCTTGCGTGTATTGCGTCTACAGACTATTTATTTCATCATCATAGGATATCATCATCATATCAACTTGGGGACGTCCACTGCTGAACATAGACCTCCTCTATTAATCTCCACGAATTTTGGATATATAGGTGAAAAATATTGAGGGGCTCGCATTTTTGGACTGTACGCACTAAATTGTTTTTATCATATTAATAACGCTACTGGACTTCGAATTTGTACATATATTATGTCGAATTTACATAGCGAGATGTTCAGGTTTCATCGCGATGTTCTCCTTTAGGCTATTTACCACTGCAACTGTACTTTACCCTCTGTTATAAACCGCTTTTTTAAATCGCGAGAGCGATAAATTGACCTTATAACTTTAAAGTACACCTTACTATCCTATTTTGTGGTTTCTTTATGTACAGATTGGTCTGATGATACCTTTTTGGAGCGCACCTGAGATTTGTAAGATGTTCATTTAGCAAAATTTGAAAATTAACATCAGTGTTTCACTATATTGGACGTTAACTTAAATCACATTGAGGAATCAAAGCTGAGCTTAGCGACTCGGCTTTTTGTTTTCCAATTCAGAAAGCAGAAGAGACTACAGATTAATTACAAAATGAAAAAAAAACATTCAAAAAGTGCATTTAAACTCACCTGTCGTTTCTGCTGTTTAGAACCGAATTAACTTTTAGTATTGAAAAATAAACAAAATACGGGCCTTTATGTCTCGATTTTAAATTAACAAAAAAATATGTATTAACAATTCCCCGTTTCCCAGGGTGTAATATATTATAGGTATCCACAATACACGGATAAGTGTAGTTATAAAACAGTTCGTCTTCACAGAAGAAAAATCGTGTTAATACATATACATATGTTAAAATGGAAAAATAATAAAAACTGTTTTTTAAAAAAGTTAAGTTCTAGGCTGTACCACTAGCGGAATTAGTCAGCGTATTGTTTTCTTATATCCATTCATACGCCTAATGACTGTAAGGCCACGCGTTAATCTGAAATTGTTCTTCCTAACCATTTCATGGGATGTGCTTACAATTAATAAGGGTCTATTAACATTGACTGCATTGATTCGGTCCACGCCGGTTTCATCCGAACAAGTACGGAACGTACTCGTTTACACGCACTGATATGCGAGTCACTTATACTGACTTGAAGATGGTTCTAGAAACATGTGGGCAAATGGGCGATGGTCGCAGGTACTACTACGCAACATTCTAGATTGCACTGGAATGCTAGTGACTGACTGATTCAACTCCCAAAGGACAAATGAACGAAAGAGACAGAAGGAGGAAGGTATAAAAAGAAGGACACTACGAAGTTAACTGGAAATCTTCGAGAGTAGAGTTGCATCTAAAGAAGAATTGGATAGTGATGGAAATTACATCCCTATTACCTCAATGTTGAAATATGCACAAACGTGCAATACTTTAGCTACCATTCGTCAGCTCCGGTGCTTTCGAACCTCCATAATTATATATGTCATCATCATCATTGGCCTATCATAGTCCACTGTTGGACATAGGAATCCCCCAAATCACGCCATTTCACCTGGTCTTCAGCTTGATACATCCAACTTCTGCCAGCAACCTTTCGCAAGTCGTTACTTCATCTAGCTGGAAGACGTCCTACACGTCGGACGTTCTACATAAAAAACGTATTTTTTTTTATATAACAAGGGGCAAACGAGCAGCCGGCAATCACCTAAGTGACTACCAGCGCCCATGGACAACTGCAACACCGGAGGGCTCGCAGATGCGTTGCCGGCCTTTGAGAAATGAGTATGCTCTTTTCTTCTTCCGAAACAACCAGTGCTAGAATGGCTCACCCATCTGTCACCCGGTTGCATCATTTATGACTAAAAAAAATCCGATTTTTCGGGTGAGGAAATGTGGAAATACGTAATTAACGATAAAACGTTTTGTGGACAAAATTCATTTTATCATTCTCATACATTGGTTCTCCGTAGAACGTTATAATTGATACATGACAGAAAGCACTGACAAACGAAGTTTTCCGGGTCAGTTACTTGAAAATAAATTATAAATATATTTTCAATAAACATTTTCGTCTCCATCCAATTATAATTTTACGTTCATTCAAAATAGTTTTCTGTTCTTTTGTACATTCATTCGTTGTTATTTTATTGAACACGCTTTTATAGTATATAATATACTTATATATACATAAGGTTCAGTGATTTTATATTGTAAACGTAAAATTAATTGATGAATCCTACCAATATTATAAGCGCGTATGTTTGTGTCTGTACACATGGATGTATGTTTGACGCACTTTCACGGAAAAACTACTGAATGGAGTTTAGTATAACTTTACAATCAAGTACTTTATACATCAGAATAACACATAGGCTATAAATTATTTAAAAGATATTGAGTGAATTGTCCTAAATAAAATGATAAATGTGAAGTAAGTAGGAGAAACTTCTGCCATCTGCTAGCTATTTTGGCGTGCGCTGCATGAACCGTTAGAGTTGAACGTATATAGTGTATGAAGGAAATGTTTATCTTAAATAGTACTACTAAATAGCCCGTGGCAGCATATATTGATCTTTCTTCTTTAAGCCAGTAACGCCGAAATAGTGAACCATTATTAAAAGGGAAGAGGAAAGAGAAAGGAAACGAGGACAATATAGTATAATAGAAAGTTGTAGTAAGTCCAACCCAACGTCTGCGAATTAGTATATAAAGATCATTAAAGTAGGTAAAGAAGAAGCCTAGATATCTTGTAGCGACTACAGTACATGTTTACGTCACGTGGTGGCTATCTGAAACCCAATTTACACGAGATGGCGCTAGACGTAATTGAATCACGATAACGAACGAAGTTCACGCACAGTTAATTATAGACTTTCTGAGAAACAACGGTCAATGAGGTATGTCAAATTCAACTAGCATGAAATACTGAACTACTTTGCTTAAACCCGCGAATGAATATGAGGGAAAATCGCCACCAACGCACAGCACTACACTACACTGACTTTCCGATGTGCCTCAACGCACGTTTAGCTTCGGTACTGAAGCATCATCTGGAGATAGCCTCTACCACGGCTATTCGTAAAGTGATTAGTAATAAATTCAGCAAACAATTTATACCTCAGGCATACCCACCAAATTAGCGCCAGACTACCTTCAAACAGTCACAAACGGCGAGCCTGAGACATTAATTTGATCATTTAACAAGCCGACGCCGGCATTTTTATATTTAATTGCTCCAAGAGATGCAAAATGTGACTTTTCAGGGTTATAATTTTTTTGACCTCAACTAGCTCTGAACAGAAGATCTGGAGTGAACATCTTTTCTCGGCACAGCCTTATTATCTGAATTATATCGTTACATATAATTCCACTAAGTGGTTCTAATTAGCAATCTCGACTAGTTCCCAATTAATTTCTTACAGCCGACGTAGTATCCAGGAAGATTTGAAAAACTTTCCCTCAACTAAAAGTTCGCGATCCCTAGATTTATGTTCAGGAAAATTTGTACAGCTTATTAACATAGGACCGTTAGTATTAAAAATCATGGCTTTTGGAATATTAATTAGTCGCAGCAGATACTTGTATCTACATAGCACTAGCTTTATTAACTTCGTTCCAGTGATGAAAAACTTCTATTTTCCTGACTTGCGAAACATTCTCGTGGAACCAGTATCAACCCTTATATTTTCTGTTTTCAAACACACCTGCGAGCTATATATGTATCTCCCTCATTGGAGATGCAATCGCCCATATGCATCGTCAGTGGTCCACATTTGGGTTGGGTCGGTCGCTAAGTTAAGTGGCCCTCGCCGCGGTCGGGTGATGAATGGG
Source organism: Charaxes varanes (assembly GCA_024363005.1). Classification (NCBI taxonomy): domain Eukaryota; kingdom Metazoa; phylum Arthropoda; class Insecta; order Lepidoptera; family Nymphalidae; genus Charaxes; species Charaxes varanes. The sequence continues at coordinate 17,517,311 of JANCMC010043217.1, read as the reverse complement.
TGACCCATTCTAATACTGTTTTATATTTGATATCCATGTTTCGGAAGGTACATAAAACAGTGGGCCCCGATTAATGTCACTGAGTGATATTAGTTGTAGGTTTGTAGAGGGGTTCCGGGGATGACGTCAGACGGCCGTCGGTCAAAAAGGTTGATTTTGAGCATAATACATATATAAATATGTATATATATACACAGATTAGGAGATAGAACACCGATTAGTCTATCACGAAAAATCTAGTAAGTATAGCAGTGAGGTCGGCCGATGCACAGTACATATTGTTAATGTATGATTGCTGACTATGTCTGCCAAAATTCAAGTGTGTAGCAAAAAAATCCTGTCAACGTTTCCTTAGACTTTCTTAAGCCGGGCCCTGTCACGAAATTTGTCCTTAGGGAACGTCTACAGACCACCTTTGTGTTAAATTTGAAGTGTATATAAAGGAAGGAATTTCAAATAATTTTACGTGACCCCATCATATAGATATTCTTGGCGTCGTGACAAGTTTGGTTTTTTATATATAGCTTGTTTATCATTGTCAATGTAAATTCGCGTCAGTATGTGTTTACGTTGTGTGTGTGTGTTTCCTATGTGTTTGTGCTGTTGCCTGTTTGGTATTATTATAGAAGAAAATGGTAAAACGAGTTGTGATAATTATGTAAATTAAGCATTGTTGGGGTCTATGTGTTGTAAATTATTATTAATTGAAGACAGCGTTCCATAATGGAGTCGATTTAAGGAAGAAATTATGCAATTTAAATAAAATGTTCGCTCTTCACTGACATTTAAATGTAAACCTTAAATATATACAACTGTAACCTAATAAAAAAGAAAACAAATAAGTAACAATAGATTATTGCACTGAGCGCAAAGAGAGGTGTCAGTGCACGAGTTTTATGTCGGTTCACGAGTGCATTAATTACTCACTTCAGCAAGGTGCGTAATCTATTTTTCTTTCAACTACATCGCTGTCTATTTCCAATTTTTAACGCTTTTCTTGCTAAACATGATGTATCAAAGTTTTATAATGGTTTTATATTTCGTACTACATGTCTCAACTGATTTTCGTTATTAGTTTTGTAATGATTAATGATAAGTACTACGTTGTTGAGTGAAAAATGTTTTTCACATTCTTTCACAGTTTTTCATTAATGCACTATTCTTTATTTTGATGTAAATTTACAACAGAGGGGTCTCCCATTAAGTTTTGTATAAAATGGCTGAAAATAAAAACCGACTGAATGAAACTGAAATACAAACATATACCATTGTAAAAGTAAATTATTAGTTTATATTTACCAACATAACCCTCGTGCCTTTATAACTCACTTTCCGCTCGGTGCAACAATCTATTATTGTTTCAGGCGGGGCCCCATATAATACACCAGGCGGCCACTTCGACAATAAATAAATAAATAAGTAAGGGCTATATGATACACGGACGTCTGTTCCTGATATACACAACTGAATGCCTGTGATAACACAGACATTCAGTTGTTTCATACGTAACAGATGTTTGTTATACACAAATATATTTTTTTGTAGAAATAATACACTCTAGGTGTATTATTTCGAGGCGAGAATCGAACCCACAACCCCCGGAGCAGAAGACAAAGTTACAGCTACTGCGTCAAGGGACCAGTCTGTATACAATGTTAGTATGTGTACTAACACCAAGAAGATTGGATGTGTAAGTCACATGTTTGCGCGCACCACCAAACATTGTATATAGATATCAAGGGGCCAGCCCTTGACACAGTAGTCAAAAGTATATTATATTATTTTGTTAAACGCTCCCAAAAGAAATCTGTAGAGAACTGATGGAAAGACAAAAAGTTGCGCTGTTCTAAAACTAGGCACGGAACAGACGCAGTGGCGGGCACAGCTGGCCTGTGGCAGTGGGAGGTCATTTGAGTCGTTCACATGGAAATGTCGGGTCAATCGATAGCGTCCTATAAAAAATGTACACTTTAACCGGACTAATCAGTCCACAGTGGAAAATCAATCTGTTCTAAAAAGGCTGTTATTAATGTCTTTTACCTTACCATTAGTTGCATACGTAAAGGGTAAAAGTTTTTTTATTGCATTGTGAGTTTCGAACAGGCAAGACTTTGTCCTCGTAGTGAATTAAACTTCTAATAAGCGAAAGGTCGTCCATCTCGAAAACTGCGGGACGTAAAGTTGAAATTTGACAAGGATATAGTTAGCAGACATCTGTTGAAAAAGTATTTTTCGAAAGAGTCATATCAAGGATCTATAAGGGCTCTTTAAAGTTTATGCGGATAAAGTTTTACGGGAATCTACTACATTGTATTTTATCTTAACAGTTTAACCATATATACATTTAAATCAATTTAATCTTTCCCTATCAAAGAAGGATCCCGCAAAAGAATACGTCGTACGATATCTTTGATGGCCCGCCTTTCGAATCACGATAGTCGCATATACGAAAAACTAGTGTTAGAATGGGTCAACCTGAAAATGCGATATGTAAATGTGTGAATACAATATTTTTGATTAGGTATGTGTGATGTAGTCACAGTGATACTGTGGGTAGATGTAAATTTACGTTACAATAAAATCTGACAGATCAGGTGATTAGCGTCAGCTAAAATATTCATTTGAATAATATGTTGTAAAGTACCACTTTGATCTGAACTCTCCACTCTGAGTAACAGCATTGCCACCACTACACGCCGATTTAATGTAATCCGGGTCAACCATCTAGCACCCGGCTGCGGAAAACACTGCTTAACCTAGCGATCAACTCAAATTAAACTCCGACTACCTAAATAAAATCGTGAGAATAGGTAGGATTTTTGAAGAATAAATTTTAGGTGTATTTTTTTTATAACGGCGGCAGTTTTGTCTCTAGAGTGACTACCGATGCCCATGGACAACCGCAACACCCGGGGGCTCGCAGATGCGTTGCCGGCCTTAAAGAAATGAGTAATCTCCTTTCTTAAAGGTCCCTAAGTCGTACTCCCATTTCCTCCTCCTACGAAGCTTAAATCTAAAGCTTGTGTTAGAAATGGGTGTGTCAATACCTCAGCAACGTCAGGGCTTGAACCAGTTACCTAGCGGAAGTTAGACCATCCTTCTACTGTAGAGCTATCGCGGCTTTTTGTTATGATTATGTATGCGTGGTGATGGATTTGTAATTCAAATGACAACCACGCGATTTCGGCCTGTGACATCTTCAATTTACAACTCCTTAATGAATTATTGGGCTGTTTAACATAACATGGCTCATCTGTCAACAATGAGATCATTTTGTCTGTCTGTCGGCACAATGTATAAGGAAATCCCACGCCTTATTCTTATTCAACATGCTCAATTCCAAGGGTGTAGTGAAGTTGATTTGAACTCTCAGTTAAAATTTAATAATTTGAAAATTACGCCCATGAAAAACTAAACTACTTTGCTTTAATCCGCGAATGATCTTATATATAATATTATTATTTCTGATTTGAAACATCCAGCCAGATTTGACTAGGCATGGAAGGGAATACTGACAGCAAAGAGGAGTGTTAATGGAGGTAGGTAAGAGTCCTACCTCACCGAGACGCCGTGGCGACGTCGCCGATTACGTATCCAAACAATTCATATTAAAATTGAGGACAGGTAACGCACTTAGCAACGGTTTAGCTGTGGCGACGTCGCCAAATCAGAAACGTAGCCACGATTACTACTGGCTACTCATTTAGCAACTTCAGATATCCATGGCTACTTAGCCGGCGACGTCACCATGACGTCTCGCTGACGTAGAAGAATTAAAAAAACTGAAACCTTCATTTGTGTCACAATTCTCAGACACTGTAATGGCTTCTTCCTCTGCAAAGATATGGAACTGTCACTATATATATATAGTGACAGTTCCATACCATTATGTATGTTTATGTGTACGTTACGCAAATCTTAGCTAATCATTGCAAATGTATACGTGACGTCACATTCTGTGTTGTTCTAAGAATAGTCTTTTGTTAAACATGACAAGTTAATTAGTACAATCCACTCATTACAAAATATAATTATGTGAATTATTCATCAGACAGAGTACGTTATACCACACCTGGATTAGCCTGTCTCACGTTTTTGAAAAGTTTTACATAAACAATATTGCAATAATAATAGGTTAAAACAATATTAATTATTTTTAAGTTTTTAGTGAAAACTCTATGTATTTGGTTTATATATGATACTGGTGTTTACCCGCTACTTCGTCCGGGTAAAATTAGTAATGATTTATAACCTATAGGCTATAGCCTCACTAGATAAATGACCTATCTAACACTGAAATAATTTTTCAAACCAGACATGTACTTCTAGGTATTAGCGCGTTCAAACAAACTTACAACTAACTAACTCTTTAGCTTTTATATTACTATAGAGTATAGATTAAAATACTTAGTATAAATATTTTAGTGGGATTGTACTGGGATTTTTCAATTAGAGGTAAGCCATGCTTGTAGCCGAATTGGGTCGGCGCGTCCGGGTACCAGTACCTCTTTCTCACATGAGATCGAACGAAATCCGACAACTTTTGAAGTTATTTTACAAATATGTTTATAACTTATCAGATACGGAACTCTTCTATATAAACGTGTCAATAAACTTTTTTTAGTATTAATACGTGAAGCTATACAGGTTTTGAATTTTTTTTGATTGAGTTTCATTTATGAACATTCGTTCATTTATGATAACGTAAAAATGATTATTCTCACCGCAAAAAAATATTTTTATTTTGACTAAATCTTGACAATCCAATAAAAAAACCTTAAAAACTTTATTCCGCATACTATTCAATTCTATACATAGGACTCCATTCTCTACGACTGCAAAAAAAAAACAAGTAACATTTTTCAAGTCCAACAATTTCTTGTTTGCTCTCAACACACGGTAAGGCTTTCAGAACATTTGCTTTTGTAAGTGTTTTAAATCACTCTCGAAACACCAAGTGTGGGCATGTTTAAACGTTGCACGGATCTGTTTCTAGCTTTTGTTTTTTTTTTATTTCCTGAAAGCAGGTAAACGTTTCAAAGGGGGAAGGAATTCTTTTCTCATAATAGTCATTAGAATCAAGCATTACTTTTCGAATTAATTAAAAAATAATAATCTTCGCCCATTTTAAGATGTCAATTTTTTTTGAATGATCGGAAGTGAATTTGTAGGTGATAAAGCAAATATTACATTACTAAATAAGTTAGCAAACGGAGTAATATAAGTGTTAGTTTATTGGTTGTACCTAGAATAGAAACAATTAATTATGGCAAAATAATCATAACTTTTGAAGAGGCACAGATTTACAATAAGCTTCAGTTACACATAAAACGCATGCATTCATTCAATACAATCATATTTTTCTTATGCCGGAGCCAGACATATATAGCTTCATTTGACTCATTTCAATGATCATGTAGTGTGGACGGGGACTTTGTGTAACTTCACAAAGTTTTGTAGAACTTTGTAGACTTCAAGGTCAAAAATGTACAAGCACTGAGCTATGTCTGGCTCCGGTATTCGCACAACAAACCTCAAAACTTTAAGTACCAATGAATGCATTGCATTAATTTTCTCGAAGTAATTGGTGAATGTACGAAATGCAATGATTGTATTATAATTAAGTGTTACTATAATCAGAAGTAAATGATTGTACACTGTCTTACTGAGAATAAATATATTTAAAACTAACCTGAAGAGGTTGAGTGATGAGACGGTCAATAGAACTTTAGAGATGTAGAGCGAGCTTATTACCAGCCATCATATATCATCATGACCAGCCTATAATCACCCATTGGAGGACCTCCTTTCTTTTATGCTATATTCTCCTGTGCCTCGATAGCATATAGCGATGTACTTGGCCATTATTATTATTATTTTTTATTTATTTATTTTGGTTTACTAACAATCACTTACATTAATACACTTAATAATAAAAGACAAACGTAAGTAAACTAAATGTAGTGATCACTTAAAAGTAAACTCAACATGAGTTTTAGCGTATATAGTAGTCAATACAAATATCCATTAGGGGTCACATAAGTTTACATCAAACATTTTGGTTAACGCTTACCCAATTACTAAGTATAGGAAAATCTGTAAGCGAATACAAATTTACATGCGCCTGGTCATGGTATAGGAATGTTCTGGAAATACTAATTTATCTTATTTTAGTGTATGGTCTGTATATTTTTTGTGTACAATAACGTAAATAAATAAATAATAAACAGCGGTAGCCAATTTATTTTTACATTTTCCCATTAAACAATCCTTTATCAACACTACTCTGATAACAGTCGATATGTTATTTGATAACAGATACGTTGCAATAATGAGTCCGTTGCGGCCGCGTCTCGGCAAGCGAGCTACGCTCGGGATTGCAGCAGCTATATGGGCTGGAAGCTCCATCATCAGCAGCCCCAACATCATCTACTTCACAACCGAAGTTGACAAGTTACCTGACGGAACTACGAGGTTCGATATGAATCATTATATAAATCTGAGGTCTGCAACCTTTTGGCAGGCAAGGGCATCAGCGTTAAGAAATAAGGAGCCATCTATAAATTACGTCATACGAATTTTACCGTTTTAAACCCCCCCCCCCCCCCCCCCCCCCCCCCGCTCCCCTTTCTCACTTCTCCCCTCCCCCTCCCCCCCCCCCCCCCTTCCCCCTCCTTCTTCCTTCTCTTTCTATTATCAAACAAAAAAACAGTTTATTATTTGTAATTATTTATATGGGGGGATATAGATTAAGAATAATTTTTTATCTAAAAATTATAATAATTTCATTTAGATTCCGTACGTAATACATTGCAAATGTTAAACCCATCTTTAAAAATGCTACAGGCAGTACTTAACTTTCCGGGCAGCTCAAACTTCTTTTTTTAAAAGCAGAAAACCTTTATGATAGGTCTTTACAGTTAGGGAGTTGTTACAAAACTGACTTAAAATACGAACTAATTCTATACGTTGACGTTAGATATCTTACGACTAAAGCATTTCGGCGAAATGCTTTAGTTTAGTTTAGCTTCCTTACGATAATATAACTCAGTCAACATGTTTTTGTTTGTTATAATTTCTATTTAATTGTTACATATTTATGTATTTGGGTTGTCTAGTTAGCTGTTTGTAGTATTTATAAGGATTAAAATATTTTCTTTCTTTCATATAAAGGAAGATGTGCAAATGCAAAAAAAATCCTCATGCTCTGCTATTAAAGCTGACTTCGGACCTTCAAGAAAAGAGCATATTCATTTCTCAAAGGCCCTCTGGTGTTGCAGTTGTCCATGGGCATTGGTAGTCACTTGGGTGAAAGCCGGCTGCTCGTTTGCCCCTTATTATAAAAAAAAAACCCTGGTACTAGACATTTTTAATATTTTTAACTCACTTTTAAGCTTGATTGTAGCTTCCAACACATCTACTGACGTCTCCACTTGCTCCCTGAATTTGATGCTAGCTTCTAGCTGGTTGATACAGCTATTGCATATTAAACGTTTCGTGTCGTCTAAATCCAATGCGGCCATCTGGAAAAATACAAATTCACAAGTTTATTGTACAGTCAACCAAGAAATTGGTTTGCCACACTAAGGTCGAATGTCGTTTTTTTTTATGTTACAAGGGACAAAGGAGCAGACAACAGGCACTTAAGTGCATACCGTCAGACACCTGCACGACCAGAAGGCTAGCTGTTGCGTTGCCAGCCTTTAATGACGAGATTAGGCCAACGGGATGTCCCAAAAACCGAACAATACGCGAGAACTATACTATCGCTTGACATGACAGCATTGCCGCCACTTGACGTTGATCTCATGTGAGAAAGAGGTACTGTTTACCAGGACACGCTGGCCCAATTCTGTTACAAGCGTGGCACTACCTCTAATTAAAAATACAGGAGTAGGGGAAAGAGATGGCGTAAAACGATAAAAAGAAAGATGGGAAGAAGAGAAAGGATGCGGATAGCAATGTGACGGACAGTATAGAGGGTATGACAACAGCAGCTAGGGCACTCCGGGTTTGCATGTTAATTAGTTAAAAGGCTCATATTTGCTTATAATGCATTATGTTAATTTCTAACAATAACCCTTAGCAAAATTTTCTTTAACTAGGAGCTGTTATCCAAAATGGTAAAGCACTTTTTTGGTCAACTATACATCTTATATATAAAATGCTTGTTTTACAATGTTGGTTACCATACTATTCTCTAAAACAGCTTGACCGATTTTTATGAAATTTTATATGCATATACCTTAATAAAGTATTTACAAATGTCAAAAATATGAGTACAACTCGGTGAATTTGATATATGGAAAGATTAAAGTTGAACAAAATTAAAATTTAATAACATTCAAAATCCTGCACACGTACCTATATAAATACGCACAAATAAACACAATATAAATATCATACTTAGATATTTATCTAGAGTTAATAATAAGTTTAATTTATTAATTTAATTATGAATTATTTAATAATTCCTAAATTTAATACTTATTTTCTCTTCGTACTAATAATCTGTCATTTTCGTGGTTAATTAATGTAAACCCCGTTTGTCCTTACTGATACTTTGTATAACTTTGTCATAAACTTTTATAACCACAGGATTACTAATAAATCGATAAACAAATAAATGTATTTATACTCACATCAATGGAAAAACATCTAAGCAACATATCAGTGTAGGATTCCGATTTCTTTTCAGTGTTTATTTTAATAAGCATACTTTTTACAACACCCTCGCTGAGGCACAAACTGCAAGTGCCCAGTATCGGTAGTGATTCCACCATTATTCCGGTCTCCATGTCCACTAACTTCCCAATATAGGCTACAATTAAGTCTTACAATACTTTTATTGTCACATAAATACTAATTATGTACAGATTTACAAAAAGGGAAAACAATAACACCAATTGAAAAATTCATTTGACGGTTCATTTGACAATTGGCATTTTGTTCATTGATGACAGTCAGTGTTGAAGTTGACAAATGCGTTCCATTTTCTTTTTCCCTACTATTTATTCAGCTTATGCCGGCGCCAGATAAAGCTCAAAGTTTTTGTACATTTTTGTCCTTAAGCACTACAAAGTTCTACAAAATTTTGCGCAGCTACACAAAGTCGAAGGCTACTCTAAATGATCGTTGAAATTAACAAATGAAGCTATGTCTGACGCCGGCATTACACGGACCAATCTCATCGTTTTGTTGTCAAATAAGGTGCCATCAGCGAAATGAACTGACCGTACTATGTTTTTATTTGATGCCCTAATGTTTTTGCATGTGAAACATTCAATGTAGCTCCTTGGCAGAAAAATCGGCTGGTTCGCCGTCACGGGAAACGGCATGACACTATGATGCCAACATGTCTCCTCTACGCCACACATACAGACTGCCTTGTATTTGTGGCCCGCTCACATATTACGCTTCGTGATTTCTCTTTATACGCTGCGCACTATTTTTATTATAACGTTCCTCACTTGCAGAGCGTCCTTTGTATTTTTTGAAATAAAACTTTTTTACGCATGCTTGACTTGAGAGTAGGCTAGTAAATGTCTGACGAAACAGCGTTACGAAAAATGTGATTGGGCGAGGCGGATACATATGTCAGAGACAACTAATTTAATGGGCCGTTCAATTAAATGGCTAGCCACTACTTTAGACTCCTTTCAACTTTGACTGACGTCATCGTTACCGACACCTCTGAAGATTCGTTTTCACGTCTTTTGGGAGGTTTTCTGTAACGCAGAGTGACAGTGTTCGTTTTATTATCACTACACTTGTCCATTGTACTATTTTTTAAACTTTAAACAAGCTAGGCGAGTAATGAAACGTAATCTATTCAAGTCATTTGCCTAGCTATTTGATAAAATGGCTGAATGTCTGCCTGCGACAAACACACACACACACACAAATGTATATAGGTATGGAATGGAGCTATAGAAGTTTTACTTCAGTCGTATGATCTTAAAGCACAATCGTTTTATTTTAAATCTTGGGGGTAATAAAACTACCTTTTTTATTGCATTATATATATTTTTTTCATATAAATATTATGTAAGTAATAACGACAACAAAGTAAAAATACACTAACGAAAATACATTTTATGCTAAAGAAAAACCACAACGCTCAATCAGGCGCAACAATATTTAAACTTTATTATATATTAGAACGTTTAATTAGATTTTCCTTTCGTTAAGTGTTTCTTATACTTTCTTATTTTGTCTGCGTCTTCCTTTACAAATATGCCACGCTTCATCATCAGTTCTTGAGGGATGGGCATTTGTCCTCGGAAGTCCACGCCGGGCCCGGGACTAAGTTTCATGCGATAGTCAGCGTGTCGATATATCGATTCACTCGGTGCGAATCGAATACAACCGTTGTAGAAATGTAAATCTCTAGAATATAATATTAACAAATTATAAACAAAATTGAAGTAAAAAGTAAAGTATTGGTATGTAAATTAATGCCCAAGAGTAGTGGTCATTAGCAGTTTTTCTTTTAAATTTTTATTGTATATGGCATAGTAAATTCGGCAAGAGTGAGAGAACGAAGTTATCGATGGTCTTCCGCCGGTCTGATCAGGTATAATAGTTCACAGGCCATAACTTACAGGCTCCCACACTAACTTAAAACCAACTTAACGAGGGGAGAGCAAAATCAAAGAAGCTCTCTTGGGTTAGACGACTAATAGATATAATCATAGAGATAATATTTTTTTTATATTGTTTTTTGTATCGCTTGATCACGATTATAGTATAAACCTCATTGAAAGCCAATAAAAAACAAGCAAATTTATTAACCGTTTCAAATGATCTTTTGTTCAAGTAGACAAGTATTACAAGCTCTTTTGAACCGTTAAATATTTTAAAAACTATTCGGAAGAGTATTATCTAAAGAAAAACGTAACACCAAACAAATCCTTAAAGGACTGAAAAAAACTTCTGCAAATCAAATGGTCCGGGCAAAAAACTCAGAGTACACCATCGTCCATAGCACGCATCAAATCATCGCGCGTACGTGCAGGAGTTACACGACACAAGATGCTCCGTATGCCGGTGAATTGCGCAGCACAAACATTTCAAGCTAGCGACCAGGGCTGACCCTACCCTAGGGTGAACGCAGCGTCGGTTCCAACCGCTGGGGGCACAGGTCACGCCACAGCTATTGCCAACTCTTAATATGCGATTATTTTGAATATATATTATATTAAAAAAATAAAACAGGGCAAGTAATAGGGGCGTCATATTTGGATTTCGCTCCATCCTAAAATTTATCTTGGGCCTGCACTGCTAGCGACAACGAAGAATACCCATCGGAATTAGTTGTCTTTACTTCGACCAATGTCCGAAGTCTATTGAGGGACTGCCACGTTGGCAATGGTAACTCAGATCCAAGCGAAGGGTTCTCGGAGGTTGGAACGTAAGTGTTAGGGTAATAGAAATAAAAGAAAGAAAAAAGTCGTGAGTCCTCGTCATATTACAAATAAATAATGAACTACTTACGAAGCTATTTTAAAGAATAACGTGTTAATCCTTATCCGTTTAAATACGCTAGATACTTTATACATTTTATGCAGGTCAAAATTATTGCAGAACAAAATTAAAATTACTTACTGCTATTAAAATTAATATCTTAAAAGATATGAGAATGAAATGAAGATATGAGATTTAAAATACAGAGTCAGAGCGGCTGGAAGGCCGGGCACCCGGCGGGCGTAGGTGCGGTGAGCGACCAATAGAGGGCGCTGTTTTGATGTACAGTAGTAAAAGTAAGCCAACGTTCGGGCAGAACCAAGTCTGCCGGGTCCCCAAATAAAAAAAAATACCTTATACATGGAAACTGGAAAGGCGCAAAGACTCGCTTCTCTATGTTTTTCTTGTACTGCAACCAGCGACATTTTAACAAATCGTTACGTTCTAGCGAATAGTTTTTTATATAAATATAGTCAAAGAGGCCTTTCTCAAAGGTTGGTAGAGTCCGATAATTACGCCCAATCTCCCTTGCAATTTCTAAAAAAGAATGAATAATTTTTAGTAAAAGAATTGGCTGTCTGTGAAGTCGGTTTACGAACGATAATTTAACGTGATAACGACGAACGCTAGGCCTCGTGCCACCATCGCTTGTGCTGCATTCTCACTGGCTCGCTTGGCTCAAGCGGAACATGACAATGTGTCATGCTTTTTTGATCGTGCAACCGGTGTACATGCATTTATACGACGTCAAAAGCTTAGTTAATTGACTTCCAAAAGTGACCACAATTGTTATGCTGAATTGAAACCTAAAATACTACCTTCAGTAACCCGAGCTTCCGGTTTTGTACGCTTTATATCTTTACATTCAGCATACAAATCCACATTCCCTTCTACGGCTTTGCTCATTTCAAAATAAAATTAATGAAACAAAGATAAAATAAATCCTTGCCGTAGAGTTACAAAAGCCATCGCACGCATATCCTTGCATAAACAAAAAATATTGCGAAAAAATATCACGAAATAATCAAATGACAATAAATATTAAGTCAATTTGACCTCATTTTGTTTTAAAATGATAAGGTTTGTTAAAAGAGGCTGGCGGACCCAAGAGCTGTGTGAAATGTGAAACCTACATGGATAATTTGAATTTCTTTTAGTACCATATTTTCTTTTACTACAAAGCCATTTTAGGCGTGGGCTAGACGGTCAATTATTATGCGCAATATCATGTATTGCGCAATATGACCTTAAAGAATTTATTTAGGAGTTTAATTTTTATTGTACTATATTTTCCATTGCATCGTGTAGGCTCATTATTGCGCAATTTTCTTTTCAGTTTGTGGGTTGTCTTGACGACAAATAAACATGCGCAAAATATAAAAATCATGGAAAGACAGTTTATCAATAAATGTATTCAATTGTACAGAGAATTGCCATCTCTGAAGAATGTCAAAAACTAAAAAATATCATGGCCGTGTTAAAAAAAAATGCAGCTAAATCTCGCTCGGGCATTTTGTTTCGCACGTTATACACATGATAATACTACTCTCCGACTGAATAAAAAAACTGCATTGTTCGTATTATTGTGTAATATCCCAATCAAATGGGAAATTCATTTAAATGGGACAAAAGCCACACAGAAACCAATAAGTTGTAGTGATTCTGTGCGGTTTTTGTCCCATTTAATTGGATCTTATGGGAATTTTTCAATAGGGTTAATTGATCGTTTGTATTCAAAGCGCCATTCAATCTTAGTGTACAATCAGTTTGTTGTACAATGTTTTTTACGTTTAGGCCACGTCTAAGACAATTATTGTAAGTAAAACTTATTTACGCAAGCTTGACTTGAGGAGTAATAGCCGCAACCACTTCACGCCGATCTCATGTGAGAAAGAGGTACTGGTACCCGGACGTGCCGGCCCAATTTGGCTACAAGCGTGGCGCTACCTCTAAATAGGATGACAAAAGTAGGGGAAAGGGATAGACTAAAATAATATAAAGGTAGATGAGAAGGAGAGAAAGGATGCGGATACTACTATCAGGGACGGTTTAGTGGATGCAACACTAGAAGCTGGGCACTCCGAGGTCGCGTACCCGTAGTGGATCGGAGCAATTATCGGACAGATAAAGGAAGATCCACCCCCTGGGAGTAAAGATAAAGCCATAACATTTAACTTAAAGCTAGGAAAATTACAGTATAAAAGAATATAGAATTAAAAGCAACAAATATTAAAAATCTTAACTGAACTGAATTAAATTCCATTAGTAAAGAAAAATGATTTATGCATACGTCTGATTGCAATGAAATAATATATGATGCGATACAGTATACGGCAACTACAAGCGGGGTCATTAATTTATTTTATATTTAAATTTTCACTGTGTACGGTCAGCAAAAAAAAATTGATTTACGTAGCGAAAAGTTGCGATAAAAGCGGGTTCATAAATAATTCGCTACAAAAAAGCGCTTTAAAAAAAAGTAGTACGGTGTTCTATCGTCTACTTTCTAACTTTATTTTTAATGTGTACTGTGGGCAAAAAAAAATACCAAAAATTATGTAAATAAAGTAGGTAAGAGCGTGAAAAGAAACGCTATAGACTTAGAATTCAGGGAGTGGATTTTCCTTTTTATCTAATAACTGGTCAGATCCGCTACGGGTACGCGACCCCAGACTGCCCTAGCTGCTACTGTCACTCCTCCTACATCGTCCGTGACAATCCACATCCTGTCTATCTAATTAGAGGTAGCGGCACGCTCGCAGTCCTTTTGGTCTGGAGTCGAATTGGGCTGACACGTCCGGGTACCAGTACCTTTTTCTCACATAAAAAATCGGCATGAAGTGGCGGCAATGCTGTCACATAAAGTGATGGTATTGTTGTCGCGTTTCGTTCGGTTTGTGAAACTTGCCGGCTGCCTCAACTCGTCATTAAAGGCCGGCAACTGCTAGCCTCCTGGTCGTGCAGATGTCCATGGACGTTGGTAGTCACTTAGGTGAACCCCCTACTCGTTTGCCCCTATGTACCCTAAAAACAACAGTCGATATTCATAAATACGCCTAAATCATATTACTGTTTGTCCTTCATCTTAACTCAAGTGTTTAAGTCAGTCGTAGTGTATCGAAAGTTGCGACGAAATGACTTAATGCTCGGAGATGCGTTGCTGATATTTGAGAAATTAGAATGCTTTTTCCTTGAGAGATTCTAAGTCAGTCCGTCCGTCCGTCACTTTAGTCCGTTTTAAATAAGTTCTATTTGATTTATAAAATATTATAAAGTAACGGTCCCGACAGATAATATCGTGCTCGAACATTGGGTTACTTACTATATACTACATTCTATTATCTGTCCCCGTCCCTGTCGTTTTTTGGGGTTTGCGTAGTATATGATTTCGCTCTGTCCGTCCGTCCGTCCGGTCGTAAACCCCTCTATCATTTCCAAACTATTAGACGTAGAGCCTTGAAATTTTCCATGTTGATAGAACATGCTTAAACTCATAAGGAAAATTATTTTGAGCGAAATCGGACTAAAACTTTTTAAGTTATTTAATAATTTATAGCGAAGCAGATACGGAATCCTTCTATATAAGCGTGTCTTGACAGGTTTTTGGCCATTTTTCTTTAACAAGAACTTTCTCCTGACAGTAACAAACACAACAAAAAAAGAATTAACGAAATCGGTCCAGCCGTTCACGCGAGATGCCGTGACCAAGGAAATTGGGATCCGTTTATATAATAATTAATACGTGAAGCGAAAACGTTAGGGTAGCATTTAACGAAATTTGGACGAAAGAGTATGAAAATGCACAATTGTAGTTCATACAGAGGAAGGATTTAATAATGACATTAAATTATAGTAGGCCTTTAGTATTGACTACTTCTGATCGAGTGAACGTATGGAGGAGCAAGGAGTTGCATGAAAGATTCTACAAGGCGATAACGGGGCCGGAAGTAGATTTTATCGCTTCAGTATCCTGACTGCAATACGGTGACCTTTTTGGGGAAACCGAGGGTTTTGTCTGTGCAATTATGGACGAAGTTATTAAGACGAAGAACCGGGACTTGTGACCCAGATGTAGGTTTAAGAGGAGCGCGCTTTTTATAGTGATCACCAACCTTTACTGCCAGTGTTCCCTCCCCAGCCTAGCCAAATCTGGTATGATCCTACTAGTGCGGCTTTAGATGGCCTTTCTAGTAATGAACTTATGATAGTTTTTAGGGTCTGGTCCACTGGTGTCTGAATTATGTAAGGAAACTTTTACTTAAGTTACATTTTAATGCTGTTTGGTTTACTATATTAAGTAAATAAATAAATTAGCAATTGAATCAGTAATAATCAGTTTATTCGCTTGCCGATTGCCTGTTGGTATTAAAAAGAAAGTGAGTTATGATATCAAAGAGATTAGACTTACGTCAACATTGATCCCGGCAAAAGGAAATATCTTAGTGGCTGGCGTTTCCGTCGGGGAATATCTGTAGAACTCGTGGCGTCCTCTGTACCACTTGACTGAGTATAAAGGTGCGTCTGTCAGCTCGTAGAGACAGGCCAGCGTCACGTCAGAACCACGTTGAACGACTGGTGGCGATATCCTCAGTTCTATTGCTCGAAGACCACCGATACCTATTTAAAAAAACAGTCATTAACAAACGCAAATAAATTGACTAATACTGGCAGCGACCATCAACCATTTTATCGCCAGATCAGTGTTCGAACTCAAATTTTCACTCATTCTACTTTGATTCAGTTGAAGAGGTCGTGGCCTAATCAGTGGTCGGCATTTGATTCGATCGCTAGGTTAAGTTGTCTTTGCTGCGACCGGGTGATAGATGAGTGACCCATTCTAGCACTAGTTTATATTCAGAAGGCATGTAAAAGACTGGGGCCCGTTTAATGTCACTTTGTGATATTAGTCGTAAGGTTGTAGAGATCGTGGGGGTTCCGAGGATGTCGTCAGATGGCAATCGGTCATCTTTACTCGCCCCACAGCCACATCCTCTACAATTTAAGCGGACCCTGGTATTTAACCGGGATAACGCTAGGAAGAAGACTGCTTTGATTCAGTTGTCACGTATCTTCAAAACAAGATTGCTATTTCTTGAACCCATTCTAAAATCCGCTTAGTTCTACAGTTTTCAACGGTCAAAACTTTAGGGAAACAACATTGAAATACTGAATTTTTGTTTTAAATTTAGAAAAAAGTATTAACATTGTTTTTAAACAAACAGCGAGTAACATATACAAGAACCGATCACCCTGAACTCCGGTAGCTGAATTTGGCCAAAGGATATCACGTCAGAATTTGATATTCCACCCTCATCATCTCGATGTCCTCAAGTCCACAACCGTACGATTTTGTAGATTTTTTTGGCCTCGCACAATTTCTCTATGGCATCAGTTACCAGCTTCAGTATTTCTGAAAGGATACTCCTTAGGGACCTTCAAGAAAAGAGCATACTCATTCCTCAAAGGCCGACAACCCGTATGCGTACCCTATGGTATTGCAGTTGTTCATGAGCATCGATAGTCGCATAGGTAAACTGCTTTATAAAAAAAATCCCTCCCATAGAAAATCCAGCCAATAAAGTATAACAATAAAAGTAAACATATTATAACAAGAGACGCAGATAAGCTAAAAGAAGATGCGGTACAGAGCGAAACGAAGTTGACAATTGGATTCAAGATGGCGTACATGTCAGTAACCGCAAACAGTCGCTAATCCCGCAAGAACCCCGTCTAAAGCTCAAACTTAACTAAAAGCGTCTCAACGTGGCGCATAAATTTGCCCGAACAAGAAGTTATTTAGGGGAAGGTTCCCATTATCCTTTCATTTTTAATGTATCGCAAGACTGAGCCAGCGGTTTCAAAACGCACTATGATGGAAAACCATTATGTTTATATAATTTTCATTACTTTGCAAGTATTATATACTTATATTAAGTAATAACATAGCAAAAGATCTTGGCCTAGCCAAGAATTATATTAAGCAATCGGTCTCTTCTCTTCCTACACCCACATTGTCTGCAATCTAAGCGGACTCTGGTACTAGACCGGGATAACACTAGGAAGAAGACTTTTATTTATTTTATAAGTATTGGAAACACGTACTAAAATATCTCGGCCTTGCCAAGAGCTAAGTTCTTTATTAAGAAGATCAAATTAGACTGGACAGGGGAGGGAACACTGGAAGTGGAGGCGACTGTAATGCGCAGAGTAGAGAGATCCTTTAAAGCTACAGCTAAGTCTGTATTTCCGAACGGATACGACTTAGGGACCTTCAAGAAAAGAGGATACTCATTTCTCAAAGGCCGGCAACGCATTAGCGATCCCCCTGGTGTTGCAGTTGTTCATGGGCGTTGGTAGTCACTTAGAGTACCGCCTGCTCGTTGGCCCCTTGTTATATATTAAAAAAATAATAATGTTAAACCTTATATTATAATGTTAAAATGTTGTTTAAAAAATGTTACAACATCTTATATAATGTAATCGAGATATTCTATAAATCGATATTTTGAATAGGTTATTTGAATTTCTTTCTTACTGAAGATAAATGTTTTGCACGGAAAAACGTCTTTAAGGATAAAAGTAAAGTGTTGCAAATGACAAATGCATCGTAGTTAAATTTTATTTGTTTAGGTATTAAAGCACTTGGTTTAAAGACATAATTATTATGCTTAACTCTACACGTACATTTAAACGTAATAACTATAGAAATGTCTGTAATTATATTCGTATAAAAATCATTTTATTTAAAGTTTGTACATACATTGCGCTGTCAGTATAATTTTTTTATATCACCAGTAGGCATGCAGATTTAATGCCAGCCTTTAAAGTGGGGTTTAGATTACCGGGAACTCTCAGAAAACGAACGAAACGCGACAACAATACCGTCAATTGATGTGACAGTAGTGCCGCCACTTCATACCGATCTTATGTGAGAAATAGGTACTGGTACCTGGACGCACTGGCCCAATTCGACTGAAGAACAAAGACAGCAAACGTGGTGCTATCTCTAATTTGAATTATTGATGTCCAATCAGCACTAGAGGCCTATACCCAGCAGTGGGAGAGAAAAGACTGTGGTTTATGATGATGATCAGCAAATGAGATATACACAATAGTGTATATCTAAAGAATTATAGAAGGCATAACGTGAAGGGCGGAATATTCCAATAGGCCGAGTAGGCCTAGATCTACGAAAGCAAAATTTAGGCGGCGACAATTTGGCCTTTTTTGTAATGCTGGAGCCTGACATATCTCAAAGTGTTTGTACATTCTTGTCCTTGAAGACTTCAAAGTTCTACAAAACCTTGCGCAGCTACACAAAGTCCCCGACCACACTTGTTCATTGAAATGTTCATTATGTTCAAATGAAGCTATGTCTTCCTCCGGCATTATAGTCGTTTTCTGTGAACCCACGTATAGCCACTCAAAATAATTTTTGATTGGTTATAACGATTATTAAAAATGATAAGAATCAGCATCTGAAATACTGATAAAGATAATTTAATCATTTAGTTTTTCAAGCTTACTTGTTAAGATGTACTTTATCAAGATGGTATGGGCATGTAATGCGTCGAGAGGAAGATCATGTAGTTAAATCAGTCCTATGCAAAGCTAAAAATCTAAGTGGTAAAGGACGACCTGGTTGACTAGCATGACTAACCTTATTAAGGTTTAATTTACCCAATCCGACAAACCTTGACAGAATGTCATGGCGCATAATAATTAGGAGAGCCAATCCCACTCAACGTGGGAACGGGCAAAGAAGAAGAGATAATTTCATGCTGTACAGCGAATAGGGGGGTGCGTCAATCTTTCATGGGCCTAGGGCGGCCGATGTATCAAATCAGCCACTGATAAAGTGTGACATGCGTGTCCATGAATTGTGTGATATTTCATTTTTTATCGGCTTATCGGTTTAATCAAAATAAGTTCAACAAGGTGTAGGCTAGCGAAATATTGTGTAAATCATATTACAATATCTCTCTGGTCTGTGGTCAGTATATCTAATCTGTATTATAATCTAATATGCTTTATTTTGCCTTTTTAAATTTTCGAAAAAGAGCTCTATAATAGTAATTACAGATGTAGACACATCATTTTTGATAAGGAAAATTCATGACAACATGACAAACGTAATTTTTATGTTAAAAAAAAAACCTTAAAAATACTTTTAAATCAAATAAATAAAGTTAGATCATCAGTGCATAGAGTGGACTGAAATGAATGACGGAAGTCTAATATAAACATTCGAATACAGACCTCGATTTATATACGAGTACTATCTGTCACCCTAGACTCCGTTCGCGTAAATTTTAACTTGCAAGAGCCCTTAGACCTCCTTGTTTTTTTTACAAGGAGTCAAACGAGCAGGTTCATCGCCTAAGTGACCAATGCCCTTGGACATCCGCACCATCAGAGAGCTCCGATTTGAATCAATTTTTTGTATGGATAAATTTGGCTAGGCAGGGGAAGTGACTGTTACTGATCACTATAAAGAGTACGCTCTTAAACCTACACCTGGGTCACAAGTCCCAGGCACTGCTATGGTTCCTTCCTCTGCAATGATGGACCCAGCACCCAGACAATGAATTCATGGAATACTAAGAAATTTGTCTCTCTCTCTTGTCAATATTTTGATCCAGTTACATGGACATTGGTCACGACTGGACTATCAACAAATCTAAATTAATTATTGTGAAACATTCACTTTATAAATAGATCATAATATCCTACAACACTCTCAACTTATGTTTCTAAATTAATGTCTTTTCAAAGGGAATTGAAGTTAGCTAAATAATGATTAGAAGTATTTTCATTTGATAATATTACTTTCTAAGCATCCCCTCAGTGGCATTATGTAACAGTGGGTGTGGTTGGAATTAGCAAATAAGGGATTAAAAACAACCCATCTACTAATGAAATTTATAAATATGAATAACAAGTTATTTTTATAATAGTACCATAAGTACATATTTTATTCTTCACCTGGGCTTTCAGTACAATGTCCTTAGTGTTGAGCTCTTCGGCGAACTTGACTGCCTCGTCCTTAGTCTTGGCAACATTGAACCGGGGTACAGGAATCCCATGATCTTTCAGCAACGTGTAGCTCACATATTCGTGAACATTGAGGTTTCTGACTTGTTGTTGGCATGGTAACTTTTTTGAGGCTTTAGCAGCCAACAGCTAAAAGAAAGAAGAAATTTATCAATTTAATATCTATAAAAATTTAAGTTGTTTTCAAAGGATGAATTTTTGGACCATACTTATAAAATTTGAGTTTCTTGCATAGAGCACTAAAACAGATTTTCTGACACAAATGCAACCTTTTTTCTTATTTGGCAACTGAAAAACCAGAATAAGCCCATAGCATATTATCAAAATTTTTACGAATACAAAGTTTACGTATTTTATACATTTCTACTAAGTAATCTTGCAATGACTCAAACAATGCTCAATCAAATCATATCTACATATTAATAAAATCCATGATACCTAAAACGAATATCCATCACTGTAAAGATTATTTTTATATAAAATATATGAGCAAAATTCATAAATAAATAAAAACATTTTGTATTGATGACGTAAAGTAAAGATCGTGAGCTAAAATTGACAAGGTCAAATTTATAATTACATAAATTGAAACCAACTGCCTTTACGTAACAAAACGTAAAACATGGCGACAGTAAAATTTTCTTCGTATTATAGAATTGTAGAGTTGTATAAATTCTCATTCTCACAAAGAGTGAACTTTAACAGAAAAAGTACTATATAGTATTGTTACTGATAAGACCTCAATTATACAGTAGTGGAAAATTTCGTTATTTTCAAAATTTTAGAGATAATAATTATCTTACCTTCGTTCCATTTTTCAGAAAAACTGTTTCAGCAAGTACAAAAGAACGAGGTAGCAAGGACGCCATTTTTTCGCTACATATGATTTGGAGTCTTGGAGATCTTGATTGCCAAATGAGTTTAGACTGTCAATGTCAAAGCCATGTTTGATGTTGAAATCACGGATGATAAATAAAATGGTGAAGATGGGGTAAATGAACATAAAAAAACGTTAAAATTATATATTTAAAAATGATGACGAAAAGTGTAATGCAAATAAATATTTCTAAATTCCTGAAAATAAATCCTATTGAATATTTAGAAACACAATTTAAAAAAAAAAAAACGAAAGGGCAGGCGGTTCTCCTCATGGTAAGTGAGTAAACCGTGCGTTGAGACACAATAATCAGAGTAGTTATGTTTTTGCTTTGTAATAATTTTCTCTTTTTATCTTAATCAGTAGTGATTTAATTAAATCTCTGATTAATCTATAGACCTTTCATAAAAGGTTACTATGGTGCTTAGTCGTCCAAATTGTACTCATCTTTTGTACTTAATTAGGTTGTAAGTCACGAATAAAGCATATATCAAGTGATTTGGTAATTACTCTTATGGAAGACAGACAGTCTTTAATACCTAAACTAGAGGGCGGTAAGGAAGATGACAGTATTTTCCGTGGAGGTAACATTTGTGGGGGGTTTTCAATTATTTTATGATATTAAAGTCCGAAGTGGAAGAAATTGACAAACTTCAAAAAGATCGGATGGTATTGGCAAAGTGTCCATACCTTAGGTATCTCCTTGTCGACGCTGGTCTCCTTGGAGACGGCCGGCGATGGCGAAAGAGTACGCCCTGGCGACGCCGAAAGCGACTTGCCGCGGGACTGAAAAGAAAATAGTCAATTGCATAGAAAAAAATGGCGACTGTATAAAAAGTAACTTACATTATGTACCAAAGTATCACATGTTTTTGTTTAAATATATTTTTGTAATCCTACAAATATTCAATACTCAGTTTACGGGTATGCTTAATATTTAGTAAAATATTTAATTATATCGTAAGAAAGTTAAGGTTGGTTTGAGAATTTTGTTAATAAATACTGTTTTAAATTTAATAGAATTAAAAAATATATTCCTGTAAGCACGCTTAACCCACAGTTGTAGTCGTACACACTTTTGTTTATGGAATATGGCATGTCCTTATATTTGGTATATTTTTTACGTTAGTTTAAGCGATGTCATAACAATTAAAATACACCTCATTAAAAGAAGAGTTTTCTAATGACCTAATCGATATTAAAGTGAAACATCCTACACATACTCGAGCTCAAATTCAAAACCGGTTATGCACTATACCAGCGAATAATAGTTACTGCAAAAGAACCACTCCATACCTAGTACTGCGATAAATTAACGAACTACCCTACGATTTAAAAAATTTAATAAGGCCTAAAAATATTAAAGATACGTTAAAAAAATATTACTTAAACAAATGTAAAAAATGGAAATCTTTACATCCGTAGTTCCTTATAATTATTAGTAAATAATATTATATAATTCAATAGATTATATATTCAACACATGCTGGCGACTCGTCTCTAACATTACCCATAGCATGGTGACAAACCTCAGTGGTTTCACTATGCTCTTTGCTCAGAATTCATTGTAAAATGTGTCGTTAAAATGTTAAATAAATAAATAAAATAAACTCTGTATGTGTGTCATAAATAAATAAATAAATAAAAGAATCTGACCTTGTCGTGATCTTTGGGTGGCTTTGGTTTCCTGTGAAGCGGCGGTTTGCCCTCGCCGGGCGCGACTGGCGTGACTGAAATTGATTTGAATTTTTTTTTTACAATGCGTGCCGTGTCTACTAATAATTAATATTACATACGTATCGGTAATACAATATACATATACATATTTAACTTTGTAGTTAAATTTACATATCATTGTTGTCTTATAATCGTTTTCTAACCTTAGAATGAGATTTCCTATCTCTTTCTAAAGTTAGAACACGATAGAGACGATTTAAAATACTCCATTTATGTAAGAAGATGAATAAATAAAAAAAGGGTCAAGTCAAGACACGCTTAAACAGACGGGTTCCGTATCTGATACGCGATAAAGGTATTTGTTGAATAACTTCTAAAGGCGTTGTCCGATTTCGCTCAAAATAACTTTCCTAATGAGCTTTTAGCTTGTATTTCAAGTCTCTATATCTAATAGTTTGGAAATGCCGAGAGGAGGACCATCTTACGGGCGCACGGGCGGACAGACAGCCAGAGCGAAGCTAAGGATTTCTTGCAAGACTACGGAACCCTAAAGAGCTTATGTAGTATATATTTTAAGGTATCTCTAAGATTTGGACTAGTGAACCGACCTGGCTTTGTCGTAGCGTGCAACGACAGGGGGCGCGGCCGTCGCGGCGTGGTGGCGGGCCGACTCACCACCGTGGTGGCGTCACGTGACACCGACGGCGTGGTGGCCACGCTGTTAGCGCCCGTGTCTGCACCTGCGCCAGACCATTCTGAGATAAATATACACTTTATCATAGTATAATGACAAACAAGCATATAAGACCTGCCGGTTAGGAACTGCTGCAACGGGTCCTCCATAAATTAGGTCATACGAATTTTAACTCCCCCCACCCTTGTCACAAGTTGTCACTATTTCGAATCCCCCTCCCTCTTGGTGTGGCATCACATACTTTTTTTCAATTTTATGCATGCATTAAACATATAAAAGAAAACAGAATTTTCATTTTTTTTTCTTAAATTTTCATTGAATGTTTTTAATTTGTACACGTGACTGTGACATAGGTTTTGACTTCCACTGTCCGTTGTCATTTTTTGATGAGACCCTAAGCCCCCCCCCCCCTGTCTTCCCCTAACGCGTGACGAAATTTCTGGACGAACCCTAACGTAGTAACGACCATTACACACACCACCAACACAACATTGAATATGCTTGTAATAATTTGTCCATAAAAGATTCAAATATGTACTTGCCATTAAATTGTAGAGTTTTAAGTTAGTAAGGCTCTATCTTAAGACGATATGGCAAAGAATGATAAATGCCTTCAGGACTTGCCTTCTGCATACAGAACAAAATAACACACTCTTCTAATCGGTCGTTACTTACGGCTTAAATTATTTTTCATTCTAGGAGAAATTGTGCAAAAATTATGCTTGTGATAATTTGTCCATAAAAGATTGACATATGTACTTGCCATTAAAATTGTAGAGTTTTAAGTTAGTACTGCTCTATCTTAAGACGATATCCCAAGGAATTATTACCTGTAACAAATTAGCATATTATAATTATACACGTAGACAGAAGATAGAATTTAAACATAACCTTAAGTGCATGTTAGCACTTATGATAAGTGCTAACAGGTACTCACAAAAACGTATGTTATTTTTATTACAATTTACTAATATTATATACATAGTTATATGTTAGATGGCTGACCCGTTGGCGCAGTTGACAGCGACCCTGCCTTCTGCTCCGGGGGTCGTGGATTCGAGTTCGGTTCGATTCGATTATATATATAGTTATTTCAAAGTGTGTAAAGACAAAATAGATATTTTTTTACTAAAATATTTTTTATTACTAGGGGCAAACGGGCAGATGATTCATCGAAGGGACTACTGAGGCCTATGTGCATTTGACTAGCTAGGAGCATTGCACATGCGTTGCCGACCTTTAAGGAGGGGTTGGGTCACTAAGAACTCTCATGAACCGAACGTAACGCGACAATAATACCATCACTTGACGTGACTGCATTGCCGGCACTTCACGTCGATCTTATATGAGAAAGAGGTACTGGTAACGAGACGCGCCGGCTCTCTTGACGTGACTCTACCTCTGATAAATAATAATAAATTTGTATAATAATATAATGAATATCATATATTTCTATACGCGATACCCATTAATATTCCAGAAGAGGTCAATGATTTAAGGATAAGGACGATTTTTGTACTTACTGTTTCTTACTTTTATGTTTATGTGTTTGGAAAAAAAAACATATTTGTATTTGTTTCCAGAACAATGCAATGTGCGAGGACCCTAATGGCCGTGTAGCTGATTTCCCTCACCTAATCATTTAACCGCAATAATGAGAAGTATTGTTAGTTTGGGTTACGTAACTGAGCCCGAACTGAAGCCATTAATTATGCTTTATGGGTCCTCGGTGGGTCGCTTTGTTACCCATCTTGGGAAACCCGTCTAAACATCACAACCGGGTCACTGTTTAATGAGACGTATACAAATTACAATATTCGTTACACTTATTGTATATTCATATACATTTTTAAAGCTCAATAAGTCAGAGATGAAAAGGGAGCAATGAAATCATTTCTGAGGTGCTTGTTTAGCTGTTCTTTTTATATGTACATATTACAAGGGGAAAACGAATAGGTGATTCATCACCTAAGAGACTATCGACGCTCATGGACATCTGCAACGCCAGAAGGCTCGCAGATGCGTTACCGGCCTTTGAAGAGGTATTTAGGCCACTGGAAACTCTAACGAAACGCGACAACAATACCGACATTTGACGTGACAGCATTGGAAGGACTTCACGCCGATCATATGCGAGAAATAGGTACTGGTACTTGGACGCGCCGGCTGATTTCGGCTGCAGACCAAAGAACTTCAAGTGTGGTGCTACCTCTAATTGCTCGAAAAGGTGCTTGGGTCAAACCTCACCCCCTGAGTTATGTCTACAATCTTTATAAATCTCTGGTATATTCATTTTCTACAATAAGGGTAGAATTTGGAGTATCAACACCGCAATATAGTTGAATATCAAAAGGTTCTCTTCGTTTAGATATAAGTATAATATTTCAATCTAGTATTTCTATTGTGTTTCATATAAAATTTACTAACAAAGAGTCCCTTATTGCAAGACAAGCAAGCTGTAACTTTGCATAATCTACGAGTAAGTAGGTTGTTTTTAAAACCCACTTGTTCCGTTTTGTAGGTGAAAATCGACATAATGTACTCATATTAACATAGATTATGCAACGTCGTGGGAGTCGAGACTCGGTTTTGACCATATTACAATGCAAAGAATGTCTGTTTGGTTACATATCTGTCGGAATGTTACTCGAGTTTGTGGAACTTTTAAATGGAACGAATAAACAGTTGCACCCGATTAGTGTCACTATGTGACATTAGTCGGGAAGTTGCAGAGATCGTGAGAGTTCCAAGGATGACGTCAGATGGCAATCGCTCATCTTTACTCGACCCACAGCCACGTCCTCTGCAGTCTAAGGGGACTCTGTTACTAGAGCCGGATAACGCTAGATAGAAGGTAACTGTTTCGCCTATATACCAAATTTTTGCGTTGATTTAAGTTTTGCCTACTTTATCTACTATTTGGTCTTCATAACTAAAGAAGAGTCCCGTTATCAGCTTAATTCTTAAAATTATTCTTGTGTGCGCTGCTTCCATAAGGCGATACAAGTGAAATTTTCGAAGTTTTCTGTCGGTGTCAAGTTAAAATGGTGGATGAGGTATCAAAAAACACAGGGTATCATTGATCGGGCTACTTCAGGAACGTGGCGGTAAATATTTTATTGGCAGTTAAAGCCAGTTTATTATTTGACTCCGAGTTTAGGGTAATAGGTGGAGTCATTAGGGTGACAGAGATCCGTGATATCTTACACTGCGTTCACAATATGGACGCTGTTTGGTTTTAAACTTTTATAGGACCAGCTCGATTGCTTATTTCTTCCTAATTGTCCTGATCCAGTTAGGATTGGCTTCGTTATGAAAACTATCTCGTACTCAAAGGTGATCTTCTAGTTTATCTAAAACTGAAATTAATAATCCAATATTTGCATCTTTGTTTATTTTTATTGTAATTAGGTCTTGAAGTTATTTAGACTCTTTTATATTTTGTTCAACGCTTGTAAAAGTATTTTATCTATATCGATATAGATAAGAGAAGTATCCTACTGAAGATCTAATAAACTTAACTGACTGTTGCCTTGGGAGTTCTTGAATTTAATGTGGTCATAACGTTGCTTTAATTTGTTGGTATTCACTCTTGCCTCAACTGATTGATTTTAAAGCTCATTCGATTTACTATGTATGTACTTTTGGCTTAGAGACAAAGGAATTCTAATTTCAGTTGTTTATAGAGGCGGTGATTTAGAATCTATGGGCTTTAAACACTTGGACGTTTATCTCCTACTTTAACGTATCTTTCTTTGATATATTGGACGGTAAAAAAGAGTTTAGAAAGAGTTACATACTTCAGATAGTCTTAATTATTGAAGTTGTCTTCGTGGGTTGTCTTTAGTGGTGGGCAAGATCCCTTATACCATTACCTAGAAGTTCTCATTTGAATCTAGATGAAGGTGACTTTAACCAACGTATTTTGGTAACGTTTAAACAGTACAACCTCTAACAGATCCGCTAGATCTGTGCAAAAATGGGCGAATCAACTAGTACAATTACAAAAAAAGACAATCAACTATAACTCAGTTTAATAATAAGAAAACGACTTGACTTCGTTAAGACTGGCGTGCACAAATACATAATGCATCTGAAGCATGCATTACAATATTCCAAATGTTGAAATTTATGGGAAAACAACCCGTATTTCTGTTGTGATACAGATAATGTAGCCGCACGATTAATTGTGCACAATTAGACACAATAGATGCTGATTTGTGTTCTCGTATTTTTTATCGGTAGCTGGGTCAAGTTCAGACTTGTAGTTAATTCAAGCGTGAAGTTCAACACGGCCGTATGTAATAACGGTGTGATGTACATTTACTATATTTATAATATTTTCTACATAAAACAAAGTCATTTAGCCATTTATAGCTTCAGCGTTTTTGCAAATTTACCCCTTACAGGCTACGATGGCTGATCCCAAAAATCATAGTGATTGTTTACTATGTATGTACATATGTCAACGAATAGGAGATTTCTGGTTTGGCGTTTAAGGATTTATTTATTCCATTTAATATAAGCCATCTGTGTCCCACTGCTGAGCAAAGGCCTCTCCCAATCCCATCCATATATCGCAAACCTCAGCCACCTGCGAACAGTTCACCAGAAATTCATCGAGGTCATTCCGTCATCTTTTCCGTGGTCTACCGCATCACCTTCTTGTAGTATTAGGATGTCACTTTGGTATTACTTTTGCTCACCTCTCCGGTCTTCCCATTTAAGGATTGCGAATCTAAATTTGTTAAGGAATAATAACAGTCTGATTAAATAACAGTCAACGAAACCTAGTAGCGTTATTGTATGTGACGATTTGAATTGGAAAGTTACAGATAAAGTTTCGAGCTTATGCTAGTCAAATAAATTAATGAGGTACGATATCATTTACCTGGGCATATGAATAAAAGTTAAGCTTATCAAGGGAAAAAATTGTTTAAGGGTCTGTTACCTATAACACAGGCATTAAGTTGTCTACATCAGGAACTGACGTCCTTGTGTTATATATATAGTCCTGTATATATTTACATTTAAATAAAACCTTACAATTGGGTCAAAAGAAAAGAATATTCGCAAAAGTTATTAATTATAATACCCTGTTTTCAGTTCCACTAATATTAAATTAAAATCGTGTATTAAGAATGTGTGTGACAATACCTCAAGCGGCGTCCGGTTTTCAACAGGGTATCTTGCGGATTCTAGTCCATTCCTTCTACCGTTGAGCTATTGTATAAACAGCCTACATATTATTAGGTTATTGTAGGCACAACTTTTGCCAATATACTCGTATATTAGGTATAACTTCACCCTAATTCAAGCGCGATACCTTACTTGTTTATTTGGGCCAGTCATATTGTTTCGTGAACACAAGTTAAGGCATTTCACCTTGTTAGGAAAAACAAACAACCTAACAATAAAATTATCCCTATTTAATATTCTACTTGGACCTAAAAATATTTTAATTATGTGCGTAATATTATGTAACCAGCTATATATATAAAATATGTTGTTTGCCTAAATAGTGAACGCGGTATGTCCTTTTTTCTGTCATTCATTAGCGATGAAATTGTATACGGATTAAAATTTTAGTATTTTCTTCATTTGCAATTTGAAAGCTAATGACTAATAAAATAACGTTTTTTTTTGCAGTCATTAGCTTAGGGTTCCGTATCCTTAAGGGAAAAGGATCACTTCGTTGTCTGTCTGTCGAGACCCTTTATCTCAAGAACGCGTTGAGGTACAAAGTTGAAATTACTATTAAATACTGAGGTCTGCAGTCGCAAAAAGCTGTGAAAAAATCAATTCTCTAAGTATACGCAATCAAAAGATTTGGCCGTTTATTTCACATTTGCAAAAGGAACCAAAACCTTACTTCGTCTTTACTTACTTACTTTCCCTTAATCTAGTATAATGAAATTTGGCAAGAAGCAATATGTTATAAGCAAAAGTGTAGAAAAAAATCTGAAAACTGTAAAATTATTGTTACATCAATGTCTTTTAGTGTCTTTGTCTCTCCGTCAGGTAAGATCCTTTTTCTCAGAAAGGCGTGAAGCTGTAAAAAACTCAACGATCTAAGTCTACGCAATCAAGAGATATGATCATTTATGTCGTGTTTCCCATACAGTACATTCGCAAAGAAAATCATAACCTATAGAGCACTTCCCGTTGACCTAAAATTTGTTATTAAGTAAGAAGCTTTATCTTGAAGTACAATCCGTAAATTTAACTCGAGGCGGATATCGAATCCACGACCCCCAGAGCGGTAGATAGGGTCAGTATCTATCTATCACCTACGTAGTAGATAATAGTCGTCCTTAATACAATCTACAAAGACAACCAAAAGTATAGGATAAGCGATATTAATAAGCGTAAAACAATATTTATGAGTATGAATAAGTAATTAATTTGAATAAGTACTTAGTAGTAAGTAACTTACATTTAATAAACGATCACTATAAATTAAATTTCCATGTTACACGGAAAATTTCCAGTCTGAAGCCCTGTTAAAACATAATAAAATATGATTAAACTTTCTACATCTTTGTTATAATGAAAATTATAACTTACTAGATGTTCCCCGCGACTTTGTCCGCGTAAATTTAAACCTGCGAAATCCCTTAGACCACTTTAGTCTAGCCCAATCATAAAATCCGTTCTTCGCGGATGTCTACTAACTGTAAATTACCTTGTTACCAAATTTCATCTCTGTAAGTGCCGCGGTTTTCGAGATTTCATGTTAGGTGTAACCTTTCGCTTTTATAGATATATATAGATTTCCATTTTATATATATGTTAAATAAACTCTCGCTATTTTAATGTAAGCAAGATTTTTTTTTTATTAAGATAAAAATGTATTCGGTTACTCTATGTATGTTATTGGCTAGAAACTAGTTAATATTATTTTTATGTCTATAATTTATTTATGTATATAACGTATTTCAGAGCCTCAATAGCTCAACGGTATAAGGTATGGACTGAAATCCGCCAGGTACCCGGTTCAAACCCCACCGCCGTTGGGGTATTGTCGCACCCACTCCTAATACAAGCTTTTTTTGTTTTCATTTTTGTTAATACATTCATAAAATCCACCCAGACTCGAGGTGGGAATCGAACCCACGACCTCGGAGAGGAAGGCAGGCCACTGCCCACTGCACCAACGGGCCAGAGTCAAACTATTGAAGTTAAACTTCTTAATATAATACTAGTGTTACCCGGTTTTACCCGGTAGTTTACCTAAACATTTTCCTGACGGAAAGGTGGCTTGCTTTATTCTATTATTGAAAAACTAGTTCTTTACCGCGACTTTATGTGCGTTTAATTGTAAGAGCCTTTAGACCTCTTTAATCTAGCCCTGTAAAATAGCATATCGCCTTTAGCGAATGTCTACTAACTACAAACTACCTCTCTGATTTCGTATTTATACGTCCCGCGGTTTTCGAGATTCCACACTAGGTGACTTGTCACATTTTTATATATAAATACCGGCTAAAAGTTTCACGCGACGTAATGTTTTCTCTATACATACTACACTATTTTATAGTAGGGCATTAAAAAAAATTACATAAGTTCCCTCGAGCGCGGCCGAATCGGAACTGACGAGGTCGCACAGCGGATATGCTCATTTGAGCATATTGTGTTCGCATACTTACTAATAATCCAGTTATTTTAATGATCTGTGGTCTTCATCAAACGTTCTTAATCACGTACAATCACTGTTACATAGCGAATATAACGCTGTTGATACATTGGTTTACACAGTGCTAGAATTAAATGTAAACATGCGCAAAGGGTGTCACGGCGAGAGAATTAATTAACAAAGCCAACTTGATTAATAGATGGTTGTAAGAGAATACGTATTTTTAGTGTTCATTAATTACTTTTATCAGAAATGTTCTAGATTTAATCTATTTATAAAGGCCAAATTTTAGACACCCGATGGCTCAGTGGCAGGAAGGATGGCCTAAACCAAACCTTCAAGTGTTTAAGAGCTGTAAAGCTGTTGTATACTTATTGAAGTTTCATCTACCTGGTGTTATTCCAGTCTAGAAGTAGGGTCCACTTAAATTGAGTTAAGATGACTGATACCGTCTGACGTCAATTTTTTTTTATATATATAACAAGGGGCAAACGAGCAGGCGGTACTCTTAAGTGACTACCGACGCCCATGGACAACTGCAACACCAGGGGGAACGCAGATGCGTTGCCGGCCTTTGAGAAATTTGTGGAATCAGTTATCAGCTTCGGTATTTCCGAACTGATACGACTTAGGGAACTTCAAGAAAGGAGCATAATCATATCTCAAAGGCCGGCTACGTTTCTGCGAGCCCTCTGGTGTTGCCGTCCATGGGCGTCATTAGTCATTTAGATGAGCCGCCTGCCCGTTTGCCCCTTGTTTTATTAAAAAACAACGTCATCCCCGAAACCTCCACAATCTCTATAATCTCACGACAAATATCACTCATATCAATCAGGAACCATTGTTTTGCGTGCTTTCGAACCGAAACACGGAGGACGTCATGTTTGAAAACCAGTGTTAGAATGGGTCACCCATCTATCAACCAGCCGCGGTAAAAACTGCTTAACCTAGCGATCGACTTATATGCCAGCCGCTAATTACACTACGACCTCCTCTTATACACATATTGAATAAACAAAAACACATTAGTGGCAAAATCTATTTCCAATATTTTTTCCTTTATAGCAAGTTAGTATAAAAATATATTTTTTTTAATATGAAAACAGCACAAGTATTTTCGTTTCAGCAAAAATTATCTCTATACATCACTTTTATGCGCCGTTAAGTGTAATATATTTATTTTCAAACAATAGAGAGCTTTCAAAATAAAAACTTTTGCGAGCGCACCAAAAACTGCAATATTCATAATAAAACTCGTGCCGGGTGCTAAAAATTGCCGTGTGCAAACTTTTCCGTTCATATTATTTGTACAATAGAACATTAAATTTGGATGGTGTTAATCAATATCGAGTCAACCCATATATATAAGTTTGCTTTTGAAAAAATGGCGCTTAACGATTCCATATATTAATTGTTAAACTTAATTTTTTTTGCAACATTGTGTTCCCGGGAACTAATAACAATAACTACTAACAAAGGATTTTAGATGACTTTTCATTTTCTTTAACTTAGACGTGATTTTTTCGTTTTTATCTAATCAAAATCTGGGGTCACGGCAGTGATGCTCCACGACGAGACAAGCGAATCGCGAGGACCGTACCGGCGGATTCGGTTGTGTAGCTTTCGGGTTGCAGCATTACACCGATTTTCCCTCGTATTCATTCGCGGATTAAAGCAATGTAGCTTAGTTTTTCATGCATGTCATGGATTTCCGCAAAGTAACGCCTGGTTCTATCAGTTATGTTATAGTCGTCCCGCAGTGTGACTTTAAATATAAATAGTTCTAAACTAATTACAAAATTAATTTTATATGAACACACATATACACATATCTTTTGTAACAATAAGAAACTGAAATAAACTATAATTTATATTATATCTCTCGGTGAGAGGTTAGGGGTATGACCCAGATGTCGTGAGATTGTCACGTGTTCACGATAGAAATGTAACTTTTACGTATTGTAAAGTTATATTTGAAAAAATGTTTTTTTTTATGTGAGCAAGGCAACCTTACATCTCCCCAAAAAGGAAATCCTATTTACCAACAAGCACACAAAATTGCGTTAATACATAACATTGTTCGACTGTTGTATTGTGTAGGTTGCAACACTTTCTCAGTCAGATCTTGTTAGCGATGAGAAAAGTCGTACTTAAGTCGTGGTAAGAACTTTCTTGTAAACCTTCCACGCACTTCCAGAAATATTTAAAAAATACTTCAATTGGTCTAGCCGTTCTTAGTCATTGCGTAACTAAGGGAAACAGGTATTTATTTTTATAAATATACATGTGAACAAAGCACTGTCTATATTTTCATCATTACTCTGTGCCACCGCGTAATACGAGTATAATAACGCCCAGTCATTGAATATAAAAAGGATGACTTTTTGCGATCCGAATTATAATATCGTTAAAAAAGATTGCATTATTTGCAACATGACTATAATGTTTTATAACTATGAACGTTGTCAAACCTACTTCGTAAATAGGTATGGTGTCAACTTTGCAACACGGATATGTATTATCTTTCATAATTAGACATCAATATAGTAATATAGACATGTATAATTATATAATTGATATCAGCACCAAGAAAAAGATACGAAGCAGACCCTGGCGGTCTGCGTCTTGGTGGTCCATTATCGAAAAAGACTTAGAGGAAAAGAACATCCTAAAATTGACAACCCAAAATGAAAAATCTTGGCACAGGCGTACAAGAAGGTCCAACCCCAAATAAAGCTGAGAAAAGGGAAGAAGAAGAAGAGTTAATAAAATAATATGCAACTTAATAAGGTCTACGATGAGGAAGAACAATGAAATTACTTTTGATACAGCCGCTAATAAAAGTGGAAACCTACCTATCTACTGTTGTAACGAGAACCTACCCACACCTACACTGTTAAAAAAGTACAGCATTGCATTTATTTACAGTCGTGCTTTTTTTTTAAAGTAGTTTTACCAGTTTCACTCTAATGCCAACCTATCACCAGAAGTTACACTTAACAAGGAATAAAGATCGTAAAGAAACAAAGATTTTATTTTTACAGGGCTATATGACACAACAGACGTCTGTTCCTAAGTTAGACAACTTAATTCCTGTTGTATAAGATACAGACGCCTGTTATACGCATTTTTTTGTAGAAAATTATAAATACATCTATACATAATACACCCAGACTCGGAGGCGGCAATCGAACCCACGATCCACGGAACGGAAGGCAAGGTCACTGTCCACTGCGCCAACGGACCAGTTTGCTATTCAGTGCATTAAAACAGGCGTTTTTTTAAACACACTGAGCATCGGTAGCTTTTACTTGTAAGACATCAATCCGGGCAGGTGTTTTTTTTTTATTTTTTTATTTTATTGTTTCGCCTTGAGGTCCGAAGTTCTTGCGAATCTAGGCATGCAGTCTAGGCACTTAACTCCAGGGGGTAGATTTTCCTTTTTATCTGTCCGATAACTAGTTAGATCCACTAGGGGATCTTATCTCTGATACTTGTCACACCCCCTATACCGTCCGTGATAGTAGTATCCTCATCCTTTTTCTCTTTTCCATCTACTTTTATATGATTTTACGCCATTTCTTCCTTTACTTCTACCTATTTCTCCAATTAGAGGTAGCTCCACGTCTACATTCCTTTTGGTTTACAACCGAATTGGGCTGGCACGTCTGCATATCAGTACCTCTTTGTCACATAAGATTGACGTGAAGTGGTGGCAATGCTGTCACGTCAAGTGATGGTGTCGTTGTCACGTTTCGTTCGGTTTATGAGAGTTCCCGGCGCCCTAAACACCTTTTTGAAGGCCGGCAACGTATCTGCGAGCCTTCTGGCGGTGTAGATGTCCAATCACATCATAACCGTGTGACGTCTGTTTGTTAACCCGTTGTCATAAAAAATAATAATGAATGAATGAATAATACTTAATTGCACACATAGAAAAATAAGTACCATACCTCACCGAGACTCCATGGCGACGTCGCCAGCTACTTATCCCAATAATTCATATTAAAATTTAGGACAGATAACTCACTCGGCGACAGTTTGGCGACGTCGCCAATTTAGAAGCATAGCCACGACTACTACTGGCTACTCCATTGGCAACCGCAGGTATCCATGGCTACTAAACCGGCCATGTCGCCACGGCGTTTCGTTGAAATAGAGCTCTAAGGATAATAAAAACAAAAATAGAACAGATTTTCGAAAGCAGCTATAGTGCAATATGACAAACTATTATTTAAACTGTATACACTAATATACTTAAAGGTATAGTTTCTTTTGGCGTTTCTAAAATAAATCTGTTTAGTTAATAACACAAAGAGACGTGCGTTGACACGCTTACAAAACGTGGCGATAATTCACTAATCTATTAATATGAATCAGTGTGGATCACACAAAGACACGCGCGATTGACGTGGCGTCTGAACTTCAACCGTGCGCATTTCATTAGCGTATCACTCCAATGGCCTGTTGACTAACCTCTACACCGATTCTAACGTTATAAGTGATATTTTATACAGAATATGCACCTTATTTCATTATTTATTTATTTCTTTAAAAAAAGTTTTCCAGCAGTTTTTTTTGGTCAACTTTAAGATACATAAAAGGGATGTTAACTAATTGTACAACTATATTAAAGTGAACACGACATTCAAAATTAAGGAGCAAAAGTAAATTTAGTTGGTGACGATATGGTATCATTAAATTAGTTCAGCATGTTTATGGATTTTTATTGTTAGTTATGTTATAAGAAGGTTATAATATTTTTACGAAAGATTTATATAATACCTGCAAAGCAATGTTATTTGTTAATACGGGGAAGAGTGGAATTAGAGCCCAATACAATGTGACGAGATGGGACGTATCTATATGTATATGTTATTTTACCGATTAACCAGCTGATTTTTTTTTTGTATAACAAGGGGCAACGAACAAACGGCATTCACTTGAGTGACTACCGACGCCCATGAACAACTGCAACCATAGAGGCAAATTTGTTGCCAGCTTTTGCATGCCCTTTTTTAAAGGTCCCTAAGTCGTATCGGTCGAAAATATCAAAGCTGCTAAATTATCCCACAGAGGAATTGTGCGAGGTAAAAAGTTTCTAAGGAATCGCACGGTTGTGGTCATTAGGACATCGGGGTGATGAGTGTGAAATTTTAAGTCTTGGGGACATTGCCTGTGCTGGTATACCGCTGCCAGTATTAGTTCGAAAAATTCGTCGAAGCTGTTACTTAGCTTTCTTTTCCTTGTAGGCGTAGATCTTTTAAACTCTCAACGGATTTTAATGCGGTTTTCATCAACAAAAAGATGTATTGAAGGAAAAAAAATTAAATTTATTTGACTGGTCCCGTGGCACAGTGGCAGTCAGTGGCTTTGTCTTCTGCTCCGGGGATTTGGGTTCGATTCTCACCTCGAGTCTGGGTGTGTTATCTATACATATATGTTTAATTATTTTTATAAAAAAAATATTTGCGCATAACAGGCGTCGGTTACTTATAACACAGGCATTAATTTGTCTACCTTAGGAACAGACGTCCGTGTGTCATATAGTCCTGTATATATTTATTTATTTTTATGTATACATGCATATTATAGTAAATAAAATAATGAACTACCTATTTACGAAGCTTTTTTCAATAATACTGTATTAAACGTTATTAAATTAAATACGCTAGATAGGTTTCACATTTTATGCAGATTAAATCATCTTGCCTTTTACAGCATTTAATTATAATGGATATATTCAATAGTAAGCCAACGTTCGAGCAGGACATCGTCTGCCGTTTCTGCTAGTAAACAATAATTGCGCCACATTTCATAATACATAGAGTATTTTCATACTGAGCAATTTTCTTAAATTTTCTTAAGTAATCTATGTTATGAGTTGTTTCCAGTAACTTCGTCCGCGTAAAATTAGGTGAAAAAATTAAGCGTGATTCCTCGATAAATGGGCTATTAACACTGAAAGGATTTTTCAAATCGGACCAGTAGTTCCTGAGGTTAGCGACTTCAAGCAAACAAACAAACTCTTCAGCTTTATATATTAGTACAGATATACTTCTCAGTTCTTCAAAACTCAATACAGAACAGGCCAGTTTTGCATAAGCCAAACCAGTTCTTCGAGTAATTGATAACAAATAGGTACAATCGCTTTAGCTAATGCTAAAGTAAGTGTAACTTTTATATCCCAAATACAACTGGTTATCTTTGATTAAATAAGCTGTGCCTTTTAATTATGCTTATAAAAATTACAGAGTAAAACAAAATAGAGAACTGCTGGATAACGTCTTCTAAATTACATCTGGATATATACTCTTCGATAGTGTGTATCACAAACATGATCGGCCTTACCATAGGGCGAACGGAGCAGCCGCTATTGACGCCGAGGCACAGAGTCGCTTGAGCTAGGAGCGACTCTTAATATGCGATTGCTTTAAATATATTTTATTAAAAAGATAAACAGGGCCATAATTGGATGTAGCTCCATTCTAAAAGCTACCTCGAGTCGCCACTCATCACATAACGCTTATTATACCAACGTATAACGGCTTCAACTGGCGACTTCACCCACGATGTATTCTTCTACTTTCATACAAACTCAATTTCAAACCCTATTTTCAACCCCTATTTAACCCCGTCCAAATTTCATATTCATGACAAACAGTAGCCTATATTCTTCTCCAAGATCCAATCTATGAGTATCTCTTTACCGAAATTTATCAAAATAAATCTAGCTAGCCCTGGCGTGAAATCTTAACAGACTTACTTTCTTATTTAAAATATTAGTAAGGATGTTTACGAGTGTATCCAAAAGTTCTAAGTAAACGTTAATTATAAATTTTTAGTTTGCGTCAAATAACTCACAGGATCCAGTCACTCATAATAGAGCCAGTCTTCCTATCATCAACCATCCTAAAATATATTATTCGATAACGTAACCTGTGAAATCATTAATCGCCATTATGTTTAAACGAAGATTGAGTGAGTTGTCACATTAATCCTTAATACTGCAACAGATCTGCCCAAATTTCAAGAAAATTTTACGTAATATTATAAAACATTGAATGTCTCAAATTTGAAATAAACATAATTAAATTTGGTTACATAATACCGTAGAGAGATCGATAACTCCCACAAAAGTTGTTGTAACCCCAAATTCCCAACTTCACAGCAGTGTTACAAACATTTGTGTATACTATTATGTATTCAATACTGACGACTACATTATTGTATACAATAATATATTAAAAGGGACTATTATCTTACAATTTTGTTGTTTGTAACGCTCTACTGTAAAGCCGGGAATTTAGGGTTATATCAACTTACGTGGGAGGTATCGAGATATCCGATATGTATTCTTTATGAAAATATAACAAATTTGGAAATTAAGAATTTTTATGCGAGTTCATTGCCAGGTCGTCACGTTAGCCGCCAAACATCTACAAGGCTGCGGCTGATTAACACACCATTCTTTGATACGAGGAAAGTTTTTAATCCGTAATATTTGTAACCTTATGGCAACAAGCAGTGCATAGACATACAAAGACTAGCTTAAGTATTGCATATTTATTGGAATAGTGCTTTGAATTCTATAATAGATGACAATATGTGCTCAACATTACTATCGTATATATTTACTATTCCGTGTCGTGCGTCAGAGCGCACGGCGGTTCGCCGACGCGTACTATAAAGTAGGTAGTGGACGGTGGCCGACGTGTGCGAGAGCGTGCGGTCGGTGATGCACAGACGCTATCATTATAGCGGTGCTCTTAGGAGTACCATTCGAATGAGCGAATGTTTTCCATGTACATCTGTTTTGTTGATACGGACGTTGGTTTCTGTCATGTATTGACTTCGGTCATTACAAAGTACGTCTCTCTACTTAGCCGCTGGACTGCTGAATTGGTACTGGTGGCTAAAACGGTGTTCGTATGAATATCGTCTGCCGTAAGTTTGAATTATACTTAATGAGGGTAGCTTTACCGGGTGCTGTTATAATGAATATTAAACATATTAAACAATTATAATTATTATTTTTATTTTATTTCTATCCTTTATACACTTATTCTAAATACATTTTTAAATATTAGTATAAAAATAAAAACATTTAAAAAAAATAAAAAAATAGATGTCCGCCGGCGGCGGGGCAAAACCTCAAGCCACCGGTGGTCAGGGGTCCAGAGAGAGGAACCTCCTCACTATACGTGCCGTCTCAAGCAATACTTCCCTCTCCTGCCTAGCCAAATCCGGTATTATCCTACTAGTCCGGCTTTAGATGTCCTTTCTAATAAGAATATATGATAGTTCTTGACAAGCCGAGGACTTTTAGGCGGGAATCAGGGCTTTTATCTGTCAAGGGTCAATTCTAATTATGTTATGTTATTATGGGAATTAGTAAAAGGAAGTAAAATAAGAATTATTGTATTGTTGTCGCCAACATTTCTTACATCCTTTTTCGCAAGGAAGACTAGTAGAACTAGCACATAAGAAGTACACAGTCGTCAAACATTAAAGAAAAAGGGGACATTATGGAATAATGGCGGGAATTAGGGGCTTTTAATCTGTCAACTGTCAATTGTTGTTGTTATGTCATTAGAGAAATCAGTAAAGGAAAGGAAAATAAGAATTATTGAATAAATAACTAATCTGAACGATAAATCGTTGTGTGGCGGAGTCCAGCCAGTATTATATAGCGTAAACATATTCTAGTTGTATATATTCTAATAAAGATGTTAACAGTGATTGTCTTCTCTTTATAGTATAGATGAATAATCTGAACGATAAGTAGTTGTATGGCGGAGTTCAGCCAGTATTACATAGCGTAAACATATCCTAGTTGTATAATATTCTAATAAAAATGTTGAAGGTAATGGACTCAGCTTTTATGTTCAAATCGGACTGGTTGTTTTGAGATTAGCGCGTTCATACTAAGAAACGAACTCTACACTTACTAGCTTTATACTTTTAGTGGAATTTGCACCAGGATAATTTGAATAAGTCACGTAAACAAACGGTAACCATGGCAACAGTTCCGGGTGACCGCTAGTATACAGCGGCCATCTGTTACCACCTGGCTGTGACTGATGGTTATTCAAATTCGGATTCAAAAGATGCAATTCAAAGGGGTTTTTACAAGCTGTTTTGGT
The DNA here is from genome assembly GCA_024363005.1 of Charaxes varanes. Classification (NCBI taxonomy): domain Eukaryota; kingdom Metazoa; phylum Arthropoda; class Insecta; order Lepidoptera; family Nymphalidae; genus Charaxes; species Charaxes varanes. The sequence goes on along the minus strand of JANCMC010043217.1, from coordinate 17,476,761 downwards.
TCGTTTAAGGTTATGGCAGGGAAGCGAACGTTTTCAAACTCAGTCAAATCGAAATTCGTTTATTCACTTAGGTCATTTAAAATACTTTAGGAAGTCATTTTAAGCCTATTTTTAATAATAATGTGTGATATTCTGGGTAAAATCATGTCTATAATGGAGATCTTTTCTCCTTTAGTCACATCGCTCGGAGAAGACCAGACAACCTATCCAAATTAAAGGTAGTAGAAAAGGTTGAGAGGAAAAGACCAAGAAGGCTCTCTCCTACTCACTGGTCTGACCAAATAAGATATCTTTTACGACTTGACATTCCAACGGCCATGACAGATAGGCCGAAGACCGAGTAGCTTGGAAGCGACTGGTACAGGTCTCCATTCGGTCGTATCAGGACGAGCACGACCTTCAGTAATTGAAGAAAACGAAGAAGAAGCAGAAAGAGGATTTTTAAAAACTACACCTGGGCTGCAGGTCCCTTTCTGCAGGTCATTGTTATGTTTCCTTCCCTTGCACGCGTGACTTCCTACCCTTGCCTACACGGTGAATGCATGGAATGGTAAGAAATTTTCCTAACAAAATTTACCACTTCGTCATAAAAGTTGGTTCGAGAAAAAGCGATTTCTGTTGTTCTTAAGTCGTATACATTCTGAATATAAATAGATGAATATAGATGTTAGCGAAAAAAAAACTACGCAGTGTGTATGGTATATATTAAAGTAACGATATAAACTGGATTAAAACCTTAGAAATAGGTTAACGTTAAAACAGTGTTGTTCTACTAAAAATACGGATTCATGTCAAGGAGCCGATCTTTTATGAAACCTATTCATACATTGTTACAAAAACGTAGTTGTGAAGACAACATAGTCTGTAAACCGTGCATGTAAACAGTTTGGCCTGTTGGCTCTGTCGGCAGCGATCCTGCCTTCCGGGAAGCGGGTTCTATTATCAAATCAAATCTCATTTATCCAATTAGGTTTTTTACTGAACCTTGTGAAAGTCATTATTAGCATAAGTTTTTCAAATTTTTAGCATAACTTTTTTCAAAGTTTTGCCATATTAAAAAAAAATTAGCATATATTTTTTTTAAATATTGTTTACTATTCTGGTGATAATATATTCGATTTAGAGCTAATTTAATGAGAACACCTCGTGCCCTATACTAAGAAGAACCCGCAACAAACTTAACTTATTTCTGAGCAATACTTAAGACATACTTAATGTCTAACAGGGCTGCTTCGGAATTTAAAAGATTATTATTATTGGAAATTTTGAGAGGGATAAAGATAGACCGAAACTCCGTTTCGTGTCTTTATTTCAGAGTGCCACAATTCTCATCTCTAAGGCATGTCCATTAGTATATGTCTATGGTACACTTAGTACCGATTGACGGATAGGATTTTTATTAAAATTAGGGGCAGCCGGTTCACCAAGTGTAAACTTTAGCTAGTTCGCTTCCATATTTTTATTTAACATAAAGAACAATTTGCACACTAAAATGCTTTTATTACTCAAAGTAGAACATAAACAATAAAACATTTATTTTAATCAAATTCCTCATATTTCATCAACCATCAGTCAACCCAATTCCTCTTTGAACACCTCCATTTGGCGAAAACTTTCTTAAGTGATAGCCAAAACGCGTCGAACAATGAAATGTCACCTGGTGTTGCCAACACAAGTAACCTCCGACGCATTAACATGGACATCTGCACCTTCAGGAGGCTCGAAGACGTAGCGCCGGCCTTTAGGCCTTTAGGAGGGGTTTAGGCTATCGGGAACTCGCACAAACTGAACGAAACGCGACAACAATACTTAATGCGACTGCTTTGCCGCCACTCGACGTCCATGTTATGTGAGACAGAGACAGAGGTACAGTACCCGGACTCGCTGTCTCAGTTTGCTTGCAGACAAAAAGGACTGCAAACGAGGGCATTACCTCTAGTCAAATTTTACACTGCTCAGGATTTGATAATACGGAGAAATTACTATAATAAAAAACAGATTCTGCCATGAGTATATTTAAGCATATATAATAATATTTATATTGATAAAAATAGCTTGCTACAATTTTTTGGAACAGACTTAATGCATTCGATATAGAATAAAATTCACATGTTACTAATTAAGAAGGAAACATGCCAGTCATATACTTCATAACTACATGTTTCAGTTATATTTACTTCTTTCTTAGGGTTCCGTACCTGCAAAGAAAAAAAGGAACCCTTATAGGATAACTTTGTTGTCTATCTGTCTGTCTGTCAAGAACTTCTTTTTAGGTATACATAGAACTAAAAAGTTGAAATGAATACCAATTATTAAAGTCCACAGTCTCTGGAAACTGTGAAAAATATTGTACCTTTAAGTGGATACAATCAAAGGATATGGCAGTTTTTGTCAAATTTCCGGAACATTTGTAAAGGGAACTAAAACAAATGGGGTATTTTTCACAGGCTTAGAATCCTGAAATTTGGCAAGAAGCATCTTGTAGCACAAGTATAGGAAGAAACTACTATGAATTTGTTACATCAGTGTACGTTGAAAAAGAGTCCTGTATGTCAGACTGCCAAGAACCATGTAGATGTAAAAAGTTAAAACTAATACCAAATACTAAGATCTGTAATCCCTTGAAGCTGTAAAAAAATCAAAAATGTGGTCATTTATGTTGCATTTACTACTATTACATTTAAAAAGGAAATTAAAACTTATAGGTTCCTATTGATCTAGAAATATGAAGTTTGGAAAGATGGTATATCTTGAAATACAAGTATAATAGAGAAAATTCTGAAAACTGTAAATTTGTGAAAAAAAAATAATTGTGGTGACTTTGCCAAATTAAAGGAAACCTTAGGAAAAGTATAAATATTAAAATAACCTGGTAATGATTTTTGTATGGTACAGAATCCAGTGTCTGACTTACACTTGCCTGGTTTAAGTAAGTATCATAGAATATCTAAGTTCTGTATCTTTTCCAAATGTTGATTATGAGAGTACTGTTCTTCTAAAACTGACCATCAATGGTCCTTATTTTTTCTAAGGTCTATAAAAATTTGCCTGATTTCAGACAGCACACCCGGTACATCATTTGTTTCTTGTAATTTCTTTTGAAGATCCTTGAATGTTTTAAATGTTGGATTTACACTTTTCACTAAAAAATAATTAAAATATCAGTTACCATATCTATATTACCTATATATTTTAGTTTATCATAAAAGAAATGAAATAAATATAATGATCACATCACATAGCGATAGAAAATTTTAATCTTGTGTATCTTTAGAAGTTTGAACACAGAATACTTTGCATGAGAAACTAAACTACTTTGCTTTAATCCGCGAATGAATACGAGGGAAAATCGGTGTAATGCTGCAACCCTGCAAGCTACACCACCGAATCCGCCACCAAAGCACAGCACTACACTGACTTTCCGATGTGCCTCAACGCACGTTTCGCTTTTTCGTGAAAGTATTAACATTGTGCATAACTCCAGTTTGTCGGCTGGGTTTGCAACAATATCTGTATGTGTGCAAGTATGTGAGATGTTCGTGTGTATGTAGTGTGTCCGTGATCAAGAGCACGTGTATGTATTTATGTGTTCGTGTGTGTGTTTATTTGACTGATGTGTTATACTATATTGTGTAAATTGAAAAAAGAAAAAAAAATGCTTAATATGGTGAGATTGAGTACAATTTTAGATATAAATTATTCACATTTTAGAAAGAGCAGCAACGCATCTACAAGCCCTGGTAGCGCAGTTGTTAATGGGCGTCGATAGTCGGTTACAATGAGGTGTACAATCTAGGATTAGTACCAGGGTCCGCTTAGTTTAAGAGGATGTGGCTAAGAGGTGAGTTAATATGACGGACTACGGACTGACGTCATCCCCTAAAACCCCATAATCTCTACGATCTCGCGACTAATATCACTCAATGACATGACATGAAACAAAAATAAGGTGGAATATCTGAAAACCAGTGTTAGATTTGGTCACCCATCTATCAACCGGCCGCGGTAAAAGTTGCTTCACCTAGCAATCGAAATAAATGCCGACCACTGATTAAGGCTACAACTGCCTCAGCTTATTGGCAGTTGTCATAAAAAAATGAAACCGTGATCAGATACTTCAACTTCGTAATCAACATCTAATAAATTATTTTCATCGATAAAAACTGAAATATCTATCAAATGGCCCATTACTTTTAACGTTTCTAGAAGAGGGTAATGCGCTAAAAAGAGGGTACTGAAGGGTGATACTAGATAGGGCGAACACGGCTCCTTATTTCGATAACGCCCCCCATGCGGCGTTCCATCGAACGTTTTAATATTTTCCAAAAGATAAACACGTGTAAGGATAAAATCAAATGCGGTTATGGTTGGGGGATAAAAAATGGATAGAGCTGATAATTATTTATAGAGCTACATATTTTTTAGACATGAAATGACATAGAAATTAATAGTGGTAAACCTGTGAAGTCATGGCGGTCACTTTGTATGAAATAGAATAATAATGAAACCATTTATTCAATTTTTTTCGATTTTGAACTATCGAACAGCATTGAATCGCTTTGAATTGTGATACTGCGTATTAATGAAGCAGGCTCCGCCGAAAAATGGTACAAAGGCAGTGAAAAACTACTACACCGGAATATTGTTCGAAAAGTTGACGCTTTGAAACCTAGCGCAAGTGTTTTGCATCCCCAACCAAGCATACTGAACACCTACGCGTTAAAGGATTTATATCTCAAAAACATTGGTAAATTCCTTTAAAAAATACTTTATTCGGTACTCTGTTCTGTGTCCAAGAGATAGCCTCCATAGCTCAACGAGAAGTTGGCTGGACTCGGCAGAGTTCAGACCCTGATCGCGTTAGAAGTTATTTAATAAAGTAATAATTGATTTATTGGTTCATTAATTACTTTTTCCTAGCATCATGAATAGTTTAATACCCGACTAAAGTCGGGTGTTATTTCCGTAATCACTTATAGTTAATTTATGCTGAGTTTTATGGGAAACTAGTATTTGTACGAAAAATATTGCTACTGCTAATGCCATCTGTGGACAAATAGCGGATTTATTTTCTTTTTTTAAATAAAATGCTTTACATATTTTCTTGCGCAATAGGTAGGCTAATTTCCCTTCCAATAAAGCGTATCGCTTTTGTTATAAATTGGCACTACGATTACCCAGCATGGTCAAGAATCGAATCAATCACCTCACAAATTTCAGCGTGCCCTTCTATCCGTTGACCTATCGAGTCATTTTATAATGATGTACATAACCTTCATATATTTTATAAGTATTTTTACGGTCAGCAATTTCAATATAATCGCCAGGAGAAACATTACGGGTTAAAGTGGAATTTACTAGCTTGACGCTTTCCCCTGGGTGAAACTACAAAATGGTGCTTTATTGACGTGTTATCGAGGCGACGTGAATATTTCATTATTTCTATGCGAATAAAACCTTTTTAGTAAGAAAATATATTTAAGGATATTTTCGATTAAGTAAAATGTAACAGGATGGCCCAGCTTGGCTCGGATAAAACATTGTTTTCTAAATGTGAAACTTAGATGGATTAATCGACCCCTGAATACTAAATTTCATGAAAATGGTTGAAGCTTTTATTAATAGTAAGTTGAACCGTGTGGGTGTGTGTGTGTGTGTGTGTGTGTGTGTACGCGCGCGTGTGATTGTAAAATTTGTGTATTTAAAATAGATATACAATTCAGGAACCTTAACCAGACTTGTCGCAGAAGTGAGCGCGTCGAAATGCGTATATAGATAGACGTATATAAAAACACATAAACCTAAATCTTTGTCTTTTAATATCCTTTTATGAGGTTCATTATGTTTAAGAATATTAGAGAAGTTTTCATTTCCAAAAATAAGTGTATATAATTAAGTAGAAAATATATCAGAGTTAAAACTTAATAATTAAATTTTATTTTTGAAATGACTTCCAATTGGTACATTTATAAAAATATTAACTGTGCCCGCGACTTTGTTCGCGTAAAATTAAGTAAAAACAATAACTTCAATTTTAGCATGATGATATATAGCCTCCTCGATAACTGGAGTATCTAACCACCTGTAGTTCCTGAGATTGCTGCGTTCAAGTAAATAAACAAACAAACACTTAAGCTTTATATGTATATTAGTATAGATTACACATGTTAACAAAAGATTAATATATCATGGCGTTTAATGTTTTCACCTAATTTTACGCGGAGAAAGTCGCGTACACAGCTAGTATGTTGTATACACTAAAAAATGATAAGATTTGGTTACATTAAAAGACGCATTGACGTCTATAAATACACTTGTTTCAAATCAAAACGTTTACTTATTAGTAAACTGGTGTCGGTTCGTACTAGGCTGCACGTGCGTCAAGTGGCTAACCTTGGCATGCGGATACAAACGTCTCATCACCTAACAACGCTATGAAAGACAGTTTGAAAAATCCGAAGAGCACACCTCATAACGCCAGCCTGTGAAATTTAGTTTTTTATTAATTATAAATAAAATATGGTCCACAACGTCCCGGAACGGTATTATCTGGAGAAAGAAGATTAGGGGAGACAACCCCAATTAGAAATGAGATAAAGCCTGAAGAATGATTCATTAAAATTAAACGATATCAAATTACATACGCATTTTCAATAAGAAACAGCGAGCTAAAGCTAATAAAAAAAATAGTTGACTGTTTCGGACGTGATCGTGCCAGATCCACACACACAGATATCCGGGCGTCCAAAAAAATATTTCATAATTAACTATTTGTATACTAAATAAAATGAATATTTTCTCGAAGTATCAAAAGTGTTAAAACACCTCTTTAAACTTAAACTGTGCGTATTAATATTTTTTAAGAAATGTCACACTACAGGGATAGGGTAATTTTTAGTTCAGGAAATCGCTCGATGTTGATTAAATGAGAGTAAAGCACTTCACAAACGCTTGGCGTTGTGAGGCATGCAGTAGATATAATAGGAAGATCACCAGATATTGATTAAGTGAGAGTAAAACACTTCACAAACGCTTCGCGTTGTGAGGCGTACAATAGATATAAAAGGAAGATCAGCTCCAATGTTTAATCCTTACTGATATTATAAATGTGTAACTAAGTCTGTCTCTTACCACCAAAACCATTGAATAAATAGTGATAAATTTCGGCATATAGACAGATCAGACTTTGGAGAAAGACATAGGCTACTTGTCGCGAAAATGATACTAGAAAGTCATGAAATGAGTGAATATATTCAACTTACGAGGAGAGTGCTCCAGGAGAGGGGAGGGAAGCTTTGCCCAGCCAGGCCCAGCCCAGGATATTACAGGCTAATTAAAAAAAATAATTACATAGCAATTGGCACGAGCATCATTCCCGTGGTGTGTAAATTTAATTTAAAAAGAAAGAATACATTCATATCTGCACGTGAATTTATAAATTTCACTTACAATTACTTTAATAAATTTTATTAGCTTTATATTTATTTAGGCAAATAAACTGACCAGCTTAGATATAGATTGGTCAGGAAGATTTTTCTTGACTTTTGACTGCATAATCATGTTTAGTAATTAGCGGGTTTTGATTAAAAATTGGGCGGAGAAAAAACCTCAAGGGACGGAATTTAATATAAATTATTCATCTTGATACCTTTTTACTTCATCCTCTTAAAGCCAGATTAATATAGCCACGATGAATTTAGACGAAACTAGCAGTCGACCGTGACTTTGGGGTCATCTTTAAATTACGTCACAGGTTAACAATGAGGGGGGGGGGGGGGGCCAATTTCTTAAGGCAAGAGAGCGGAAGGGGACACGTCGGAAAAGTATGTAAAAAAATGCCCAACCACCTTTTGTTAGAAGATAAATCCTATTATTTTTAAAAATCTCACAAGTAAATAAAAGCTTGTCTCGGCGAAGAGAATAAGAGTGGAGGAGATATTGGCAATGGTACCTGGATGCACTGGTCCAATTTGGCTGCAGACCAAAAGGACTGCAAGCGTGGCACTACCTTATATCATATTTGAGCAATTATTAGAAATAATGGAAGTTGCTATTTAACAGGCCAGGTCAATTTGAGAATGCACTTTCTTATATTGTTCAGAGCCATAAAATTATAGTGCCCATATAATATGAGAATGAATTGGAAACATAAATATGTATATGTTTAAAGAAATGATTTCTGAAAGTATTAAAAAACACAGTATTACGAGCAGACACAGTATTAGGACCATAAAAAAATCCCACTATAAACTTTCTTATCAGATTGTGATATTTATGATCTATGATAACTAAAGAGGGTCAAAAATTATCAGTTTTATAATTATTTAGATCATACTAGGGATTTAAATAGTGATAGATATTTTATACAGACAAAAACTGCTTAGTCTTAGATTTAAATATATAAAACTAGGTCATGAAAACTAACCTCAATTGTGACTCCATCCTCAGAGTCCTCAACATCAGCATTTACATATGTAGATACCAAAAGCACCAATGCAGTGCTAAATAACACCCGCCGGTAAATCATCATCTGAAACAATGCACTTGTAACAACAAAAGAGTAAATGTTTCACCGTAATATGAACATAGCCCATGCCACGAACTCTTCTAATTAGATTAAAAGACAAAAACCCAAAATATACTGCTATTCCCTAGCGCTACCTCAACGCAGACCGGAACGGATATCCTCAATAAAACAAATGAAACTAGGGTGATATTATGCTATAAAACTTTTCGGCATCCTAGCTATAAAAAAATATAGCATTTTATATATTGCATACCTTTTTATTTAAACCACAATAAAGATATATGATATTTATGTTTCACTTGGTACTGGAAATGTGACCACTAAAATTATAATTCGACTAAAAATGCAACTATAATAAAACCTTTAGCCTATTATATCCAGAAAGTGAGAACATGAGAATTCAATTTCAATGAACCTTCGATCATTGAATTGTGGAATTCTCTTTGATTTGACGGAAATTGGGAGTTTTAGGTTAAAAGTGATTGCGATTGGTGGACTTATACGATAGAAATAAGAGCATACTCAAAGTAACCAATAGCAAGCAAACAGTTGTCAGTGGTTGTCAGGATAGCGAATGACATTTAATTGTTAATAATTAAAGAGCAAAGAATATAAACTGTAGCCCATGACACAAACTGCAAAAGGTTCACTAAAATATATTGTCTTTTTGTTAGATAAGATTTTAAAATACGTTAAGATCATGATGATTATTTTCAATAAAATTTATTACCATACCATTATTCCGCCGGTGTGCGGAAAAATTTTAATAGGTTTATGATACACTGGTCATGTATCTTAATTACTTTTGTTAAATATTTTTGTAGGTGTGAATTAATTAAATAATTTAACATTCTTTTATAACATACTAGCTGTACCCTGCAACTACATCCGCGTGGGCCACCCTTATCACTTAAAGGTTTTAAAAATAGTTTATGACCTATTCTCGGACCTACCAAATACACACAATTTTTTTTATAAGAATCGGTTAAGTCGTTTCGGAGGAGTTTGGCAACAAATACCGTGACACGAGAATTTTATATATCAGATTATATCATTATATTTTTACGGATACATAGAAAGGGCCATCGTAGCTCATTTTGAGGAATTAGGGCTCACAAGAATATCAAGCTCTATTTTAAATTGAAAAACTTGTTCTGTCTAAATAGAAAAAAAAATACGAATAAGAGTGATTTCTAGAATTTTCCTTGTTTTAAACTTTTCTCAACGAATTCACTTGACTCAAAACTTCTACGTTCATGATATCATATTTTCGCTATTCTGGTGGATTTTTAAATTAGCTTACTTTTTCAACTTTTGTTTAAAAACTTAATTCTTCTTATCTCCACCCTCCATACACATCATGTTTGACATTTCTCTCAGCTTATAAATTTATTTGTCAACGCAGTAAATGTCAGCTCACAGCTGTCTGAACTCTTGAATTTTTTTGACGTGTTTTGACAGAGTTGGCAGTTGCAGGTCATTAGTTTTTATCATTAGTTTCTTATTTAAAATTCAAAGGCGATCACATATCTTACACATTCAAGCATATTCGAATAGAAAACCTAATCCAAAGCTCGACCGGAAACGATGATATTCCAAATCATTTGTTATCGGCCGATCGGTGCGTACATGCAAATAAATTTCCCAACGCTCCTCGATGCATGCATCCAGCTATTTATGACTTCCTCATTGGCGACAAAACACCCATAATTGAGCGATCAAACCAACTCCATAACTCGCACCAAACTATCAAATTTCAATCTAACAATGCACCAAAGAAATTTGCTCCTTTTTAATACAACTCTTTTCCACTTTTTCAAAGCCGTATTGGATAGAAAGAGAAGGGGAGATTGGGACACGAAATTTGTTTACAAGATGAGCGAGCAGGTGGATATAGTGACCACCGGTCACTTGGACTATCAAATTACCCATAGGTCGTGAGTCGATGTGAAATTTATAGGCCCTATAGATGCTTGTAAGAAGTAACGCGGTAAACTGAAATGCCATGAGAGTCGACCGTTATAGGTATAGAGTAGTGGTCATTGACGATCGTGTGAATCGTATTAATTTGAATTGTAATCGATGAATATTGTGAGGACGTGGGGTCAGTGCTAAGGGCAACTGTTGCTATTGTTACAGTGGCCTGTTCAAGGCGTTTCCATTATTCGGGATCAGAAACACAAGAATCGAACGATTTCAAGTAAAACACAGTCAAACCTTGACATTTGTATACCTAATAATACCGCACATGGCGAAGGAAAATTAAGTAATATTTCTTTTTCAATTATTTAACGTAAAGTTACGAAGAAGAGGATATGGAAAAGTTTTGGCGACTCTTAATTTGAATTCACAATATTTCCAACATTAACTAAAATGATGTTGCAGATAAACACTTGCAGTGTGGAAACCACTATTAAATAAACTATGTAACACATACGAGATATTAAAATGTTTCGCAAATTACTTGGCTCTATGCTTGGCTTAATGCTATCTGCAAGAACTAAGGTGTTAAAGGATTGGCCCCTGTGTGCAGCATTGTCAGCAAACCAATTTAAAAAATTGCCAGTTCAAAATAAGGTACTAATTATAATAAAAATGTCTAGAAATTATGAACAAAGATCTTAAAAACAATGTGCGCGTATATGTTTACGGCTTCATTTAAAATTTATAATATAATTCTTTCATTTATACATTTGAAATAAAAAGAAAAAAAAAACATGTTATTCTGCCAATTCCCTAGCTTGATTTGAAAAAAAAAACACAAATGGATAGACTGGTAATGGGTTAGCGAACATAAAACTATATGACCAAAAAAATTACGAGTTTCGTTTAGATAATATTTCTTGAAGGTTTAACTGTTTTAGAGGTAATAAATTGAACAAACAACGAAATCTATAAATCGCTACATATAAACAAAATCCGAGCGCCCGTCTGTGATTTTAAATATATGTAATTTTTTGTAAGTTGATAACATATCCAAATTGTATTACTTTTTAATTGTTTTATCACTTTTTATTCGGGTTTTCCTCATAGAAACTGTACAATGTGTGAATTTTAAGACAGCGTGGGTTAATTATCAAGGAGTTTATCAATTGACTATAGTCCATATAGTACAATTCGAAATGATATATGCCACAATCACAAGTATCAGCTAGTACCCAGCATCTATTCCCAGTCTGAGATATAAAATAGACTGTGAGGAAAGTCGTAGACACCAACTAGTATATGATGTGTTGTAATGGGGTCCAGTTCGTAGCGAGTTTAGCCGATCTAGGCCGATTCGGCGCGCGCTGGCCGCTCGTAAATTCCGTCCGAGTCGCAGCATGATGTCGTCTTGCATTGGCTAGATACCTTATGGCGGCCATTAACTGATTACCTCTCCGGCCATTCTCCAAGAAATATCCCCGTTGATTAGATTATCATCTGAGGCTATATAATTTCTCTTTTATATCACTAAATCATATATGAATTCGCTCGGTTTTATCTCTTTCTGTTCATTAGCGATTGATTTCCTCAAGTGTGTTACTTCGATTTTCGAAACAGTTATATCACAAAGTATATATATATATATTTTTTAATCAATATTAGGTTCATAGGTAATGTAAAATTTATTTAGTGTCCCTATGGGATAATAGATTCGATTAATTATTCTTCTTTATTAACACTATAATAATAATAATAATAATAATAATAATTGGGCAGCGCATCTACAGGCCTTCTGGTCGTGCAGATGTCCATGGGCGCCGGCAGGAACTTCGGTGCCTGCTGCCTGCTCGCCTGACGGATGAACTCGAACCCACGATCCCGGAGTGCAAGGCAGGATCGTTGCCAACTACGCCAAAGGGCCAGTCAAAGTATACCCTGGGAGCATACTATATTTCTCAATGCTTATTTTAATGTAGATTTAGGTTAAACTTTAATACAAATAAGTTTTGTACGTGCAGTGCAGTGCAGACACGACTAAAACCAATCACAGATATATTTGTACAAATAATTATAAACAAACCATATTTATCACACGACATACATTATTAGAAATATTATTTACAGCCATTATTATATAAATAGAACAAGACAGTAAATCCCAACATACTCATTATTTCACGGAATTATGAGAACTGTAAATTGCGGCTATTCGTCCAGTGTAATGATTTAGAATGGTATCACTGGTTTTTTTTTTTGTATCAAATCGTAAAATCGACGGTCTGATACGTTGTAATCGAGATATATATACAATTCAATTGTGAAAAGACACAATTTTTTTTAATGTATGATAGGCAAGCGCTTGACTGCAATCACACCTGGCGAGTAGGAATGATGCAATCTGGGATGTAGCGCGCTTACCCAGAATATTAGGCATATTCACTCTTTTTTTTTTTAAGTATTTATATTATATTTGTCAGGAAACACCTGGTAGCGGGGAAAAAGACAATAACAATGCAGTAATGCCCTATTTAAAATTGTTCTAATGTAAAAATGAAAGATACTTTGGTGATAAACAAAGTATAGGAGAATAACGCTATAATAAAAAGATAAGCATTTTAATGCTTACCTTTTTTATTACACTAAGTGGACCATGGCTGCTGAAATTTGGCTTCAGTATCGCCAATTTTCATACAAATTTACAAAAAACAATATTACTTTTTTTATTTTTATTGCCTTTTCCTCTTTGCCATTTGCCTTTATATCCTTATTATCTATCCCTTCCTTTAATCCTATAATCCCTTTTTTACTACTTAATTAGAGGCAACGTCACACTTGTAGTCGTTTTAGTCTGCATCGGAATTGGGCCGACGTATTCGGGTACCAGTACCTCTTTTTCTTATAAGATTGACGTGGCGGCAATGCTGTCACGTCAAGGGATGGTATAGTTACCGGTGACCTAAAGCAACACATCTGCGAGCCTTCTGGCGGTGCAGACGTCCATGGGCGTTGGTAGTCACTTAGATGATGACACGCCCGCTCGTTTACCCATTGTAATAAATTTAAATATATATGTATTCATTTTTGTTCATAGAATTTTCTTTCATACTTTACCAAAACTATCGGCATTAAATTCCAATTGACAAAAGATAAAACCAATTCATCTTTAAAAAAGTGCGTTAAAGATAATATAGGCATAAATACAACAAATCTCTGTCCTCCCAGTTATCTTGTAACCACAATTATTTATTTATAAAGCTAATTTCCGGACCGGATAATATTAAAGGGAATTCCTAATTATTATATTATAACTATGTTCTCGATTTTCCTTCTAAAGCGGTATAAATTCAAGTCGGCCTAATCAAAGCATTTACTTCATCGTCAGGATTTGAGGGAGTATGGTGTGATGCTGCTCTGATCTTCTAGAAGATGACAAAGGTATCGCTTGCAGTCCACAATGGCTCCGGATGCGGAGGACTGCGAAGAGGTGAGTTCTACTAGAACTCGGTGAATTGAATCTCTTTAAGTGAAATAAACAGACTTTTCTCTAAGTCTTTTATGAAAAAAAGATAAATCTCGTAAAGATACTAATAGTAAAATTTTTACATAAAAATAAATAACTCAACGGTCAAAGAAACTTTACGTACAGATGATAGAAGGGAGCCCTATATAATAACATAAATCATACTTCAAATAAAAGTAAACTGCTACTTAGCTATATCGTATTGTCAGGTGGAGAGGCTGAATGGGGATTACCAAGAAGAACCGATACATCAAGGCAGGCGAATCCTACCAGATGAGCCCCCACCCGCGCAGGCATGGACAGAAAATGAGGACTTAGGTCCTGGACCTAATCCCACAATCTCTCGGCTGAACCGATTTCGAAGATTCTTTTTTGGTGTATTTTTTATTGTCAGAAGAAGGTCCTTATGCTTAAATCTTTAAAACTACGCAACGGATTTTGAAGCGGTTTTTTAAATAGATTACAACACCCGAACTCTGAATTTTTCGCTTATAATTAAGTTTTGAAGTCAAGACATTTTGTAGGACACAAACACCAACATAGCGGTATAGCGTGACTTTGGTCGTTAGCGCCTTTCGTAATGTTCCTCGCTCAACAGCCAAGAATTATAAAAATTCTGTAACAGTACTGAAATTTGTAACGTATACTGTAATCCCTCATATAACACGGTAGATGTTTTCCGCGTTATAGGAAAACGAGTTGTAGGATTATTCTCGTACAACGCGTTTGTAATGGACATATGTGTGCGTGACTTGTTTTGCGTGTCAACATTTTGTTGACGCGCAAAACGTCAACGACCCGCGCCGCGCTACCTTTTAAGTTTTATTTACATTGCGGTTTGATGTAAAAATATTGAAGTAATTTTGTTTCTGATTTGAAATCAAATGGACATAATGTAATATTATGTATATTGTAAATCTATCAATTGAAATCAGTACATAGTAAAAAACAAAGTCGCTGTCGCTGTCTGTCCGTCCCTATGTATGCTTAAATCTTTAAAACTACGCAACGGATTTTGAAGCGGTTGTTTTTAAAAAGATAGAGTGATTCAAGAGGAACGCTATTACTAAGCTAAAAAGTAAAGGATATTTGCTAGCTCAAAGGGAATAATTATATTACACATTATTGAAACTACAAATACGTAATGAAATTACAAATACGCTTTTGATGGATCCTTCTGTAAGTGCATAAATTATTTGATTGTCTGGAAGCTAAGGACAGTCATTCAGCGATAAAGGAAGGTTTTAAGAAAACATTTTTTTTTGTTTGTTTCACACGTTAAGATACAAATCTTATAAAGTATTTTATTCACTGTTACTGACAGGTTCAATAAACTTGATCGTGGTTCCTGTTGGATGCGCGCTATCTGGGGTGGTCACCACGCCGTTGGGCCGCAGACGTGCTATGCAAATGGTCAACTTGCCCTTCTTCATCGCTTGGTTGCTGTTCCACTTCTCCACAAACACTGGTCACTTGTACGGCGCCTTATTTCTTACCGGACTAGCTGGGGGATTACTAGAGGCACCAGTAAGTAAGTTCTTCTATAGTTTTTCCTTTATGATAAAATTTTATGAAGCCTTGATACGTATAATCATCTAAATTCATTCCTGAATTGATTTCAACTAAGTTCACGAATGAATCCAAGTTAAATTGACCAATAATTGATTCCACTACTTGATTCAATAATCAAATTCTTATTACAATTACTAAGTTAATTAAATTTTCCCTCTATGCTTGGAAAGTAAGTTGTGAGTTGATAATAATTTTTGCTGATATCATTCAGCACGCCATGCTGTTTATAGGCGGTTTATGGCAGCAAACGTAAGCAAAACGTGCCTAGTCCTGTGGCGAGACTAAAAAAAGGATCAAAATAAACGGCTATGTAAAGACAGCATTTAATTTAGGAAAAAATGAAATACAGCACTTATGGTGCTTATTTAAATCTTTCTGCCATAATACTAAAAAAATATTTTCCTATCTGATTAATTTTCTATACTCTTTTTTTTTTAGTGTTAAAGTATAGTAACAATTATATTAGCAACAATTTGATCAAACTATTTTCGCAATATATATTACATTCTTCCTGTTCTGTTCTTTGTTTCACTATAATTATCTTAGTGAATTAATGATAAAATGTAAAGTACACAGAATATATCATTACACACGGCTTAAGATAACGCTTGTTTATATAGTAGTAAATTAGACAAATTCAAAAATTAAATTTATTCAGGACTTTAAAATTATTAAGATAAGCATATGAAAACCTCATTTGTCATGAATGTCTTGCCCGCCACATTGTATAAGTGCACACAGGAAATTACTTAGCACTACACATTAATGAATAAAATACAAAACTCTGCAAATAGGTTCTTCAAGTAGTCATTATAATTTTTTTATCTTATAGACAAGATTAGCTGATAGACAAATATCTCTAATTACAAGAAACATCCCTTCATTTGTGATGTTCATAATTACAGAGCGTGACTTCGCAATGGTTCATATTATAGACCTTCAACTAAATTGAGCACAGAATCATGTTATTTTCTTGTTAAGCGAGGATTAAATTGTTATAAATTATTTTTTTCGTGTGATAATGCGTTCCACTAAGCGTCACCTCGACGTTTTCGCCGCGACTGTAACGATCGCAGTCGTCAAATATAGAATAACGGTATGAGCACTTTAAAACGTTGCGATCGCTTATTGGAACAAGCTTATACTATACGGTAACGTCATACGCTCTGTTGGGTGTTTTAACTATTATGGCATATTGTTGTATTTTGTAGGTTTGTTAAGTTTTATGCATGTTATTTTATCAGATAAATACATAATTTAAATGATTTCTGATTACTGTCATCGTGTCTATTAAATAATTCAAGAAAGTTCTACTTTAATATTAAAATGCTTTAATATTGTCAATCTATTTCCATAAAATTACCATGTTCAATTAACAATAAAAATTAAATTAATCAGATTAACACTAATATTTTCCTTAAAATAGGTTGAAATGAATTTTAAAATTATCAATACATATGAAAGTTGGTGACATTAAATAAATAATTGTGGTAATCTTTAAAGTCAAAAATTATCTACTCTCATTATTAAAACAATGAAATTTAAACGTTTAACCTTTTACATATTCACTGAAATATATTAACGATTACTATCGTAGAAGTAATAAGGAAAAATGCGTTTGCTACAGCACTTGAAAAAAGCGGACAAGGTTAACATTGTTTAAAGGGACAATTAAATGTATTCCAGTTATTTTAATTGTGATTATATTAAAAAGAAATGTTCAAGGTGTGTTATATTGCACTAGAGCATCCAATGGATACTAAAAGAATTACCTTGATTTAAAAAGACTATTGTTAGTGGCAGACTTAGAACAAGGATACGGCTAACAGACAACTAGGCAACTTTGCGGACGCGGATGTAATTATGAAAGAATATTACACCATAAAAGCGCGGATCGAACCAATTCATAACCAATTTTCGAGCAAATGCGAGTCGGAGTATGAAATGGCTTATTATCGATATAGTGCATTATAATGGATTTGTCTATAAAATATATGGATCCTTTTTTTATGTTAGGTATGGGATATATTATCAGGCTTTCGGTTTCAATAGACTATAAAAGTGTCGACATGTGTCTATAGGGGTGGTGAGCACTGAGCTAGCTTATCGTGCCCACTCTAGTGGATCAAATTCTGACGCCATATACATATGTGTACAAATACTACTCAAAACTACATCGCAACCACAAAGATGAATAAAATTCACTTAAATTACATATTTTGTTAGTTAACGGCGATTGAATATGTCATTAACTTTAATATGTTTCAATTGCGCCTGACTTTTTTGGTCTTATATACATTAAGATCAAGTATGATGTGAAGTCAATGAGTGTATTATACCAGAAACGGACAACTCAGTGTTTGTACATTTTTGACCCTGAAGTCTACAAAGTTCTACAAAACTTTATGAAGTTACACAAAGTCCCCGGCTACACTACATGATCATTGAAATGATCATTCAAATGAAGCTATGTGTGGCTCCGGCATTCCGTGCTTATGAAAGGCTCCGTGCTTATGAAATTGCAAAAGTTATTAAACTAGGTCAGCTAGTAAAAGAATAAATATATTGTAACTACATTTATACGTCGTATATAAAAATCGACTGTAGAAGCCTTTGTCACCCTACTCTTTCTAAACATCGGAACCATTTGGATGAAATTGTGTGTATATTCCAAGGGGTTTGTAGATTTGAAAATGACGCAGCTGTCGGAATATGCCGCAAATTTGATAAGTTTTTCGCTATAACGCAGAAAGAAATTGGGCCGAATCGGATTGTTTCCGTTTTCTTTTATTCACATGATTTATTAAAATTTGAATTGATCGCCTTTGTTTGCCATAAATCCGAGAAGGCAACGTCTGCCGGGTTCGCTAGTATTATATATAAAATATAGGTTTCTCATGCTTTTAAATTGGGTCGAGTAATAGAAGGCAGAGAATTATAATTAACAAAACATCTGTTGGTAACACGAGAGTCATAACATAATATATAATATATAAATAATCTATTTGTAATAATATTACTGGTAACCTTTATATACATATATAAAGTCAGAGAAATAAATTTGAATTAATAATTATCATTAGTCACGATACAAAAATGTGCTTACGAGCGCTTTACGTAGTGATACTTACATCTATTTAATAAAGTAGTGTTTAATACTACAGCTATACTATATCACGCATTATTGTAACTTCGATTTCCTTATGATATGTTCTGTGTTAGTAACTTAAAAACTAAGACTCGTTTGTAAAGCCTTCGTATGTGATAGAGGATGATTTCCAACGATAGAATTGCACGAATCTGAAACAAATTTAAATAGACAATTATTTATTCACGAGAGAAGTGGGGGAGGAAGAAAGGAGAGGAGTTCGTGGTCTAATCAGTGGTCGGCATTTGAGTCGATCGCTAGGTTAAGTAACTGTTGGTGCAACCGGATGATCAACTCTAACGCCGGTTCGTATTCTATATCACACCTCCGTGCTTCGCAAGACACGTAAAACAGTGAGACCCGATTAATGCCACTGAGTGATTATAGTCGTGAGGTTGCAGAGATCGCGAGGATCCCGAGTATGACGTCATGGCAATATTAACTCGCCTCACAGTCAGACCCTCTGCAATCTATCCGGACCCTGTTACTAGATAAGAATAAGACTAAGAAGAAGAATTATTTATTCACGAAAAAATTCATTTTTTTTAGACGGCCGACCACTGTTGTACTGGGCGTACGACTCCACCAAAAATAAATAATTTTTGTATTAATTTTAGTAATAATTATCTGCAATATAAGAACGTATATTTAGGTAATACTTTTTCGTTTTACTTACAATATATTATCAAAACGCCTAAGCTTATGATGCGAAAAAAACAAGAAAGTCTAAAAATATATTATCAATCGCATAGTAGTACAGTACTGCTCCGGTAACATTGTTCCGAAGGAGATGACAATGACCTTCACGGAGATTTAAATTTTCATGATAAGGATTATTCATATTGATTCTCTAAACGTTTTCAGGATAATATAACCTATCTCGATACGTTTGACTAAAATGATCGTCATCGTAAATGATGCAAACTGGTTGATGGCGATGTTTTCCGACACAATTATTGTAATCATCAAAAAGGACTCTAATTCTACCAACAAACGTTATAATACTTATAGTAGATAGACCAAGGCTTTACGGAGATTTAAATCAAGTTAACATAAGTGTACAATATACTATAATCAAAGATAATTACAATATGTTTTCAACGAGAATGTATGATCAGATGTTATATTCTACGACATCATAAAGTTTAATGTTCCTATAATATTATAATTATGTTAATATACTAAAATGCATATTACTCGCACAAGCAGGTAAACAAATATTTTGAGAACTCCTCAGATTATAGAACTAAGTGTTGTATATACTCTTCAGTCGTTGTATATACTTAGCTATAGTTCTATAATCTGAGGAGAACTCTTAAAATTTCTATTTAGCCATTCATGCGACAATAAGATGCCAGACGGACATTGCAATTTATTTGTAAGAATTAATAAAAAAAACTTTAACAAAATGTCCAAAGAGTGTTCTTTTTGTAACGAACAAAATGACTAAACATTTTTTGGCCGTCAGCAGTTTGATTATTCATCAGTACAAGACTTTGCCCAGCTGTACAATCATGTCACTTTTTGTAAATAACATTTATCACATATTGTACGAGTAAAAATATAAAATACAATGAATTTGTACGATAACAGGTCAAAACGATAGTGGTGAAGGCCCTGTGCTGTATATAATAATTTTTTTAACTTAATTTTAAAACTATAGATATCATTAATAAGTAGTTATTCCCTGCGGTCGAAGGTAGAATTTGTAATTTCACAAATGTGAAAAACTATCTATTTTAAATTGCTCTTGACACACGTAGTCATTGAACTTTTGCGTCGTACATTAGTACCTGTTTCTCTATTTTTAGCGTATTTTAAACACATGTCAAATATACATGTGCGCATTTGCATACTAAAAATATTAATCCATTTAAATTGCAAATTTCGAATTTATTTTTAGGGTGTGTGATGTTATATGGCTAGACATGTTATATTTCCTTGAGAAGCTGTTTTATATATTTAATTATAAACATATCTCTTTAGATATAACGTCCTTTCTTAAAATAAATCAAATTAGCATAAATAGGTTACATTAAGTCGCTATATTTTGTATTTCTTTTATTTTAATTACTTATCAGAATTGATTTGTAACATGTATATAATTAATTTTAACGCGACTAATAACTGTGTATATTCGTAGGGATGGTTTTTTTTTAATATAGGAAAACCACATCTATAAATGAAAATAGTGTTAAGACAGAAAAATATACGAATAACGAAGATAACGAGATTATTCAATATAAATGACACAGGCGTTTAGTCCATGGTGTATAATTTTACACAATTTTTATTGTGTAAAAATATGCAAATGTTTTTAAACACATCTAAATAGATGTAGTAAGAAAATTCTAACATAACAAAGGCATAAATCTTTAAAACTTTTGGTACTATTTAAACTATTCAAAAAGGACAGCCGGAGAAAAAAAAAGGAACGGATACACAAGGACAAGATTTAATTTTAGAGCTAAAAGAATGTTAAAGTAGCTCAAGCTCAACCACCTAACAATTTATAAATAGACATATTTATCAACCCTCCCACGAGGTATATAGTGTTTCTTTATCAAAGTTTGAGGTCTTCGCCGTATCTATATAAATAAATATAAAAAGCTACTCGCACTTACCCAAGGAACATCACGCAGATAACAGATATTCCACTACTCAAAATATATATGGCGCCAGGGAACGTGGAAATTGTAGCGGCGTACAACGAGTTGTAAATCACGGGAGAAATCAACGGGCTCACTCCCTCGATGGCACACATTAATGCGAATATCTTCGCGATGTCCACGGGTGGTAACATTTTGCTCAACAAGGACCGAATGAGCGGCGACGACAATCCTCTGAATAAGGATATTCCGGCAGCTGAAAATTTAAACATCTTTAACATAATCGACACCTATTCGCTTTCTATGCGAAAAACTAAACAGTGAAATCTCTACCGGCATAAGTCTTTCAAATCATGTACAAACTTTGTATTTTTACAACATGAGGGAATACATGTTTTAGAGTCAAAATCGTTTATTATCAATACTGATTATGACATTGGTAAAGTGAACTATCGCCGTGGCCACTTCCACCAGAACCTTTTAAAAAGCTTACCCTTATTATTATGGTAAAGAGTTTTACCTAAAGTTTAATAATATTCTTTTTTTACTTAAAAACAGCACAAATAGCATAAGTGCCTTAAAACATAAGCATCACCAAGGAAACAGCGAAATCATATTCAACTATTTTTGTTGACTTAAATATGTTGATATGTATATGATATAATTAATCTTCAAAAATTTGCCTAACGTTAGCGATGCCCAATTTATGTGGGTTATTAATCAAATTATTTAAAATATCAAGTGTCAAGACTTGACCTTTTTATCTTAAGTGCAAAAAAACAGAAAAAAACAGGTTTGCAAATTTTATCCGTTCCTCGTTGTACTGTTTTCTTCCATTTACGAAAACCGGTTCATACAACTGGGGAACTTATTGCAATATCATAATAATGTCACTAATCAAATTAAGTTGTCATTCAGTCGTTGTATATTTTCGTTTTCTCACAACCGATAGTGTCTAGGAAGTATAGAAATTTAGGCATTGCTATATAGCCTCCAGCCCTCCTCGATAAATATCTAACACTGAAAGATTTTTTTCAAATCGGGCCAGTAGTTCCTGAGATTAGCGCGTTCAAGCAAACCAACAAATAAACTCTTTAGCTTTATATATTACTAGCAGAACCCGCGACTTCGTCCGCGCAAAATTAAGTAAAAAAAAAAAATTTGCGTGATGATATATATCCAATAGCCTTCATCGATAACTAAGCTATCTAAGACTGAAAGAATTTTTCAAATCGGACTAGTAATTCCTGAGATTAGCGCGTTTAAGCAAACGAACAAACTCTTCAGCTTTATATATTAATACAGATTATTAATATAGCCTTTTCATTGTATTCAATGTACTAAAATACTTTTATGAGATTTAAAATCAAACAAATTTTAGCACATTTGGTTACAAAGCTGTTTGATAGTTGATGCAGTATTAGGCGCCACTTAAAAGAAACTCGTTTCGAGGACAACATAAATACAAGTTTTGCAGGACGACAATGGTAAGAGGTACGAACTTCACAACATTAAACATTTGAAATCTAAATCAATGTAGTATAATTGCAATTAAGCACATTTTCACATAGAGAACGTAATACAGAAACATTTATATATACATATATCGGTGCAGTAATTTAGAACCTATGATACATTTGTGTATTTAATATGTTTAACCTATTTTGCTCCTTTTTATATATGTACGCATTTGTACACACAACATTATTTAAAATTTTCCATACCATCGTAAATAGAATAAAACGTCGCGTCGTTTTTTAAGCCACCTCCCTTTTTTTTATTTACATACTAGCTACTACACGCGACTTTAATTAGAGGTAGCGCCATGTTTGTAGCCGAATTGGGCCGGCGCGTCCGGGTACCAGTACCTCTTTCTCACATGAGAATACATAGGCGACCTTAGTTTTGAAAAAATAAAATCCCTCAAAATTTTACACAAGTACTGAATTCTGGCGGGCTAAGTCGCGGGTTCAGCTAGTAGTTAATATAACTAGTCAAAAAGTGAGTCAAGCCGAGCATTCTACTAGTATGAGTTGTCCATAGGCTTCGGTAGTCATTTGCAAACGGGATAATCGCCGCCCGCCCCTTTGCATATTATTATTATATATTATATAAACAAAAATCTATAAAGCCAAACGATTTCGGCAGCTGTTGGCGTTTTAACCATAATATTCGTATTAAACTTCAAAAAAATGGTAATACGAGACTCTTATGTAATATTCATTATAATTGTGAATATATTTAGTCTTTTTAATATTCATGTCGGTATGTTTATTAAATATGTTATTCGTTTGCTCACATTAATATTGATTAGATTTATTAGAATTGGATAAATATATTCCACGTTATGTGCTTATAAATTATTTATTTTGTATATATAGTTTAATGTAGTATTTAATTTCAACTTCATAATTAGTAACTTATAAAAACCTCTTTTAGAATCCATACGTTGTTTCTAAAATGCCTTTAGATACTACTGAGAACTTTGTGAACACATGCAATGTATTATGTTTAGTACATATTTTTTCAGTGTCAAATATAATATGAACTGTTTGTCCTCCAAATGATGCTATTCGCGTTGTATCTAATTAAGGACTTTAATATATCCTGCTATCGCTGAACTATCTTAACGTTGATTACGAATATGTAAACAAAGATTCAGTAAGTAAAGAACTAAAATGTTTAATAATTATAGATTGTAGAAGACTCTATGGAATCTTGCCAAACTTGTTGGCAATATTTTCCTGTGGTATAATTATGCTTATACTAATATTTTGTGAAATAACTCTTTAGTAATTTACATAGTAGCAGAATAGAGTATATAAGACGGTCTTCAGATTGTAGTGGGACCAATAACTAACATTTATAATAATAAATAATCAGCGCACTTAAAACGTTCAAAGTGCTTTGAATAAGAAGATTTTTAATATATAGTATTGCTATTAAACGCTGTTAAAACGTAATTTTTACTTTTTTAAACTATTAATGTTATATTTAATTGCTTGTACCTTCCATTGTATTTCCGCTCTGACTAACGTCTAAAAATATGCTTCGTAAAAACTGTTTAATCTTTTTTTGTATATATTTTATTCTATGTTTACGGTGTAGGTGTTTAGAAAACGAATATATTAAAAACTTCAAAGTTACAATAGCAATGAATCTCTTGTACGACTATGAATATAAATAAAAGTGTCTGTCTTTGATTTCTAAACGTCGTTTGTACGTGGTGATCTTGAAATGTTTTATATTAATTTTGAAGGGATCTCCACTGGGATATAAAAAGAGACAAAAGACAAAGTTTTTCACGTGAACGTTGAAAATTCACCATAAAGTGAACAAATTGAATAAGAGGGGTATTTATATTGTAGAACAACTCAATTTCAAAATTGGATCCTGATAGGCTATCGTCATATCCACTTCTAGCACAAGCATCAATAATTAGCTTAACGAGATATGTACCTGTAAGTGTTCTGAAAGAAAGAAACTACCTTAGGTAGAAACAAGTATTTAGCAACATCAAAAATTTAATACAGTGCAAATTTAAATTAAACATCATCATATAAAACTAGATGACAAAATTAGCGTGCTGTGCAGTACTTGGCTTGATGTATAAAATGAATAAAACTGACATTGAGAACTAAACAACAAACGCACAGACAGAAAGCAATTCGCCGTTTCGTGTAACCTTCAGCGTGTCGGTGCAGACTTCAAGTTCATCGAATTTATTTTCATATCGGGTCAGGCGTAACGCCTCCAGATTTTTTGGCGGTTCGTTGCGTTTCTTTTAAATTGCTTCCGAATATTTTAAAACTTTTTGAAGTGTAAACTTCTTCGATTGGGAAAACAATTTGTTCATGATTCGAGTCGATAGCCTATCAAGTGGTCCCGTCCTAATCATCAAGCATCGGTATCTTTCGCTTAAAAGGTCAAAGCTCTGTTAAAAGGTCAGAAGAAGATTCTTTTGAACAGAAAAAGAAAATTACAGTATAAAAAAAAATCGCCGGCTTTTTAGCTAGCATATTATAAGATAGATGAAATATCCTTTCACTTTAATATCTAAATGGATTTACACAGGTAAACAGGGCAGTTGTGTTACGACTGTTGACTTAGTAACAACTATCTAAGTACATTTTGATTAGTGTATGACGCGTGCATACATTAATGTGATGAGTTATAATTATAAAAAATATTAATTTACGTAGTATCAGTGGATATTAAACCTGGTACTAGACCCGGATTACACTAGGAAGAAGAAGAAGATTTTTCTCTACAACATGGAACTTTGCCTGCGTCATTACGTAAGCCGAAATGTCTGTATTTTAAAAATATTAGTAACATAATATTTAATTTTGAAGGCAAATTATGTTTAACCATTTTTTTATTAAACTTAAAATGACCTTTAATAATTTAACAAGGAGTTAAGTCGTTTTAATCAAACCTCTTTATATAGAATCAGGCTGAAATTCTCAGCGCGTTTTTAATTAAAACTTTTAGTTCTTTTACGATTTATTGCGAATGTTTGCACCTGGATTCTTTTAATTCTTTACCTTTTATTAAGCAAAGCTATTTAATTTTATCATTAACTAGCTGTGCCCGCGACTTCGTCTGCATGAAATTAGAATAGATAATATCCTTATTAGTTCCTATTCTCCTTATTTGTTCCTATTATACTTATTAGTTCCTGTTATCTTTATTTGTTTCTATCATACTTATTAGTTCCTATTGTCCGCCATATTTGAAAGCACTCATCAGCCAAATTCGAAAATAGCTCGCAAATAGATATAAATAGTTACTTTATCCTAAATTCAATTGAAAGACACAGACAAAGGAGCCCGATAATGTTAATTATCTCCATTCACATCCGCCCGCTCGGAATTAAATCGAAAGAGTCCATTTTGTCGAATCACCACAATTCAAGAGCAATGGATGACTAAACAAATTTCCTATTGATTTTATTTCGCAGAAATGTTTACGGAACATTCCAATTATGTCTTAGTCGGGCTTTAATGGAACTACAAATACTCAGTACGTTACACACAGAAACCAGTAGTAGACGCACACAAAAGTAAAATTGTAGTGTTTGTTTATAAGGTCAAATGAATCTCCGAAACGGCTGGACCGATTTTGACGACATAGTTAAATTATCATGTTTAATTACGCAAGTGAATTCCAATATTTTTTTGTCAAACACGAATATATTTGTGTACTATGAGGTTCCGCGCGTAATATCCGCAAGTTATATTACGATTATTACAAAAAAAATATGTCCTAAACAAAGAGAACGTCCCGGGATTGTAATATCCGGGATAAGCAGCTTTCCTCCGTTCCCGTTTGATTTCATACACCATCTGTAAACATAAGGGGAAATAGGACAACTTATTTTTACTATACTTACATTATTACTTTTTTTATATATTACAAGGGGCAAAGGGGCAGGCGGTTCATCGTCTAAGTAACTACCGATGCCCATGGACATACGCACCGTCAGAAGGCTCGCAGATGCGTTGCCAGCCTTTAAAGAAGGATTCGTCTTTACATTAACTCCCCTCTCAGAGATAGCTAAAAAGTGATAAAAGATGGCACATCGTTTGAGTTGCACCACATAAACAGCTCAGATTAGTGCTATCTGTGAATCTCTACCTGGACACGTTTTCCTTACTCCGGTCAAACTGTGTTCGGAGTCATTTGAGTAACTTCCAGATTGGCCAAAGCAAGCTATACCCAAGTGGAAGGTTCCCAGTGAGTGGCACAAATGTGGTTAAACATAAAACCCCGTGTAACATAAAAAGAATGAAGCTTAAAATCACATTAAACAATACGTACTATAAAATACCCATTACCAACTAACCACGTTTTTCTAATCTCACCACTTGAACACTAAGTGGAATCATGTACGTTTGCTCAACCACTCGACACGAAGCACTTGACGATAGATCTTTTCAATTAGGTTGAGAGACCCTTCGTAAACTCTGCTGAGAAAACTTTTTTATTGTGCGTTAGACATAGACGCAGGTTCCTTCTGGTATTGACTGAATATATGACTGCATGAATGACCGAATGAATGATCGACGGAAGGGTCGAATGAATGTCCGAATGAATGACCGAATGAATTACCGAAGGAAGGACCGAATTAATGATCGAATTAATGACCGAATAAATGACCGATTAAAGGACCGAAGGAAAGATCGAATTAATGACCGAATAAATGATAAAATGAATGACCGAAGGAAAGATCGAATTAATGACCGAATAAATGAAATAAAAATAAAAAAAGATAATATTCAATTGAGAGGTATTATTTGAGGAAGGTCAACGCGGGTTGCATTAGCATTGATTAAAAGCGTGTCACGACTTTCCTCCTGGGGGCCTAACACGAACATTTTCATCCCAAGTAGAGTCGATCTACCTTGGTTCGAAAAGTACAAGGCTCTGTAGCCCATTGCACGTCACTCGCTAAATATATACCTGCATTTGGGTAAAATAATCTAATACATATTTTAATAACGGTGCCAAATGTACATCTGTTCGTGTAGTTCACGGATAGGTTCATCGCACCCGACCGTTTGATATAAATACAATTTGACATTTCCATGCTGGCGGGAGATTCAGGCGGGACACTGCACTGCGCCGTGAGTTAGCGGTTAATTTATCATACCTCCATTACTGTCACAAATTTCATGCACTGTGATGTTTATATAGTTTATTGATGCACTATTTTTTCATGTATACTAGTCGATGCCAGTTATATCGTCAATCACTAGGTATTTTCTAGATATTTTAACACATAATTCAATTGATACTTTAAACAGCACTGGTAGGATTATACCAGATTTGGCTAGTCAGGTGAGGGAACACTGGCAGTGGAAGAAAGTGTCAGTGGCCACATTGAGGAGTATTTTTAATCCTATCTATTAAAAAAAAAAAAAAAAAAAATCTGTACATCTGGGTCACAAGTCTCAGGCACTGCTTTGGTTCCTTCTTATGCAACGTGATGGACCCGGCAGCCGCTTGGTTTTCAATGGAAAGACATTCGCCTTGTCTCGTTTCGTTTTTCCTAATTATCCCGCAAAATCGTAAATATTTTAGACATAAAATAAGGAATCGGCGAAGAAAAATTTTACTAATTAAGACTGCTTGTCAGTCGAGCATTCAGGTGGGGCATTACTACCCTGAACTCTTCGCAGTCTTTCCAGTTGGCCCAGTTCTTATTATGATTTGTTGTGGTCCTGCCCCTTAGCCACAATCTTAGTAGGCTAAAGGGCAGTGGTATGATAGGCATGAGGTCCCAACATGAAGAGTTTGAACCTTTCCTTGCTAATTCGTCTGCCACGTCCTTGCGTAGTGATCCGCTATGGTCTTTGATCCACTGAAGTACTACCTGGTTACTCACTGCGATAGATTCCAGGGCATCATGGCACTCCTTGACCAATCCCTATGAGACTTTTGTGTTCATCAGGGACTGTAGCAAGGATGCACTATCTGAGAATATTCTGATTGTTGTATCAGTAATATATCTAGCCTCCACGGCTTGTGCAGCTCTTGTTATTCTGATACACTCTGCTTGATAGACAGAGCTCATTGTTCCTAGAGCAATAGATTTTCTGATGTTTAGTTCCTATGTGTAAATGCTGGCACCTGCACCTATTCGCATCTTGGAACCATCAGTATATATACGTAATTCGTTGCTACCTGAGTATTCTTTACTATGCTTATGAAGTTCTACTTTATACTGCCTTTCTAGAATAAATTCATGAGGTATGCGGTCGCATTTTGACACTATAAAATACTAGTGTGTCTCGTTGTGCTGTTGTTTTTCCACAGATTTAGAACCTTAAGCCTGAGTGCTGCGGCTGCTGCTTCTTGTTGTATATATAAGTGCAATGGCGGAAGCCCCAGAGCTATCACCAGTGCTGCGGATGATGTAGTTTTCATGCATCCTGTTACTGCTATGCAAGTCAGTCTTTGGAAGCATTGAAATGTAGTTTGCACAGTGTTCAGAGTGGTTCTGGGCTACCATACTACTGAGCTGTATGTTATGGTAGGTCTGATGACGGCAATATACAGCCACATAATTATACTGGGTCTCAGCCCCCATGTTTTGCCCAGAAGTCGCCTGCATTGTGCCATTGAAATGCAGGACTTCTTGAGTTTGTTCTCTATATGATCTCTTGGCGGTAAATAGTACCTTTTCTGTCTCTTTTGGATTAACTGTCAGGTGGTACTCATTACACCAGTTTTCTATGATTCTCAAGGAATTCCTCGTGATGTCACTCAGGAGAGATTCACATTTGCCATTAATAAGAAGCACTAAGTCCTCTGCATAGCCTATGGTGAACAGCCTCTTATCGTTAAGACGACATAGTAGGTCGTCCACTACAAGATTCCAGAGTAGCGGTGACAGGATGCTTCATAGCCACCTTTCCCCTGACTGTTGTGTCCACCACCACAAATATGATGATTGAGTTGTATAAAAGCTATCGTTTATCAAAATTTTGTATTGAATTGAAAAAAATGTTATATTATACATGAAGTTATGTCTGGCTCCGGCAGAAATTAACGTAATGCATAACAAGCAAAAATAAGCCTTTTAGCTAATTGACGCCTTGCTACCCAATTGGCAACCGCAGGTATCCATGGTTACGTAGCCGGCAACGTCGCCATGGCGTCTCGGTGAGGTAGGGCTCTTACATAGAAATAAATCTAAAGATACTATGTAATACAAACAAAGGTTCCCTATTTCAATAGTGAAGCCAAAAACGTTATGGCAATAGTGAAATATTAAATACTTTCATACAGGAATCACAAGAGACTATCGAGTCTGCCTGGCACTGCCTTGGAGACCAATTAGATTTACGACGTCCCCAAGTTATTGAAGCATCCCCACAGGCAATTTTCAACTCTATGTACTTGGAATAGAGACGCTATTGATGGTTTATGCGCGCCGGTGCAAGTATCAAATTTGGCAGGGCACCAACTGAGATTTCTAACGTTTTGGGAGACAAATCGTCAGGAAACAGATTCATGTCGCTATGCACCGGGAGCTATACTAATGTAGAGTTAACACTGGTGTTTGCACGTCGCCCCCTTTAAATTACACTTTGTTCTCTCAAAGTCAAAGTCAAATTTATTTAAAGTCAAAGTGAAATTTACACGCAGGCAGTAGGTATGCTTTTTTCATTTCCCAGCGACAAAAAAAAAAGGTATGCTTTTTTCCAGTTTTGCTTAAGAAATCCACGACTCTACTTGGCAATTATTCTTTACTAGCGGACACGGCAGACGATGTCCTGCCTGAACGTTGGCTTATTTTTATTAGCGCCATCTATTGGTCGCTTACGCAACCGGGCGCCCGCCGCCGGCCCGCTCTGCCTCCCTTTTTTAAATCTCTATTATCTTCTAAGATATTCATTTTAATGGTATACTGTAAAGGGCAATTTTAATCTGCAAAAAATGTACAAAGTATGTAATGTATTTAAATGAATAAGTATTAATACGGTATTCTTTAGAATAACTTCGTAAGTAGTTCATTATTTTTTTGTAATATACGATACGTCTTAGGAACCTTCAAGAAAATTTCTCAAAGGCCTGCAACGCATCTGCGAGCCAGCTGGTGTCGCAATAGTCCATCGGCGTCGGTAGTCATTCGAGTGAAACATCTGCTCGTTTGTTCCTTGTTATAAAAAAAATCTATCGTTTCTGCGACCAGTAAGGTCTATTGTAACTTTGTCTGTTTGTTCACTTGAACGCGCTAATCTCAGGAACCGTTAGTGCGATTTGAAAAATTCTTTCAGTGTTAGATAGTCCACTTATCGGGGAAAGCTATAGGCTATATACCATCACGCTAAATTTATGCGGACAAAGTCACGGTTTAGAACTTGTTAACTATAATATACTTGTAAACTATAAAAGACAACTTGCAACAATAACATCACCGTTCTTCCATAACATTTCTTACATTTCGATTAGATAAAACTTTTGTAAAGTAATGGCAAACAACGAACTTAAATTCGCATTTACTTTTATAATATTAGTTACAATGACGTGACGACAGCGAGTGCCTTTACGAAAATTAAAAAAAAAATGAAATAGATTACACCAAATGAATTGCTATAATATTATAGCAATTTTGTATAATTAAAATAATGCTTCGGCCATTAAAATCATAGGTTTTTTTATCTATTGGGGTCATCTGATGTAACTGCTTTGCTTTATAGAAAGTTAGTGGCGGATATCTATATTTTGATACTTCATACTTCAGTAGTAGAATCGGGGACTGAAATACACTAGAATCGACTCTATCATTGAGTCAAGGGGTGGATCTTCTTTTGTATATGACCGATAACTGATCAGATCCAATTCGCTCCCCCTTCATCGTCCGTGACAGTAGCATCCGCGTCCTTTCTCATCTCTCCATCTACCCTTATATCCTTTTAGTTCTTCTCTTTTTTTCACTCCACTCTTTCTAGTTAAAGGTAGCGTCACGCTTACAGTCCTTTTAGTTTACAGCCAACTTGGGCCCTTGCGTCCTGGTACCAGTTCTTTTTCTCACATAAGAATGGTCTATGTCTAGAACTGAACGGCCAACTTTATCGCGGATATAAATTTGGTCCAGTACAATCCTATCTGCGCGCGTTCCTAGACAGAGCCCAAGTATCAGAAGCGACACCCCAAAAAAGAAATGTTTGGTCCAAAAATGAGACCCGACTCCAAATTACGGGAAAAGGGTTAGATAAAGAATAATATATACTTTTTACTCAAGTACTCTGAATCTGACCCTTTTTAAGGCCACCACAACGGTATATTATGAGTGATCCAATCTAACATCGGCTGTCAAATATAGGACCACCTACGTGTTTCGGAAAGCACGTAAAACAGTGGGTCCCAATTGATGTCACTGAGTGATATTAGTCGTCAGATTGTAAAGATGGGGGTTCCTGGGATGCCTCAGAGAGCATTCAGTCATTTTAACCACAGACACATCTGCAATTTAAACGAACCCTGGTAC
Source organism: Charaxes varanes (assembly GCA_024363005.1). Lineage (NCBI taxonomy): Eukaryota > Metazoa > Arthropoda > Insecta > Lepidoptera > Nymphalidae > Charaxes > Charaxes varanes. The sequence continues at coordinate 17,444,457 of JANCMC010043217.1, read as the reverse complement.
TAAGACCGGGATAATGGTAAGTAGACGAAAGATCTATCGATAACTGTATTACATCAAAAACTAAGTTCCTTACGAACACTGCCGCGTATTCTCCTGCTCTTAGAAATATTTACAGTGTGACAGAGAACGGCTTATTGTTGGGTTTTACACTTAAAATCTTACGTACATCCAAGTAACGTCCACATCAAAACGAGTAAAAGAACTATGTTTCAAAAACCTTGTGTTTTATCGAAAGGCATTGTCATTTTCCAATAACCTCAAAATACGGAAGAGTTCACGCAACCCGGCAACAAGTACTGCTTAACTTATATATATTTACACACTAGATATGGTTAGAGACAGTCTCACGCAAAAGAGTGAAAATTATTCAATAATTGAGTTCTATTATTTCAGTGATTGGTATCAAATTAATGAATGTTAAGAAACCTCAAAATACGGGAGAATTCACACAGCCTGGCAACAATGGATTGCTTTGATTAATCAAGCCCGTCTTAATAGCGGTCTGCAGGTGCGTTTAACTTTGAATGCATTACATGAATTTGCCAGTACCCACGCGCAGTAACATTATCTCTACGTGGCCGGCTTTTGAGTAATGAGTGACATTTTCTCGTTCCATGCACTCCCATGTCAAATAGATTGAAGAGCAAACAGAGTTTGTTGTGATCAATTATATTCAGTGATCAGAGTCAATTGCTAGGTTAAGTAACTCTTTAAAAAAAAAAGGTTAAGTAACACAGCCACACCCTCTGCAATCTAAGCGGACCCTGGTATTAGATCGGGATAACGCTAAGAAGAAGAAGAAGATAGATTTCGTAACTGACACAAATTACGATAAGCTGGTTCGACAGACATACACACCGACAGAATTAGTGGAACATAAAAATATGGAGAATATGAAATAGATAGTTTTATTTTTAAATAATAATAAAACATGAAACAAATATTAAATGAAAAAAATAAACTAAATAAAGTGCATTTCTTAGATTTCCTAATGACATAGAAACAGTTGAAAATTTTAGATTTTGTGACAGTTAAATTAATTCAATGTTCCCCCCTGCTCTGGTTAAGGTTTTCTTCTGGTTTGGATATTCCTTCCATGAACAATACTCTAAGCACATTTTTAAAGATGTCAAATCCATTAAACTCGTGATACTATCACATTAACCAACACTTCTATGTGTTCACGTTTTTAATTCTGTCGGCATTCGTGGAGTCAAGTTTTTTTTAAGTCACCCTAACAGGCATAAGATAAAGATTTGGTAGGCCTTTCTAACACAAATTGAATACACGCTATAATGTGTTCCGCGAGTCCCCTCGGACCGTTTTATTTTACCCACACAATGCCTCCGCTCCAATAAATACAGAGATATCGCGGATGTACGACAGAACTCTACCGGCATTCGCTTGCGTACATATTTTATTATTTAAAGCTAAACGCACATTCCGATTTCTGTACATTTACATCTACATTTTTACATATTATATTCCTATAAACACTATCATGTAGGCTAGCGTTGTGTTGAAGTGTTATTGTGTGTGTAATGACGTGTTAAATTATATTTTATTTAAGTGGACTTCTACAAGCACTTTTGAATAGTCAAATATTTTAGAAGCTACCATTGATTCAGAAGAGTCAAACCACGAGTAGAATCAGCAAGAAACTCGTTGGCCACTCTTTTACAAATAGTTGTTACAAAAATGTATTTAATACATTTCTGCATAATTGATAGAATCGGGCGTTTGCGGAAATCCATGACATGCATGAGAAACTATACTACTTTGCTTTAATCCGCGAATGAATTAATCGCGGATTAAAGTGGCAGTGGCAGTGGCAGTGGCAGTGGCAGTGGCAGTGGCAGTGGCAATAGCGGTTGCGGTTGCGGTAACGGTAGCGGTGACGGTAGCAATAACGGTAGCGGTAGCGGTAGAAGTAGCAGTAGCAGCAGCAGTAGTAGGATGTACTGGTACATTTCCAACAAGAACACCAGGGCAAATAAATGCATTAATGAAGGTATAAATTGAATAACCTCAGGTAATTAGAAAACTCGCTTTTTCACGAAACAATTAATATTTCCACCAGAAATTCAAAACGTAAAGGAAAATTTAAAACAAACTGACTCTTCCTACCGCAACGTTCATGTCATTGAAATAGAAACAAAAGCCAATTCGAATCCTTCAAGTAATTGACATGTCGGTTACAATATCACCCGTCCTTATCCAACACATAGGGCGAAAGCAAGACTGCGAAATGCAGCAGAACTATGCAATAAAGAACACGGTTATTAGGCTCCCTGCAGTCTTTAAAGTTCAAAATTGGATGCACCGCTCGGTTCATTCATTTTTCAGGTATCGAGGCTTCAAAATGGAATTCTTACGTTAGAAATATCGGAGAGATTAAAACGAATAAAAAGCACGCCAGTCTGCATTACTTTTCAAGTGCATGATTGGCACAATTTTAAGTGTACTCTTTTTTAATAAAATGAATATTAAGTATGAACTGTATGTGCCTTTCCCTGGGAACCTAATTATATGATGACTTTTTAATAAAAGAAAATATCATACATCATCTGCATCTGTATATTAATACATGAAGCAAAAACATTTGCACAATTGTAGTTTATATAGAGGATCGTGTGTAAATGCTAATATTTTTATCACTTTTTTTAATTTTTTTTATTAGCCCGTTGTGTCCCGCTGCTGGGCAAAGGCCCCTTTCTTGATGCACCTTCCTCTCTCCTGGAATAATATACGCATTATTAATACGTTAAATTAATAAAATGCAGCCTCACGCACACCATTGCCAAGTGATTTATACACACATGTATACATTTTATTATAAGATTGTGTCAAAGCGTAGTCATGAAGATATTATTTGTCAAATATAACAACGTTGTTGAGCTTTAAATAAACATAAAGTACTCAAATCTTAAGAGCTATCTTCAAAGCGGCTGAACTAATTTTTATCAAATTTATGTACAAGCGAATAGAGAATGTCTTGTGCTGGTAGTGATACTTGGTTCGATTCAAACGTCTTGTTTGTTCTTTAAGCCCTTTATTTGCGCGTTCTTAACCTAAATATTACATAGTTTATATAGAGGGAGGCCCCACTACCAGCACAGTCTTGTAAAGTGTACTAGTAGATTTGTTCGCAAAGGAATAGAAAAAGGATTGAAAAAATGTTGGTAACCTGTCCTTTGATAGAAGCGTAGTTCGTCATTTCGATACAAACTTGGTAGATTTTTGAAGTTCCCGAATTTAATTCACGTTTCAAACGAACACTTGTGTAATTCCCATTTAAAATTCTTCATTAGGTTAATTAGAAGCATATTTAAATTATGTGAATGTAACCACCTGTCATAGTTAGTTTAAATAAAAAGTTCCCAAAAGCGTGACAAGACACTCTAATATGGAAGGGTTCCTTGAACGATAAACGATTTTGTTAAATATGTTCAAGGGTTGTTGTCAGATTTTCCTAGAGAGTTTATAGCATATATTATCAACATGGAAAATTTCAAGATTATACATCTAATAGTTTGGAAATCTTAGAAGGACGAACGGAACGAGCAAAACATTAAGAGTTCCTTGTAGGACTTCGGCATTACATTAAATTATTTGTTTCTACACTGCAGAATTGGAAAAAAAAAAATGTCTTCTAGAAATTGCATGCTAGTATTGTTCGCTGCTGCAGATGCGAGGTTTTTGGCTCCAGATAAATTAGCACCATGCATCTCCCATGTTATAAATGGTCACATTCAATCAGTCCCCTGCATTGCGGAACTAGAGGAGTAAATAATATATTTTCCCCGCACTGCTACTACACCTGAAAGGAACAAAATTGGGTACACTATAAGTAAAATCTATGAAATTCTGAATCTAGGCTATATCATTAGTCTGTAGTCTATTAATTCAGTCCTTCGGCGTTGACGATGTAGCGGCAGCTACATAGCAAGATGGCAATGATGTCAAGTGGAAAAGGTTACACCAAAGCAAACTAGATGGCGCTAAAATTTCAACTCAATCGGTGGAAGATATCTATAGTCAGTAGTGAATTGTAAGATTCCACCCGAACAAACATACGTTGCAAGTTAAATAAAAGCTTTTAATAAGTTCATTATTAAGTTTCTTATATACTTCGTTTCTTTATCTTAGATTATAGTCATATATATTAAATATAGTTTTTATGTGAACCATTTATTCAATTTATTTAGGTTAAGTAAATTGAATAAATGGGTTTATTATTATTGTCATTGGCATTTTACGTAAATTGAGCTTGAATGCTAAATGTTTATAACATTTGCATCATAAATACATTAAATTATGAAGATAAAACCACACGCACACCAATGCAAAACGATTTTCACACACGTTTCCATTTTTCTATAAGATGGTGTCAAACCATGCTCACGACAACCACAAAAAAATAACAATGAATTTTGATACATAGTTTAATGCGATTAAATGGTCAAATATCGTAATTAAGAATAAAAAAATTGTAAATAGCTTTAAATATTATGGCCAAATTTGGACCAGCTGGTGATGTCTAGTTTATATAAATACACATCCCTAAAGATTACAATAGACACGACATTAAAAAACCATTATAAACGTGGTATACCCCTGCCGCAGACTTCAAAAAAAGGTAGCACTTTAAGAAGAAATCGAATAAGACAGCTCTGGCAGGTAACTTTAGGGAGAAGTCCTCGCAGATTTCACAAACTCTGGTGAAATTAGTGGTAGATTAGCCCATAAGCAATTGCTTAGGACATCATATCCAGAACGTACCAGAACAGCACCTTTATAAAATCCATCCGTACAGCAAAATCTCGTAGTATGCGTTATTTTTTAACACCAATTACTTATGGCAATTACTTATGAGAGGCAGGAACTCTTGGATTCTAAGGCACCTAGTAGAGTTAATCCGACACAACTTGAAACTTATAGGTACATACACAAAAATATTATTTAATATTTAATGTACTGCAAGCACACACGCATACACACGCACAGACACAACATCCATAAAGTAACAATAAAATAATTTTAATATTGTATACTGTTTATTTCGTAATATATAATCTGAAGAATTATGGAAGAACGGGGCCACCTGCCACAAGTACTAGTAGCGATACCAGTAATTTATAAGGTTGGTCCCAATTCCTGTTCAGCGTTTATAAGTATGATAGCTAATTCTTAAGATAGCTAAGCTAATATATTTGTGTACAGCGTGGATCATAATATTAATTTATGAACATTATTGTAAAAGCAGGTCAGTAGAAGAATGCTATACAAGCTGGCGCTGTCAATTCCTATGGCTGCGACTGTGCACATAATAAATCGTGCAAAAACAATAGGCTGGATCGGGGCGGTATTGAAAACATAAATCAGGCGTTAGAACAGCTCGTGATGATGTTTCTGCATTCTTTGAATTACATTACGTTAGAACAGATGCTGCACCATTTATGTAGCTGGTGAATTGCACTTATCTTCTGGCACTATGCAACCTTATTTCTTTTTATTAGGGGCAAATTCACACCTATTCACGTCACGTCCATGGGTATCAGAAGTCAATTACAAGTGACTTCTGATACCCATGGACAACTGCACTACAAGAAGGATCACTGATGTGTCAATGCCTTTAGGAATTATGAGTGTGCCTTTATTAAGTCTCTGCTTCTTCTAGGATTAATCCGGTAGAGTACCAGGATGCGATTGCAGAGGATGTGGCTGTTTGGCGAGTTAAAATGACCGACTACCATCTAACGTCATCTCCGGAACCCCCACGATCTCTACAATCTCACGACTTATATCACTAAGTGATATTAATCGAGACCTACTGTTTGACGTGTCTTACCAAACAGGAAGGAGGTCGAATTTTTGAAAACCAGTGTTAGAATGGGTCACCCATCTACCGCCCGATCGCGACAAGAGTTACTTAACTTAGCGATAAACTCAAATGCCGGCCACTTATTAAGCTATAACTTTCTCCTTATTGACAGTATCTACGTTGTGTTAAAAAACGGAATCGAAAGCGAAATGATAGAAAATCGAGGTGGAATGCGTCGTCCATTGTTGAAGTAAAGAGTGCCTACTAAGCTTAAATTAAAAGCTTGTATTAGGTGCGACAATACCCCAACGGCGGTGGGGTTTGAACCGGGTACCTTGCGGATTTCAGTCCATACCTTATACCGTTTCTGGGTGCCATTAAAACACGGGGGCTTTTAAAAGCTTAATGATCATAAATATTTTAATGGGTAATTTTTTTTTTTTAGTTAATCACGAGAGACAGATTGCATTCGCGAGTTATGACTGCAGAACGTTCTGGAAAATGGCATCCATTTATGTTTTTATGTGCGACTTTATATTTGTAGTTATATTATTTAGCTAAAAAAAAAAGGCAATTGATCCGTTCTTTTATCAAAGTCAAAGTCAAAATTGTTTATTCATATAGCAGCAGCACTGTATACGCCTTCACTATCGTGTCCTGTATATATGTAATATGTCTTATTAAAAGTAACATTTAGATAGTAAGTTTGCTAACACATATATGGGCTGTAAAAATAATTTAACGCCTGAAATAAATAATTTGAATATAGACTTTTTTAAGCACTTATGAACGTCATATATATATATATATGTATTGTTATAATGTTTTTTAATCATTATAATAATTTGGTGGTAAAATTTACGATTTAAATGCAAAGTTTACAAGGATTCCTTGCGCCCAGCACTGAAAAGAGCTCGCAATAAGCGCAGCCGGGTATTTTTTTTTTGTTAATAATATAATATTTAAAATAATTCAGATTTTTAGGGTTCCGTAGAACTACAACGAACCCTTATAATTTCGCTCAGTCGGTCCGTCCGTCTGTCTCCCCCTAGCATTTCCAAACTATTAGACGTTTTCCATGTTAATAGAACATGCTGAAAACTCATTAGGACAATAATTCTGAACGAAATCGGACTACTTTTGAAGTTATTTAACAAATACGTTTATAGCGTATCAGTTACGGAACTCTGCTATATATTGCTTTACGTTCAATATAGAAGTCAGAAGCAAAATTATGCGATAAATTTTTACGTGTAAAATACCCAAACATATTGTAAGGGCTTCCTATCCTAAAACTTATTCTATACGTTTATATGTATTATCAAACAAAAACCACATTACCACAATTTCATCGCCATCATTACGTAAATTATTATTGCGTTTGTGATAAAAAAGGCGTTCCTCTTTGTAAGTTATTATTAATGTAAAATATTCGACTCTATCTCAGTGCAACTTTGTATGCAAAATATAAACAGTGTTCGGAAAGAGTCGTCTTTAGAGCGCGCGTCTCGCCGGATAATAATAAGTAACGCGACTCGAGTCCCCTTTGCTCTTTTTCTTTCAATATAAAATTCCACAGAACAAGTCGTACGTATTAAGTGTATGTACAAGTTTTGAGCGAGATTATGTTTCTTTTATTTACTTAACTTAAGCTTGAAAGTTTATATGACGACTACTAGTACGGTGAGTATTCGATACTTATTTAAGATTCAGTTTTAAACTGTTTTTTTTTTTAATGTTACAAGGGGGCAGACGAGCAGGCAGCAGGCACCGAAGTGCCTACCGGCGCCCATGGAAATCTGCAAGGCCAGAAGGCCAGCAGATGCGCTGCCGGCCCTTAATGACGAGTTGCGGTTACTATCGAAAATTGTGTCTCTGTATCTAGCAATGTTTGGTGCATTAAACTAATTTTTTTATTATTTTTATCCTCTCGCAAATTATGTGTTTTTTTTTTCCTTAAAATGAATTCAACTATTCTTCTTTATGAGTAAATTAGAGCATAGACGAATTTTAACCTGAAATAACCTGCATCGGCATATTAATTATAATAATAATAATAAAATAAATCCATGCAAGCTCAATGTTTGTGCCACCTACAACGCGGTAACCAAAAATAATAATTGATTTTGTCCATCTGTCTGTTTGTTACGGTTAATCTCCGTAACCTTAGAAAGTGAAAAAAATCATTCAGTCGAATGCGGACGAAACCGCGGGTCACAACCAGTTATATATGTATGAGTCGATACAGCCTGCACCAAGAGCAAGTTACCTTAGGACGAGACAACTGCGATTTTAATAGTCCCACATCTAGTTTTAGGGTTTTTAATTCAATGACATTCAAACAAACATAAAGAGTTATACATTTGTCTGGCCCGTTGGCGCAGTGGGCAGTGACTCTGCCTTCCGCTCCACGGTCGTGGGTTCGATTCCCGCCTCGAGTCTGGGTGTATTATCTATATTCATGTATTTATATATTTCTACAAAAAAATATTTGTGTATAACACGCGTCTGTTACCTATAACACAGGCGTTAAGTTGTCTACCTTAGGAACAGCCTTCTGGTCGTGCAGATGTCCATGGACGCCGGTAGGCACTTCGGTGCCTGCTGCCTGCTCGTCTGCCCCCTTGTAATATAAAAAAAAAAACAAAATGAGTTTTATTTCAGTTGCAGTCCTTTAAAATTATTTAATAGTCCAGTGGTTAAGACGTATTACATTAAGAATAAAGATTATATCCGATGTCTTACAGGGACTGCAAAATCACTTTAACCAATTTCTAAAAACCTAAGACTTATGATGAAACTGAGGAAGTTCTGCAGAACAAATACAGTATTTGATATTTGATTTACAAATCGTCATGTATACTTACACATACAGCCATACACACGGACCTAAAATATAAACAAACACACACACAAACACACATATACAGACACACACATATTGTACACGCTGACATAAACGCAAATGTATAGTCGACCAAGAAAGAAAGTGCTTTACCATTTTGGATCACAGTTCCTAGTTGAAGAAAATGTTCCTAAGTGTTATTGTTAGAAATTAACGTAATGCATAACAAGCAAAAATGTACCTTTTAACCAATTGACATGCAAGCGACATTCGACCTTAGTGTGGCAAACCAATTTCTTGGTTGACTACACACTAACATCTAATAAACTAACACTAAAATTTAAATGCATTTTTATTAAGGCCTAATGATATGTAACATATTTATGTATGAGCAGATACCCTAACACAAGTAATTATTTACTCAAAAGGGGCTCCAATCGTATATCGTATATATCAATATTTTTAAAGAAAATGGCTGAATAAATAAAATATTTATTATTATTATAGTCTGCGAGTTAAACCTCGTAAGTATCTGATCGTTAGCTCAGCGGTAGAAGAGATGTACTGAAATTCGCAAGTTACCCGGTTCAAACTCTCTCCATTCCTTACGCAAGCTTTCAATTTTAAAATGGTAATATTAGACGTACCTAAAAATTTTGCGAACATTCTTTTTGTTTTAAACTACGTTTAAATCAAGGAATTTCCTGCCTTGATTTACGCCTGGACCCAATTGCCAGCTCCGGTGTTTCCTAACCGATGTTATTTGACAACCTTCAATGAAGAAATATAAGGACAAATTTTTAATGACTGGAAAAACATAAACACGCATTTTGGCAATGCTGCTCTCAAAAGGCGTAAGGGGATATATATTTAGTCCCGACAATGACCTCTTAAACATTATACCAAAAAAAACTATTTCTTTATTTAGATAAACTTCAAGCTCATTCATATCTTCAACATACACATAAAAGCGAAACGTCACCTATCACGGAATCTCGAAAAAGGCGGGACGTACAAAGATGAAATTTGTTCATAATTCGTAGACATCAGGCATGAATAGATTTTTCGTTAGGAACAGATTAAGGAGCTGTTTAAGGGCTCTCGCGAATTAAATTGTAGTCGGACGAAGTCGCGAGACAAACAGCTAGTTTCTCATATAATCTTATACTAATACAAAAAAGTTGAAGAGTCTGTTTGTTTGCTTAAACGCGCTGATCTTAGGAACTACGGGTCCGATTTGGAAAATTCTATCACTGTTAGATAGCCGTTTCATCGAGGAAGGCTATAAACTATATATCATCACCCAAAATTCTATATTTTTATCTAATTTATGCAGACGAAGTCGCGGGCGCAGCTAGACATAATTATAATTATTTATCTTTTAACAAAATTACACACAGTACGTAATTTTCTCTATGATTTATGGTACACAATATTTAGATGTAGAAAGACATTATACAGGGCACGACCGTCTTAATAAATCTTACTAATAACACCCGTGTCAAAATATCTCCAAGCGAACAGCCATTACAAGGAAATCTGGGTATGAAATTGCTATTATATTAAGATTTCATTATATACATTTTAGGTATGTATGTCTACATAGTAAAAAAAATGAAGATCATTAACTTAAAAGTAACCTTCTTGATATCGTCCGCGTAAAATTAGGTAAAAAAAAACGTTCAATATTAGCGTAACGATATATATTTAACACTGAAAAAAATTTTCAAATCGGATCAGTAGTTCCTGAGATTAGCGTGAATCAAGGAGACAAACAAACAAAATCTTCAAACATATTTATTAGTATAGATATAGAGTATAGATAAATACTAGGAAAACAACCACAAAGAGATGGTGGAAAGGTCGTACCCCCAAGTATTACGTTGGCGGTAAATATATAAAATTTCATACTATTATAGCTTACCCTTAGCACCCCTTTACTATAAGGAGGGTGTGCGAATGCTAATATTTCGATAAAATGCATTATTAATACATTAAATTAAAACTTCACACGCGCACCAATGGGAAACGATTAACACACACATGTAGGATACACGTATTGCACGTTTGTGTCAAATCGTAGTCATGACGACCGTATGTATATTAATTGCTAAAAATAACAATGTCGCTGTACAAAGAATTAAATTTTTTTGTTTTGCTTTAAATAACCAAATAGTAGGCAAATCTAAGGATTTGTGGGCGTTCTTAGATCGGCGATATCCATTTGCTATCCTAATTTTAAGTTACATTTATTCCTGTAAACTTATTTTCAAATAAATTTTCAATTTATCGACTAAAAAAATCGTTTTTCGATTAATTTACTTAATCACTAAAACTGCTTATAGCGTTGTTTATTTTCCGATGGTCAACCTTCGTGCACCGCGCTTCTATTACACGGGGGTTTATATTAATTAAGTACCTGTTTGCGGAGTAGACGCTAATTTTGCATTTTAATCACTAAATATTTTGAAAATTATAATTTGGTGCACAGCGAACCAGCCTTTAAAACATTATACATTATACTCAGATGGCGATAAAGTACATATTTACAACGATGGTTCTCACTTTTTTTAAATATAAAATGGGCAGCCGTATTTTTGGACAAACAGAAGAAATGCAGGCGTATTGTCAGCCTCCGTGAAATTAGTGTTTTTAGGGTTTCGTAGAACAGAACGCGTAGAAATTTAAATAAAGTTGAAATTACTTAGTGAAACCAAATATTGACTCTGCGGTCCCTTGAAGCTGTGAAAAAATCAAGCTTTTAACTGACGCAATCAAAATATAAGGCCGTTTATGCCACATTTCCCATGCATTTATAAAGGGAACCAAAGCCTATAGGATACTTCCCGTTGACCTACAATCATGAAATTTGGCAAGTAGCTTTAACCAGAAGTACAGGTATAGGAAAAAATCCGAAAACCATAAATGTGTAGTCACAAAAAGTAATTGCGGTGACTTTGTTAAATTAAGATAAATCTTATGAAAAGTATAAATCTTAAGATATCTTGATAAACTATTACATAATGGTATGGGACGGATAGTGCGCAAGTCTGACTTGCACTTTCTCGGTTTATTGCCATCCAATTTCTTCTTGTAGTTGGTGTAAGTTTAAAGGGCCATAGCCGCCAACAACTCGGCCAACAGTTCAGTTTGGTGAAAAAGCACCTATCGCATTCTTTCCAATAAGGCTGCTGTATCTACTAATTACGGTTCCTTATTACCTTACTAAGTTTTATAGAGAAAATATATAGACTAGAAGAATGGTTCCCGCTATTAACAATAACATAATTAACGATTTTATTGAAATATCGGTGAGATGCTCAACAATTCTAGTTTACTATGTGGGGAGATACCTAGGTTTCTTGAAATATACGCTGTTTAATTAAATTTTCGTAACATCAGCACAGGTATTCTGCAAGGTATCGCCGTTTTTTCGTAGACACCAGCTCAATTATTGGGGAGCACGTTTCGGTTTAATAAAGCAATTTGGAAAAAGGGCGATTTGCATTCAAACGAGGGAAGGGTTGCGCAGAAATATCGAATCTCGAACCTCGTCTTGGAAATTATGGCTGCGTATTTCATACGCTTATAATGTGTTTAAATTTTGCCTGCCAAAAAACTCCTTTGGTTCTTTATCACCCTTGTGGTACCGATGTCTATGGGCGGTGATAATTACATAGCATCGGGAGATTTATTTCTTAGCTTCAACTGTGTAAAAAAGGTTTTGTAACAGGACTTGTGGCAACCTGCAATTCTTGACCGTTTTTTGCTCATCTTTCTTTTTCACGGAGATTTTTAAGTAACAAAAGCTGAAACTGTTTTAATCGTTTTCACCAGAATGATAACCGACTCCGAAAAAAAAAACCGAAGAAACTGTTAGCAGCCGTTTCCACAGATACTGGTTAGAGAGCTCTGGTTGCACAATAGAGCAAGGCTAGATGATTACAACCTACAATCTGTATATACAGATAAAAGCGAAAGGTCACCTAACATGAAATCTCGAAAATCGCGAGACGTACAAAAATGAAATTTCCCAGGAAAGTATCATATTAGTAGACATTCGCTAAGAATGGATTTTTCAATAGAAACGGAATAAGAGGTCTAACAGCAAGTTTACGGGAACCAAAGTCATTCCTATCTAGCTATATACACATTAACTGCTAGAAATAAACTAAAGTACAAGCAATTCTCAACAAACTTAAGCAACTTTCACCTCCAATTTCGATCATTCATAACCAAGCCTGGAACTAAGTTTATCAGTAAGCACAAAAAATTTTTGGAACCATTAAGTGATGGAACTCGTTGCCAACTTGTCGGCTATGTTTGAGACCAAATAAAGTTACGTACAGTTGGGATGTAAAGGTAGTTTAGCCTACAGAGAGTCGGCCATTAATTCCGTTCAATATTTATTTCGGAGAGCAAAATTATGAAATCTTTTGTCACTTTTTTTACAATGATTAAATCACTGTAATCAAAATCAAGTGTCTAGCTTTTCTTTGTCCCTGCTCTTTTAAGGTATAACATATTACGTGTCTTAATATTTATAATAGGTAATCATCGTAACGATTCTTCCGTAATGATTGGCTTTTTACTAAAACTCTCCCTAACACCATTATCTCATAAATATTTTGAATTCCAAAGTAAACGTTAAAAAAATATCAAAAAATAAGGCAAGGTTCGTATTTTAATAAGCCGGCGCGTTCGGGTACCAGTACCTCTTTCACACGTAAGATCGGTGCTAAGTAGCGGCAATGCTGTCACGTTAAGTGTTGGTACTGGTGTCGCATTTGATTCCGTTCGTGAGAGTTCTCGTTTGCCTAAGCTCCTATATAAAGGCCGACAGCGCATCTGTGAACCGTCTAGTGGTGCAGTTCCCATGGGCGTCGGTAGTCACGCATTTGTCCCTTGTTTACATAAAGCAGAATTTCAAAATATATCAAAATTATTATATTAATAAATTAGGTAGAAAAAGCGTAGGCATGAAAGCAAGTAATAATTAAGTTGTTTATTTTTAAAAGAAATTTTAAAGAAATGTTGTCGCTACCATACAAGACCAAGATTAAAATAATGATTTAGTTTATATCTGGCGAACACTTTGAATTAGGCGTATGGCCGATATACATAAGCTACTCTTAAATTATTGTCATGATTATTTGAATTGTAAATCACAGCTATTAAGGATTAATTTGATCAAAACCAGAGTCAAAAATAACTTTTTCACTTCAGCAGCTCAACCAAGTAAGTTTTGCTGCGTAAAAACAGTGGGCAAAATGCGATTTTGTATACATTTGATAGAATAGTTCTGCGAAGAACTTACGAACTATATTGCACTCTGTCTCTTTCCTTAAAAATGAGCGAGTGACAAATACAAGTAATTTGGAGGTCCAATATCGAAATTGGATCGCAAAGAAAACACGTTCAGAAACGTGTAAATAAACTAAATAGGAAAGATATTTGTGAAATAGATAACCATTTTTTTCATTTAAATTATTTAATATATTATTGTGTACGAAAATATGTAATGCATAAGTATTAATAATGAATACTTAATGCATACGTATTTGTAATTGTTTCTATTTAGAACATTTGAAACGTAAAAGATCACTGCCGTTGTTTCTGAACGTATATTAAAAAATAGCGGAAATTAAATTTCGCTGTTAAACTGGTAGCGTAAAAACTATAACCTAAAATTTGCAGAACTGCAATAATTGCACCCTTAATTCTTAAAATATTCAGTATTATTTTGATTAATAATAAATATAAACGTCATTTCTATCTATTCCTGTTCATTGTGTTATCTTCTAAGTAATATCTATTGTGTTCCCGCTGCTGCAGTGAAAAGTAATGTGTGCCACACGAGAGCAAAATTATTTGCATCTCCCTTTGGATCCCTCGAAGTCAGCACTCGCAGCAAAAAACAATTTTGCTCATTCGTTCCACAAACAACTATATTCGCATAGACTTTTTTACAAGCGCTTGTGATCGTCTTATGTACTCGTATGCATTTTTAAAAATCATGAGTGAGAAAATTTACGATTTAAAAGCTAAGTTTAAGATTTAATGTAGATAAATAATTAAATCTAAGTCCTCGTAGTTTAATAACATTCCACTCAAGCATTATAAACGATAGTCCATCCGAGACTATAGCAGCACTTTTGTAAGGAATAAAAATATCATCTTAGTTGAACTATAAAAATAATGGGTGAAAATTACAAAAAAGACTATGAAGGCCGGACGAGTATTCACACGAATGGCAATAAATAAAATGGATGGGCTGTGAGGTGCTAGTCCAAGTAACGGTTATATTAAAGGTTATTATTATCCTTAAGTCCTTTCATTTAAAAAAGTGTGAGCTCTAACACATTTATTATCACTTCTTTTAAGGGTATAAATTGAAGAAAGTAGCCAGTCTCTGAGTTGAAATATATGCTCCATAAAACTGTTGTAAAGTAAGTTGTGAGTGGTAAGGTTGAAAAAGGGGTCAATCCAAGTTGTGGATGTCTTAGCTCAAAATGTCGGCCAAATGGAAAAGTAGTTGAATTATACTTCCATGAAATACACTTCAGGAAAGTCTGAACTACTTGTGTGTTTGTTTCTGGAATTAAGCGGTGTTAATATCATAATCCAACATGGATTATGATATCGCCACCGCTCAATTCCGATAGTCTCTATTTTATTTATGAAATATTTTTTGTGACAAAGAGAAAAGGTTTTAGAATACAGTTGCTGCCTCTCTCTCGCTTCTCATAGCTATGTATCCCAACGGTGGTAGGGTCAGCCTGCCTGATTTACTCTCTCCGCTTCGCCGTCTTTAACATCAGTGTCTGATAGCTGGCATATATTTTTCACCTTTCCGCGTTTGCTGATTTGCCTATTTTGGACTTTTAATTGTAGACCTCTATAGGGAGAAGTGGTATAAGGTTGGAATCGTCGAACTCGTACCTTGGCTATTTGCATATAGGTTGTTTGTTACGGAAAACCCTAAAGCGGTTCACCACCAAATATGTCGCTTGTAGGGCACTTTACTTACATAAATGAAGATTAAGCAAAAACAAAACGAAACTATAAAATTAGACATAAAGCACAGTGAGCCAAAACGCATTTGGACATAAAAAGCAATGTTTACGGCGGTGCTGCCGTCCTGAACCAACAGCTGGTCCCATCGATAGGTGATTGTCTTTATACGTCACGGGTACGTAACGACCCGTTAACGACCGCCCGTATACCCTACCTTAATTAAACGCCGCTCATGGGGCAATATCTTGAAATAAACAACAGTTCGCGTAAACATTTGCACAAAACCTGCTTAGTAAGTAAGTAATGGTTGGAAAATCGCATCACTTTATTCAAGTGATCGTGTTCTCTATTTCAGAAGATATATATAAACCCAAGATATATTTAAAAAGGCTATAGGTTACTTTTCAGTCGGAAGCAGTACTCTTTTCAAGAGAATAGCAAAATAAAGATATAGTATCGATATACGATATAGTAGTAATCGGGAATAACTTGGTGTATAGTATATCCGAAATTTCATCATCACCTCGAAGTCCAATAGTCCTCAATCGTGCCGAGCACCACGAATATAATAACTTCTCTGTGGAACCTGTTACCAGCTCTGGTGTTACCGAACTCATGCGACGTAGCAACCTTCCAGCAAGGGACATAAATTTCCCCACAGCCATGTTAGTGCAATTATCAAGCGGGTCGGGTCACTCCCGTTTTAATAGAAAACAATAACTAATAATAGAATTTTTGTTTCGGTTCATTGTTTTACAAGCAAAATTTGAGACCTTCTAAGAAGTATGGAAATACCTGTGTCAAAACTTCTCGCGAGTTTTACATAATTATACAATTTAGTCTAATATATCATATTATATACAAGCGCGAGTGTATGTATGCGTATGTGTGTCTGTAATTGTGCGCCTGTGAGTTTGTGGGTATATACAAGAATGCATACGTTATGAATCTAGGCTTAATTATTACTAAATAAAGAAATAGCCACAAGTACCACAAATAAAAAAAAATAACATTATGTTTGTTCCACACATTTGTAAAACAAGATTAGGAGGATATGATGTAGCAATAAATAATTGAGTAAGGGGGTCACAAGTCACGGAATTTTGTGTGATCAGCTCCACGGATCAGTTGGTTTGATTGCGGCAGGACCCTCACATACACATAATTATAGAAAGATTTAGCTTCATATATTATATAGTATGGCTAAGATATTCCATTATAGGGCGTTATTTTTAGGAAAAAATCCTTGTAATTAGCTCTCTCCAAGTAAAAGTCTCTTCAAATGGGTCCAGTCATTAAGAAGATAACAACTAGACAGAGAAACAGACACTTTAATTTAATTTATGTCTACGGACTTATATCATGACTTAATAAAGCAGATCGTAGTAGTTTTAGCTTAAGGTAAGCTGTGCTTCGCACTAATAATCCTGGCAGTCAAACGTATGGAGAGCATGGGGGATGCAGTTGAAGGGGAGGAGGGGGGGGGGGGGGAGAAATCTGTTAAGGGTGTTTGTGTATCTTGAACCTCTGCTGGATCAAGTCTGTGACTTCTTCTTGAATTCGTGGAACAAAGATAGGCAGCATTTCCGCCACTTCACGTTGGTATTATGTAAAAAGAGGTACTGGTACCTGGACGCGCCGGCCTAATTTGGCCAGAAGCATGGCGCTACCTCTAATTGGAAAGACAGGAGTAAGGGAAAGGGATGGAGTAAAATGATATAAAGGTAGAAGTGGGGGGAGAGAATGCGGATACTACTGTCGTTTCTTTCAAACTTGACAACAATACCATCACTCGACGTGACAGCATTGCCGCCTCTTCACGCCGATCTTATGTAAGAAAGAGGTACTGTTACCCGGGCGCGCCGACCCAACTCGGCTGCAGACCAAAAGGACAATAAGCGTGGCGCTACCTCTAATAATATTTGACAGGAAGGTAGTTTATGGTTTGTAGACGTCCGCTAAGAACGATTTTTCGATAGAGCGAGATTAAGGGAGTCTAAGAACTCTTGATATCTGACCTCCTATGTGTTTCGAAAGACACGACCTTCTATGTGTTTCGGAAGACACTTAAAATAGTGGCACTTGAGGTTGTAGAGATTGTGGGCGTACCGAGAATGATGTCAGATGACAATCGCCATCTTAACTCACTCCACAGCCATATCCTCTGCAGTAAATCTAAGTGGACCCTTTTTTTAAATCAACTTTAATCTAAACGGACCCTGGTACTAGACTGGTATAACGCTAGGAAGAAGAAGAACTAAATTTTATATAAAATCTTCCTCATATTTCACAGATTTACACAGATTTTCTGTAAACGGTGTAATAGACGTCCGGATTAATTTGACCCTTAACATTTTTGTTGGTGTTAAAACGCGTAAAATATGCCGAATTGTCGATACCAAATGGAAAATTTAAGGAAATGTTCATTAATATGAAATACATGATAGTAATTGCCAATTAATTTGAACAATTTATTCAAGTTAACAACACCTTCAGGGGAAATTTTTGACGTGTTTTTGTTAAATAATTACTTCTTTTCATAAATATTATTATCCAGTGATAATAAGAAGATAAAGTAGAAAAATACTGATAGCTTTAATAAAATATTTCATCAAAAACTTGATAATAGCCAGTTTTTTTTCGTATGTAAATTTGTATACAAAATGGTTGTGTGCACAAGTTTTTGCTAGAAGTAGGCGCAACGATAGCAAGCCTTGAGTTGAGTATGTTTCGGACTTCAGTACACATTTCTAAGCCTGGCCGGATGATGGCTTACATCATCATCATCAGCAGCCTGCGGCAGTCCACTGCTGGACTGGACATTGGCCTGTCCCATGGCGAGCCACTTTGCCCGATCTTCGGCTACACGCATGCAGTTTCTGCCATATTGCGCAGATCGTCGCTCCATTTGGCCAGGGGGGAATGGTCACAGACTATCAATGGCTCTGCAAGTGGGTCAAAGTTGAATGGATTGTTTTTATTATATTTCTTATGAATTAAACATTAAGTGTTAGCCTACAGCGGGCCCTACATTTGTATGGGTACGAGACTGTAATTGCGTGGTTTATTATTTAATTATTCATCTGTTTATTGATCAATAGCTAGATTTTTATATTTTTGTATACATATATTTTAAGCATTCCTCCGAATCTTCATTGACAAATTAAACTTGTGTTTTTGTGATAATCAAAATTAATTTCCCTGTATTTTTTGATAACCTCTTATATATTTTTTTAAAACCATTATTTAATATTTTATCATGATAATCAAGCCTTATTCTTTACATACAAGTAACATAATTTCTGTGTGTACCAGTACTTCTGATGTATAAATTATAAAATGTTCGCACAAAAATAGGTACCCATATAAATGTATACAGTCAAAAGGAAGTTTATGGGTTAAAAATCCCGTGTTAATTACTCTTTTAACAGTACAATATACGTCATACGTCGCGAAAATATGAGATATTCGCTACATTCATTGAGGCAGTGCGCAACTCAAATTGCGTCGTACTTTCATAGTTCGTTTTAGGAATTTGAGTTTAATGCGTGTGCAATTAGGGATGAAGATTCGTTGGCCCTGTGTTGTGTGTGTGCTGCTCACGTGTGGTGATTCGTCCTCTAGCTGGCGTATGTCCAGTTTTCAATTTATATATGGTTGGCGGATACCATTAAATTCGGCGCGGTGAATCGGGTCCCACTGCTATACGTGCCTTCCGAAACACGGACGAAGTCGGATATCAAATATAAACCAGTGCTAGAATGGGTCACCCATCTAACATCCGGTCGCAGCAAGAGGAACTTAACCTAGCGATCGACTCAAACACTGACCACTGATTAGGCCACGACCTCCTCTTTGCCAAAGGACTATTTCAACAAATCAAATATTAAACTAAAGCAGTGAGATTTCTTCGCTGCCCACTATTTGATGTCAAATCTAATTATGTCAAACGTGAAACATTCCAATTCTGAGTTATCTTTTAATTAGTTCGCCATCTTTGTTGATTAAAAGGGTATAGTATTACTGGTAATTTGCAGCAGTGACAATTTCCTTCGTGAAGTTAAAAAAAAAGGTAAGGAATGCTGTGGAAAGAGCACCACATTCCTCTTCTTCCTAGCGTTATCCCGGTCTAGTCTTGGGTGCGCTTAAATTGTGGAGAACTGTCACTCAGTGACATTAATCGTGACCAACTGTTTAACGTGCCTTCCGAAACACAGAGGAAGTAGGATATTTGAAAAAGCAATGTTAGAACTTTTTCTTTGTTCAGGACTATATGGCACACGGACGCACATTATTCGCCTTTTAAGGAGTAAAGCAGTTCAGTCACTAATTCATTACGACATATCTAAACTAATATCAGTAAAGTGAAAATAACTCCGCTACGTTTTCACGGCTTACATGCTGAAGCGATTTTGATAAAATATTGTATAGAGATAGATTGTACTTTGGAGAAGGACATAGACTACTCTTTGTTGCGGAAATTCAAGTTAATTCAACGTGGTCGAAGTCGCGGGTTACAGCTAGTTTTCTATATACGACAGATGGTAAACAGACGGCCTAGCATGGACTTTTCGAACCGACGTAAATCGACGAGTCGAATTTACTTAGGATAAAAATGTTCGTGCTGGGCCCACAGCGGACCCTTCTTAGCGTCAACCCGCGGTGCAATTTCATTGATTAAAAGCGTGACACGATTAAGACTTATTTCCTCTGGGCTTAGCACAACCTTTTCATCCTACGTAAAGTCGACTCGTCGATTTACTTCGGTTCAAAAAGTTCGTGCTGGGCCCACAGATTTGCGGTTCACCTTGTTATAGGTTATTATCGAGGCTTATAGTCTTCTAGAAGGCTTAAAGTTGCGTTGCCGGCTTAAAAATGAATACATCTTTTCGAGACAGTCTTGAAATTTGTTATACAGAGATGTAATACATGGTAATAGGCAATTGTAACGCTGGAGCCAGACATAGCTCAAAGTGTTTGTACATTTTTATCCTTGAAGACTAAAAAGTATAACAAAACTTTGCGCAGCTACAAAAAGTATCCAGCCACACTACATGATCATTGAAATGGCTCCGGCATAAGGAAATGTAGGGATTAGAAAATCGAGGTGTTTGGATGGAATATTGAGTTAAGAAGCGCTGTTCAGTAGCGAACTTTAGATACCAGCATTAGTAATTAATAATAAGAAATAACCGTAATACAAAGACTGGCATATCTGAGACAAACGGTTGGTCGACCACCAGTTGGGCGAACCAGGTATTGGTGGCGTGACCTTGTAGAGTTGAACCTGCGCGATCTATGGGCGGGCGACTGGCAAGAGACCGAAACAAGTGGCGCAAATTCCTGTCGGAGGCCAAAACACACTTTGGGTTTCTGAGCCGCTCCAGTAAGTAAGTAATACAAACAAACTACAAAGAGACGAAGACGCTTTTTTATGAGTTCCCTAGGTTGATCCTGGAATATAAAATTACCGGAAAACGTGCTCCTGGTAGACAGCCAAAGAAGTGGTTCGAGGATATTAGAGACTGGACTGGATTTCCTCCTCCTACTTGCGTTGTTTTCCTCTATGCTGAGGGTACTCACATACTTTTTATACGCGGATCCCTTTACGCCATTTGCGTCGATCTTCTGCTGCATGTATGGCTTGATGGACAGGGATGTCGAGCGCTGAGCAGATCTGTTCGCACCAACGCATAGGACAACGCCCTCTACTTCTTTTGCCTTCGATATAGCCAGTTAGAATAAGCTTTTCCAAACTATCAACGGATTTTCTGGAGATGTGGCCGAAGTGTTGCAAGATGTTTATTGGGGTTTATAGGGTGCACACTATATTAACATTTGAGTTTGTCCCTTTAATTGGAGATTCTTTTGTATGAAAATACTGAATGTAAAGGTTATGAATTATTTTAATGAGACTGTGAATTGACTAAATATGCAAAGTCAATCATAGCCCACCTGGTATGGGACTCGACCGAAGCTCAGGGCCGTCTGCCGCTGCGGGGGCCATTCTCGTAGAGAGTTTAGAGAAAGCAACAAGGCCCAAGAAAAGACTTGAGTGGTGGTATACATACATATGTTTTTTAACAAATGGTTAAAACGATTTGTTTTTAAGGCACAATGTAAAACTACTCTTAGTTTACATTAAAAAATTATCTTTCCATAGTTAAGCCGGCCCTTATTGAGATAGAAGGTATATGATACTTATAAATAAAGCGTGTGTAAAATATAACTAAGTGAGTTGTGAGTTAGTGAGTGAGTGTTAAATAAAGTGTTGGTCTTTTATTGTGTATTGTGTGCCAAGCAACAATACTGTTGGCCCTTAAAGGTGTCGGCCCTTATCGAAGCGGAACTCTTGACGAGATATAGGGGCTCCTTCCCGTTACTGGGAGATATATAAGCTTTACGGTCGCTGAATCAAACGCTTAAGTTAACTCATCTCTCAATACTAAAGTTAAATAAAGTTTTAAGCTACTTTTTAAAGTAAACTTCTTTCTCGCTTGCTTGGGGAGCAATGACTTGGGGATAAATGACTGAGAACGTTACGAAAAGTGTGATCGAGCGAGGCGAAAGAAAGTTGAGAGGAAGATATAATTATATATATCTACTGTAGAAAGAGAAAGATGCGAACACACATTTCTTTTTCTCTTCGTGTATATATACATTTAATATATATATAAACAAATGAATTTTCATTTTTTCTATTCATTTTAAATACTATATATTTACTTACACTTTATATATGTGCGTGTGTGTGTGTATGTACATGTACAAAATGATGAAGCCAGAATGAAAGTAAATAGATAGCTAATATTTAGTCATATAAGATAAATATTTGTGGAACGTAATGGAGGACCTTTATATCCAGCAGTGGACGTCTTTAGCCTTTTGTCTTTGTTGGATGGAAGAAAAAGATTTTAAGTGAGAGTTTACCCTTGAGGATTCCTTTGAGAATTGAAATAAATCTGCCCTACATGACAAAGCAACATCTTTATCTAATATTAACATAAATTCATCGTAAAGGCGCAGTAAGTATACCTATCTCATTGAATTTATAACCTTCTTATGCTCACTTGAGCGCGGAAGGCGGGTAAGGGAATGTAATAAATTTATAAGAAAAAATATCAGTTTTTCAGTCAACGACGTCATCAAGGCGCACAATATGGGCCCACTTTTCATTTACACCCTTACTTCAAATCTTGTACTACGCCGAGAAAAGTCTTGCCTTTTGTAAAAGTGACATTTTTTTAAAGAAAACTGCAAACAAAACTCTTTTATCTCTACACTAATGACTTGGCGGGAAATGGTGAAATGTGACCGGAATATTGTCAAATCCGGAAGCTTGTGAAATGCCTTCTTTATTATGTTCAAGCGATATTTTTCTTTTTTTCTAATTGTGCATGATTCATACACGGCTGTATTTTTAAGAGCAAATAAAATGTTATAGCATTTTGATACTTTAGAACAGTATGTCTTTTATAATCAAGGCATGGCAGGCAGGGCAGAGTAGAGCAGGGCAAGGCCAGGCATAATTGAAGCAGCGGCTGCTATAACAATGGTCTAACAGGACTCCAAGATTTCTAGACCTAGTGGAGCTCGCCGTGAGAATCCAACATTTCATTCCAGTACTGCGTCAGGATGGCCTCATACTTATTTATAATATAAAAACATAAAACGTAAAGTCTATTCCTATCAGCGAGCTAGGCTGGACATAATTATTTTGTTGCAAAATATTGTAATTTCTTTAATTAATAAATCTATTTTGTTAGTATAGCCTGTCTTTTTTTGGGTCCTCTTACTGTGTCTACCATAATTAAAGCAGTTGTACATTTTTAATAATTTTTTTTATTGACAATATTTACGTCACTAAATACATAAAAAATGTCAAACTGTAAGGACAATATTAAGAAATCCAGAGATAATTGATATCACTGGGTAATGTCTCAACACAGGTTATCCTAGTGAGATATCCAGGGGTACATGAATTAAGGTGTTTCACATAATTGTTCGTAATTCATATTGAACTAAACTGAATTTGTATTTGTAAATAAATAAACTTTTGAAAACAAGTCGTAAATGACAAAACGTTTTTTACGATTTCCCAAAAATCAGCTTTTTTGAGTTAGGTCAATTTACGATTAAGCATGCGATATGGTGGTGGTGATGTGTGGTCAAGATGTTTGCCTTTTTGAAATATAAAAAAATGACATTATTTACCATCTAATCTTGGTGGTGTTAAGGAGCAACCGTCTGCGCCTCGCTTAACAAACAACAATTGCGTTTATTTAAAACTATGTGGTATGCTGTCGTTAAATCCTAGTTTCGGGGGTCGTAAAGTGACCAGATCTATCTAGATGCTCATAAACTAGACAATATCATTTGGCTTGCCAAGTGTTTGAACAATAGACCAAGTCTCAAGAAAAGCAATTGCAATAAACTTTTCAGAAATATTTTTACGTAGTGGGCCTCACACCTCGCAGCATAGATGCGTTTCAATAATTTTATAAGATTAATTTTAACTTTAAACTTCACTGATATACAGATTTCTGCAGAAAAATATAATTAGTGTACTCCGCTGATACCACTGAACTACCTTTTTACAATTTTCTCTTGTTGATATAGTATACATTATCATCATGTACAGTACACCCTACGAATAAGTCTTTAGTAATGTTTCTAAGATAACTCATGACATGATTTTTCATAATATTAGTTAAGAGGAAATAAAATAAAGCATTATTAATAGATAGAGATGATATAAATTGTCAAATCGGAAATATACCGGATACTAGACCTTATGTCTTCTTAATCTATATCTTTACTGATGAAGGTCGTGCCTGTTCTGATATGCCTTGACGGAGAGGTAAACCAGCTGCTTCCATGCCAATCAGTCTTCGGCACGTTTCAAGGCAGTTAGAATATTTAGTCCCAGGATGTAACTAATTTGGTCAGACCAGCGTGTAGGGGAGCGACCTTGACCTTACGTAGCCCAGTGCATATATTTAACAAACCGTTTACCAAGTTTTTTTAACTTATAGAATTTTTTTTGCGATATTGTAGAATCCTGCTTCTTTCTTTCTTTACCTACATAATAATTAATTTTATTTCCCTAGAAATGGTTTGAAAGAAGAAAACATGCAAAATATTATCTGATTTACTTATATTACAATTCAAAGATGAGACGCAAACGGCGACATTTTCTTGCAACAGTGTGAAAGTGCCATAAGAACCTTAAAAGTTTGACTTTCCAATATTCTGACATTCTCTGAGAGATATAGAATTCCGGTCGCTCTGTACGAGGTGCCGCTGTCTTGTCAATGGAGGAAGTTTCAAATTCCCAAAAGCCTTATCAAGTGGGTCGACCTTCCATCCTTTATTCCAAGCGACTCTATTCCAAACACCATTAGAGCATGCGTCGCCTCAAAATTGTTGTCTTAGAACTTGATTTAATAGGATTTGTTATTAGACGACAGTTTCTATAAACTTATACAAAAGTGGCGGTTATTTTGATTGACATTTCTTATCTAAGAACTGCTCCAGAACCTGCAACCAGAACGAACAAAGGCAACAATGCTTTACAAATTGGCGGAAATAGCAATAAGGATAAAGTAATTGTTATAGTCATGATTTTCAGGAATAATGGGGGTAACATGTTCGTCTATCGAACAAACCCTCCATAAAAAAAGGAAAAAAAAAATCAGAAAGAACTTATGAGTGATCTAAGCTGACCCCATTCTTAATTAAAAAGGAATAAAAGATTGATTTTATCGAAGTGTTTAAAATGCCAATTTTCCAATAGCTAGAAGGGAGAAATGGAATTTCAGGTCGCTGTTAACGAGGTGCCGCTGAGTTGTCAATAGCGCAACTTTCTTGGTCCCAGTTGGGAATGCTTATTAAGTGGGGTCAACCTATTTGGTCGGAGCTGGAGTTTAAAATTGAAAATTCACTCCAAGTTCATTTATATTGAAATTGCTTGTGGTTCAGATTATTATTAACATTTACTTTTGCATTCCTTGAATTTGTTATTGTGTTTCAAAAGATTTACGATGTAATTAATTAGAACAAAATGTTGTACCTCATATATTCCATTCATGGTTGCAAAAAGCTAAATTCTATGAATATACTCTGCATTTAATATATATTAATAATAGAAGCAAAGTCCTTTGAATTTTATAAGTATTTGAGGTCATATTCCAATTCTAATACATTTTTAATAGTTTCGTGATTTGGTTTTGATTGTATGTTATATTAAGCATAACGGGCGAGATGCCCGCCGCGGCGGCACCCATGAAAATATTACGACTTATTTACTTTAACCGCGGCGCTGTAATTATATTGTGAAATTTCAATTGTTTTGGTGAACATCACTAATTCACTTTTCCTCCACTTAAGAACATTTTTGTCCTTGAAGTCTACAAAGTTCTACAAAACTTTGCGCTGTTACACAAAGTCCCCGGCCGCAATTCATGATCATTCAAATGAAGCTATGTCAGGCTCCGGCAGAAGACCATGTTCAAGTGACGTATACGACACGACATTGACAGCTGCTAATTGAGTTAACAAGTTGACAACTAGGTGGCGTTCTGAACATCTAGGTCAATCATAAAATGCGGTTTTACCTCTTATCCGTATTTATAAATTTTCCATATGTTAATTCTTTACACAAAGTAGCCTTTCAGCTTAGAAATAGCGTAATCTTTATTGGTTTTTACTTTATCCGGTAATGGATTTCTTTGTTTTCCGCGGAATTATCTCTGTTGCCATACATTTTATCATAATTTTCTTCTAAAGCTGTTTCTTCTATTTGTAAGTATTATCAAATGAGTTTAAGAGTCTTTGCGGCTAGAATAAGACTTTAATAAGTCATGTATGACAACAGAATAATGCTTGATAAATCTAACATAATTAAAATTGAAAAGTCATAATGAACTGTTTGTTTACAATTTGGTATTTATTATAAACTAGCTGTTTTATATTGTGTATTCTATTGTATGCGTAAAATTAATCCCTTAGCTCAATCTGGCCCTAGAAATCTGTTCTTAGCGGACATCTACTTCTACTTAGCTATAAATTACCTCCGTGACAAATTTAGTTTTGGTACGTCCCGTGTTTTTCCCGTCCCCACAACATTATTACATACAGATTTTGAGAAGACGCACTAGGAAGAAGTTAGAATATGTAACAGGAGACATGTTTTCATATCTCAAAGCATAATTAATTATTCTTACAACAAATTGGAACTAATAACAAGAGCATTGCACCTATTGGTTGTTCATAAATTTGAGTTAATTGTGAGATGAAGATTAGGAACTAAAACAATATTCATAGAAGTTTTCGAAGTTAATAAATAGTAGAACAATTTAAATTAGAATCATTATTCAACTCGTAATATAAGTAATTGGGAGTGATATCATGCTAGTAAGCTTCATTGTCGTCTCCCCCCGACTGCTGACATATGTAATTTATTTTAATCTGTATTCTTAAGAGAGTTTGATGGATGTCTTTGTTTATAACCACACTTGTCTTGTTCCTGATGGTTGTAATCAGAAGGTTTACTTTACAATTAATAAAACGTTTACCAATATCGAGCATTCGGCGGCGTTTATTACGACATTGAGTGATGATGGTGTATGCTAGTCCAGGAGATGTCTGCAAAATGACCGAGGTACATAAAACAAAATTACGGAAATTAAAATATTCATTTATCATTAGGGCTTAAATAGCTCAAAGGTTTGTTTATAGCAGTTATGGGTACATTAGGTACATATACTTAAAGTATTTTTAGTTTTTGAAATAGTAAATGAAAAAATATTAAAATAGGCACTTATTCTTGTAAGAGCTTATAAAATAGGCAAATTCTTTCATCAATTTTTCGTTTCGTTTGATCGTTAACAGAAATTTGACTTCGTCTTTATTTCATTTGTGACTTAATAACCGTAAATAAGTGAATAAAACCATGTATGCGTTTTATTATTGGATGATATCGAAGCGTAATCACGATAATAGTATGTTATATTAGTTGCCAAGTAGATATGTCGCTATACTACGAATGAGATACGCACATAAAGGTTCTCTCCCGATTTTAATCAGCCGGCGATCTCTACCAGAATATAATAACAACAGTGAAATCTTGATTTTAACCATAATTGTAACGAAAAACCTCATTGAAAATTTGACTTATCCTTTGATTTTTTTACGTGTAATGTAACGACCGTCTCTCAGCCTACCTCACCTCAAGGTACCCACCTCTTGCCAATTCGCACACCTATGGCACGCACCAAAGCGTCACGAACTCCCTGCGGTGCCAGAAATTATTAGAATACTCTTCAATTCTTGTCTCATCAAGTATTTTCAATCAACCCCCTATAAAAATATATCATAATTTAAAAACAAAAATCATGAATTGTTATGAAATGGGTAAATATGTCGTGCGTTCGAAAAAAAATCATAAAAATTAATCCGTTTCGGAAATGTTTGGTAACAAACACTGTGACACGAGAATTTTATATATATTATATATTATTCACATAAAAACGAAAAATCACCCATCACGAAGTCTCCAAAACCGCGGGACGTACAAAAATAAAATTAGGCAGGGAGAAAGTCTAACTATACGATAGATCCAGATTAGGAGTTTTTACACGTTCTTGCAACTTTTTACGCAGACGAGGTCGCGGGAAACAACTAGTATTGCATATGCATAACTATGAGTTCTAGAGATCAATGAAATATGTCAATTTACAGGCAATTTAGTTAGAATATATGCAGCGGGTGCACAAATGTAAGGTACACGTCACTGCACAGGTTTGATCACATGTTTCAGTTAACCTCATTAATTAATACAAGTACATTATAACTACATAACTAGAATTTAGATGGTTCTATCTACATGTACTGTGTGTTATAATAAATAAACCCTCAATAGCTCAACGATAAAACGGGTGGAGAGAAATCTGAATGGTACCCGATTCAAATCCCGATGCCGCTAACTTATCGGATGCAGACTTAGTAGAAGCTTTTAAGCTTAGTTGGAGGGAATAAAATTACAAAGAGTACTTTATAAGGTATTCCTTGTCATTTCTTTTAATAATTTTCAAAAGGTAGTTAAATTATTTATTTTAACTATTAAATTATTATTACTATTTATTTATTTTGTAACAAAATACATTATAGGACATCGTTAGATAGAACTCCAATCTTCAAAAAAAAACTTTCCAATCATAACATATTTCAAAATCTTCCAATGATGAGTAAGAGGCCACTGAGACGGTCCAGCAAGTAACTCTTTGATTGCTTATAGTAGCCCTATCATCGAAATGTTTAAAGACAATTTCAACTAAATCAAATATGACGTGACAGAGTAAATCAAATCAAAAATGACGTAACCACAACTCTATCACATGCCTTTCACCGGAACTAATGACATATTTGTATGACATATTAATCTCGATTTGGAATATTTCGTTTCAAACAATTTCGATATTTTAAGCATATGAAATATGACGTGATAGAGTTAACCACAACTCTAACACGATATAGGCTTTCATCAGAACCAGTACATAATCTAATACATGTGTTCGCCACGGTTCGGAGTGTTGCATTAAGGTATTAAGTACATTACCATATCTCCTTAGTTCACGCATAAGCATTAACACCATACTAAATACTATTAGACGTAAGTAGAATATTATGTTACTCTAATTAACGAGGGTATCACACAACTGCATTAAGTATAAGAGAAAAAATATTTCCATGGTCTGTAATTTCTTATCTTTATAAAAAAAGTGGCCAAGAGCGTGTCAAGACACGATTTTACAAAAGAAGGATTCTGTATTGCGTATTTGTCAAATTTGTCGTTTTATTTCGTTCAAAATAGTTTTACTAATAAATTTTTTGCATGTTCGAGCAATAGGGAAAATTTCAAGTCTCTACGTTTAATATTTTGGACATTCTAGTTAGGACCTCCTTACGGACGGACAGACGGCCGGACGGACATACAAAAATTATAAGGCTTTCGAGTGGAAAGGTTACACCAAAGCAAACTAGATGGCGCTGCACGGACGGCGCACGAACGCAGAAAATTAACATACAAATTAACTCACGTTAGCGAAGTTTCTACATACGATCACTATAGACCTAACGCCAAACAACTGTCGGCCAGGCGCAGCCGTACCGGTAATCCCACCTAGCCCGGAATGCAGATCTTCCTTTCATACCTCGTTTCCACCTTGGTGTGCCTTCCCATAAAGAAAAAAAAACTCCCTCACATACACACTTCTTATATGCGGACTAATGCAAAAATGATTAATCTTCCTTTATAAAATGCATTTCCGAAAAGTAACCAATGTTTCTGTCAAGCGTTTATCCCCACAGTATAGATGCACCTTTTTAAAGTAGCGTACATATGTAAATGTAAAGTTCCGTTAAAATTTTGGTGGTGCTATTTTTAGTTAGCTGTCAATTCAATTATTTACGGCTTAAATAAGGGCCTGGGATTTTATATTCGAGCTTTTACACGCCCGCTCGCTTCGCGGCTATTTTGGTATCTATCTTATCGAAAACAACAATCGTCCTGATGACTTTGCACTTGACATTAGGTTATCCTAAATATCATAAATCTATACAGGTCATAATAACTTATTACACTCAGCACTTACTGCGGAAGTTCAGATGTATTTGGATGGATTATTAAAATCATCATCAGTTTTGAGGTAAAGAAATGACGAGGTCAGGCGCGGATCCACCGTAGTGATCCTGATGGACATGCCCAGCCTAAGAAACTGTGACGTCACACCTTCATTGTCTATTGAGATCGATAGACTGGCATTATATCCAATACCTAACTTAGAAAAAGCAATGTATCATATATTTTATCGACATATCCTTTGAAGAATGCATGATTTCGATCACAAGCAAGTTCATACACGGACTCTAAAAATTGAGTGGCTGTGCCCATCACCTTTTTGAAACTACTTGGAGTAATGTTGCTCCAACTTTCTTGTGTCTTTGTAGTTAGTTAGGAAGGTCGAACTTCTTCCGTGGGTTTAAATTTTGTCAAAAACAGGAATATTTAGAGTCCATACTGCCCATGAGATAGAAATGTAGTAAACCTAATTTTTTGTAAGAACTATTGTTAAAAAGAGTGGCTAACGAATTCCTTGCTGATTTTTCTCGTGGCTCGACTTTTCCGAATCAGTGGCAGCTTTTAAAATATTTGACGATCAAAAGAGCTTGTAAAAGTTACCTTGAATAAAACATCATATGTTTTGATTGGATTTGAAGGCTCGATCCGCGCCTGGAAGAGGTAGAGTATACCGGCTCGAGGGTTTTCGTATAACTTAATGATACAACAAATCACGGGGCATGTAATCAGTTTTTAATGAAACGGACCGCGTACTTTCTATTTCAATTACGCTCGCTACCGGCCATCAAGTGAGAGTGGTGCGGGGGAAAGATAGCTCTGTGTATGTAAATTAATTATGTACGCATTGGTCAATACTTAACAACTTTATAAAGATGTTCGAACTTGCATGTAGGGTTGCCATGTAATTAGATTTATTTACATTAAGCAAAAATTATACATTAAATCATGTTGGTTTGAATTTCATTAGCTTTATGCAGTTATAAAGGGAATTCATTATGAGAGTATTGCTGTCATTTCTTCAAATAAAATATGTCAAATAATAAAGTAAACATTAATACATACTCTGTTTTGTAATATGAACACATTAAACCATTTTTAAATAGGTGGTAAATAGATACTTATAAATAAAACCACGTTATCTGAGTTTATTTTTGTCAATAATTACAATTAGGGAATAGCATATTGATTTCAAACATCCGTATTGAAATGTCAAATTGGGTACTTGTTTCATCAGCTAACATTAAGTGAGACCGTGAACAAGCTATAATTTATCAAAAAGCAATTGAATTCCTGATAAATAACATGTTTGTAATACTTTTAATCGCTTAATTTTGTTTTCGCTGCCCCTAGGTGAAGTCGTTAACATTTCAATATAGAATGTTCTGTTCATTACTCGTAGAATTAATGTATTGAGATGTATGCAAGCTTTAATGTAATTAACGGCTCCTTTATAGCTTTAAAATCGTCACAATATTACGTCACCAATTTCAATCCAATGGAATGTAACTCTTCAGGAGCAAAGCCTGGTTTACGTAAATCCATGGCATTTTGTGGGGACACGCGAGACATTTCGAAAATATCGAAAAGTTGCCATAAAAAGTGAAAAATTTGAAAGAAATTAAACATAAAATGGGTAGAAGTAATAATTCTTTTTAAACTTTATGAACACAACTAGCTGTTTCCGCGACTTCATCCGCATAAAATAAGGTAAAAAAAAATAGATGAAATTTTAGCGTGTTGATATATAACCTCCTCCTCCTTATTTCAGCGAAGGTTTATTATGTAACAAAACAATCAGAAGTCAAATCGGTTCAACTGTTTTCGAATATTACCGAGACTAACAAACCGTTGTACGTTAGATTTATTTATACACGTAAAGACTAGTGTTTACCCGCCACTTCATCCGCGTAATATTAGGTGATAAATTTTAGCGTTATGATATATAGCTTACAGCCTTCGTCGATAAATGGGGTATCTAACACTGAAAGCATCTTCAAATCGGACCAGTAGTTGCTGAGATTAGCGCGTTCAAGTAAACAAACAAACAAACTCTTCAGATTTATATATAAGTATAGATTATCACTACTAATATCACTATTATCATAAAACAACGTTTCATATTTATTTAATTGCTTACATAAATTGATGTTTTGTTTTCGCAGAATGCACTCATTTCACTTCCTTTAAATGAGTGTAATTACAATAAGGAATTACACATCATATACCAGATGGCACATTCAAACGGTGAAACATCGATATTATTTTGGCAAACTAATATATTATAAAAGGTGGAACGTTTGTTTGTTTGCTTGAACGCGCTAATCTCAGAAACTACAGCGCTGATTTGAAAAAATCGTCCAGTTTTAGATAGCCTATTTATCAAGGAAGGCTTTATATATCATCACGCAAATTTTTTTTACCTAATTTAACGCGGACGGTGTCACGGGTAAGAACTAGTATGTTCATAAAAAGATAGCTATTTATATGTTCTAGAAATACGGTCACAAATCTAGATTGCGTTTCACGTGCTTCGTACAACGACATCTTTGGTTCTAATCAATAATTAATAGAACGTATACGGTTGTCACGACGTTTTGACACCATTCAATAATAAAATGTATACATGTGTGTGTAAATCGTTTTTCATTGGTGTGCGTGACGTTTTATTTTAATATATTTTTAATGATTTTATTTATAATAATTCGCATTCGCATACTCTCCTCTATATGAACGATAATTGTGTCAAATGCTCACTCCTCCGTCCGCGCAAGTTTCGTAAGATGCTACTTAATGTTTTCGCTTCATATATTAATATACAGATAAAACTAAATATAGCGCCAAACAAGGATACGAGCTCCATTAACTCCATTTTAACTAGAGGTAACGCCACGCTTTTAGCACAATTGGGCCGGCGCGTACGGGAACCAGTACCTCTTTCTCACATAAGACTGGCGTGAAGTAGCGGCAATGCTGTCACGTCAAGTACTGGTATTGTTGTTGCGTTTCGTTCGGTTTGTGAGATTTCCCGGTGTGGCCTAAACTCGTCATTAAAGGCTGGCAACGCATCTGCTAGCCTCCTGGTTGTGCAGATGTCCATGGACTTTGGTAGGCACTTAGCGGCCTGCTGCCTGTTTCTTGTAACATAAAAAAAAATGGAAGATTGACGAGCAGAGTAATAGAGTTGCTGTCACTTGCGTGTGGCGACACGACACCACGCAGCGCGCTATGTTAGTTGTTACATATGTATTATAATATCAGATAGCATTACGCCAACAGACTATCTATCCCATTGACCCCATCGTTTTACAGTAGACACACAGACAGTAGAATACGTATATGTTTTTTTTTTTATGATGACCAACCGCTTAGTGCGACGTCATTTATAGCTTAGGTTGGTTTTCATGTTATTTATTTCTCAACAATATATTGCAATTTCGCTTTGTACGACGTCCGGTTAGTATGACATGGTCGTCACTTCCCTTAGATGTCATTAAATAGTATTTGTGCGATTTTAGAAAGAAAGAAAGAAAAAGCCTTTATTTACAAGATAGCACAAGCAAAAATAATAATAATAACAGAATAAAGAACAATAAAATAACAAAATGAAATTAAAATAACTTAAAGGAAATTACTCTTTTTGCTGCCAGTTGTATATTATACATACCGAAAAATAAAATCATACGCTCACAAGGTACAACTGCCGCGCTGGTCTTCAGCCGAAACCTAAAGTGACGTCACAGAACGTGGATCACAAGCCTTACTATAGAGCTATACAGCTCAATGTTTCAAAATGACGGACAGACTAATTTATACATTATATAAGTACATACCGTAACGTATGTATAGTATACGCGATTTAAAAGATGGCAGGATGTCATTAGTGCAAGATTTTTGCAATTAAATGGTTGGCCACTCTTAGCGGTGCGATTATATTTCGCAATGATAATCCGATTAATTGCGCCGAATACTTGCGGTTCTAATTAAAGTTAATTAGCAGTTACATAGAAATCACTTTATTAGGTCGCTGCGCAACGAACCTTATTTAAACATATCATATAACAGCGTAAGAGGACCTTCACACACACCTGACATAAAAAATATTTATTATTATTTATTATTAATGTTTCTTATGCCGGCGTCAGACATAGCTTCATTTGAATGATCACTTCAATGATCATGTAGTGTGACCGGGGACTTTTATAACCTTTTACTCGATCTCTTTCCCTTACTCCTGTCTTTCTAATTAGAGGCAGGGCCATGCTTGTAGCCGAATTGGGTCGACGCGCCCTGGGGTTTATCGAAATTAACTTGGATGGAGTCGCGGTAAAAATTTAGTGTCATATAACTATCCATATTTAGGGGCCAGGGTTATATTAAACTATGTAACATGATTTATATAATAAAAATTACTATTACTATTACTATTACTATAGGCATACGAATATATAATATTAGATTCCAAAAGTTTCAATTACTGTTTGTTTCTCAAGTAAACATGAATTAAAAATAAATAAAAACTTGCTTCAACTCGCGATTTCATCTGAGTTGTTTTCGTCGACTTTCATACAATTTGTAATGATTTCTTTTTAATAATTTTTATCGCGAATATACGTATATAAGTATGTATTATATATATAATGTATTTGTGTATCAGTCGGCTATTAATTATAACATAGGTATATACTAAGTTACCTTACCTTACCTTAGGAACAGATGGCCTTGAGTCTATAGGGTAAAGTTATGTTCAATCATTATTATGGAAGCATTAAAAGGAGATTCAGAGAAGATAACATAATGCATGTAAAAATGGGAATGCAGTTGGTCACTATTCCCAAAATTGCATATATTTTTTCTCGAAGTTGTTGTTGACACTTTTGTTTGTAAAGTTTTCGAGTTAAGAATGCTACAATTGGGCATTTTAGACGTCAATGTTAACATTGTATGTATAAAATTTGATGCGTAAAAACAAAAAAGAAACCACGAAGCGGCCAGGACCCGTGCGCTTCTAACCTATTCGCAACAGAGGAATGTCAGCCTCCTCCGACGGAATATCACTCATTAGAGAGCAAAGAAAAAATATATATACATTTTTGGGTAAAGTAACCAAACTGCATAATTACTGTAAAAATAATTCAAACTATGTCCTACCTTTTACGCGAAATTCCTTGTGATCCATGGTATTACTTCCTGAAACAAAAAAATATGATTACTTATTTATTTTACCACAGATGTTGTCTTGCCCACCTGAATTTTGTCTGCTGTTAGACAATTAACCAATCTCCTTATCTCTTTTCCATAAAAC
This sequence comes from Charaxes varanes, assembly GCA_024363005.1. NCBI lineage: Eukaryota > Metazoa > Arthropoda > Insecta > Lepidoptera > Nymphalidae > Charaxes > Charaxes varanes. The sequence continues at coordinate 17,408,828 of JANCMC010043217.1, read as the reverse complement.
ATGATACAAGCCGAATGTTTTACATACCACGTCCATCAAAAGTTTATCTGAATTTTTTTTTAATTTACGACAATATTTGCAGTTTTAAATTGTCTTTAGGCTTTTTCTACCTTTCTTTACTAATTAAACCTTCCCTAAAATAAAATTATTAACAAAAAACACTTATAACACCCCAGCACATTTTGTTTTTTAACGAGACTAACGAACAACGATTGATTTAAATATGTATAGAGAGATAACAACAATGAAATCGTTCGAAATTTAAATAGATTTTTTTTTTTATTGGATCATAAGCAACGATAATCCGTTTTAAGCAAATTATGACTTCCCGATTTATCACCTTCTATCAGGTCTTTATGCTCAATCAATACCAATTTAGTACGCGTTTCGCTGCCCTACGACCTTATAGGGCTTCTCGGCTAATGCAGGCAGATGTAAGTACTTTAACCTGTCCTTGAGAGAAATATTTGTGGATACAATATTAAGGATTTTTTACTACTGGTGATAATTTTTAGGCACCAATAACATTCCCGTGTCATCATCCAGACGCACGAACATTTCGAACCGTTCGAAGTCGACGAGTTGTTTTTATTTGGGACGAAAATGTTCGTGCTTGGCCCACACGAGGCAAGTCTTAATAGTGTCACGCTTTTAAACAATGACCCGTGATGACACTAAAAAGGGTCCACTTTTGGCCTAGCTTGAATATATTCAAGGTCGACTCGTCGACTTCGAACGGTTCGAAATATTCGTGCTAAGACGTCTGCTAACAGTAAAACATGTGCTAGAAATATGCTCAACTATAACCCAACTCTAAGGCTCCAGAACCTATACTTTGCTAGTTAATTGGGCAACAGATAATAACGATAGTAGTAGAAATAATCAAGAAAGTTGTAGCTAAATTAGTCAGTAGTAGCCAGTATTTGAGTCGATGACTTAGTTAAGCAGTTCTTACCAGGTGATGGGTGACCCATTTTAGCACTGGTTTTCAAACAACCTTCGAACTGTACCGTGTTTTCGGAGGGCACGTAAAATAGTGGGTGGGATTAATGTCTATCAGTGATATTAGTCGTGAGATTGTGGGGGTTAGGTTAGGTTAGTGTTGCTATGTTATATTAGTCATGAGATTGTGCGGGTTCTGGGTTCTAATTAATGTTGCTGACTTATGTTAGTCGTGAGATTGTAGGGATTCTGGGTTCTGATTAATGTTGCTGAGTTATGTTAGTCGTGAGATTGAAGGTTAAAAACACATCTATGAATGTATTTGTCGGAAAAAAGGTAACTAATCAAATCAAAACATATATAATTCAAATAGACATATCTCTTCGGAGATTCACACAAGCGCGAAAAAGATTTAATTGAAATTAGTCCAGCCTTTTTGGAGTTTAGTGACATATAACATCTAATTAAGAATTATTCTACAGAAAAGAAAATAGGTACCTCCTGACATCTAAAAAGATCGTTGTTCTTGATGGTTAGAAAAATGTACCACCACCAGGCAAACCACAGGAAAAAGGCTACATCTATATTATATATAAAAGCGAGAGGCCACCTATCACAAAATCTCGAAAACTGCGGGACTTACAAATATGAAATTTCGTCGAGGAGATAATTAATAGGCCAACAGCCAACATTAATAGGTCGCAGCCAACGGATTTTTCGATAGGGCCGGCATAAGGAGGTCTTAGGGCAAATTTAATTTTACGCGGACGAAGTTGCGAAAAAAAAACAGCTAGTTTCTTATGATATTAACACTTAATCATATATCTTAAGTTAAGTTTTAAATGAAATTCGTGATAAAATTCGCCTTTGCGTGCAAAAATACGGAATTCTTGCGCTAAATCGACAGCGTCGTCATAATCACGTTTCGCTGTAAAATCGATTTGTTCTGTGGAAGGAAATTGTTTAGTTACGCATTTTGCTGCGAATTATGCTTTCCCGTACAACAAAAGTAGCAAATCACTTTTACTGGTTACATTCAAATGTTTTATTCAATTTTATTCAATTTTTCAAGGGTTTATTTTGCCACTTATTGCAAATAGTTTAAATGGTTTTAAGCAAATGGAAAATGTTTCTTTTTGCTTTTATAAAATATTCCTATAATATTTGCTTACTCATGTATGTGTATATATAATTGAAATTTATAATTAATTTACAATTTCGCTCGATCACACTTTTCGTAATGCTGAGATGAGAGCGTTACGAAAAGTGTGATCACCAGCTTACTTCCCTAATCGAGCGTGCGTAAAGAAGTTTTACTTCAAAAATATAGTTCAAAATCATCACAGGTCGTACGATGACATCGCATACATTTTTAAATTGTAAATACTATACCTATACTATAAATACAATAATTCTTACTACATAATATATAGATATAATTACTTCGTCATTCCTGTGCAACAATAGCCTCAACACAATGACTGTAATGACAAACATGTTTATCTCATATTAGAACAAGTTTCGTGTGAACGCGACACAATGTCGTGTTGCACGCGGAGTACGTTTACATGGCGCCGCGGGGTTCCACAAACTGATAGCATTGTTAAAAAAATGGCGCGGCCATTACATAAGTTGCTATTAGAGCGACAATTGTGAGCTGTTGCCTTTAAGCTGAGAGATAGATAACGATTAAAATGAAGAGGGCGTGAATTCAGAAAACAGTTACACAGTTCTCTCAATACCGGGCTAGTTTTATTTTCATCTTATAGTTACCAGGCGCCGTTCCAGTCTTCAAAAAAGGTGGTGGACACAGCGACTCTATTTTGGCATATTTTCCGCCAAATGCGAGTCGGCATTTGGACTGTTATGATCGAAATAATGCATTAAATGACCACGATACATTATTTTTTTAAGTAAGGTATTGGATATAACATTATCAGACCTTCGATCACCGTGAAAGTGTGACGTCACAAGCCTATTAGGGTCATATCATAGTGCAGACACATCATGAGCATTACATTGGGTCCGCGTCTGATTGGTGCTAACTTGATGGGATCGGTTGCAGCAATATAAGAAAATACAGCTATTTAATAACCTCTAATCGAAGGCTGCTCGAAATTCGTCCAGAAATCCTTAGTTTTTGTACCATACGCAATAAAGCTGTGTACAAAACTTGTATTATATCCAGATTGTATATGTTAATATATCCAGACATAGCTTCAATTTAATAATGATTTCAATGATCATGTAGTGAGGGACTTTGTGTAACTTCACAAAGTTTTTTAGAACTCTGTAGACTTCAAGGACAAAAATGTAGAAACACTATGAGCTATGTTTGGCTCCGGTATTAGTAAAAAAAATATTTATTTTACAATTTAATGACATTAGACGTCATAATTATATAATTGGTGGGGGCCCGCATGTCGGATGCACCTCGACCCTGTTGGATCTTTTGTGCTCAGACGTCATAATTAATAAAATACATACCACTGTTTATTTGCAACAAGTCAACATCGAATTTCGGAAAAACAATTCAAGACGTCGTATGATACTGCACCATGACAATACAAGTTCGCACGCCGCCCGCCAAAGCAAGATGTTTTTGGGCGCCCAAAATGTCGAAACATTACAGCCCTGCCTTAAGCCCTAACAATTTTTTTACGTTCCCCAAAATCAAGCAAAGTCTTCGTAGACAACAGTGGTCAACAATCAGCTCACCCGAAGAAGCTGTTTACGCATACAAATCTTCCATTTTGACTACCCCTCTTCGGAGTGGAATAAATGTTTTAAAAACTGGTTTGAACGTATTACAACTGCACTGCAGTTTTACAACTGCATTAAATATCGCGGAGAATTCTTTGAAAAACAATAAATGGTAATCATCTATTAAGCTGTCTATACTTATTTCAAACGACAAAACTTAAAAGGCAGCCTGCGTAGATAGCTGATCTAACAAGAAATAACATAGGCTACTTCAGTTTTAGATAAAAAAATTGGGTATTCCGCACCAAAGGAATAAAAACCCTCAAAAATGGCAAATTTTCGCCGACGAATCCGAGGAATATAGCTAGTATGTACACATGAAGATTTATTCAAAAATAACTCAAGTTACACAAAGGTTCTTTTTCCTAGACCGCAGAACTTTTAGGGGTCATATGATTAGAACGTTAACCTTTAGTAACCTGACCCTTGAGAAATTATTAGTTACTTTACATGCAGTAATAAAGTACAACAATGTTGTAATACACTTTTATGTTTATACTCTTATACGATCACGTTTTATGTGAACATTTGAGGCATTTTGTAACGCATTAATGCTAATTTTTTTTAACAAATGGTCATACCAATACCAATAATACCAAGAACAATGTTTCCAGAATCATCGTTATTCCTTTTGGTATTTAATCTATATTAGTATTTTATTATTTTAAAGGAGATCGTGGCCTAATCAGTGGTCGGCATTTGAGTCGATCGCTAGGTGAAGTTGCTCTTGCTGCGACCGGGTGATAGATGGGTGACCCATTCTAGCACTGGTTTATATTTGATATCCGACCTCTTCTGTGTCATGGAAGGCACGTAAAACAATGGGACCCGATTAATATCACTTTGTGATATTAGTCGTAAGGTTGTAGAAATCGTGGGGGTTCCGAGGATGACGTCAGACGGCAATCGGTCATCTTAACTCGCCTCATAGCCACAAGCTCTACAATCTAAGCGGACCCTAGTGTTTAACAGGGATTACGCTGAAGAAGAAGTATTTTAATATTTTATTTATTTGTCTTTTTCACTTGTTAATTTTACTTCATTCTCCACTGACGTCACACTGAACATCAGGGCCGAGTATCCAGGTGATTTTTTTTCAATTCAATTTCAATTTTCTTACCTAATTTTACGCAGATGAAGCTGCAGGCACAGCCAGTTTTTATATAATATATTTGTAATATATATTATTGTAAAAATATAATGTAATGTGAAATTCTGTCATAAAGTTTCGCTCTTTCGTCGACGGGTCTTGTTTTCATGTCAAGCTTTGTAAAATAAACCCCAAAATCTGATGTTGCGTTTGTTTGTGGCTGCCTCTACACGGGTTATATTGGCGGGCTGCCATCGCTCCCGGCTCACTTGCGTACATATTTGTTGTTCATAGCCCCCGCAGAGTCAATACCACTTCACTTTTCCAGATTGGTGAACTTTATATCGAATATTTGACATAATAACATGTTGAAGATTTGGAATACAGAAGATACGAGCGAGTGCCGTCTGTCGTTGAAACTTTAAATGATGCAAATTATATATTGTTTATTATTTTATTAGTAATCCTACAGCGTTACAAGGACATTACAAGAAGTTATACAAAGCAAAACAAAAAGAACAGAGTATTTGAAAAGAGAAAAAAGTTACAAACTAAGGAAGGATTAACAACTTCATTATTAAAGTAACAAATTAAATACTATTAATACTATATTCACATTATGTTTTGTGTGTGTGTATTTATGTAGGTTTGTGTATAGGTGTTTTAGTTATACATATACTTGGTTTCACAAAAGTTTAGTTATGAGGAAAGGAAGACCCCGTAATATGAATGCGGTTTGACATCGTAGATGGTGTCCGATGCACCTATAAACCTCATGTGCTGACGAGGCAGGTTGCCCTCGTAACACAGACGAAAATAAATCTTTCGTTCTATGCATGTACAAAAAGCTGTACCCATGTACTGTGGGTAGTGAAATCTCCATAAATTTATTTTGTGTCACACCTGTGTGTGGTGTATTACTTGCACTTTTTAAAATGACACTCGCTAAATTAGGACAGAATATTTATAATCAATCATACAAGTTCCGTAGATATATATTTTTTTTGTTATGTCTCTCTGGATTCTTTCTGCTTTAAAAATTTTACGCCCCTGATAGTACTAAAATAGCAAGCTAATCAAATCTGTCCTATAAACTGTTTTTCCCTTAAAAGTTATCGTATGAATGATATACACGAGTATGAGAGGAAAGTTAGACATCTATTTTCTCTTCATAATGAATCTCTTATAGTTTTCATTGAGTGCGTAAATAGTAATTATTTTCAACTAAATTTTTTAACTTATATACTGTAGTAACTATTTTAAGATTTATTTCGAATGTCTTGGGTAATTATCAGAATCTCAAAGTATGTTCCGCGTATGTTTTGACTAGTTATAATGTTTTCTAGTTCATATAAAGCATGTTAATAAATATACCCAAAAGATCTTATAAACAACAGAGTTATACTCGTATATTCTCAATGGTCAAATATAATAATATGAATGGGGAAAAGGCCGCGTTTCATTTATTTCTCTTATTTTTTATTAATACAATAACGTTATCCATCGCTTTCCGAACTTCTCAACCATGACCCAATATCAATATTAACTATTACCAAAAAGATCAAATGTGCCATATGTACTGTATGGCAACATTCCAAAAAATTAGCAGACCACTCTACATCTTTTACGTCAAAATCAGTGCATCGTAATACGTCATTAGTGTATTATGTTAAATATTTATTAACATGCTGAAGAGACTCGCAGACAATCTTTATGATTTTAAGTAGAGTAACTGTCGCGTCAGAAATGCTAATTTTTTTGCGAAATTCGTGTGCTGTTTTCACTCGCATTAAAAAGTAATAGTACGTAACAACAATCGGAATTAAAATCATAGCAGTAGCTTCAAGCAGTTCTGCTCGCTTTTGCTAAATTTAAATCTCGGACCTAGTTATAGTCGATAACATTGTTTACTGGAAGACACTATTCGAGAAAAAAAATCGTACACTACTTTTTAAAATGGGTGAAACTCGCTTATACTCAATTTTCGTTAATGTACTAGGGATGATTTTAGGGAGTTTTATTTCATAGGCCGCGTTCAGACTGACAGGTATATAGTTTAGAGCCTATGGACTGGGTACTTCTAGTCCTTAGGAGGTAAGAAATCCCTTATCCTGTACGCGTTTTGCCTATACATCTCAATCGCTTTACCTTAAAAAAGTAAAGTCTTAGAGAAATGTCAAATTAAAATAAAGGAAACCTGAAGTGGGGTAAAATACTCTATATCACTGCTAGTCAAATATTTCTTCCATTAAATTGTACCACGTCGCACGATAGCGGTTGAAGTATCTGTTTTAGGCTTATTCACAATTCAGTGTACTATTTTAAATTATTTCTAAAGAAAAAACTATCTTGTGTCGTATTTATTGTCCGAAAATAACGTTATACCCTCCCTTCTACGAGATACGCACACTAACTAAAACATTTGCCTTAAAGCTTGATATTTTGAAACTGACTTTTCTTTAAAATTCTAATGAAAGATAGAGGACTGTGGAAGGTTCTTTGTATGGCAGTGACATATACCATCTCATTATACATTTAAAGTTTTTCATCATGTTGTTTCCTTTATAGTAATTTTCAATTTTGGAAAGTTCTATAATTTTCGGGAACTATAAACTTTTTATACATCTGTGCTCGTTGACAATGTTCGGTCAATATCACTGTTGTTTAGATATATCTTATATTTCCATTGCATGATATTTTTTGTCTATATTAAATATCATGCCATTTATTTCTATAATATTACAAAACTAACAAATATCATTACGCTATAACGTTAAAAATAGCTAATAAACTAATAACTGCTATTTGAAGGGTAGCTAAGTAGTATAATATTAAAAAAAAAAACGAATATATGCAACATTTTACGTACCCATTTAGAACTTCTGACAAGTAACAGTTTCTCATATAAGTATCTACGTAAAAGTTAATACCTGTTAACAGTTCAGTCAGTCAATAAAAAAACAATAAACTTATAGGCCTTGAAATTGTAACAATCGTGTTTGACGGGTCAGATTTATAACGCCTCTCCTACTATTTGTCAATTATCCGACCAATTAGAAGAGCTATATCAGTTAATATATGTGCCCCAAATACTTAAACGGGCAGATGCCCGCTAGTACTAGGTGCATCTTAATGAAATCCTAGAATTAAAAAAAAAAGATTTGTTTAAAAATGTTTTTTATCTATACTTATATATAAAGCTGAAGAGTTTGTTTGTTTGAAAGCCCTAATCCGTGGAACTATTGGTCCGATTTTTAACTTTTAAATAATCTATTGACTTCCCTTTTTTTTAACCCCCCTCCCCCCACATAGAAGGAATAAAGTGAAACAAACAGAATTTAAATCCGTCCAGTGGTTTTCGAGTTTTATCGAGACAAACGAACAGCGATTGATTTATATACATATATAAAGATATTTATATCATTGATAACATGTAATTATGTTCTGTTAATAAAACTTTGCGGTATTTGCGAGTTGTCTATTTTAATTTACACTCCGTGCATTTTGCGCTGCGGTTTTCCCCCGAAAGCGGCGAAAAAACTGAAAATGCAATTTAACGAAGTTGGAAACCGCTATCAGATGACAAGAGGCGGTCGCATCAAAAAGATATTTTCTCTTCGCTTACCGATGAAATGCACTTATTTTATCTCGGCAAGAAAAGGAAAATATACAAAAACTTGTGAAAAAGTCCCACAAAAGCTCGGTCTCAAAGAACGATGATATGCTAAATAAAACCTTATGTCTATTTCCATAAGATGGGCAAACTATTTGCGCCGTTTAAAAAGACATTGTGTTATTTGCTATGTTGTTATTCAGTTTAGCATAGTTCCGCTATTTTCTTCTTATCTGTGAAACGAAACGTTAATTTTTATTCCTTTCTTTAATGGGGTACTTATTCCAAATTCAAATTTCTTTATTGTCAGTCAACATAGGGACTGTGTAGACTGGCCTGTTGGCGTTGGGTGACACTGCTTTCCAATCCTGCCTCTTCATTTAAAGAACTTAAGATACAAAATATCTTAAAATCTTTAAATGAAGAGACAAAATAAATTTGACATGAGAAATGACTCTACAGTAAACCTCAGCTAAACTATTTTCTCTTAGAGCACAGGTCAGCAACGCGTGTCCTGCGGGTCGCTTGTGGTTCGCTCTCTTTGTGGTCCCGACTGTTTTGTAAGTTGCAATCTAATTTTTATAAATATCAAATGAAATCACAATTGCTAGATTGTGTTTACAAAGGAGTTTACAATCTGCCATGAGGTGGCGTGCAGAATTATAATCTAAAATAAAATTAAAATAATTAATTTTTGAGGTATTCATCGAAAGAATAGAAGCAGCCATCTATTAAATTCTTTTTTAGTTTTAGCTTAAATATAGCTTTTTTTTCATCTATTATGTCTGCAGGTAAATTATTAAATTCGTACTGCCATGGAATGGTTGTTTCTATCATACAATGCAGTATTCTTTTTTGGTACAGCTAATTTACTTCCCTAATTATAAAATTACTAAAATTTAGAATTTTTAGTGTAGCTTATCTGCATACATTGATATCTAGACACCTAATTCCGATTTTTTTCATTTGTAGCCCGCTTACGTGTAATTTATTAACGCCATTGCCGGCCGAACGGTTGGCGATCTCTTAGAGTAGTATTGCTATCGATAAGTAGATTTGTTCCTCTCTAAAGACCGGACTGCACCGTGAGTGAATCCTATGAGTTATTTAACAGGGTCTATACCACCACCCAGCGCGGTTTACTAGTGTTTGCTGCGCGATTGGTATCACTACTTACATACAAAAAAGACGGTTTATACCTAATTGATCTATGTAGCTATCAAACGTATTCCCATATGCTTCCATGCCAAGCAACTCATATAAAAAGTCAGTTTCTCAGTATCAGTAATGGAGTCAGCTAAGGGATTGGTTGCGAGAGTTCTTTAAAGAGCAGTTGGTGAGAGTCAGCGGGGCACGAAGGAATTGTATCGATTATTTGCAAGTATCAATAAAATAGTATGCTTTCTTTGTCGGATTCGGCCTTACTTATCTAAAAAACCTACAGTTACAAACTAACCCGCGGTCCTGACACTCTCCTTACTAACTTTTTTTTTAATATATTAGGGGGCAAACGAGCAGCCAGCTTTCACCCAAGTGACTACCGACGCCCATGGACAACTGCAACACCAGAGGGACCGCAGTCTGCAGTCTTTGTTTCGGTATTCTCATATTCGGAGTCCCAATCGTCGAAAACAATCATACAACGCACCATACATTCACTAGTCGGTCGTCCTAAATGTTTGACAAAAGTATTTTTAATTGTCATTGTCTTGATACTACGTACGTTATTTTATTTACAAATTGATGATGATGATATGGATAATGGAGTCAGAAGATAGAGATGGACAGAGATTTACCTATCTGGCTATAAATTGGTCGGCGAGGAAATAGTACAGAGGGAAAATGTCAGTACAGTAACGTAGTCAATACTTGACTTGTTTATTGCATAAAATAAATCGCCATCTCGTTGTCAAATCATATCAAATTACTTTATTTGTTGGAACAGTAGTCTTAAGATATAAGGACAAAGATTTAATCACACTATAATCTTCCTAATTAGGTGTACAAAACTCTTAAAATCTTTTGTTACTAAATTGATTTATACATGTGTATACTATAAAATTGTCTTCCAAATAATTTAAAATATTAAAATACAAATTTAAATATTTCAAAATATCTTTTTGGTGAATTTATAAAACTATTTATGCTGTCAAGTTTTTTAATTTCATTCGGTACCCGATCAGGCTTATAGACACAGATATAAACTAACCATATCTTATTTCCTCAGTAGGTACAAATAGATTCATCTTTAAGGACATTGCTTACGTTGAGTGGGGTCTGACTACGCCAAGTGAGGCTGACTTGGCTTAGAGTGACACTATTCTTAGAGCCACTCCTTTCTTTCGATGGAATCGTTTAATTTATTATAGGCCTTATTGCATAAGCCATCGGCGTAGCATTTAGTGTTCATTACGACCATTTGTGAAGCGTGATGGTAAAGTTTGAACTTAGTAGTATAATAAAAGCGGTAATTATAAAAGTGGTTATATTTACCATTTTCAGCCAAAATAAATTGGACCAACGAGTATTTTTTGTCTCGATATAGAGTTCCATTTGGAAAATAAAGTTCGACGCAAATGCTAGCGTTGTGATCGTATGAAGTTAGATACGAGATTACATAATTTTCAAATTTTATCTCATTTTTGGTAACATTTTCATATACTGTATATAAAAAGGCATAACCTGAAAAGCACACAAATATATATACAACTAGAGGACACGGCAGACATTGTCCTGCCCGAATGTTGGCTTACTTACTACATTTTATTATCCTATAATATTATTTATTATACCTATTTCAATTCTCGTCCCCGTTCCCGGTCCGTATATCAGTGTATCTACACTGCACGAAGATGGCGCTACAGTATCTAGGATATGTATCTACATATCCTAGATACTGACTGCAGCACCAACTTTCGGGCTTTTTAGTGAATCTAAACCATCCAGAACGCCACCCATACGCTTAAATTCTTTTTTTTCAAATCGGTCTAGCCATTTTGTATGAGTTCAATGACGTAGGTATATACGTACAGTAGAATCCGCTATTATACAGATATTATAATGTATGTATAATATTACCGGAAAAGCATCCCATGGGTTTAATACATGATTCTAGACTCACCTTAGGTGAATTTTTTTTCTTGAAATGAACTTAAATGAATTGAAACCATTTTTTTTAACTGAATACTAGTATAATATCATTATAACTATCTGTCCGAATGCGATTTTAAATCAGAAACAAATTTCTTCAATATTTTTACATGAAACCGTAATGTAATTAAAACTTTAAAGTGCGTAACAGAGGTAGCGCGGCGCGGGTCGTTGACTTGTTTTGCACGTCAACACTTTGTTGACGATTGCTACCCAATGTTCACGATACATTGCGCGCTCAAGAATGGGATTAGGATAGCTATATCTGTAATCTCTCATTTCCGAGATGAATGATTTTTGTGATTTTATTTAGGACATTAAATTTTGTCATATCACAAAGTTTGCGGTACGATGTCTTTTATACCCTGTACACTATAGAATATTACTAATGCGTTACAAGAGCACCGTGTTATATGGAGCTTACAGTATTTTATAAGTTGTACATTAAGAGTTTAATGATACCAATATTTACGTGAGTAACTAAGTTTTACTGAGTCAATTCCTGTTGGTATGTTCTTCAGATTCACATCTATAGTTGCATTTGTCCAACCGTTAAAATACACGTTTCTTATTTTATGACCACTGCAGTAAATATCTGAAAGAATGAGATTTGCTTTGACAAGCCAAGGTCTTTTAGTAGGTTGTATAGGGATTTTGCTGGTATACCCCTTGCTCCTACCTCTACCGCGTATATTTATATATATATTATAAAAAAATATTAGTATTCGCACACCCTTCTGTATAAAATATATAAGGACGCCCTCCAGTTAGGTGGAGTGACGACTTGCGACAGGTCGCTGTTGGATGCGTCAAGCTGAAGACAGGATGAAATGGCGTGATTTGGGGGAGGCCTATGTCCTGCAGTGGACTGCAATAGGCTGATGATGATGATGAAGATGATGAATGTATAAAAACTATGACTATGCCAAATTTCAAACTCATCAGTCCTGGCAATTTTCGTAAAATGGAACCTAAAGTTTTCTCTTCACGTATGATTGTATCTATATGTATAGTATTGAAACAGATAATTCGGTAAGTACCACAAATAACATCCAGAGTGTATTCTGACAATAATGGTACCATGTCGATTTTTTCACCGTCAGTTTTCTCCAATTTATCAACCAAACGCTGGTTGTTTTCTTCTAACGCGACGTAATACTTTTGTAGAACGTTAAAGTGGAATGCCGGAGTCAGGATTTTTCTACGTTGCTGCCATTTGGAACCTATAAATGTAGCATGTTTATTTAAACAGAACTAAAGGTAAATTATGATAACACAAAAACATATATTAAAATAAGTTAGTTTCTATAGCCATCAATTAAATCAATCATAATTAGAGGTAGCGCCTCGCTTGCAGTTCTTTTGTTCTGCAGTCGTATTGTGCTGATGCGTCCAGGTACCAGTACCCTTTTCTCACATAAGATTAGCGTGAAGTGGCGGCAATGCGCTCACGTCAAGTGATGGTATTGTTGTTGCGTTTGTTCGATCTGCGAGAGTTCCCGGTGTCCTAAATACCCTATATAAAGGCCGGCAACGTATCTGCGAGCCTCCTGGTGGCGCAATGTCCATGGGCGTCGGTAGTCACTCAGGTGGTGAACGCTTGTTTGTCCCTTGTCTATATATTTAAAAATGAATCCCCAAAATGTATTGCTAAGCGCAAAACTCGAGAACAGCTGCACCGATTTCGCTATTTCTTTTTTTATTATATTCTTTGAAGTACGAGGCAACAACACTTTACTTTACTCCTATACAAACGATTCGTGGTCATTCTTAAAAGTCAATTTGAACTTTAATACCATACCATAAAGTTCAAGACTTGGACGGAGGTGGAGAGATTCAGGGAAGGCAAAACATTTGAGTGACGTTAGTATCGTATAAATACTTAATTTGAAACAAATTCTCTCGCATCGAGCATTCACATTCTATTATGCCGGAGCCAGACTTAGCTCAAAGTGTTTGTACATTTTGTTCGTGAAGACCACAAAGTTCTACAAAACTTTGCGCAGCTACACAAAGACCCCGGCCAAAGTACATGATCATTCAAATGAAGCTATGTCTGGCTCCGGCATTAGGGCGACACCTAAGAAGCGGTTACGATGATAGTCCAGCGGGATTTGAACTGTGCAACTTAAGGATTTCAGTCTAACCTCCTTACCTTTATGGAATCATTGTAGGTATGTAAAATGTTTACCTTTACTCAAAAGAAGTCCTTCCTGCAGCCATGGTTTCAAGAACTTGTACAGGAAACTTTTCTCGTGATACTTCATACTGGACACAATTATCTATAATAAGAGGATATTTCTTTTGATGAATAATTTATTTGTTTTAATACTTAACTTTCTTAATGAAGTAATAAATATATTTCAACTTTACTAATAATGATTATTAAAAAAATAATTCTAATTTAAAGTAAAAAAATATACACGGTGACATTGTCGCGGATATAGGATATAGGATTAGGTTTCCAGGGTGTTCGGTACATGCAATGTGACTACTAGGTAATGTCATTTGGAAGTTTTTTTTTATTTTTTTTCCTTTTTTAATTTTGCCAGAAATGTGTTTAGATAGTCTATCTATTGCTATGAGAACACTCAAAAAGTATTTAAAAATAATTCGGTAAAAAAATAATAAAAAAAATGAAAGTCCTAATATGTTACGCAACTAACTCACCCTACTTACAAACATTATCTATCAGCTGTTCATTGATTGACCGCGCGGTAAACATTAGCCGCCGCACGTGTCGCGTGCGACAGCGATAGAGAGTGGCGACGTGCGACAGAGATAGAGAGTGGCGGTCAACGAACACGTCATTGACCTGCGCCCCCGTCCCGCGACCCCGCCCCACCGCCGACACCCGCGTAAACCGTAACTTCATTGTTGCTGCACTGCGAATCATATTCCATGTAGCGGAGATGGTTTTTGCTACGTTCAAGGCAAAGGCTTTTTGACAGCACCTAACCGGAAACACGCCAATTTTGAATAGACAACTTTATTTTAAAGTAACTTTTGTCTATGATTATTGTCTTTAAGAAGGTTTTGGTATGAAAGGTGATATTTCCGAAGTAAATGAGAAGCACTTTCGCAGGGCAAGCTTACACAGATAGAATCACAATTTTATGCTAGACAAGCGGTATAAGGACAGTAAAACGTGAGGAAACTTTTGACTATTCTCGGCGATCCATTACGAAATCGTTTGCCGAAAGCGAATGGCGGCACATTCTTCGTATTTTTGACAATATCACAACGGTCCGATGTAATCTGAACGCGTATTTAACTTGCTAAACTTATGTATTACATATAAAGAAAATTTAAACATCTGTGTGATTTGTGAATAACTGCATTTAAAAGAGATTGAGATAATATATTTTATACAATACAGTCTGGATTCTCTGTCAGACATACTTTTTAAACAAATATATTGGCAATGATCGTGTGATTAGTACATACGAATTTATGTCTACATCAGTCTTTAATACTTTGCCTAATTTTGACATCTTTTTCAAGCAACGCAAAATCTAGAATTTGCATCTAGAAAATGCCAAAGTAAGAGGCTTTTAGGTGCTAATTGCTGAGTTTAAAAATTAGGTGCTCCATAATTTTCGCTTTAAAAGTTTGTATACTATATGTATACAACTACAAGTATTCTTGCAACACTTAATTGACTACTTTATTAGAAATACATTTGTTATCACTGTTGCTAGCTAATGCAAATTTTAACGTGAAAGATTTGAAACGCCTAATTTTTAAACCCAGCACCTAAAAAGCCTTTCATTATGGAATTTACTAAAGGGAAATTACAGGTTTTGCGTTGCTAACAAAACACAGCTAATTCTCCCCTCCACTGAACTCCACACAGGCTTCTTTTCCCCACTAATCTTACCTTATCTTATTCATGGTTATAATATATTTTGTACATAAATTAGTTACATTAAAAGGTCGTTCATATTAATTTTTAACGCTCCCTACTCTGGAAACATGAGAGGCAAGGCTCAGGACCATAAAATATTTATGGAACCACCGTACCTACGTGGAGCCTGTCCATATAGGATTATCCTTGATATTTCCGGCAGTCGATTTGCTCCTTCTATTATTTAAAACCTGCGAGCCTTTCTGGCTCACACCTTAGACATACATGCTCGAGTGCGTACAGTCTAAAAATGCATACCCCTCCACTAAATTCTATAATTTTAAAGTGTGATAATAAATATTAATTACAACACTTGCCTGTGTGTGCGACGATGTATTGAAAGCGATGACTGAAAAGTTAATGATGTTGACGAGCGAGACTTGCGTGTTTGCGTCTGCAGACTATTTTGCGCGTAGAGGTCTATACTTTGGAGGGGTGTGCATTTTTAGACCGCACTATACTTATATAAACCCTTATGTAACCAGAGGCAAATTAATAACGTGATGTGGATAGATGAAAGTCGTTTTGCCTGTAATATAATTGTCGGTCTAGGAACTGTGATAAATCGGTTAAACTATGTTTAGAAGGTATAGCAACAGATGGACAACAATTCCTATGCTAAAAATAATTACGTTACATTTTAAAAGTTTAAATATTTCAGGCTTAACTCATTTGGTTATTGTATTTACTCACTATCCTTACATTTTATAAAACAAAGTCCTCCGCCGCATCTGTCTGTCTGATCGCGATAAATTCAGAAACTACTCTACGGATTGTCATGAAGTTTTCACCAATCGATAGAGTGATACATATATAATATAGAAGATAGAAGTCGAGAATTTGAATGATTTGATGAACGTTATCTCGTAGAAAAACGTAATTTTGTGCGGCTTTCATTGCGTGCGCTGGCTAAACAATACGAGATATGTCAAAATAATGCACTACAGAATTGTATATCTTAAATAGATCTATAAGAAAGTCCGTCATAACATATGTCCATCTCCTTTGTACAGGGTGGGCCAGAAAGGCGTACGATTTTAAAAACACTCTTGCGCTTGAACCATATGAGAGGGGGCCGCGCGGTTATTTACAGTCAGTCCCTTTTGAGCTCTTGCGACAGAGAGGCTTACTGCCTCGCGTATGAGTTCCAAAACTCTATCAAGGAGAATCCTGCATCCCACCAGCAAGTGTCTGGCTGTACCTATTGCCTCACTACAGAAAGGACATGTTTTTTCAGTTGCTTTCCCCCAACTGAAAAAACATGTGATATATATATATATTTATTAACACTTAATACTGACTAAAAGAGCGATGATATATGAATTGGATAGATATCTGAAATGACAAAGATTTTAAGTGGCATACAAATGGCACATTCGGTGGCAAGACGCAGATAATTCGAGGGTCGAACGCCACTGCGGTACAATCGTAATTTCCGTTTAAGTATCAGGCATAAATTCTTTATAATACCAACTAAATACGCATTCGGTGGCTATTAATAGGATTTAGGATTTAAATTCCCCAATTCTATTTCCCACCAATAAAGGTTGTCGCATTATTTGGATTTTGTCGTAACTTTGCGAAATCTTTTCCGCAAACTCAGGTATCAATTTGCATTTCGGGCGCGTTACTCACTTCCTGTGCCGGTACGGTTTTATTAAATTAAATTTACATTTTTATTCTAACTCATGACCCAAACTTGGTCCAATAATATTCTTATTCTAACGGTATTCATAATGTGGTTATTTTACGGCAAAACATACTTATTCCTCAAACTCAAAAAAAAAAAATTACTGACACTAACATGTATTTTTTTTAGTTTTTGTATGGATTTTAGTGTCTGAAATAAACAATTATTTTTCTATTACTATCAAATCAAAGCCCCTTAAGTTATTAGAAACAATAAGATTGTGTTATTGGACACTTTCGTAGTATAAGTAAATGACACTACTTATTATTGTTATATTTCGCTATTAAGCTGGATTTAAGTTTATTGAAGTAGATACTATGTTATTTACTTTATTCATATATTAAAAAAACTATCTTAAAGGCCGGTAACGTATATGGGAGTCACCTGATTGAGTCTATAGGGATATAGAGTCTATGTTGATGGTCTCTCAGATAAATTGTCTGCCCGTTTGCCTCTTGTTATGTATAAAAAATCGATACTACTTTATGAAGGAATACTTTTTTAGAATTTCATTTAACGATACGTCAGAGAACCACAGTTACCACATAGCATACATGGTCGTCTCGTATGGAGAACCGGTCACCGTTGGAATAAACGAGTTCTAGAGTGGAGACCACGAACTGGCAAGCGTAGTGTAGGACGCCCACCTGCTAGGTAGAGTGACGACGTGTGGAACATCCCTGGCAGAAGCTGGAAGCGTCAAGCCGCAGACAGGATGAAATAGCGCACATTAGGGGAGACTTATGTCCAGCAGTGGACAAACACAAGCTGATGATAATGTGTCAACTGTAATTTTCGTAAGCCGCGTCAATGAAATTACGTACTAAAAACTATTTTAATGTATCTTATGATAAGGATACTTTCTTACTATCGTCCTGTACGTGCAATTGAGTTATAAACGAAAAAGTTAACAAGTAAAAAAATCACCGCAACGTGTACATAGTACTTTTAAAACTGAAAGCAGATAAAATTACGACTCCCGTATTTATCTCTGTGATCCGACGTGAGTGCAAAGGGAAAATACCTCTTGAATATTAATTAAAAATTATTAAAATCTTCCGAAAACACCTTGTCCGTTTTAATGTTATTCATTAATTAAACGAAAAATATTTTCGGGTAACGAAATTTCACACACACCATCTCGGCGTACCGTATCTCTGCATCTTTTGCCGCTTGTATCACGGGGAGTGCTCCAACGAATTTTCTATTTATACCCTATAGTTCGGTCAACCTAGCATAAAACGTAACAACATCTTACATTTTCGAGATACAGTTGGAGACTATGATATTTATAAGTATTTTTTGCGCCTAACAAATTTTCACCTTTGTTAATTTTCGATTTCAGATGCTGTTTTCGTAAAAAAAAATATCAGAGAAGAAAAATTTTCTTCTCAGATAGTATCTCAAAAATGTAAGATGTTGTGACGTTCTAAGCTACGTTGACCGGACTGTTAGGCGTCTTGTAGTTTGTACGTTGTCATCAAAACACTCAGGACGTTACTTCTATGTCAGGGAAAGCTAAGTGCTTATTGAATATACTCTTATTTACACTCTTTATATGTGTCAAAACTGTTAACAGTTTCATGTGAGAAAGAGGTACTGGTACCCGGGCGCGCCGGCCCAATTCGGCTACAAGCATGGCGCTACCTCTAATTTTCCGACTCTATCCGACTTTTCCGACTCTATCTATCCTAATATAAAACGACTTATTCCGTTTATAATTCGATAAAAACGGCATTATTGCAACAAACTATGTGTTTTAATAATAGTTAACGAAGCGGAATATTAATTTAAAGATATTTTATTATTTTTCTGTCATTTAAACTAAAATTCATTTAAGTGCAAAGGACAAAAATAGCTGTATCTCAGTGTTGGATGGCGATATTGAAATAATTCTTTGATTGGCCGATAGAGGACGGTGAAACGAAGCTGCCTGTACCATTACCTCATTTTAGACCTAAAACGTAATCGGTCAGTTTATGAATACGCGTGCGAATAGATCGCATGTTCGTGCGAACTAAACTCCCTCGCAATCTATTTGTTCTACACCCCAGAGGCTCAATGAAGTGCTATTAATAAATATGTGACATTAATAGCAAACTTATTAAAGTACAATGGCAAACTTATTAAAGTACCAAATTTTTGCTTCTTGCAAGATAATTTCAAACAAAAACTTTTCAGTCTTTGGACTCATTGGAACTTCTTTTGAATTTGAACCTTACTAAAATTACTCTCAAAACTTTATTAATTTTGTTGCAGCGAATCTTTTTTTAGCTGTAAGTCGACTTATAACAAAATAAGTTCAGGATAAAATTATAATTTTTTGTTGTAATGTAGGAAAATAATTCTTAACTATCAAAAAGATACCTTTTAGAGTTGAAGAGCCTCAATAGTTTTATAGGGAATGAGGTCTTTAATGTCTCCATTCAGTCCCCAAACCCACTAAACTGTTGTTACATCTATGCCTACATTTAACTTCAGTTGACGGGAATCGCGATTATTATGCATTGTTTTTTTTTCAATTTTTTATAAAAAGTTTGGTCAAATTTCGCGCACTAGAATACATAAGTAAGTAATACCATGTACAAGAAGTTTTTTTTGTTAAAAAAATTAAAAGGTTTGCTGTATAGTCGGGTAGTAATTAAAAGCTTACGGTTTGCGGGCGATAATTTAGCGTGATAAAGCCGAACGCTTAGGGCGATCGTGCCTGGCTATCTCTTGTTCCGCGCTTTCGCTAGCACACTCGGTTGAGGCGGAACGTGACAATCAGTCATACTCTTTCCTACATGTAGGAGACGTTAATCGATTTATAAGACGTTATTACGTCAAAAAATATAATTGTATTTTGTCCGTAAAATCATGTCATTAAATATTTCTTAAAAGTACATGGAATTTCATCCAAATTAATTATGTTCATGAATTAAAAGATGTACTTTGACATCCTTTTCTCTCAGAATCCTTATAAGTTTAAAGTACCATGGAAACTAGTTCTAGAACTAAATTAATTTACAGCAGCGATTTTTAAATATCTCATTTTAATTCAAGGCGAAACGGAAAACTTTTCTAATTACCGTCGTGGAGTTGAAGTGATAATTATAATTTCAAATAATCTATTGAAGTGAATTTCATTTAGTTGCAAAACTTGGCAACTTATTTATCTATTTTGTTTTATAATTAAAGAATTCATAATGGTAACTAGCACCAACTTAGTTATGAATATTCTAATACAATTAGACTTTATACAAATAATTCTCTTTTGTATTTTAATTTAAGTTTCAGGAGTGGGGCATTATATGCCAAAAAAATGGCCAAAAGCGTGTCAAGACACGCTAATAGAGAAGGATTCCGTATCTGATACGCTATAAACGTATTTGTTAAATAACTTCAAAAGTTGCTGACGATTTCATTTCAATTTACATGTTTGAAACGCTATTCGAATTTGGGAATGTGGGGTTACAACAATTTACGTGGGATGTATAGAAATGAGGTAACTGGAGAGGAGGTCCTTGCTTAATCAGTGGTGAGCATTTGAGTCACTCGTTCCATTATGTATCTCTTACTGCGCTCGACAACACGTTCAAACACTTCCGAGTTTGACACGTAAAACAACGGGGCCAGATTAATATCACTGAGTGAGTCGTGAGGTTTTTTTTCTTTTATGATACAAGGGGCAAACGAGCAGGCATCAGGCACCTAAGTGCCTACAAACGCCCATGGACATTGGATGTGATTAAATACGTGTTTCTATATACTAACTAAACACAAGAAATAAACAGGATTGGAAATCTGTCTTGTTAAAAACAGACTCTAAGTCTATATCCTGTATCAAATCGACATTTTTCCAAATTTTGGTATAGGTTTTCGATATACCTTTTTAAAGAATATATAATACTCTTTAGGTATGTCTAATATTCCCTTTTCCCCTCCTACTAAGCTTAAATTACCCCAGCGGCGGTGGGGTTTGAACCGGGCACCTTGCGGATTTCGGTAATGGTTTCACCTTATACCGTTGAGCTATTGAAGCTTTTCTGAAGAAATGTGACTTCGAGATATCAATAATTCGACTAATGATAGGATTTATTACGCGAATATAGCCACGGGAATAAGCACGTATCAATTACAATTTACATTAAACTAATTTTATCCGTGTACAAAATCGTATTCAAATGTTCGAAAGACAATGAGTAATAACTCGGCTTAACTCATAAGTAATTAACGTAGCTAGACTTTTTTGCAACTATAAAGGTAATTAGAGCGAAAAAATAATTGACATTCATAATATTTAGAAACTTATATCATTTTTTCAAAGCGGTATCTTGCACGTGACTTGCTATTGTAAAATTTAATAGGTTTCATAAATATACGTTTTAATTCATAATTTTATTGAATAATAATAATAATTCATATATTAATTTTGCTTACATGTGGTTAATAATATAATGTTGTTATATTTAACGTTAACATATAATATTAGCTGTGCCCGCCACTTCATACGCTTAAAAATAGTTAAAAACAGGTTCAACTTTAGCCTATAGCCTTCTTCGATAAATGGGTAATCTAACACTGAAAGATTTTCCAGGAATTCATATAAAACTTACGTATAAATACATTTCGATATAACGAAATTCATAAAACGTATACATATTTATAAAAGCGTCAAAAAAGATTTAAAAATCTATATAATTATATGGATATATTAAATTATTACACAATATACAAAAGTCCCTAAGTGAGTAAAGAATATAAAAAGAGCCTACGATCTCGAAGATAAATTGCTCGGGGCGATATAATAAAGTTATTTATTAACAGGTTATTACAAAAGGAAATTGAAATCCGGATTTATTTAAATGCAAGTGACTAGAAATTAAATAGCGAAATCAATGAAATAGTCCAAGAGATTGTGACCATACTTATGATATTTCAAAATCTTAAATATATTTATGAATAGTAGAAAAAAGGTTACAATAGTATTAATTAACAGATACTAATAGATAAACCTTTGAAAATTTAATAACAAGCGATCAAAGTTTACAAACTTAAATAAGAAAACCTATGGCTAGAAAAGATTCAACACAATCATATGACATGAAAATATTTATATCATTATATCATAAAATCTTAAACACTTTATTAAAAACACAAAGTCAACTGCTTCGAAAATTAAGCCGTAAAAATAAATAGATAGCAATATAAACATACGATAGTCTGTTGCTAAGGTAGGTAAATATTAATACCTGTGTTAAACATAACAGCTGACTGATAAGCAATCATATATTTATTAATTTATACCTATATATACACACACAGGCTCAAGGCGGAAATTGAACCCACACCCCCGGAGCGGTAGTCAGGGACACTGTCAACTGTACCAGGCCAGCGAGAAAAAATAGTCATATTTCCTATGCACCTGCTCTCAGTTTACAAATGGCGGAGGTAAAAGAGGGAAGTGGGACAGGCTATAAACTAATATTTCACCGCTAACAGGGACTGAGTATTGGTAAATGGATTCCCATTAAAGCGGCCTCAGTCTCAGGTGGAAGTTTGAAAAGTGGTCAATTTAAATGCAGCGACAACTATTTTTATTAGACTGGAAGCAATCATGAATTGCGCTTATGGCAGCCATTTTGTACTAATACGTGTTTGTTAGGTCAGTTATTATTGCTCTTATTTTAAGTTAACCCGCTCTAGTAACAGGGTCCGCTTGATTGCAGGAGGATCTTACTGTAGGCCAATTTCAAATGACCAACTGCCGTCTGACGTTGTGGGAAAGGCACACCAAGGTGAGAGGCTTTCGGCGAGGAATGAAAGGTGGGAGCGAAGGTCAATATGCTCAACCACCGTAAAGGAAGATCCGAGTCCGAGCTTGTTGGAGTCGCCTGGGGCGGCCGCGCCTCGCCGACAGTTGTTCGTCGGAAGGTCTATATATAGTGATCGTAAGTAGAAACTTCGCTTGCGTATATATATAAAGTATATAACCTAATCCTGTTATAAAGATGGTTGCAGAAAAGCTTTCTGTCTGAAAATCATTGCTTATTTCACACATATAAACTCCAGTGTCTTCCAAACCCACACTTTTTATAAATAGCTCGTGCTCATCGGTTAAGAGTTGTAGATTATCTGACTCTTCAACCAATGTGTCGTTATGGTACCATTTAATATCCGCTTCTGGATATGTATCTGCTTCGCAGTATAATTTGGCCTCTTTTCCAAATTCTATCGTCATATCTGAAAGTAAAAAATTAAACTACTTAAATCGCGAATAAAACTGCCACACTCCTTTATATAAATTATAATTGTGCCATATTTCATACTCCCCCGTATGCGCAATTTTCGTAAAATGGGACTGAGGCCCTAGCATGAACATTTCGAACTGTTCAAATATGAAGATTCGACTGTATTTAGGATGAAAATATTCGTGCTAGGTTCACAGGAGACAAGGTTTATCGCGTCACGCTTTTAATCAATGCTAATCCAACCCGCGTTGACACTAAGGAGGGTCCGGTGTGGGCCCTGCACGAATATTTTCAAAGTCGAATCTTCGACCGAATGGTTCGAAATGTTCGTGTTAGGCCGACTGAAAGTTTTCGCCTCACATATTAATATATAGAATACATACCTGATGGAGTTTGAAGGACTTTAAATGTAATGGTTCGGTTCACGTAGAGATTTAAGGTTGCAGCATCTTCACCCGCATCACTTCTGCTTTTGCAGGTGATGGTGGCGTTTTTGGTAGCATTGCTGATGATCATGTAACTGATATATGTGGAAGGTGACTGTAGCAGGGCGCTCTGGTGAAGATAAAAATGTACATGTGTTGATGTTATTTGTTTTTCTTTTAATGAATATGCTTTCTTAAAGATCATTATAAATTTATAGAGAGAGATTTTTCGACGAAACCTCGAATATTTATTCATTCCAATCGAAACAAGGCAACTTTTTTAGAACTATTATTTTTGAAGCTAACCCGATAGCAGTACAATGTAATGACAAAGGCGTAATGATTTGTTTTAAACAAAAAACATTCGTCACAACTTGATACTAATAAAATTTAAATTAAGTGTTAGGTATTTTGAACGTATATACGATAGAGTAATATGTAAAATCTGAATTTTAACAACTAATAGCCGAATACATAATCGCGGCCGCAAATTTTTGCTATCTGTTTTGTATTATTTGTTTCTTTTTTTCGTCAAAAAACGGCCATGACGACGGCACGATTTTTTTATTACCTCAGACGGTAAATTCCCAGCTTCATCCTCCCACCAAATCTCAGGTTTAGGGTTTGCGTCAACTTTACAAATTCCAGTATACGTTGTTCCAAAATCTACCAGATTTGGTTCATGCTCAATGAGATGTACTTCTGGCGCTGTATGCTCCGGTGAGATTACTGGAACCAAGTTTCTTGTTTATATTTGATTATTAGCTAAAGCCCGCGACTTCATTCACCTTGAATTTACACAGTTGCATCAAATTTCGATGGTTTTTAATTATTTAGTCTCTCCGTAAGAACCTGCCTCGGACTTTAAAGTCGGAATGTAAGAGAAAAATCACTTAATTTATTTCGAGAACGACTGGACATCCGTTCTCTAGTTTGGGCAACCAATGCATATGTAAAATCTATATAATATTAAAAATCAAAGCCAAGAAAACCTACATTTTATTGTAACTATTTTATGTCATTTTAAGTATTAGATGTTATAATAAATTAAAAATTTATGTTTTATAATTTAATTAAAATATTGTGATTTCAAAATATAACATAGCATACTGTTATTTACCTATCCGTTGGGGTTGTAGAATGCTGCTTGTTCCCGATACCTCTTCAAAATTCACTTTGTCTCTGCATGTTATCTACAATGATGACAAAAAAATTATATGAATAGAAAATATATTGATGTATGTAAAAGTCATTGCAGTCAGGAAATAGAAGTCATTTTCCTGGTTGACGAACACAATCGGCTTTTCATTAAAGCTGCACTTTCAATGTTTTAAAATTTTACGAACTTTACATAAATTTAGATTTTTTTTAAATGAGAA
Organism: Charaxes varanes; assembly: GCA_024363005.1. Lineage (NCBI taxonomy): Eukaryota > Metazoa > Arthropoda > Insecta > Lepidoptera > Nymphalidae > Charaxes > Charaxes varanes. The sequence continues at coordinate 17,383,636 of JANCMC010043217.1, read as the reverse complement.
GTTCATTTGAAAGATATTAGAGATTAAAAGGCACTTTGTATAGCATTATATTATCCTCTATCGTTCAGTGAACAACACAGATCCAATGCAGATCAAAATAGACTTAGACTTAACGGCTATTAATGCTCTTCATGTGTTTAAGTTATACATATGTACACAGGCCTTTTTGTCACTTCTTTTTGGGGAGGGGGGGAGGAGGACACGCTGATTATCGAAATTTTGTACGTCCAAAATTTTTTAAACCCCCTCCCTATCCTGGTGACTGTGTCTATATTTAAAAAGAAATATAACTTTAACCGGGTGGAGAGGGTCCTACGGGGCCATTAAATTTTTCAATTCATTAATATTTTTTAGTATTTCTGGCAATTTGCTAAATTTCCTTTAGGGGCCTTAGTTGCCCTCGCGGGCCCCTACAAAGAAATACCTATTAAGGTCATAAAAATGTAACTATTAAGGATAATCTCAATAGACACTTACAATTACTCTAAAGGGTCTGTTTGATGCAAATTCTACTTCAGCCAAGTACAGGTTCTTGCTTTCATCCAATATCTGATGTTCCACTGATTCTACTTCCATATTGTCTGTCATTTGCAACTGAACCGCTGTTAGTTCTGCTGCCAATTTATCAGGTAGCGATATTAACATGTAACCACGCACCTCTGCAATAAAAATTCCAATTCACTTGATGATTTATGTACATAATGTTTATATAGTTATACTAGCGGACCCGGCAGACGTTGTCCTGGCCGAATTTTGGCTCATCTGTTATTAGCCAGTTAACCAATCACCTATATGCATTGTCCATAAAATGTGACCAAGGACGACTCTTTTATCAAATAATAATTTCACTTAGCACGTCAGTCGAAAGTTTGAAGTATTTTGAAATACTTTCCTTTTTTTATTTTATTCTTTTATTTCTTCTTTATTTTTAAACCTTCCCTGAAATAAGGGGAATGAAACTAAACAAACATTGTTTGTTTGTTTGTTTACTTGAACGGAACTCATCTCAGGAACTACTAGTCCGATTGGAAAAATGCTTTCGGTGTTAGATAGGCCATTTATTGAGGAAGGCTGTAGATATATATCATTACACTAAAATTGAACAAATTTTGTTACCTAATTTTACGCAGACGATGTCGCAGGTACAGCTAGTAATTTATAACGGTCTAACGATTTATTTTTATTATAAATTTTAATCAGCCCTTTTTAGTTACGCCTTTTGATTTTACCTGGCAGGGGTTTCGGTGACGTTTCCCGAAGACTGAGCGGTTTTAGAGGAGAAAATCCAACGCGAAAGGATATTTCCTTCCTCCTGTAGAACGTTGCGAGTGCGGTCCCCTGGCAGGTCACGTCGGTGGTGTACTCGCCCACTTCAGCATTTACCACTCGAATTACCTATGATTAATACACACTTTTCAGTTTCACAAATTGTATAAATTATAGTAACACCCATATATATAAAAGCGAAAGCTCACCTCCTATTACGATACCTCGAAAACCGTATGAAGTACAAAGAACGAATTTAGCAAGGAGGTAGTTTACAGTAAGACATCCGCTAAAAACGAATTTTAGACCAGATTAAACAAGTTTAAGGGCTCTTGCAAGTTTACGCCGACGTAGTCGCGGAAAATAAGTAGTATTTAATAAATACCACATATTTTTTCGCTAAAAACTCACAAAAGGATATTTGGAACTAGCACAAATCCTATTTTTAAACTTATTTTGGATATTAAAATATATATATACAATATACTTACGAGAAAGGCGCGCGAGTCTACAATCTTCTCTATTCTTGGGCTATCCCCAAACACGTTTTTAATAGAAATAGTTGGGTATTGTCCCGACACCGCGACGATAAAATCCTTGGTGTATGTATCCATAGTAAACTGTAAGAAGAGAGACAGGTTTAAATACTTATTCCTCCCTAGGCCCTATAAGCCTAGGCTTTTTGAGTTTTGGTTGTATACATAATTAAAGTGCTGAATCATTATTCCGAATGCACGAAATTATGTCGAAAAATGAAACTAAGTACACCTTCATTCATACTCGGAGCCAACCTTCTAAAAGTGTACTGAGCACAGCCACTTAATTTTTGGTCGATTCCCGGCCAAATGCGTATGAACTTCCATGATCAATATAGTGCATTCCTGCAAAGGATATCTCAATGAAATATATGATTTTGAAACTTTGTTTTTTGTATTGGATATAATATTATCAGAATTTTGATCTCAATGGACCATGGATGTGTGAGGTCACAAGTCTATTAGGATGGTGGGCGAGCCCATCGTGCCCACCATGGCGGATTCGTGCCTTCATTCTCATTCACTCTCCCTTGCGTCACTCTTTACTTTGTCGGTAGTCCGCGCTATCTTGATTTCTCCAGCCTAATCTGTGCAACCTGCCTTCATCACGAGTAACCATGGCTCCAGATAAGGCTGGACAATATACACTTACCGTAAACTGCTTGTTGTCTGTGAATCGTGCGGGTGAGTTGATGTCGCTCCAATCCACTCTTGAAATCTCTATGATGAACTTAAAGGCCTATAAAAGATTTTTTAAGTATCATTATATTCGTGCAGGAAATAATTACAAATTATATTATTATAATTTTGGAACCCTCACTTTATAAACAAATAAAAAGAGCACTTTTACACAAATCTCTTACTACTTACTTCTTGCAGTTTGTTCAATTTAAAATTAAAGACCGATCCGTCACAATTTTTGGCTACTTCATAATAAATGTTTTCATTTTCCAATTCCCAAATTTCTTTTGGTATACAGTGATCGCTTTGGAAAATGACAACCTGAAAAGAACAGAATTATAAGCTATATAATTATTTAGCTTAGGGTTTTATAGATAATTAAAACGCGTTAATCTACGACTCAACTCTTCTCACTCAACCTTATAAAATACGTGAATCTTTTTGATTGGTTACGATTTACAACAATGTGAATTTATTCGATATTGGTTATGGCTCAAGACTTCGGATAGTTTCGTAGTGGGGCGTTGCAGAAGTTCAACCGTATCTAGTTGGAGTAGGATTTCTCTCGTAGTTGCACGATGTTGATGACATCAGAAGAGTGGTAGGAAAGTGGTAGGTTACTGGTTTTTAAGATAGGGGAGAGAGGCAGAAACAAATGGAAGCCTATGCCCTGCGATGGGCGATTAAAGGCAGACAGATAGATAAATATTCTCATAGTATCGTAAACTTATCAAATTAACCTACTTGGCTTTGATGTTTCTGGCACAAAGTTTGTATAGAGGTGAGCTTGTTGCTGTTTTTGGCTTGGGCGTCAGTGAAGACGAAGATGAGAGACCTGGCCTCGCCAACAAGCAAAGCCTTTTCTATCGCAGCCAGGGAATCTTCTGGGCACTCATAGCCTCCACTCACTTCCACTATGTTCATTAAGTCTATCAGATATTCTGGTTTTGGTGACATGAGAGGGGGGCCAACTTCTGAAACATAAACTTATTCATAATGCTCTGTGTAAAGGCCTAAAAAATGAAAGTTACTCGCAAACATTATGTATTAGTAAAATAAATGAATAAATAATGAAAAAAAAAACTCAAAATTTATTTATTCATGTAGGCACTTGAGATAGACAAGTATAGATAAATCTGACTATGTAACGAGTTAGCACGGTGATATAGCAATCGTATATGTGAGAACCGACTGAGTTCGTTGTGGGCTCTTCTCAGTGCTGGGCGCGAGGAAAAATTGTAAAATAATGTTTAAAAATAAATTATACACGTTATTTATTATGACGTTCACAAGTTCTTATAAAAGTCTGTATGAATAAAGAAGTTTCGGAATTGACTTTGAACCGAGCGCCTTCCGACCTTGAGGCCGTCTTTCTGCCGTTGTGCTATAGCGGCTTCAATAAATTTAAACAACTTACCGTTATCCCCGAACGGGATCAGAACATATTTTTCAAAATTACCATGTCTGACTGCTTGCATTACTTTAGGTATATTGTATTTTATAATATTGATTTCCTCTCTCATCGACACAGTTGTGTCTAAGACTATTATAAAACTTCTGTCACAAATAACCTTTTGGACTGCAAAAGTAATCAATAATGAGTATATATTTAACATGGTTGATGGATGGATGGATTTTAATTTAGATGGTACTTCTATAAAAGTTGGCGAAGAACTAAAACTCATCTCATTTTCTCAATGCAATTGCTGATAATATTTTAAGGTGAAGCTCTGTTGCATACATTGTTGCATTTACTATTTTCAAATCTAATTTCATCTATATGTATAAATAAAATTGCTGTCTGTTTGTAAAGTCGATTTTTTTTTTACTGATTGCATATTACTATATACGATACCTATAACAAAAACACAAACATTATAGTCTGGCCGTCTGTTTGTTCTCGGAAATCATCAAAACGACTTTGCCGATTTTAACGGGATTTTCACTGGCAGATAGCTGATGTGACAAAGAACATAGGCTACTTTAGTTTTAGAAAAAAACAAATTAGGGTTCCTGACAACCAAATTATACCCTCAAAATTTAATAAATCACTGAATTAGGTTTGAAATAACACCACACCTGTCTCTTTTTGGCGTGATTTTTTGTTTTATCGAATTTTAAAATCACAACGAGGCTAAAGAATTGTCACTTCAAAAATTTACTACGTTAGAAAATCTACTGCTGCATCTTTTACTCATGTGACACTTCGAACGTTCTTTTTTTTAAGAAATTTTTCTAATACCGGCTGATTTTTACCAGGCTCGTAGATGCGTTCACGGTCTTTAAAAAAGGTTAAGGCCACCGGGAACTCTCACAAATCGAACGAAACGACAGCATTACCATCATTTGACGTGACAGTATTGCCGTCACTTTACACCGATCTTATGTGAAAAAGAGGTACTGGGCAGCCGGACGCGCCGGCACAATTCAGCCGTAGAACAAAAGGACTGCAAGCGTGGCGCTACCTATAATAAGATAGGAGTAAAGGAAAGAATGGAAAGGATGGAAGGATATAAAGGTAGACGGAAAGGAGAAAAAGTATGCGGATACTGATGGGTTGTCGAATAGATAAAGAGGAAGATTCATTCCCTCGAGACAAAATACTACATTTAGGGATATTTTATAGTGTTTCTACTATAAAAACTATAAATAGCTATTTTGAAATCATGAGCACAGCTTGACATGTTTCTTATTTAGAAAAGATTGTAATTGCTTTTAAATGTAATTTCTGCTTGCATTATAGCATTTAAGAGATTTGTATTCCAACCTCGATGAGCAAGTATAAGCTTTCCCTAAAAAGTCATAACCATAATGATGATTTCCGTTATTTATCGTGTACCAAATCTTTTAGGTTCATAAAAATAAACCTGGTAGCTCATTATTAACAGAACAAAAAAGAAGATAAATCTAATGACAGAAACTCAGTACTAACATGACAGTATATAAATAAAAAATGACATTATATTACCAAAAAAATTCCAGTGTGAATATATATTGTTATTCATATTAAAAATTAAGAAATGTAGTTAACAACGCCTAATGTCTGCGCCAATAAAAATAGAAGAGTATGACGTTTACGTTATATGGATAGGTGTCTTTTCTATTTATCTTACACTGCTGACGGTTACGGCGCTTGGAGTGCTCCTTATTTTGTAAGTCTCAATATTGTTACAAGTACTAAGTTCTGGCAACAAATTGGTACTTTCCTTGTCTATTTATTAATTATTCTCATACAATATTTAAATTATTTTGATATACATCACATATAAGCTTTACTCTTATCGAATAAAGGTAATTAGTAGGTATGTGAAAATATTTTGTATAATTGACGAATCTTACCTTCAATTACTATAGGTCTAATGTCGGTTCAGACAAGTTCTTAAATATATGATAATACATTTTTATATATAAACGTGCACATATTATAATTCATTATCACGAACTTATAATGCAAGTAGAAACATCATCTTTTATAACACTAGATGTAAAATCTAATGTCGTAGTTAAATCATATTTTGAATCGGATAATATAGATTTCACGGTAGTGCGCCAAGTTTTTCATATAAGCAGAACAGTTATTAAAATAATATACACTTTGATTCAATTCGACCAAGGGTTTCTGATGATCGATAAATATCCAGACGTTCATTGTGCGTAAAGGTATGTATCTTGTATCCAGTGCTTTAAAAGAAATTATAAAAACGTCATTATCAGTGTCATTTATATGTCACAGAAATGTCAGCATTAAATTTGAATTTAAAAGCAACCGTTGGTTAAAAAGTAAAGACTATAACATAGTTGTTTGTTTACAGAAGTATTATTCAGTTCTATTTTATAAAACTTTGTTAAATAGTTAATTATTACGTAAAATGTTATGTTAACTTGGTGAATGTGGCCAATTTCAATCATTTAACATGGATGATACGCAGCCATCTATTAAGAGTAAAGACGCGGCGACAGCGACGTAAGTTTAGAAAATCAAGATAGGGTTTATACATTTATATTCATGATTTTTGTACTGAGATGTGAATTTACTACTTGCTAGTAATATTTACCCTTTATTTACCTATGACTACAACTAAGAAGTTTAGTTGCATTATGACTTTTATGGCACATTTTGAAATAAGCCTAGGGTTTCAACAAGTATAAAAATATTAGGCATAGTTAAAGTAATCTGTATGTTCTTAAATAAGAAACAAAAAGTTTTGTACATACTTTAGATTTTAATTATTATTTGATATATGTCTATGGTTCCTTCTTCTGCAACGCGATGGACCCGGGACCCGCACGGTGAATCCATGGAATACTAAGAAATTCGTCTCGTCTCACAAGTTCACCTTTCCAATCTAAGGAACTCTTGACTGAATTTAAAAGGGATTAACTTTGCTTATTAGTTCCCTTGAATTAAGGACCGTTGCTGCAAAGCAAACGATAATTTTAATAGCCATAAAAATAGTTCCTGTGTATTAAAAGCTAGTATGAAAATAGTCTACCGAATGTTTTGTTCAGATTTCATTATTAATTATAACTATCAATAAATAAAAAAATCGAGCATGTTTTTCTTTTCTTTCACCCTATCCTTATCAATAGAAATTTATTATATATTAACGGACCCGGCAGACGCTGTCCTGCTTGAACGTTGGCTTACTCTTGGATATCAAAGCATAGCATCTATTGGGCGCTTACCCCATCAACCGCTGCCCGGTCGCTCCGCCCTTGCATTTTAAATCTCTCTTCTAAGGTATTAATTTTTATGATATGCTGTAAAGAGATTTATTTATTTATTATTTGATCTGCATAAATTTTACAATGAATCTTATAGTTGTACTATATAGAGTTAATATGGTATTATTTAAAATAGCATCGCAAATAGTACATTATTTTTTTATATCTAAAAGATAAAAATAGTTACTGTTGGTTATCCTTTAGAAAATAGACATGTTCCTCCGCTGAGTTTTTTTATAGATCTTTGTAAGATATACAATTCCGTACTACCTTATTTCCATTTATTTCATAAAGTTTAGCCAGCGCACAAAAATACAATTTTTACGACATATCGGAGTCGCCGTTATAAATGAAATGTTAAAATAAAGAGAAGATATTATCTTCTGCTTATAGATTGCCTATGAGATACATTGTTTACTAATTAATTTTATATACAACATGTTCTGGAAATCGGGCATCTTATTGAAGATATTAAAAACAAAGTTGTTTTTGATTCCATGCTTTCACATATAACACGAATACTATTAATCGTGTAAATATTTGTATGTAACTATAAATACGATATGTTTTAAAGTTAGTAACAAGAATATAAATTATAATCCTCAGTTTATGTAAATATATTTTTAATAATTTAATTTATTTGTTAGACTCGTATTCTTTAATATAAGCTGCTTCCGTCTACATCTCGTGAAAGTCCGGTCAAAATTGGTCCTGCCGTGTCGGAGATTACCTGTAATAAACAGACAAATTTTGTTTAATTTGTATTTTCTTAAAGATATTATTGTCTATTAAATAGAAGTAGAAATCCCCTGGTGGTCGAAATTCGACCACAAAGCTTAAGATTAGATACTATATGTTTATTTAAAGCTATACATAATTCTTTATACAGCTGCTATATAGTCTTTAATAAGGAGTTACATTTCTTATGGCGGAGCCAGACATAGCTTCTTTTGAATGATCATGTAGTTTCGCCGGGGAATTTTGTGTAGCTGCGCAGTTTGTAGAACTTTGTAGTCTTCAAGGACAAAAGTGTACAAACACTTTAAACTATGTCTGGCTACGGCATTATAGAAAAACTATACATGTTTGTGTAAATAATTTGGTAATGGTGTGTATGATGATTTATTTTATTAATTTAATGTATTAATAAAAGTGCATATTTTACAAAATTATTAATATTCGCACAATCTTCTCTACATAAACTATAATTGTACCTAAAGTTCTCGCTTCACGTATTATGCCTGAGCCAGACATAACTCAAAGTGTTTGTGCATTTTTATCAACACGTATTTTTGTACATAGCTACTCTTTGTAATTTGTATTGATCTGTAAATTAAAGTATACTGTACATTCTTCATAGGTTATGTTTATTAATCAATCATAAGAGTATCTCGAAAATTATTATTCACATCTGGTGAATTTGAACATAAAATAATTAAATTTTATTGTAAATATGAAGTGCTGTGTATCTTTCTGCAAAAATACTTCGGAAAACGTTACAAAAGATAGTGGTATCACATTTCACGCGTAAGTTAATTGTAAGATTTACACAACGTAAGCAACAGTTGCTAGATTATGTTACTTGTTGGTATGTCACAATCATACAGTCTTTCTGGAAGGGCACATTAATATGATTAACACATATGTCAGATGCTCTGAAGCTCCCCAAAACTATAAATGAACCTTACTTATTTTTATGTCTGATTTCTGCCCGGAATATGAAGATAGACATCGTGGTTACGCTTTCGTTTTTAAATAGGATTTCCAAATAACTTTGAATGTTTTCGGTCTCAAAATTGGTTAAAATAAAATTTGTTTTATTTTATAGTTTACTCCTAGTAAACTATAAAATAAAGTGTATTTACAGCGCAAATATATGAATTTTTATCGACCTAATCGACAAGATAACATTTCAGGTCGTCTTTGCCTATGGGCAATGTATGTTTCACCTAACCTAGCTGTATAGTATGCTTATTCTATGGACTAAGCATACTATACAGGAAGTTTAGCTGAACGAGATCCCTTTATTTTATGGAAAATGTCCGCCTTTGCGTCCGCATTTTATTTTAAGTTATTGTATTAGTTTAGTTTTGTCATTCTTGTGAAAAATTAAGAAGTCAATCAATCAATCTTTACCATACTTTATAATTTAAATTAACCATCTGGGTATGCTCATATACATACACGCACACAGACACGCATATCTTAATACAATTCCTAGCATTTTCTAATGCTTATTAAAATATATCAAAATTATTTGTTATTGTGTTTCTATCTTCAGTAGAATAAAAAAAGTCATGATTACTTTGAAATTATACTTAGTCGTTTTCAAAAATCGATCTACTTTTAAAGATATATTTCTATTTGATTCAAAATTTGATATGAAAATACAGTATGCCATTAATTTTGTATGGAACCTACATTCCTATTTTATTGGCACCTACTTACTTCACTCTTATTACACAAGCAGGTCGGGAAAAACCACTGACGATAAATGGAGTATTCACACCTTGTTCGCGTTTAGCAGGATATGTCCACTTAAGAAATTTGTTTATTGTTCAATAAGGCCGGTGCATCGTAGTGCAATGTCGCGCCATTACTCAATTACTAGCACCCTACCTAGGCTAATAGACTGAGAAACAAGAAGATTGCTCTGGTCAAGCGCATAACTATATCTAGAGTAGTGAGGTACAAGACCGAAGGTCTGACTCGCTGTAGTGCTTTATAAAGCAAGGGGCCTGCGACTAGACGGTCAAAGATACATCAAAGGCAACCGACACTCATGACTACGGATACATTGCCGATCTTGAAGAGATGAGATGCCCTGAAATTGTAACGTTGCGGAAACACTAGAGCTAACAAGTGGTTACACAGACATGTTAGTTTGCGTTATTATATTAATTATTCTAGCTCGACCTTAGGGGCAGATAGCACTGCTCACTGAAATCAGTGGGCAGTGGAAATGTGGAATGGGATTTAATTAAGGATCTAAGTTGGAATACATAATTAGATTAGGTATATATTTACTGAAAAAATATGTATAAATTGGCTCTTACACTGCCACTAAGTGACTTGCTTTGGGACAGACGATCGTTTATTTTTGTCTTATATATTTATTTAATATTATTATTATTTATTTCTTTTATTTTTCTTTTTCAACATTACAGAACAGTTAATTCTAATTCGATATTGCTGCCTACACAATAATCTACTAAACTAATATATAATTAATACCTAATATGCCTATGTCTTACTTAATATATTTAATAACAAATCACTTTCATGGCAGTGTACGTGAATTCAATATATTTCCGGTTATATTGCGTGTACGGTTTTACCGGACCGGATGTTCGAATGACGATGATGTAACATACAGACGTGCATCATGGTGCACAAATAGATATTGATGCACAGTTTTCCTGGAATTCATTATTGTAAATTGCAGTCACAAATGAGGTCATGAGTAAAATTCATTAACAAATGAAAAGTCATAAAATGAAACAAACAGCCATCCATATTTCATTATTATCTAAAGGTAGAGCATAGGTATGTTTGTAACTCCAATTTGTGCAGGCTTTTCTGTAAAAAGGAAAGCACTTTGTAGTATTCACCATTCACCTAAATTTATTCGTTTATTTTCTTTTTGTTAATAGATTCTTCTTATTGTGTTATTATTTTCTGCATGTAGGTACATATTGAAATTTTAAAATAACGTTGGAATGTCATAAAACAAATAAATGAAAACAAAAAATAAGTTACTAAATATAATATGCTTATCTGTTACTATACTGTTCCTACAAAGAACCAGAACTAAAGCGAAAAAATTTTTCCGTTATATTTCTTTAATTAGTATCTTCCTGAGTTTGCTATTGATTATGTTTTAATTATATTCCACACACGAACGTCTGTTTTTAAGGTAGACAACTTAATGCCTGTGTTATAAGCTAACAGCCGCCTGTTATACAGAAATATTTAGTTTGGAAATACATAAATACACATATATATATATATATATATATATACACCCAGACTCGAGGCGGGAATCGAAGCCACGCCCCCAGAGCGGCAGGCAAGGCAGGGTCACTGCCTACTGCGCCAACGGGACAGTCGATATTTGAAGCGTTTGTTAGGCTCGGTCGGGATTTGAACCGAGCACCGTACCCTTAAAAATCAAAAGCTTAGAAATTGAAGAAAATCATTGAATCAAAAACGGACGAAGTCGGGGTAACAGCTAGTTTATAATTAGTATGCAAAGTGCGTAGGTGCGGTGATAAATGTAGCATTAGACACATTAATTATGGAATTAACGACTTCTTAACTCAATACAAGCATGCTATCTATACCACTAGTTGTTACCCGCGATTTGGTCCGTGTAAAATTAGGTGAAAACATTTAGCGGGATGATATATAGCCTACAGCCTTCCTCGATAAATGGCCTATCTAACGCTGAAAGAATTTTCCAAATCGGACCAGTAGTTCTTAAGATTAGCGCCTTCAAATAAACAAGCAAACAAACTCTTCAGCTTTATATATTAGTGTAGATTTAATGTAATTGAAGTCTCTGTTTGTAACAAAAACAAAAATTATTTTTTGTCTGTCTGTGGCTGAACCGATTTCGATGGAACTTTCACTGGCAGATAGTTGAAGTTCAGGGGAGTAACAAAGGCTACTTTACTTTAAGGAAAATAATAAACAACGAAGTCAGACAAAGTAGCGGGGTACAGATAGTTTTTATACGTACTAGTATTACTAAGAACTATAAAGTCTTAATCTTTTTCTTAGAAATATTGCAAATCTATAATCTTTATAAATAAAACAAAGTCGTGATAATTATTCTGTTTATAACTCGATAACGCGGCGGCACGACCGATTTTTATAATCCTTTTTATATTAGATGTGTCTCTGTGAGCCTTAATTTCTTACTTACTTGTATAATAAATGTGAAAGTAACTCTGTCTGTTACGTTTTCACATCTAAACTGCTGAACCTATTTCGATGTATTTCGGTATATAGATAGACTGGACCTAGGAGAAGAGCTAATTTCTGTCGTGAAAATGAAAATTGAATGGGGCTAAATAACCGTTGAAAGTATGTATATAAAAATCAATCGTTGTTCGCTAGTCTCGCTAAAACTCGAAAACCGCTGTATAGTTTTAAATTCTGTTTGCTTTGTTTCATTCTCCTTATTTCACAAAAAGTATAAACGAAAAGAAAGAAAGAAAAAGTCTAAGGATTATTTAAAAATACAAAAAAAATGCAAAATTTGGCCGCTACTTTAGAATACTTCAAGTAAACTTGTGATTGAAGATGTAAAACTCTTATTTCATAAAACTATGGAGATTAGAATAAAAGGAAGACCATCTCAATGTATTAAAGAGTCCGTCGAAATCCGCAAATAAGGGGGGCACCACTTCAGAATGAGGAAGAATTTTAAAGGTTATTACTCGTCAATTCATTGCTACATTCATAACATACCGCGTCGTTCTGTAAGGCAATTCATTCTACACCAGCGCCATTTCGGTGAATCTTAAAAAGATTATTTGCTGTTTCCAAAAGGCCACTTTTTCAACTAGCCCCTCATAGAAGATGATCTTCCTTATATTCTAATCTCCATACATAAAACATACACGTCACGTTTTACGGAAAAGATACAAAAGGGATTGGTTAATTGGTTAATAGAAGATGAAGCAAGACTCGGGCAAGACAATGTCTGCCATGTCCGCTTGTTTAATATAATACTTCCATACACACACGTATACTGACGCACACATTTATTTAGACATGTACAAATAAAAAAAAACTACCTTAGCATTACAAAAGTAGATTATTTTTTAATTCTTTCTAGTTTTATATCCAGCAATGTGTTTTGTTTCTTTTTATTTAAAGATCAGTTTTGTCGCCTATGATACAGGTTTTTACCTAGTTCAGAGACTTTTGGCATTTATAAAGCGGAAAAATAACACAGTAAACACTCGTAGCTTAATGATACTAATATATACATATATAATCAGTGGTCGGCATTTGAGTCGATCGCTAAGTTAAGTTGCTCTGGCTGCGACCGGGTGATAGATGGGTGACTCATTTTCAATAATTGCAACCAACGTTATTATTTTATGTGGGCCACACCTTTATTTACATACAAGAATGAAGAATTAATGATGGGCCTACAATTTTATTTGTCACTTGTCGATGTAAAATTGGAATTTGGAAGCTACTATAATAATAATAGCAATTAGCAATAATAAAATTGTAAATGCATTATGTTAGTAGAGACGTCAGACGGCTGATTACGGGAGGGCAAAATACCACTTGATTATGATTTTGTTACAGCTTGATAAGTGTAATTGTGTTTGTTTCAGTCGTTATTTAACAGTCAAGTTTGTCAGACTTAATCTGTTTACTTTATCGTCACCAGTGATAGTGCAAAGTATAAAATGTCTGGTGTTTTATTGTTGCAATCTTCGCCTCCAAAGTTAGAGGATATTCAAAAGAAAATTTTCTGCGAAGGTGCCCTAGAGTTCGTAGCAAATTTACACAGAGAATTTGACCTGCAAATAGAGCAACTGTTTAGATTAAGGGTTCAAAGGGCACTGGATTTAAAAACGAATCCTACTTTAAATTTTAAATCATCAAAGGAAAGGGAAGACAAGACTTGGGCGATTGCCCCCTTGCCTCCTAGACTTCAGTATGTATTTTAATGTGCTTGTAACCTTTTATTTTTAACATAGAGGGGTCCTGTATCAAAATTTGTTAGAGGGCTTAAACAACCTTATGCAATTGACTTACCTGGAAATAGATTCCTTTTTTTTGGGATTACATGCATCGGACCCATAATCATTAATACAGCGGTAGCTATCCCCTGATTTTTATTAAAACTAGGTGTTTTAGAAGTGTGTGTATTTCGTTCACTACTAGATACTAATAAAAGAACACAATTTCCTTGTCCCTCCAAAATGTGTACATGCATGTAATAAGTAATACAAGTGAGCCGTGAAGCGCATTTTATAACTACAATCATAAATTTGTTACATAGAAACAAAGTTTGTTTGTCAGATTCATTGATTGGAGCAATCATAAGAAGATTACAATGATGGAAGATTAATTTAATGCAGGCAGAGATTGGATTGGAACAATTCATATATAAATTATTTTTCAATTTTAATTTGATAAATGATACCATATGAAAGTATTTTATAATATCCTTTACATTTGTTGTAAAGTTTTCAACATAAAATACCTATACCTATTTATCAACATTTTATTATATTATTTCAAAGGTTATATTTCCCACATGGTCCCCAGTTAATTTTATTGAAATAGGTCAAACGATTTTTGAGAAATCAACAAAACTAAAAATTTTTATTAACACAATGATGATATTCTGTTCAATTTGAAACCTGTCATTGAAGTAGTGTGTTTAGTAGGTGTACCTATATCACATTTATATATATTTTATTTATTTAATAAATCAAATACATCTGCTTACCATAAAAATTAAAAATAAATTATTTTGGAATAAAAAAAACAAAACACTATCAAAAAAATACTCAGGAAAAAAAAGTCTGGATATTTAAAAATAATTTATTGAATGTTATAATTCAATAAGAATAAAATAAATATTATAAATATCTACACTTAAACAAAACCTTTAAATTTCATGTTAATTAATTAAAAAAGCAAAGGTGAAAATTTTAATAGAATACATTCTATTATTATATATATTGACAAATATTTGTATTATATGGACTTTGGTGTTGAAAAAATAAATAAAAGCTTGATAAATAAGAAAGAGTAGAGGTAAGAGTAGGCAGCTCTTATTAATACAAAGGGTCTTCTTAACTCAATTAAGGTGAGTATTGTAAAGCATTATTACTTATAGCTGTGACCCTGACAAATCAATTAAAACATCCACTCTTAACGACGAAAGAGATAATATAATATGATTTAAATTGGAAGTGTGATAGTAAAATTGGGATAAAACGCAGTTTTGTCTTGATTGAATGAAATCATTTTCCATAAAAATATTTCGAAATATTTTTTCCTAAGAGCCACTGTTTCTAAGATATGCAGATTCAGTTTTTTAACTTATAAGCATGGCAACCGTTACCTATGAACAGATTTTCACCAGCAACCATCTACATGATGATCGATCGTTTATGACGAGAAGAGTCTTGGAATAAAATTACCTTTGTTTTTAACCGACTTCTAAAAAAGGAGGAGGTTATCAATTCGCCGCGTATGTTTTTTCTTTATGTTTGTTGCCGCAGAAATAACTTTGTTATTGTTTTAGTCGCATTTATGGTAATAATGGTTATTATTACCGTAAATGCGACTAAAACTGAATTGCCTGTAAGAAATCTCCTGTTGTATGCAGTAACCCCCCTCAAATTGCGGTACGTTGAACGACCCCTTTTCTAGAAAACCATCACTCCATAGAAGTAAATAAAAATCCTGCGGTGGCTAAAATTATTCCAGGTATTTATTGTTTTTAAACTATTTAGGCACATGCTCAATATGAAGGCAGTGGTATTCGATGGAAAGGCCCTGAGCCTCAAATATGACGAGAAGTACCCCATGCCTACGATTGTGAACGATGACGATGTGATCGTCAAAGTGGAATATTCTGGCGTGTGTGGTAAAGATCTTCATATAATTCAGGTGAGAGGATTATGAATAGCGATTTAACTACAGTCGAAAGTACATACCTTTTTGAAAGAATATTTCTTAAGAGACTATTGTCATATCGTAAATGTACGAGGTTCGCAAGCTCTTTGAGAAGCGAAAACAAATATTAAATAATTATAAATATTAGAATTTCCCTTTTCTTTTTCTATTTGCACTATCCATAAAATTTTCTTTTTAAAATCTCCTTTCAACAAAGGTTGTCTGGTAAGAGTTTGCTTTAGCAATAAGACCGCCTTTGCACGCTGTTTAACATACCACAAATTATACAAATTCATTTCACTTAACTTTGTGTGCAATGAAGAATTTATCTATCTGTCTATAAAATTTTAACCAAGAATAAAACCGACTTAAAATTGACAGAACTTGACTAAATCGAAATGGGATCAAATGGGAAGCACCAGCTTTCAAATGAAAAAGAATCATCAAAATTGGTCCTTCCAATTGTAAGTTATGAGGTAACAAACAAAAGAAAAAATACAGTCGAATTGAGAATTTCATTAAAATTTTCTCCTTATTATAATTAAGACACCGGAAGTAAAATCTTCATTAAAATAATCATTCGAGTAAACTCAATTGAGAAAGATTTATATCATACTGCGTTTTCTTTTCAATCTTACGTATTGAGGTAATTTACTTTATAGTAAAGTTTTTGAGCGCATTTTCCTCAACACATAACTATGTTTACGGCGTTATACATGTCCTAAGTTTCTTCGTATTTTATTTCCTTTAAACTGGCTGGCTTGTACTTATGTTGATTTAAAATAAAATTCCTCGTCCAATCAATGAGGTTTTTTTCGTGTAGAACTTACAGTTTTTTTTTGTATACCATGAGCAAACTATTTTGTAGTCTTTAAGTAGGTTCTTATTTTTTATCTGATCAAATAAGACGGTCCTATATAGTATTTATGTGAATAAATACAAAAGCGCGATCACATATCGTCCTTGTGTCAATAAATTGATATTACGTCCACATAGCTGCTTCGCTATATTTAATCAAAACTAATTGATAGTCATTGAAACAAAGATACTACATAGTTTTATTTATAGTCCTGTTAATTTATAGCCTAGACTTTTTTTGTGTTCTTTACCAAATTCTTTATTTAAATATTAGCATTGGCTACCAAATTACCTTATTTAATTATTAGCATTATATTTGTACAAGCTGTTCTGCGACTTCTGTAGGCGTAAAATCAATCTTGCCCATAGATCTCCATAATCTGGTCGTATCGAAAAATCGGTTATTAGCAGAGGGCCTAGCATATCTTCTCGAACCGAAGTAAATCGACTAGTCGACTTTATTTAGGATGAAAATGTTCGTGCTAGCGGACCCTTCTTAGGGTCACGCGGGTTGCATTAGCGTTGATTAAAAGCGTGACACGATTAAGACTTGGTTTCTTTGTGCCCAGCACGAACATTTTCATCCTAAGTATTGTCGACTCGTCGACTTACTTCGGTTCTAAAAATTTGTGCTAGCCCCTCAGAAGTCCACTAACTATAAATAAAGACTACAAAATTAGAGAAATCTGCTTTGAAGTAACCCTGCCAAATTTCATTCTTATACATCCTGCAGTTTTCGAGATTTCATATTAGGTGACCTTTCGCTCTTATGTATATATAGATGTAAATATGTGTATTCTTTAGAGTTAAACGTCGTATAATTACTTCTTAGATATTTATTCATTTCGATAATAGCTTTAGTCTTTCTTTCTTTAAATTTTTTCTAGGGCGAGTTTCCAGCCTCCAAAGAAAAACCGTTGCCACTTGGTCATGTAATTCAAGGTATCATAATAATGTATGTGCAATCACTACATATTTATTGGTGACGTATTGATTTGTAACACTTATTAAGTGATACTCTTAGTTATGCTATAGATCTTATAGATCTACGTATCTTTTGAGTTATCCACTAAAGTGCGTGTGAGTTGTATATAATCGTATTCTTTACAGGATGAGAATGCTACGTAACGACAAAAATATGCTGGACGGTGATTTCTACGTAGAAATGAACTTGTGGGCACTAGAATCTATTGGTGTAATAGCTCTCGGCGGTCGCCTTAACTGTCTTGATCCCAATCTGCCTGAGGATTCGCCCGCAAGAAAGCTCATACAAGTGGTTCACGACATATTTAAATCATCTGACGAGTTAGACTTCAAACCGAGTCTCTGGAGATATATTTCAACACCGGCCTTTAAGAGAGCGATGAAACATTATGAAGATCAAATAGAGTATGTCCAGGACTTTTCTGTCGCTTCTTTTTTGTATTTCTATATTTTTTATAACTCCCCGCCTTCCAACTTTACGCAGATATTTGTACTCACAGTATAATAAATTAAAAAGAAAACATTAATTTTTATAATGAATTAAATATTCGTAAATATAAAGAAAGAAAGAAAAGCTTCATTTGTAACTGCATATTTGTAAAATATATAAAAGTACAAACAATAAACATTAAAATTATATTTAGAAATATAACAGCAGCATACAAATAGACAAAGCAACTCAGCGAATCCCGCGTGTCATAAGAACACATTGACACGCAGCGCTGATTTTCAGCTGCAGGCCTTTATTTTAAGTGACGTCACGGTTACACGAATATAACAAGAAGACAAGAATTGGTGGACTAATTATATAGAAGTTATATACTAATAAAGGTTGGAAAAAATAAATAAATAATAATAATATAAAACGTTATTTTATGATAGCCGTCATAATGATATTGTTGTATATTAAACTAGAATTACATTCCAACTGTCTTTATTCAATTGACTTTGACATTGACAGCCAATGACAAGTTTAAAAATTATTAATTTTTAAATTCCTTACTTTTTTTCAGTTTTTCGATATTTTCAAAATTTCCTTTAGGGGCACTGCGTAACCCTGTGTGCCCTCACGAAGAAGTCCTGACTATGTACATGTTTAATGTAATTTTCATGTTGATATCGAAGAAAATAATGAAATATTAATTCTTTAATTATTATTTGTAAAAAAATAATGATCGAAGTATGCGAATGCTTTTTTAATATAATTATGTCCTGGTACATAATGTGTAATAGTTAACGCGGCGATAACCCATCGGAGCAATTGAGGCTTTGAAGCTGTCTTTAGGTACTTTAGAAATTTTGAGGCACAGCGTTACCTATATTTATTTTAATTTGTTTTCAGTATAAGCAAGTATTTTATTAGAGAATCTATGAAAAAATTTGCAACTAAGAACAATTCATCTACTAAGGAAAAGAGTGTTTTAGAGAAGTTACTAGAAATTGATGAAAACGTTGCGGTAATTATGGCCAGCGATATGCTGTTTGCGGGCGTTGATACGGTACGTTTTATTCTAAAAGTGATACGAAAAATTTGTGTTATTTTGTTCGTATTTGATACGCAGTGATATCTTATTAAAATAAAGTTACTAAAGTTACTAGTAGGACGTTTACGTTACTTTGGTAGTAAGACGTTTCGTTTCGAATGTAAAAGTAAGTAAAACCATTTGAGAATGTTCGTGTTAGGACTTCTGAATGTTACAACAGCGTCACTGCTACCAAAGCACAACACTGCACTTATTTCTATGTTATGTCTCAACACACGTTTCGCTTTGAAACCGGTTGTAATAATAAATATTTTATTTCAAGAGACAATTCGACTTAATATAAGCTAAACTAAACTCAGAAGCTAACAAACATTTTGTGGAGAGCGGTCTACATGAAACCAGTATCTTATAATATAGCCGACATTTATGTCCATTGTAGCTATAATTAACTTAATCTTGTTCAATCTATACCTGGTCCAGGTGTTAGCAATTCTATGAATCACGCCCAGAACCCACTCACATTTCCTTCAGCAACCATAGCAGAAGCGCTACAGTACCTCTTGAGGAGGTCGTGGCCTAATCAGTGGTCGGCATTTGAATCGATCGCTAAGTTAAGTTGCTCTGGCTGCGAGATAGATGGGTGACCCATTCTATAGTTGAAGAGCTTTAAAAATAATGTAGGTTGTAAACTTGTACCCAACAAATATTTGTAACAGATCTTGTAATTATAGAATTATAAGTCGTAAATATATGTATGATTTATTATTCTATAATTATAGTTCCCTATAAAACGTGATATATTAAAAACTTTTACTAAGTATAAACAAACCGTAGGGATTGTTTGTTTATACTTTGTATCATGCCGAGTTTTTGTACTTCTTGATTTAAACTGGTCCTAGAAGATTTATTACATACATAGCGTCTTGTTAGTTTAAGACTACAAGAAAAATTTGACTACAAGCCCGTGTCTAAAATTGTTGGATCATTTGAATGAACCATCAGGAGACCTGTTTAAGAAGATACAGGGGCATAAAGTAGTAACATTCATCACTATGCCATCACTTGTAAGCTGTGCAACTGGGGTCACAGACAATTCAAAAGCACAGATAGAGGGAGTACATATTGGTCATATATTTTTGTACGGCATTCATACCATCGATAGATCCATGACAAATAATAAGAAACACGTAGTGCCATACAAAAATAGTGCGCCACGAAGTTGGAAAAAATTATATATTATATAAATTATGCGACAAGGAAGAAAAATCGAGGGTAATATGACACCTCATAAAATTAGTTTATTTTAAAAGTGTATTTCGCTTATATTTCAAAACCTTCATTGTTCTACGACTATGACGGAATGTGTATGTACCCGCGTGCAGACTGGCGCAACTGCCGCAACGAGCTGGAGCGCGCGCGCGCCGCTGCAGCGGACGGTGAGCGCGCGCTGGCCGCCGAGCGTGCGCGTGCGCTATGCGCGCTGCAGCAGGTGAGTGACAACCTTTATTTTTTATTATATAACACTATTTCAACTTTATTACGTTAAAAACATAAGTTATAAAACGTAGTGTCTAGATATCAATGCTGTACGACACACATGTTATGTAACAACCTAAACTTATAAACAATTCACCTAAAGATAAATTGTTAAATAATATAACAAGATAAAAATAATAAAGTCAGAGAAGGTTGTGACTAATCGGTGGTCGGCATTTGAGTCGATGGCTAGATTAAGTAGTTCAAGCTGCGACCGAGTCCGAGTCATAGATGGGTGACCCAATTTGTTCGGTTGGATATCAAATAAAAACACTTGTTTTTATTTGATATCCGACCTCCTCCGTGTTTCGGATGCATGAGAGTGGGGGGGGGGGGATTAGACAAGGACGGAGGGAGAGAGGAATAGTGAGCTATAACGAGACGGAGGGAGATGGAGATGTGTAGCATAAGAGCTAGTAATTATTAGTATATTCATTTATTAATAGTCTAAAAGAATCGAGTATTTAAAAAAGGTCTTAAACGACTGAGTCTCTTTCTTGACTACGTCCAACACAACCAACCTCCGTACAGGTGTCAGCGCTGCAAGAGGAGGCGCAGCAGACGCGCGCACAGCGCGACGAGCTGCGGCGGCGCGCGCGCCGCGACGCCGCGTGAGTGTAGCGCGCGTATTGCGCCCGCGCCTTAGAGTAGGGAGCCGCGCATAGTGTCCCCGAGCTACAAGTCTCTGAACTTGGCGCCCGGAGGCCTTCGACTCTCGATCGGGAGCCCTACTCGGGCCTCCGCGAACGGCTGAGCTTCGCGCGCGTCCCGAACCCCAGCCCGTTGACGTTGTGAAGGTTACTACAACGAACAGCAAACACCATCAGATAAAAGAGAGACGGCAGTTAGCCTTCGTGCGCACCGCTCTATTAGTCCAGTTGGGTTACCTCAAAAAAGGAGGTAACCGAAAAAAATATTGCTGAAGTGTTTAGGGAGTATCAATACTAAGTAGTCCAAATTCAAAATCTCAGAATTTTTATACCGATTAAAGTCTAACCCGACTGGGCTAATCGATATGCTTCGAGTAGACCCTGTCTTTGCAGGGAGATGACAGATCACTGTATGCTTATTGCTGAGAGTATTCTGAGGAATTGTTCTGACATTCAAAAAGTTCAGCGGTCGGTATTACAGGCTACTGAATTACAACGGACGTTGCGTCGGAGTTCGCGACTAACAAATATTTTTGCTGAGAATTTGTTACCTCGTATGGCTGTGTGGAATTAGTTGTAGGCATCATATTTTTGAACAGATATAACTAATTGTACCGATAGAATAGTAAACTAAACAAAAACAACTAGAGCACGCATGCTGTGACACAATCTTATAGTAAAATGTATACAAGTGTGTGTAAATCGTTTCGCATTGGTGTGCGTGAGGTTTTATTTTAATAATTCAATGTGTCAATAATGCATGTATTTTAAAAATATTAGCATTCGCACACTATACTCTATATAAACTATAACTTTGTCAAGTGTCATACTCCTTCGTCCTCGCATTTTCGTAAAATAGTACCGAAATGTTTCTCTTCACGTATTACGTCATATAGGCCTATGTATGACGTCATCTGACATCAAAACCATTATTCCTCATTAACGATATATTCCAAAGTCATGTCATCATTGTGTTTTCGTACAAAGAATTTTAATAAAGGAACAGTAATTAAAATTGTTTTTTTTTTGGGCGGTTCCGTGCGTTTGGAATTCTCGTTATGCCGCTACAGTGGACATTAAAAACATTCACAGAATGTGTCGTTGTTTTTCGGAGGTCCATACTAATTAGGAAATATTAAATAAATTTTCAAAAATCCATAAATTTAAAGAGTACAATTATGTACAACACATTTAGCTAGAGTAGTGCACATATTTTTCCTTTGTCATTTGCGGTGGAAGGAGGATATGAGTGCCAATGGACTAACAATACGGGATACACAAGATCGGGCAAAGTGGAGGCGTAAGAACGATAAAGCGGTCCCTGGTCATGTACCGGGACAATGCTAAGAAGAAGAAGAAGAAGAAGAAGAAGTGCACATATTTTTCCTGTTTTTCTTTTAGCGGATTTATTGATTTTCATTTTTATTGTTTTACAGCAGAGCTACATATTTACGAAATTGCTTTCTACCACTAGTGCAACCTAGGAGATTTTTGATCGGAATACTTTAATTTACTAAATTGTACCTGAATAATTTCAAAATTCCATGGTGGAAATCAAAGTAGCTATTCTGAGGCGATCTTTTTTGGCGGTTTTTATTTTTTCGCGAGAACGGCGTATTTTTAATTATCATATAATTTCCCACAGCTGGGCATAGGCCTCACCTTTTCCCACCACAGCTTCCTATCCTGGACTACTTGCATCCATTTCTTTCCAAGAAAGGTCTCCAAGTCATTTCTCAACTTCTTCCTCGGCCTGCCTGGTCGTCGGCGATCACTAGTGGGAGTCCATACTGTCATAACATTGACCCACCTTTGCGCGTCCATCATTGCCACGTACCCAGCCCATTCCAACTAGCTTTGCTGGCTTCTTCCCCACATCCATTACTCCAGTCACGGAACGGCTTATTAAATCGAAAATTCTAGAGTGAAACGTTGTTCAGCGCAACAAATAACATATAAACATCATAGTTTCCATCCAAAAATTTAAGATTTCGCGACGTTTTCCGGTCCGTTGTCCGAGCATCTAGTGAAATTCTCAATAGCATGTTCAATATTTACTACAAAAATCCACACCTGTTGATAAATGAATAGCGCAAAATCGTGTCCGAGATGAGAAGTTATTCTATTATATCCTTAAGAGGTTTCAATATTTAGTTATAGAGAAGCAATTTTCATAAAATTTCCCGTACCAGCATAAAGGCCCGTATACACGGTCTTTTTTGTTGAAAGGTCAAAGTGCGCGAAGTTTTGTGAACGTCTAGCTCTTTGTTGATTAGGGCCTTGTTTTTCCCCATTGTATCTACATTGCGGAAGATTCGCTTCTAGTGAAATATGATGTGCATTTTTCTAACAAAGCTTCTGTGGATATCTTTGAAATGGCGATGTTTGTAACTATAACGCAAAGTAATTAGAAATTTAGAATTGCTACCACTACAAAAAAAAAAGCACAGAGTATATGATATAATAAAGAATACCCAAAAAAGGCAAACATTTTTTTTTATACAGTTTCACAGTGCTATACTAACTTAAAGAATGAAATTCATGTGTACAGGGTGACTGGTGAGACACTTACGATACTCGAGACTTGACCTATCCACATTACACTCTTCCTTACCAACTAATCTTATCCTACATAAACTGAACTACACAACGTAAGACTACACTTCATCTAATTTTAAAGAAATTTGGTGAAAATTAAGTATGTATTTTTATGATATAATTATAACGAAAATCGAGTACCGCGTACTCTCCTTAAGTGCAGTAGTATCTAAGTGTCTCACCAGTCACCCTGTATATACAGGGCGACTGGCGACATATTCAACAATATTTATTATAGATATTCAAATTTAAACATGTATTTGCGATCAGAATTTGAAAAGCGAAGTTTTTTTGTTTATTTTTTGAAATTGTTTGAAAAGGGGGCTGCCGTCTGCAATTTTTCCCGTTCCACTTGTCTGTGAGCGTTGCAATGGTAAACACAAGTGGAACGGAATAAGGGGCATCTTGAGCGTTGATACGATATGTTGAATTTTAATATTGTCAATTTGACATCACCCAAGACGTCTCTTGGACATGGGGCGTTACAAGCGTTTTATGAGCGTGAGTAATGACGTCATTAGTGACGTTTTCGCTGCGACCTCAACGATTGCGGTCGACAAGAGGAACGGCAGTAGGTGCGTTTTGAGTGTTGCGATCGCTTAGTGGAACGCAGCCATGGATGCCCGATGACTCACCAAAGAGTATGGTACTATTTTTTAATTTAATACCACAGACGCTTGGTTGGACGCGAAATACCTTTATATTGCGTATCAGATACGGAACCCGTCTATATAAGCGTGCCTTGGCCATTTCTTATTTTTTCAATATATCTGATAAAAAAAAACACAGATATATAATATATAAAGAAAGATTAAGCAATAAATTATGATACGCCCACAAAAAATGTGAATAACAGTGTCTTATGTCTGCTTACGGCAGAAAGCCTTTATCAGTTAGATGTAGAGATTTATTCTTTCTGTTTTTAAGATAAGCAAAGAAAGATTTTTTATTATTTATCCGGTATAAAAAAAAACAAGAGGGCCTTTTTTAATTAGACGGATGTTTAGAAAAATGGCCAAGAGCGTGTCAGGACACGCTTATGTGGATGGATTGCATATCTGATACGCTATAAAGGTAGGAATTATTTTCCTGATGAGTTTTTAGCATGTTCTATCGACATGGAAAATTTCAAGTCTCTACGTCTTATAGTTTGGAAATTTTAGGGGGGTACCACCTTACGGGCCGACGGACGGACGGACGGACAGAGCGAAATTATAAGGGTTCGTTGCAGTGCTACGGAACCTTAAAAAAGCCCCCCTCACAATAGCAGATATAAAAACTGCGTCACTTGGCCGCATTTATTCTTAGATGTAAATGAAATGATATGTTGTTATTTTGCTTAATATAAAGGAATGAAAATCATGTCTGCCTCTGTTCACAACATGAGAAAATTACCCCGTTTTTGGGGTTGACGTTTTCGCTGTGCCCTACTATTCCCTCATTACGTTTCACTTCACTTTGTACAAACGTACAAAAGTTTTCACGTACTTTGGTCGTTACATTTGTTATATATGTATTATGTCAAAACGACCGCCGTCCTACTTTTGTTGAAAAGAATAGAGTATATTGCATGTAAAACAGGAATTGTTTGAAATATTACCGGAATTTAACAATACGCCAACAGATTACACCTCCATTTCCGAGAATTTTTGAGGATTATTGAGAGGTCGATTTTCGGTGTATTTTTGAAGGAATTTTGTGCCGACTCCGGTTGTTTTCTAACTGACACGATCTAAGGTCACTTGGATCGTGTGATTGTCTATGGGAATCATGTACTCAGGCGAACTGTCCAAACGTCACATTAAAAAAAAATTGTAAATTTTTACTTATAAAGGCTAAATTATTATTATTCTTTATTAAATAGAACACCGACAAGCATCTAATAAATATAAATCAAGGAAAACAATACAATCAGAAACAAATTATTTGGCACTTTTCACAAGTGTACAAAGATCAAGTAAAAAACAATTGATAAAATCATAATAAATATTACAATAATCAGAATAAAATTAAAAACAAATCCATAATCAATTTATAGTTAAATATAAACGTAATTAAAAAGTAAATATATACAAAAAATACAATAAACCCTGAACCTTTAAAAATGCCCTATGAAAATCTATGAAACCCTATGAAAATCCAATTTTTAAGCCAACCAATTATTACGGATTAACAAGTCCACAGATTATTCCGACGTACAGATGAAAAATAAAAAAGGACGTTGTTGTAATACAGGTGTAAAAGCATAATTACTCAGAAATGACTTAATTTTATGCCGGAGCCAGGTATTCATTTCAATGATCACGTAGTGTGGCCGGGGACTTTGTGTAACTGTATAATGTTTTGTAGTACTTTGTGGACTTCAAGGACAAAAATGTACGAACACTTTGAGCTATGTCTGGCTCCGGTATAAGTGACTTTTAGCAACTCAGATTACCAAAAACCCTCTAATCTTATGTGAATCATTAGAAGACTTGCAAATAAGAATCAACTACTTGCAGTCTAAACATTTTTCAATGAATCAGATAAGGAATATTGTAACAAGAAATCCCTTTTGGTTAAGTTTTAGGTAAGTTTCTGTAACTTCATACTAAAGGTGTTTTAAAATTATATAGTTAATGATTTCTATGGTGCATTGTTAAACTTTCAAATTTTATAACTATTTATGTAGATCCATATTTTAATAACATCTTATATTTGCAGCACAGTAAGGATAGACAGAAGATTAGGATTCTTTCAACAGAAGTTTAGTTTAAAAGGCAATGAAGTCAGGCTAGTTGCATCAAGGCAACCCAAAATTATTACATATAATTTACATCACATAAACACTAATTACTTTACACTCAAAGAGGAAATGGGATTTAATGATGATGAAACAAAGAAAATAGTTCTACACCAGCCCAAACTTTATATGATAAGTAAGTTGTAGCAAAATATATAAATATATGGCAAGTGTGCAGGTAGAAGGCATTTACTAAGATTTATGAACTCTATTCTCAATTTGATTCTTAAAAATAATATATTTAGCAGATATGACAATTTATATTTATTATTATAATTACACACACATATTAAATACAACAGAGAGACAAAATTCCTTAATATGATACAACATAGAGATAAAATTCCTTAGTATTCCATGGATTTGTCTTGCAGTTGCCGGATCTATTGTGTTGTCCATCCTATGTACTAATACATCAAGCAAAAACCAGTACCATTTTACGAAAATTGCACAGACCCAGTGTAAAGCTTGGCACTATTATAGTTTATATTGAGGATATTGTGCGAAAAATAAAAAAATAAAAATTTTTTGTGTTATTAATAGATTGAAAAAAGCTCATGAATGACAAACCATTCACACCATTACACACATGTAATTGTGGAATATAACAAAGTCATACAAAGGATTAACAATTTCTATATAGCTTTAAAAAGCATAAGGTATGCAAATCTAAAGATTTGTGATTGGATTTCGACTGGCCGGTAATCTCTAGTACATAAAGAAATAGATATAGTTGTCATAATCAATTAGATAAGGATAGATCTCATTCAGTAAGTTTACTGGTGTGGTTACTATTACTATGCCCAACTTTGAGAGGTAGGGTGTTCCATAGCTCATGGTTCTCATTGTATACAAGTTTAATTAGAGGTAGAAATTGGATAAACTCAAAGGAATAACTAAAATTTAGGTAACAATTAATAAAATACAACTAACTTATTGTTGAAGAAAATATATTTAACAATTTTTTCTTTGCAGGTCAAAAATCTCTGTTGGAAAGATTTAATTATGTACATAACGTTATGAAAATACCGCACAGCACTATACTGCATTTTCATAAAGTGCTCCTATGTCGGAATTTTAGATTGAAAGAAAGACACTTATTTTTAGAAAACTTGGGTCGAGCACAATATGACCCCAGCAAAGAAAATTATGTACCACTTTCAGCTTTATATGAAGATACTGATGTAGAATTTTGTAAAAAATATGGAAAATGCAACATTCATGACTTTAACACATTTATAAAAACATTGTGATCAGCTTATCCTGCTTTACCCAGAACTATTTTGTTCTGAATGGCATTAAGCGAATGATATAAAAGGCTATCAAAAATTCCAGCCAAAGTGAATACACCTCCAATTATTGCACATACATTTGTTGCAAAATGACCTATTGATCTGTAACAAAAATATTTTTTCATTGTAGAAAATAATGTGAAAACATATAATTATTGAGCAGTTTTGTTTTATTTACCTTTCTTTTTCTGTATATTTAACCATTAGTGGAGATAATTCATAACTAAAAAAAGCTCCCGGCATACCAGACTCAGTGTTAACATTGGATACAGACTTTTGATGCCTCGTTACTGAGAACTGATTTGTATGTAGAACTGTATTGTCCAATTTAACATACATTGTTGGAACTATTTTTAAATAATATTGGAACATAACAGCACCTGAAAAATAAAACATGAATAAAATACCCATCTGATGAGTAAAAATTTTATTGGATACTGTTACCAGCACCCTCGTCCACGTAATATTGTTTAAATTTTTAATAGATTCAATTTTTTAGTAATCATCTACTATCTCAGTCAAATTTCAAGTATGTAGCAAAAAAATTAAGTACTTTTATATAAACCTGCGAGAGTCCTTAGACCGTCCGTCCCGGTCGCAAATCTATCCCGAGTGAAGGTCTACAACTATAAAATTTGTCCCTGCCAAATCTTACCTTTTGTGCGTCGGTTTTGGAAATTTCGCAATAGGTGACTTACACGGCCCAGGGACTTCCAGAGAACCCCACGTACACACTGTCAAACCCTGTTTCATCCCCTTTGGAGTAGAATTTGCACAAACGACGTACAATATGACAGCCCTTCATATAAAGTTTCAACCCTCATTTTGACCTCTTACAAATTTCATTTTCGCGACAAATAGTAGTTTATTTTTATAAAATTCAATCTATATCTATGCCGAAATTCATCGAATTTAGTTCAGCGTCCTAGTCGTAAAAACGTACCATAAAGAGTTACTTTCACATCTATACTCTATACTAATATACATATAAAGCTGAAGAGTTTGTTTGTTTGCTTGATAGCTTTAATCTCAGAAATTATCGGTCCGATTTGAAAAATTCTTTCAGTGTTAAATAGCCTATTTATCGGGGAAGGCGAGATAGGCTTATATATCACGCTAAAATTGAATCTATTTTTATGATTTTAAATTTGTGTAACTCAGGAATGATTAAAGAAATCAATCAGTGACAGTCTTCATATCAATAAATTATTTTGCATAACAGAAGAGTATATGGTTGATTATGAACCTTCATAATGAAATTATTATTCGCAATGAAAAAGGTAGTTTATTAATATCAAGCATAACTCACGCTTGTCGTGTTGTTTTTGTCATTCACGACTTATTCCGTTTATAATGTGATAAAATCGGCAGTATAATAACAAATTATGTAGTTTAATAGTAGTTAATGACGTGATTAATGATATTGAAAAGTTATTTTAATGATATTTTATTATTTGTATGTATTTTTAAGCAGAATAAGTTTTTATTAAAAAGACAAAAATAGCTGTATAAACAACAAAATAACCCCGAAGCTACGGACGCGGGGTCGCCGCGCGCAACATGTCGAGGTTTGCCGAACTTACCGCGTCGTGAATAGATCGCTTTTAATATTTTACGTTACATGATTTTCGCACTTGTAATACAATAAAATATGCTAAATTGTTATAAGTGCAATTGTGGTTAGCCGCACAAATATGTGTTCAGCTGTATAAAAAAACAGTACTCATATCGTATATATTGTGGAGCCGGCCTTATAAAAGTTGACATTGACAATACAAAAATGAGTGTCATTTGTCAAGTGCCACACTATACTACTTTTTAGTCTTCTAATTATCGAATAAAATAATTCTTGGAGAACATTTTAACAAATTAACATGCCGGTTCCTGGGGGAATTTATCAAAATCAAGGTCCAACATGTTTTGATAAAATGAAGATGGGTTTCATGATTGGATTTTGTGTTGGTATGGCGAGTGGGGGATTGTTTGGTGGTTTTACCGCTTTGAGGTTAACACTTATCAGTATATAAATAAGTATAAATTTAAGTTATTTAGCCTTAGGTATTACAGACAGTTATTTAAACTTTTAAGGTATGGCGCAAGAGGCCGGGAATTAGTTCACTCAGTCGGAAAAGTCATGTTGCAAGGCGGGGGCACTTTTGGTACTTTTATGGCCATAGGAACTGGAATTCGCTGTTAATGTTTATTTCATAATTATTATTGTATATAACATGTAGGGTTTAAATGTTAGTTATAAATAAAAGTTGTATTTAAGGTTACAATGTTTTCTTTACAAGTAATATTTTACAGTAAAAATGTTATTTTTCTTAACACAATCACCAAACACTATTATTACTTTTTAAATAATTAAATCTGAGAGCAACTTGAGACTAATTTGTGTAAAGGTTTTAATTTCTTAGTTTGGAATATATATTTACAGCAATTTATTAGAGGATGTCAGAAATACCTACTTGTAGCCTCCAAGACTAAAAATAGCGTATTTTTTGATTTTGTAATGTTCAGTTTCAGTGTGCATAAAATCAAAAATTTGAATCAACAAGCATTAGGTTAAAATTTACAAAATTATTTTGTAGTAATATGTTAATTGGTAGGATATGTTTTTAGTATAGTTTAACATTTACGTGACCAAGATTACAGATGTCAATTTGTCGACTCCAGTTAGAGTTTGTTAAGTTATTTCCCAGCAAAAAGAAAAATAGATGTCAAGTAATAAGTTAAATTATACCTATAAAAAAACTCAGAAATTTCACTGGTTCAAACACTGCTCACTGTCTCATCTAAAGCATCTACTCTAATTAATATTTAAGTATGTCACTAATGGCAGACAAGACAATATGATACCTGCCTGTTACCTCTATTTTTATTAGCAGTATTTTTACTAACACTTGAAGCAGAAAATCACTTGCAAGAATCTAATTCTAATAAAAGATCTTGCTACATTCCTAAACCCTCATCTGTTATCAATAAACAAATAGCCCTTACCTTCTTTAGCCAAACCAGTCACATCATCTAACGGTGCTGTGTTACCTCCTTCAATGTCTGTACCAAACGATAGATGATTTATTTTATGAGTTGTATTGAACACAGACGAGGAGAATGGTTGCACATCGTGAACATGTACATGGTTTATGGTGAAACTTTTCCCAGGAGCTATATGAAAACTACCACCAACCTAGAACATTTAAAGTTAATTTTTATTTATTAAAAATAATTTGATTTCATTTGTGTGCCTCTAAAACTTAGTAAACATGTATCATTTTTTCATACAATTATATATAATGCTTTGTTTTTGCTGCACTGCAAATTAGACATTAATTAAATTGGTATTAAAGTAGACGCCTAACTATATATTGCAAATTTGGTCAATTTTCATATTATGGTAATATATAATGTAATTACAATGGATAGTTTAGAAGATACATAGGAACATTGAGACTTTAATGCCAGGCAGATGTCTAAAAGATTTTAGTCACCTGAGAGGCCACTCTGTAGAGGCATACCTGTGCTGGTAGATTTCAGCTTGTATGGTGCATTCGTTTGAACCTGGGCAAACTACCAATGCAAAATCGAATATCAATTTTCAGTATATTTTTTACTTAATACTCGAATGTTACAAACATTTTTTTTTCATTTACTGTATACAGGCATGTGATTGGAATGCACAGGCAAATCTGCACAATTAGCACAGTATGCTGTAACATGGATGCCAGCCATAACATCAAGTTGATGTATATCATTTTTTAGCATTAAGATCAATAGTTTTTTTTAATGCTGTAAAATGAATAAATAGATTTAAAATTCTTTTTTTCAAACACACACATTACACATATTCTACATATTAAATGTCTCTCATAACTAGTTACCTTTTAAAGTGATTTGGACACTACTTCTGATATCTTTATGTAGTATATAAAATGAAGTTGCCTCCCATCCTTGTACGCATAGATCTTTAAGATACACAAACGATTGTAATGTGCTTTTTGTCATTAAACAGAGAAGTTTAAGAAGACTGTTTATATGTATTAAAAAAAATACATGCATATTATAGTAGATAAAAAAAAAAGAAAAGCAGAGAATTTCAGAGATGGTAATGGTAACATTATATTTAATGTCATAAAAAAAAATTCTGTGCGCTTACATTATGTTGGTATTCAAGACAAATTTAATTAAACAAAATACCCTATTAACTTCCATGTATCCATAAATCTGGCATCCCTCTTTAAGTGCTCTGTTAGTTCTTTCTAAGGATTCATCGTCCTTACACTGCTCTATTGTGGCTAGATCTGGTAATGCCCATCGTCGCAATCTGTATGCCTCTTTAACATCTTCACAAGTATTACAGCATCTACAAAATATGATTAAAAAGTTGTAATGATATATAATATACATAAAAAAGTGTGCAAATTCTTAAAAAAAAAATATACTATAATTAAATATATAAAACAAACCATATAGTAAGCCTCCTACAACACAGTACTCCTTTATTTACACATTTTCATATTACAGGAGTATTCCCCTAGATAACATTTATTTGGAAATAAATACCCACGTTATATTTCTTTATTGTGAAATTTATAATGATTTGTACAGTTCATAATTAGTTTCGTATACCTTTTCACACGTGTGATAATTGGTTTGTTATAAAATGAAATTATTTTTTAATTACTTATGAATAAATATTTTATTTATAATAAAACCTGCATATTTCATCCCATAACATAAATTTATCATAATATTCGATTTAAACCCCCTTTAGCAAGAAAAGTTCAAAGTGAATCATTTGTACACATCCCATTATATGGGGTTGTACAAGCGCATTGTACGAGTATAGTCCTACAACTATAATATAGGGTACTTTGTTAAAGTATGCCTAAATTAATAATTCTCTCTATTTGCTAACTTTTTTGACCAACCAAAACATTCTATGCTTTAAATAAAACATATTCTTTATTCAAAAGCTACAATGATAAAAAAATTGAATTGTTTATTTCTCTAATAATATAATTATAGTCTAAGTTTATAGTAAAATGCAATTAATTTCAAAATCTTTTAAAATACAACTCACTGTGATTCATTAAATGCTGCACCGTAACAACTGCCACAAGATATTGTTTCAACTTCAGTAGAGTTTTGTTTTATCTAAAAAGATACCATAAAACATTTAAACATTACTGTTACTTACTATATGATTTTAACCATTATCATTTAAATGAACTCAGTTCTGCAACTAAATTAATAAATCATAAGATCAGTCTTCACCTTAGTATTATAATTAATAAACTTTTAATTTAAAAAATAAAACAATAAAAACTCAGACTTTTCTTAAGATGACTGCTCAGATCCTAACAATTAGTAGGTGTTGCTCGGCTAAATATTGCATTTCAAACTTTCAACAATAATTTGCTTATATAAAACAACAAAAATACTACCAAAAGAACATTTTCTTAATTTAAATTTTTTATAGCAAAATAACCATTTTTAAATAATGAACAATCATAAATCTTATTTTTTAAATCAAGAATAGTTTTAAGGTAGTACCCATCACCAACAAAATGAAGGGGAGCTGTTTGCGGTGGTATGGCCATGTGATGAGACAAGGTGAGAATCAAGCAGTAAGGAAGGCCCTGGATATACCATGAAAAAAGAAGGGTAGGGGACGACGCCATGTGATGGACAACCATAGCCAATGATTTGGCACGGGCACAATTAGATGGGAGGACAACCCAAGACCGAGCGTCATGGTGCCATGTTACAAGGAGGGTCGACCCCAAATGATGGGACAAGGCACGGAAAAAGAAGAATACTTTTTCTCAAAAACTGAAAATAATACAAAAAATACTCTAAAATTCACATTTCATACATCACTAAAATACAAAATAATTTATAAACTTACAGTAGACGAAACACCAATCATCTCTTTTTTTGGTGGCTCTATCGGAGTCCCGTTTAAATCTAATCTACGTTTATGTACATTGTGATCCATTTGAAGATGTTGTTCTCCCGATGAGTCCATTGCGTCTAATACTAAGTCTAGAGATATAAAAGTTTCTACATAAACATCTGTTCAAAAATATGAGAATTTAATTTGAAAATTGATATACTTACAGTCACAAGAAATTCTAGGAACAATAATATCAAAATTAATCCTTAATTTGTGTCCTCTAGATGTGTCAACAAATAATTCTTCTGATATATTGGGAGACATATATGTGTGTAATTCAGAAAGAATTAATAAAATCATTATTAATGCTCCAGTTACAGTAACTACAAAATTATAAAATAGTATTACGATAAATTTTTCACAAAACTTATAAGTTGTTTAATAAGTAATACTAACTTAATGCACCGGTAGCTGTTTTTACTCTAAAGTCTTCTAGAGTTTTAGCGTAGGCATCAAATTGTTTGAATTTATCTATTATTTGATGTGCCATTATAAACTTAAATTATACATTAATTATATAATTCGATTTGATATTTGAGATTGTTTGGTTTGACTAATAAATAAATTACAACTTAAAAGTACACGACACTAATATTTACTACGGAAACGGATAATTGAATGTAGTGTAGCAAAAATTTAGCAATTATAGGAAAAATCGATTTTTATAAATGATTAACATAAGAATCGATTTACATGTATAAAGTAAATATTTATTACTGAAATTTTGTTTATTTTAAGCAAGCCTTTAAAAATATTTTATACAGTGTAAACTCTTTATAATTTATATCGTTCGTTACATCGAAAAACTCACTATTACTTAGAAATTAATTCAATTTGGTTGGTTTACGTCGAATCCCATACATAAGTACTCTATTTATAACGCAATATCCGTTTCCTATTGCGAAGAAATACATTTATATTAAGGTGACAGCAAATATTTACAAAAGATTTTTTTTTTCTTTTAAATATTTCGCTTATAAAACGATTTGACTAAACTTTTGAGATGCCTAAATTTCTGAGCCCTGAGACACGCCTTGAGAAACGCCTTTGTAACTAATATGAGCAGTCTCAAGTCAACTCTAAAAATATGCATTGTTTTGTAGGTCTTTATATCCTATAAGTGTTACTGGTAAATTCATTTGAGCTCTTGTCTATAATATTATATAGAGAAAACTAAAAGTTAATAGTTTGTATAAAAAGTAAAAACAAAATTAAATCAATCTTGAGTTGTAATGTTTATATTTTTAATATTTGAAGACTTTTCCTAAGATTTACTTTCCAAATTTATAGAGAGATGATATAGTATTCTTTTTAATATCAAGGAGCAAACGAGCAGGCGGTTCATTACCTAAGTAATTATCGACGTCTATAGACACTTGAACCTGGGGTCTAGGATCGGGAACACCACCACACCGGAAACACTCACAAACCGAACGAAAGGCGACAAAAATACCATCACTTGACATGACAGCATTTATGTGAGAAAGAGGTACTGGTATCCGGTCGTGCCAACCCAATTCGGCTGCGGACCAAAAGAACTGCAAGTGTGACGGTACCTCTATTTACATAAATAGATAGGAGTAAAGAAAGAGATAGAGTAAAAGGATATAAAAAATAGGTGGAAAGGAGAAAAAAGATGCGAACACTCTTTCGAATATTGAAGTAATCAACTATTGATGTAAAATCAATATTTTTCATTATATAAATCGATTCTTAACGACGAGTGCGCATCTCTATTATTTACAAAAGCCAATAAACATGAGACCGAATGGAAACACGACAAATGTCATCTTTAGTTTTGAACATAGAGTAAACACCACAGAATACTATAAACGAGTATAACTGCGAAGTGTCATAATGTACCAGAATCAATGTCGCCAAAATTGGTTTAATTTGACAGCCATTTGTCCTTATTTTTCTGTGGTAAACAGTTTAAACTAAAGAACCCTGTAAACGATCAAAGTATTTGATAAATTTTACGTGTTTGTCGAACAATTTGACAGCATGCAGCTTTGTTTGGAGGGTTTGTCGAACAATCTATGTGTTTTTTTTATGAAAAATTACATTGAAGTCGTTTTTGACAAATATATTTGAACGTCTACCGTGATGTTTGAAAAAAAAAGGCTAGTTGTTTTTTTAACATGCTGGAAGAAGGTAGGTAAGCTTGGTTTCAGAAGTGACATGGAAAATAATGGCGTCATTAATGAAAAAGAGTTTATTTTGCATTCCATATCTATTTATTTTTATTCTCTTAACTTTATCCAGTCCCTGCTCCATCGTCTTCTCCTTTTCTTCTTAATACACAGAGATAGAGTCAACGCAGAAAATGCGTGTCTGTATCAAGAGCGTCGTCAGCCACTGACTAGCCATGAGTCAAGGGAGGGGGTACCCCAAAAAAGAGGATGGAAAATTATGAATTTGAAACAACGTAGAACTACACCGCGAACGAAATGCTCGGTATAGAACAATTATTAGAATATTCTTTAGAATAGACTTCGGAATCAGCTACATTTTTTGAATTTCTAAGGGGGAGGCAGCTGCCTCTACCTGCTTGCCCTTGGTCTATATACACTCATTGTATTTTGCACGACTTTAACTCACGACAAAGAGATAAATAAATCTGACACGTTTGACAAACTCGTTAGATCCTCGGTTTGACCGTTTGAGGAAATAAAACGTAGTGAATCAAATAAATTTATCAAACAAGTTAAAGTGATCTTAACGCGGCACATCATTGGAGTTTAGGTGCTTTGGATAGAATACTTCACCAAATATCATAGTTTATGAAATACAGATATTTTTTTATTGGGGAAACAGCGTATGGAAGCTACTAATTAAATACGCTATTTTTTGCGTACTTAGAACAAAACTAATATGTTTTTCTGGTCCAACTAATGCGACAGCACGAGTGTGATTTATATTAATAAATAAACACCTACTGTATTGCTTTACAAAATATGCTTTACACCTGGTTATTACATTACATGATACATTATCCTCTCTTTTGATGTATAGTCGGCCAAGAAATTGGTTTGCCACGCTAAGGTCGAATTTCGTTTACATGTCTATTAGTTAAACGGCTCATTTATGCTTGTTATGCTTTACGTTAATTTCTCACAATAACCCTTAGCAAAATTTTCTTTAACTAGGAGCTGTCCTTAAAAATTTATAAACATATAAATGTATTTACTACTAAAACTAACTTAACTAGACTTAAAAAATGATTATTGAATTAGGATTTGGTATCCAGTGTTTTATATTTATCATATAGAATTTTGGACATTAAAAAGTGCGGGATGGTAGGCCATAGACTTTGAACAGAATAATAAGGTTAATTAGGATAATACAGGTAAGATTTAGTGAACAGATATAACAGCAAAAAACTTACACTGCATGTTTAAGATATTCCCTTTTATCTATATTACAAGATTAGAAGGAGGCTAGTAGGTACATCTTACGGATGGAAGGCGAGAGAGAACTCACGTCTATTAAGCATTTTCTTATTGGTTTAAGTCTCGTCATCTATAAGTTTCTGATAATGATTACTTACAACGAATATATTGACAAATAATACAACATTTTAAATTTATAGTTTATTTTTGTCCGTAACATTGTAATAGTCTTAATTACATACTGAAACATTAAGATTATTTATCTATCTTTGCATAACATGTGGAGCGGCAGCATGGTATTGCAAAATGTAAAATATCGTCCTAATATCAACTCGGAGCGTGTCATTAGTTCGGATTAAGTCTAAATAGTGTGAATAACAAGTAACTCGAGCCGACATTATCTGTTTCTGCCGCACAATCACAATAATCGTATTTATTAATATTATTGAGTATTATTTACATGTGTACAGTCTTTTAGTTTTTTAAAGAGATCACTTCTTAGCGCTGAAGCCGTCTCCCGTGGGGTCTAATATCCACG
This sequence comes from Charaxes varanes, assembly GCA_024363005.1. Classification (NCBI taxonomy): domain Eukaryota; kingdom Metazoa; phylum Arthropoda; class Insecta; order Lepidoptera; family Nymphalidae; genus Charaxes; species Charaxes varanes. The sequence goes on along the minus strand of JANCMC010043217.1, from coordinate 17,345,691 downwards.
GGTAGTTGTTGGGGCACTCCATGCACGTGAACAGACGCAGCGTCTCTCCCGGCAGCTCGCGCGTCGTCAGAGGACACGCGTTGGGCAGGGAACAGAAAGGTTGACCTTTTACGTCGCACTTGTCCTGTTTCCATTCCACGAAATCTCGGAGCTGCGACAGTTCTGTAGGATTTTGCATCCATTGCATGACTTGAACGAGAGAAGGTGGCCGTAACGAGAAATCTGTTCTTACCGAATATCTACTAACTTTTAAAAGTTTTTGGTCTTTAAAGTAGTTTAACTCACAGAGGAATTGTGCGAGATATGAAGTTTCTTGAAAATCGCACGGTTGTGGATTTTAGGACATCAAGGTGGTGAGGTTGTGTAATATAATATAATATATAGTGTAATATAATGTATAGTGGTTTAATATATTATTAGATATTTTCACAGTAAATATGACAAGCAATTTTATAACTACAGATATTCATAATGCGTCATGAATTTATCGCCGAATTACATATTATTCAATTTAATATTCAATACAATATTCACGTGCGGTCGAAAATATTACAAAGCAATAAATCAATTTATATGAATTCAAACAGAATTTATGTAATATTGTATTCCGATTCAGCACCAGAGTACAATTAAATAATGATATTACCATAACCGTCACTATTACCGCGCCAAAATATTACCGTCCTTCACTCGGCAGTCATTACGAAATACCCGAAATTAAGAAATAATCACAGGTAATACAGATATGTTTTGCGAAGTATATATATAAATCAATTAAATGGTAATATGGGCCTGCTTGTCAAGAATTCCCACAACGTAACGCCTGTTACAATCTATACAGCATTAGAAAGGGGTATCGTATGTTACACTATAAAAGATGTCTAACACTGGAACTTGTGGCATATATGTATACTAATACGGTATGCCAGCATTTTGGCAGAAAACGTGAGGCGCCAGACAAGGTTATCGACGCGAATGTCTTTGAATCGGCCTTGAATCGGTATTTTGACCCTGTACGAAGTTAATAAGCCTTGTAATTTGTATACCACCTGCCCGGGTGCCTCAACTCAACGCGACGCGACGGATAGCATAATATGGCGATAAGCTGATATTCAAATATTCTAACGGACGTTACAAATTGCATAGTTTTCGGCTGGTTGGTCGTCTGTCCGCCCGCAAGGTGGTCTCCGCTCCCCTGGATTTCCTTATTTTGTAACTTTACAGGATGAAATACATAGACTATTACGTCTCTTTTTAAGGGTTCCGTAATACTACAAGGAACCCTTATAAACCCCGCTCTGTCCGTCCGTCCGTCTGTCTGCCCGTAAGGTGGGCCTTCCCCTAGCATTTCCAAACTATTAAACATACACGCTTTAAATTTTCCATGTTGATAGAACATGCTAAAACTCATTAGGAAAATTATTTCGAAGGAAATCGCAAAACAACTTATGAAGTTATTTAACATATACGTTTATTGCGTACCAGAAACGGTATTGAGAGGTTATATAAGCCTGTCTTGACCACGTTTCTTTTTAAAGTATTAGAATATATATAGTAGCTGTGACCGCGACTTTGTCCGCGTAAAATTATAGCCTTCCTCGATAAATGGGCTAACACTGAAATAATTTTTCAAATCGGACCAGTAGTTCCTGAGTTTAGCGCGTTCAAGCAAACAAACAAACTATTCAGCTTTATATATTAGTATAGATATGCCTTTTTTGACCAATATTCCTATAGCCGTTGACCTTAGCTAAGCTAACTTGTGTTATGGGTGCGACACTCAAATCCTTAAAGAAAAGAGCATACTCATTTCTCAAAGGCCGGCAACGCATCTGCGATCCCCCGGGCGTTGCAGTTGTCCATGAGCGTCGGTAGTCACTTAGGAGTACCGCCTGCTCATTTCGCCCCTTGTTATATAAAATAATGAAAAAAATAAAAATAAATATTTCGGTTCAGCATCTACACCATTGAGGGACAAATTTATTAGTTACGAACACTGTTGATTTTAATATATCCACACTGGTATGACCATTTTATCATTTTTTAACAAAATAAGTGATAACAATGAAATCATAATCAAATAATTACTTCCATCCATCCATTCATTCAAATTATTAGACTTCTAGATAATACGAAAATTAACGGAGTTCGACGTAACCAGTTAATATACTTTACATGCTAATAGAGTTACGATATATGTAAAGTACGTTTTGATAGATACGTTATATTATATCAACCCCATAAAGTGCGCCAGAGCAAGACGGTCATTGTCCTGGTCGATGAATAAGTTCAAACGATTCTATAGCAATCGAGTAAAACGAAACGTTACGTTCTTTAAGGGGCAAACGGAAATGCGTGAGTGCATCTTATTAATAAAAAATGTCAATTTGTTAAAACTGTAACCGATTGCCCAATATTTGTCTTATATGCGAGTACAATAATATTTCACAACTTCTTTTATTGATAGTCTGCTGCGTAAACGGTTAAAGTTTCGCAAAAGTCATGTATGACAAAATTGTTCCCCTTTAAAAGTTCTAAATAAAAGTCCGCGACAGCAATGTCCATCTTTTAGCTCAGCATAACCTTTTTTATGCTAATGAAATTTGTTCTAAACTAATGCATTATTTGTGAAGGTTTTTTATAAATATAATATTAATCCAAAAACTATTTTTAAACCTCTAAGTGATAAGAGTGTAACACGCGGACGAAGTCGTGGGGAACAGCTAGTAATAAATATTTCTCTAGGAATTAAACGTTTAGAGTATTTAGAAGAATCTATTGGACTAAGTAGTTTCTATAACTTTTTAATAATCACTGCATGATATTATAATGAAGCAGTGTAAACAAGCTTTTAAGTTGAATTATTATATATGAGCGTTGTTTACATTCTATATTAAAATGATAATTCACTAAATATTTAGATCTAGGCAGTGAGATGCGGAATGTCCGTCATGTGGACTCAATAATTATTGTTCCGATAGTTATTTCGATTAACGGTCTCTTTGCGAAGACTCTCAACCGTCACCATACGAGGCTCTCGCTTGATGGTTGAATCTAGAATTGGATATCAGCTGGGGCGACCTCTCTCCGAAGAAGAAGAATGGGTGTAGGAAGACGCAGGTATGCCCTCTTCCCTCCCTCACACTGAAGGTAGTTTGATGAGATAGAAGTGTATTGTTGGCTACATCCAGAGCATCATGGTAGAATGCGCGAGCGAACCTGTGGTGTTCAGTCATGGTTGGTGAGGACGCCGCTGGGTTTTAGTGGGTATTCTGGCTCAAGCTAGTGAATCCCATCGATCAAAAAAATACTATCCTATCTGGACGAAAGATTGGACCAAATTTGACATAACTGACAACTGACTGAGTTCACTGGGAAAATACATAATTACACTGGATTTTCGTATATCAAAATTTTAACGAAATTTTCTTTTATTTCGTGGTAGGGGAAACGTCAGCACATTAAAGGAACGGCCGGGCCAGCTCGTGGTTTCGCCCCATTTAAAATTCCAATCCTGACCCTTGATTAGGAAACCACTTCCGCTCAAATTTGGTATCGCTTTGAATTTTAAGCACTTGTACTTCTTGGCGGAACTTGCAAAAATTACCTGAGAATTTATTTTCCTACTTCTAGCTTACGTTATAAATGCAAATAAATGGATTCCGCATCAAATACGCGATAAAGTTATTTCTTGAAAAACTTCAATAGACTTTGTCCAAATTCGCTCAAAATAATTTTCCTCGTGAGTTTTTAGCTTGCAAAATTTAATATCTGTATAATCGACCAAGAAAGTTCTATACCATTTTGAATGACAGTTCCTACTTAAAGAAAATTTTGCTAAGGGTTATTGATAGAAATTAACGTAATGCATACCAAGCAAAAATGAGCTTTTTAACTAATTGACGTGCAAGCGACATTCGACCTTAACGTGGCAAACTAATTTTACATCTACCCAAAACTTGGAAATCCTAAGGGGTTAACCACCTTATAAGCGAACAGACGAGCAGACAGAGCGAAACTGTAAGCATTCCTTGTATGAATACGGAACCCTAAAAAACAACTCAATATCTATCCAATATCCAACTATTTTAAATTGCCTTCAAATTTCATCCCTGCGAAATGTCGCCGCTAACTTGGTGGTATATTTGATGCAATTGTTTCCTTGATGCTCCCAGTTCTTGATGCTGAATAGTGATCTTTATTACCTGGGTAATAAGAACTTCGGGTAGCGGAGGTAACAGGAGCCGTGTTCGTATTACGTATTTTATTTCACCGAGCGCTTTTATTAGAGTTCCGTAGAGAAATTGTACGAAGAGCTATGTTGGTTTGAGCTTCGGTAATATTTCCTGGTGTCAGATACATTAAAAACTTTTTACTATACTTATACATTTTGTCGAAATTTTTGTCAAAATGTAATACCCTTTGACATTGTGAATGTATTGCTGTTCTAATACAATTCAAGAAATTTGATATTAACACAATGTCATGAGAATTCTTCTTCTTCCTAGCGTTGTTCCGGTTTAATACCAGGGTCCGCTTAGATTGTAGAGGATGTAGCTGTTGGGTAAGTTAAGATGACCGATTGCCATCTGACGTCAACCTCGGAACCCCCACGATCTCTACAACCTTACGACTAATATCACAAAGTGATATTAATCTGAGCGTGCATGCGTGCGTGCGTGTGTGTGTGCGTGCGTGCGTGTGTGTGTGTGTGTGCGTGCGTGCGTGTGTGTGTGCGTGTGTGAATTCTAGTATCTAATACAATGCTTTGAAACGTTTAAGTAAGTAAAAATATTACCTATTTTTATTTATCAATAGCTGTACAGTGAAATACCGACTAATATCTAGATTAACATTTGTGCCTGAAATGTAACTTAAGCCGTACTAGCTCAGAAGGTCACTTGATAATACCTACCAAGTCCTGAAACGGTTGGAGCAATTAGCTCAAAAACGGTATAAGGCAAAATTTTGTATTTTATGAATTCTTTCCAAATCTTATAAGCTAATAAAACATTTAATCACTTCTTTTTATGTGTTTTTGAGTAGCAGCAAACTTTGATTATAAGAGACCACCGACGTCCATGACAAGCACTCGCATAAGCTCATAATAGCTTTTGAGAAATAAATATATTTGCAATTTTCTAAAAAGGAATTAAAAATAATAACGGAAGGTATGCCTGTCTGTTTCATAAAAATAGCGAGGCAGGAAACACTTTGAAAAATCACACTGTTTTGGACTTTCGGGTATCGAGGTGGTGTGAGTCCAGTCTGGGTGTATTATATAATTAAAAAAATAAAAATAAAGAAAATTTGCCTTGTGCCAGTTTACACTCGGAGACTAAGTAGATTATATAATGCTGTAGCGAGACCTTCGCGTGTGGACTTCTTATCCAAACAAGACCTTGGTACTATAAAAATGATAAGGGGCATTTCTTAACAGAGAAATTGAAAGTTCATTCACAATCTGCTTTAAAAAGATATCGAATCGTAAATCACGATGTTCTCTCAATTCGATGCGAGGTTAAGTAATCTCAGAGTAATGAAGTGACAGAGGTGTAACCTGATTTGTAAATTATTCAATTTTATTATTAAATTATAAAAAAAAATAAACAAAATAACACAATCATAACGATAGCCCCGTGGAGTTGCTTTGAACCGAACGCCGTACCGATTTCAGTCCTTCATTTTACGTTGCACATAGAGGTATTGTGTTTATTATATATACTTAAAAATATTCCTAACCTACATTATATAAAAAAGTGCATATTTTTAATGTATGAATAGATTAAGCATACCAATTATAAGATATATATTTTTTATTGAAGCCAGTAATATTTTCATGAATTTAACTAAAAGCGAAACGTCACCTAACACGAAATCTCGATAACCGGGGGACGTACAAAGATTAAATTTGGCAAGGAAATAGTTTATGGTTAGAAGACATCCCCTAAGATGGATATATAACGGCTCCCCAAGGTTAAGCGAACAAAGGCGCGGGAAACAACTTGTATTTTTATAAAAGATGTTTATGAGGAAAATTAATAAGAACGGGCACTAAATTCCTTATTTTTAATTTTGAGTGAATTGAAAGTAGACTCTCCTAGCACTGAACCAGACCGAGCAATTAAAAAATTATTAACCCTTTCACTTCACGAACCACGGGTCTTAAATAAAAACGTCCCGAATATACTCGTACTTGCTATAAAATGGAGTACATGTTAACTAAGATAACTTTACGTATAATACTACATATAGAAATTTGAATTGCATTTCAGTCTTAATATTTTTATAATACTTAAATTTAACATGTTAATTGAACTTTATGATGCAATAACAAATTACTAAAATTTCAAGTGATATCTGGTGAAAGATTTGTGTGGTAAACACGCATAAGAAATAATTCTTGAAGCTCTACTTCAATTTACTCTGCACGCAACATTGATAAAGGGAAACAATACCAGTACGACTGTCACAGGGTGATAGGTCCGACGGACGATTTTTTGCCCGATATCAAAAGCTATAAATCGATAGCGTCGCTATGAATGTACATCAGTATAAAAAATAATTCATGAAACTCTGCGTCAATCTACTCTATGCTGAACATTGATAAGGTGAAACAATACTAGAACGACTGTCACAGGTTGATAGGTCCGACGGACGATTTGTCGCTCGATATCAAAAGCTATAAATCGATAGCGTCGCTATAGATGTACATCAGTACAAGCAATAATTCATGAGGCTCTGCGTCAATTTACTCTGTGCTTAACATTGATAAGGGGAAACAATACCAGTACGACTGTCACGGGGTGATAGGTCCAGCGGACGATTTGTCGCTCGATACCAAAAGTGGTGTAGCTTTCGGGTTGCAGCATTACACTGATTTTCCCTCGTATTCATTCGCGGATTAAAGCAAAGTAGTTTAGCTTCTCACGCATGTCATGGATTTCCGCAAGTAACGCCTAACGTGATTCTATCAATTAGTCATAGACGTATCACGCTATAATATTTTAAGAAATATTTCTTTCAAAAGTTAAGTTAATTTTTTAACCTCAATTATCATTAGGAAATACAAGCTAAATTCTGTACTCCTTGTATTTATTATCCTCATATTCATTTTTATCGTTACCCTTTATTTACCTTTACCCTTTAACTTTCTCGGTCAAGAAAAGATGAAAGCAAGTACAACGAAAAATGTTTCTAACATTTTTTTTCTTTTTAATAATACTCTGTGAAAACTTCGAGTGTATTAGATTGAAATACTTTCCAGCGTCGTGTTCTTAGAATTTGAAACGCCGCTATCAATTTTTGAGTCTATCAGTTCCACAGTGAAAGCTTCAATACCATGTTGTTCAAATGGTGGTCGAACAATATGACTAAAAAGAGTCGTGGTTCGTTGCCCTTTCGGTAAGGCAATGAGACCACTTTCACCTAGACCGATTTCATTATTTGGTAAAGGTTAATAACGTGCGCGCTGTTTATCTTGAACAAGTATTTTCCGATGCATAATTCAAGAACCTGGTCCATATTGGCTCAAGACCGTAAGTGGTACGGGCGGGGAGAGGCCTTTGCCCAGCGGTGGGAGAAAAAGGGCTGTGGATGATAATGATAAATTCAAGAAAGAAGGAGAAAATTATAAGCAGGAGTATAGACATGGTAATAATCTTCGTCTACCCAAATAATTGATACATTCAACCGTTTTACAATTTTTTTATACATATAACAAGGGGCAAACGAGCAGCCGGCATTCACCTAAGTGACTACCGACGCCCATGGACAACTGCAACACCAGAGGGCTCCCAGAAGTTGCCGGCCTTTGCGAAATGATATATCCTCTCTTCTTGAAGGACTCTAAGTTGCATCCGTTCGTAAATACCGAAGCTGGCAACTGATTCCACAGGGGAATTGTGCGAGGTAAGACGTTTCTAGAGAATCGCACGGTTGTAGATTTTGGACATCGAGGTGATGAGGGTGGAATTTCAAATTTTGACGAGATGTCCTGTGGTGGTATGCAGTTGCCGGTATTAGTTCACTACAACACTATAAGGTTTTAATAATTTTCTTCTATCCTAGCCGACGACTCGGCAGGCCGAGGAAAAGGTGGCGCGACGATTTAGATACCTTTGTGGATGAGATTGGCCCAGGAAAGAGGAAGCTGGATCAAGAAGGGGAGGCCTTGGCCCAGCTGCCTGCTCGTCTGCCTCCTTGTAACATAATAATAAAAAAAAAAAAAGCTATGGGACGCAATAAGCTAATTTGAAAAAAAATTTAGGTGTAAGAAGAAGGGTATGGGTCTTATAGAATACCCTTAATTCGGAGTGTAAAGAGATCTTTTTAAAATAGCGATGAGAGGAGATTGTAGCTTAGCACTGAGGAAGTTAGAAATAACTTCCTCAGTGCTAAGATGCTCGATCTTCATGTTAAATGGTTCTTACCGCGGCTAGCTGATAGAAGGGTGACCAATTCTAACATTGGTTTTGAAATATTCGATCTTCTTCGTTGTTCGGATCAATGAGTCCTGATTAATATCCCTGACTGATATTATTTGTAAGGTAGTGGAGATTCCGGAGTTATCTCCGGAGATTCCGGAGATAACGTCAGCGGGGTGTCAGTCAACTTCACTCTCCCCACAGCCACATCCTCTGCAATCTAAGCTTGTACTATTTCCATCTTACTGAAGTATCTTAAAAATCTGTAAAAATGCTTGTATTAGAAATGCGCTAAGATAAAAGCCAAACGGATAGAGTTTCGAATCTAGCACCGTATAGACTGTAATCCGCTCATCAGTTGTGGACCTATCATGGTTTGTTTCAAGGTTTTCTCTTGAGGAAACATTCTCCATGCGCCCTTTCTTTACTTTCACTTCTTTGAATAAACCTACTTCTAGAAAGCTCTATTTTTATCGGATAAGAAGGAGGAGGTCGTTTTCGGTAGCATGTCAAGTATGTAAAGATTAATGCTACGGACAGATGATACAAGAACGGTATGGCGGCGTCTTCGATCGTGGACGCCGTCGGACGGACTGATCCTGGCTGGCAATCCGCCACCAAAGCACAGCACTACACTGACTTTCCGATGTGCCTCAAGGCACGTTTCGCTTCGACACCGAAGCATTATCAGGAGATAGACTCTACAAAGTTAGACTTTACGAATAACCTTTGGACTCTACAAACTATCACTTCTATCAGTTAATTGTTATACCTAATTAGCATTTTTTTACATCGTACTTGACCCTTGAAATAAAAAAGAACCTGTTTCTGATATAAGTTACCTCCAGTAATCGACCATGCTCATTAAAAGACACTTTTCATGTCAATCATATGTGTAATACATACAGCACAAGATACATAATTTAGCTTTAAATGTCGTAAGCATGTTTACATTTATGATAATTTAATTGCATTCCAACTAAATTTATAAAGACGACAACCCTATAATTTTAAATATTAAAGTTCCGGTGTCATTAAAAGAATGATGCTTTAAATATTCTGCCAAAATAACGCTACTGGACAACTCGTTCCTTCGAATATTAAACATGCGTAATGTCTTTACTTATTTATTACTACGGTAACGAGCGATATTTGTTTTTATATACAAATAAGGAATATTATATGTGCTGTAAACGCGCAAAAGGTCAAAGCACACGTTTGGTACATTCATTTAATATGGTACTGAGATTCTGAATGCCGGAAACTTGGATATTAATTAAAAAGAGCAATTAATGGCCATCCGAATTTAAAGACTGAAGCTTTAATAGGTCAATGACAAAATTACGGAATTGTTATTCATTTCATAATAAAAACAATACAATTCTTCGCGCCTTTTTTAGCCAATGAAATCCGTGAGTTGTCCGGTTCAAACCCCGCTCTAGTCACCCAATCCACTCTTGACACAGACTAAAAAATACAAAAGTGTAGTGGTGACAAAAATATCAGATACACCTCAAAGTAAGAATACTTTAAAGTGTATCTAATATTTTTGTATTAGTCTTGAAATATTAGATCAGTAAGTCTCTGCACTGTTATAATTTTTTTACGTTAGTTTGGGAATGTGATTTTCATTAACTAGATATCACAGATTGGTCGTAATTCGACCACAGAGGTGCTTATTTAGGAATCATATACGAAAATTTAATTCTTCGTACGACGACATTGTTATATTTGAGAATACAAATACGGTCGCCATGACTACGCTTTGACACAATCTTATAGTAAAATGTAAACGTGTATGTGTAAATCATTTGGCATTGGTGTGCGTGAGGTTTTATTTTAATAATTTAACGTATTAATGATGCATATTTTATAAAAATGTTAATATTCCCGAATCACATCTATATAAACTATAATTGTGCTAACATACTCTTCCGCCCATGCACTTTTCTTCTTCACGTATTAATATATAGATTAAGTAAGTAAATATCAGACATAGAATTCGTTGATATTTATATACTGACTGTATCTACTATGCTGACTCATATACTAGTAAGTTTATAATGTAGGTCCAGTACTTTCTAAATAAAAATAAATAACATTATTTGTTTATCGATAAACGCTTGACCTAAATGTCTGCCTGTGTTAAGGGTTTATTGCCTCTCAGATTATTATAATTTAGTATATTATAGTATTCACACGAACACCTTTAAAATTAAATACACAATTTGAAGATAAATCCAATTTGGACTAGACAATAACTGGCTTGCCCGTTTATGATTAATTGACTGGACCGTTGGCTCAGTGGGCAGGCAGGCATTTAAAAAAATAATTTGTTCATCAGTCGGCTATTATCCATAACACAGGTATGAAGCTACCTACCTTAGACACATAAGACCGTGTGTTAGTACACTTATATATAATTAATAGACAAGAAGAAATATGGGTTTTTTTTACGGCAAATAAAAATTCCCATATTTCTTCTTTCTTTCACTAGTCATATCGCGATCAAATATACATTATACATATTGTAAAATGTATTATACATATCATAAAAGTCTTAAAATAGTAATGTATACAGTTTTAATGCATGAATGTACGTATATCATGTCAGCTTTAAACTGTAGTCAGAAACAATAGCTGTCGACGATGAATTGTTTAAATTGCAACTTCCGACTACATCGTCGTCGTCCGTCTGCTATACGCGACGTTACTTTTCTTATTTGCCAATTTAATTTATTTCCTTTGCAAGATTGTCGATTGACAGCTCTTTTTTGCTTTCGAAAGGGAAAAGAAAAAATCCACTATTAACAAGGCCTCCGACGACGTCGAGGCGCTCCGGGGAGCTCCCTCGGCGCCTCTCGGCGGCGAGCCGGCGTCCGAGGTCTCGCCGCCCGCGCGTCGCAGCCGAGCCGACTTCCGTTTGGCCGCGCGCTGCGATCCGGCCGGAGTGACGGCCCCCCCGTTCGGCTCGAGCGCTTTTTTCCGTTTTCTCCTGTAACTCTCGTTTCTTCTATCGGACGCGCCGTTGCTTCTCGGCCCGAGCGCCGCTGCGTCCCCTCTCAAATCGCCGACAACTTCCCCGCGAGGCGCGTCGGTCGCGTCGCCTCTCTCGCGATCCTTGCCTCCGCTCAACTGACCGTTAAAGTTTTTTGCTAATCTGTCCTCGACGCTGCCCGTGTCGATAGTCGTGCGGTTTCGGTTTCCGCTCGGCTTATGAGCCCCGGACCGCGCGCTCTGCACGGCCTCGTCGCTGCGACTGTCGCACTGCACCGCGACCGTCGCGGTGCGCGGCCGCGTGATTTGGCCGAGAGCATCCGAGCGGCACCTGATGATTGAATAGCACAATTTTCAAATCAGTTTCAAAATTGAAAAAAATTGTATCCATGTAAAACAAGAATTAACATTAAACTATACTGAAAACGCAACTTAATTTTTACCTCATTTTTTAATACCCACCAGATTTTAGACTTTTTCACTATAAAATCTGATATACCCAGTAGGCCTTTACTTTACAGAGAAAATATCATTAAATTAATATGAGCCACTATAGCTTAATGTTGATATGTATACAATACATACCCCTTAACTTGCACCGTACAGCATCTCGGGTGATAGTGTTCTGTTGCATCACAGCCATACTGCTGGCCTCTCTCGGGGCCATCACTACTACTGAAATTAGCAATTCTTGGATTAACAAAATAAAATGTGTCTTCAAAATAGTCACCTCTACATGCAAAATAGCGTGTAGAAGCAAGATCGTTAATCTTATTGGCTTAAAGTGTGTGGTTACTGGTTAAGTTGGAGTTTACAATAAATATGCTGCAAACACACAAGCAAGCATTGCAATTAATTACTAGAGAGGTGTGTATTTTTGGACTGAAATATCTATACCAAATGTAACTTAGTAGTCGGTTGATGACTAACATGTGATGTTCAAATAAATGATAAGCTAACAAATTAATCAATAAGTAAACCTATCATCTAATATGATGCTCTATTTGTACATACATTTGCTAGTAAAGGGATCCAGAATGCTCTTGTTACTACTCTTACCAGTATAAAGGAAATGTCCGTATAGTCCAGGTCAAAACCTGGACTATACGGACATGTCCTATCTAAATAAACAAGAAGACAAATGTCTCCTTCCTTTAGAGAATTTTTATACCTGCAACGTACATAATACAGGAGCAAGTTATGTGGATGATACATAATATTTTAATTCTGTTTATTGAAAAATTAATGTATTGAGACTTTCATTATTAAATGGGAAATAAACAGCTCCTGTTAAATTTACATTAATTTATCATACGACAGACTATTGTAAAAGTTCAAGCTATCGTTGTGGTTCAAATTTTCTATATATAAACTAAGAACGACACATAATGCTAACGTTAGTGCAGCGATAAATATGTAAAATTCAACCAATACAGTTTTTAAAATCAAACTGCAGACTAACTGAATGAAAAAAATTTTAGCAATACTTTTGTTACAGTGACGAGCGAAGGATAACTGATACAAGAACATAGAGTAGTTTTGTCATCTTGGTTACAATTTAAAAGTATGTAATATGTTTTCATAATATAGAAGAGAGAGGTTCTTAGCAGTTAGAGGATTTGGGTGATTTACAAATTTTTGTTTTTAAAATTTTACATTATTGGTACAATACTATTATATTCCTTCTAAGTTTTGTACAAAGTTGAAAATGTTTAATAAATATGAACTTTTCAAAAACACATTTTATCCAGAATCTAAGACCGTAGGCATATTCTACATGTTACATAATGATATTTCCAAGACTTCAATTCCATTAGAGATTCATAACAGGAGCTCAATCAAACAGAGCTGAGGTGGGTTCAAGAGACAAAAGGGTGGACATGGCCTATGGTTTTCTTAGATGTGGATGCTTAGTTTGGTACCTCATCTGATTGGGCATTTGCAAGATGAGATACCAAAATATTTATATATAAATAAATATATACAGATGCATATGAGGGAAAATCTGTGCAATGCTGCAACCCGAAAGCTACACCACCGAATCCGCCAAAGTACAGCACTACATTTTCTTTTCAAATTGCCTCAACACGCGTTTCGCTTTGACACCGAAGCAACAACAGGAGATAGACTCTACAAAAGTTATTCGTAAAGATTCTTTACGAATAACATTTGCTAGTGCTGTGCTTTGGTGGCGGATTCGGTGGTGTGGCCTTCAGGTTGCAGCATTGCATTCAATGCATCTACGATAGTATCTAAGCCACTCTAATACTCTAGTAGATTGTTCTAAGCATTCAAGTTTAGAAGTGAAAAAAGACACCCTTTAGAATTTAATCAATTCACCCTGAGTCTTTTTTTACAGTTCATTCTAGTCAATTTTTGATCAAAATTTCACGCTTACTTTTAGGCAAACACCGAATATCGAAGGTGTGTTTCACACAAGACGGCAAACCTACTTTGTAGCATAGAGGTAATCCGCTCAATAATAAATGAGGCTACCTAAGTTCACACCGCTACCGACACTCTGACTTTTACGCTTTAAAACTTACGAAGGAACCCACCTCCAAATTTTAGTCAATGTAAATAAGACCTTACAATTCGTTTTTAAAGTCCATTTTACTATAATAACGTTCATTAAGTGTTTTGCGCTATAGTGAAGATATTTAATGAAGGGAATTAATAAATTCTGTCAAGTACTCGTTGACGACGGGATAGCGCAATAGTCTGATAGCGTTTTCTTGCATTATTGGACACAGATTTATTGTTTCTAGTTGGTCTTTTGTAAAGTTGGTAGGAAAAATCAGGCCAGGAAGTTTTTTTACGAAAGAAATGGACTAAGAGATAAATATATCATTTTTCTTCCTTGAATGACACAATATTAATTTGTAAAGCTGGATCGAAAAATGCTTCCTCGATAAGAGTGAATCGGTATAGGCCAGGGGTCGACAACCTTCGGCTCCTGGATGTGAAGCTGTATCTCTTTAGTTCCATATACAAATATATGATCGACTACTAATACCACATTATGTAATTTGTTTAAAAAAAACACTGCTTATATATGAATAAGTTGAATTTTTTTTAATGAATAATTAGATTAGCTATTTTTACAAATACTTTATTCATACGACTACTTGCGATTTATTGTTGGCATGAAAATTTTTTGTGGCTCATTATGAACTTTGAAATTTTGTAAATTTTTATATTTGGGTCTTCCGACTCAAAATGTTTCTGACCCCTGGTATAAGCTAACAAGAACACTACATCTTAGACTACATTTTCATCAGATGCGATAGTAGTGAAATAATTTTCATTATATAAGTAAACTAGCTGTACCCCACGACTTGATCCACGTGTGCCATTCATATCACTTAGAGGTTTAAGAACAGCTTTTGAATGAGGATTAATATAATGTTTAAAAAAGTCCTTCACGAATAATGCATTATTTTAGAACAAACTTGATTAGCATAAAAAGGATTATACTGAGCCAACCATAAAAGATAGACACATGCTGTCGAGGACTTTTATTTGGAACTTTTAAAGGGTAACAATTTCGTCATACATGACTTTTGCGAAACTTTAACGATTTACGCAGCGCACGCAGCGGAAGCTCTCAGAAGGGGAAAAGAACTCCCGATTTTGAAACATTCTTCATTTGTGCTCTGCTACTATTAGACTTAGCGTGATGATATATAGCCTATAGCCTTCCTCGATAAATGGGTTATCTAACACTAAAAGATGTTTTGCAATCGGATCAGTAGTTCCTGAGATAAGCGTGTTCAAACAAACAAACAAACTCGTCAGCTTTATATATTAATATAGATAAACAAATACAGTTCATATATTGCTATTATAATATTGTCACATGAATAATTACTACTATGCACCTAAACTGAGAAGCATTAACTAATTAAACATGATAGTTCTGTCTTAGCGTTGAAACGTCGCAATCCAAATGCATTGAGAGATGTATATATAGTTCCATTATGCTCAAATTCATCAGATTTCATTACATTAACGCTCCATGAATCGTCAGTGCATAAACTAATTGTAAATTTCTGGTAATTATTATAATAGTCTATCTTCCTTCTAGCGTTATCCCGATTAAATAACAGGGTCCGCTTAGATTGTAGAGGATGTGGCTGTGGGGCGAGTTAAGATAACCGATTGCCATCTGACGTAATTCTGAGCTAGACTATCTTCGTAGACAATATCAGTACAGTTCAAAGTATATTTTATATTTTTCATTCTATACTAGCTTTGCTTACGTGTATATAATTCGTCTACGGTCTCCTTTGTTGGCGGTTTTAATTTTTTTTTTCGTACATTGACTTTCACGACGAAAAGTAGCCTATTTCCTTTTCCCAAGTCTAATCTATCTGTACACCGAAATTCACCATAATTGTTTCCAGCGGCTAATATTTGAAAATGTTACAGACAAAGTTACTTTCACAATTATAATATCAAAAGTATGGATGGATGACTTTACTTACCTCATGCGTTTTGCTTGCATGTAGTAGAGCTATTAAGCGTTAAGGTCATTTAAAAACGTATAATTATCTGTAATATGAATATATATTTTTATAATATAAGTGTTCACATAATCATATTGAAGTGTAAGGATATTTACTGACATCTAGAATCTGTATGTCCGTCCCAAATTTGTAAATCTGATGGTACGGCCTGAATGCGCTGCATATTGTCGCATCCCCTTCCCCTGCATCTAGAACTTGATTTATTCGTAGTTTTAAAGAAAAAGGGTTTAATTGTGTTACAAATAAATAGACAACAAAAAGGTCAACGGGGATAAAATGTGAATTTGTTTAATATGTATCTATATAAACATTGTTGTTAAAAACTTGAAATCGCCAGTGTCAGTAACATTGTCAGCTCCATTCCAAATATCACTTGAGCTTGGGTGATCACTTATACGGTAGTGGTCAATAAAAGAACCCAATAAACATTTTTACAGCATAAAGCAGAGTGAAGCCATGAATTTTGTATTAGGACGGGCTTTTACGAAATCGACGCGAATGCTCCCGAATGTTGTTTTTACGACCTTGGGCCGTGACGCATTCGGAAATAATGTAGATCGGTATTTGTTCAAATGAACAAATGAATAATTGAACGAACAGTTATTTGTTCAAATGAACGAATGAATAATTGCATGAACGAATAGTTTAATGACTTTTTAATGTTTGCTTTACAACTGATTATGAATTCGATTTTAACATTATGCAAATTATGATGTTGCATATTCCTGTTAATATCAGAAGTTACAGAGACGCAAAAGGGTAGTTGGCCGACGGATTTACTTTTTAAAATCCATAGACTGCCCATTACCGTATAAACTTTATTAGGTACAATGGAAAATTATAAGTGAACGAAAAAAAATAGGATTTTGATAAAGCTGAGTATTTGTATATCCAAATGAAGTCAATTTTAACGTGCAATATGACGATTAATATCGCATGTGTTTAGCCACACTATGACAAACGAATGGTACACTGCGTCATATTGAAAAATGGTGTTTGTTTGATATTAAATGCACCAAACGGACGTGACAGCTCAATTCAATTCAGAATCACACAGTACTATAACATTTGTTTATGTTTGTGAGGTGGCAAAGAAGTAATTAGTATAAAGCCCGCTTTCAACTCGAATTACATCAGACGAGTAAATGCTCATTCCACCCCTACTCTACTAAATTCTATTAGTTCCTTCGTTGTTCTGTCTGCGTTCACAAGGATTCTAATTTTCTTCTAGTAGGTCGTTAATATTTTGGTGTTAAAGCTAAGAACGAGGTTTCGTTTACACTAAAAAATCGTGAAAGTATACTCTTGTTATAGCTCTAGCTCAACGTCATTTGGTGTAAAAGCACCTTGATAATAATCTACGTCTTCTTGATCCACTATATTAACTCGTACTAAGAGTAAGAATAGTAATGCTTAGAAAATAGTACAATTTGCTTATGGTTTTCTATGGGCTATAAATGGTTCCCCAAGTACGAATACACATTACGAACTTAAGGTCTTATTACGTCTTATCTAGCCATCCCAAAATTAGCGCGCGTTTGGTTAATATATTATGTATAATTACTGTGATATATACAAATATATTGTAATGATATTTACTGTAATGTACTTAAATTTAAGTAATAAGAACAAAACTATGTACATAATAGTAATAAAAACTAATTCTAAATTAAACTAAAAGTAAAAAAAAAACATAATACATAACAAAAATACAGAATAAAGAAAATAATTAATTACTGTAACTCACCCCCTTGAGTATGCACGTTTGATATGAACACTGCGCACAACGTGCTTAGTTGATACCTAGTTCACAGTTGCAACACGACTGACCTGTATCGAATATTTGACGTTATGGCCGTGTAAGCCGTTTAAAATGGAAGCACGAACCTTCATTTGACGTTTCGTTTCGAAGGTAAAAGTATCGAGAATGTTCGCGCTAGGTCTTAAGATTTCTACAAAAATTTTCTGAAACCGTTTTTAGCAAATAAAAGATTGCAAACCTTACAAATAAAGATAAATAAGAAAACAATTGATGATATATATGACCCAAACAGTTTCTACCGGATGTGATTACGGGAGAGTCACGATTTATACATTTTAAATCCAAAACGGCTGGTTCAACTCGCTCTCAATAATATATTAAATTGTTCTAATGGATACAATGAATAGAGTCGATGAGTCAGACGTTGTAAATCCAAAAATTATTCAGTCAGCTAGCTATAAATAACACGATGGTTTATCAGCAATATTGCTGTATTTACGACCTGCCCTTGATATCCGCTGCGTCTATTCTTGTCAGTGATAAATGTACTGAACAATAGAAAATATAAATTCCTCAGCTTTGTGGGGAAAATGTCGATTAAGACTAGAAATTTCACTTGGAGTTTACTTGGGTATTTCAATATTATTTTAAAAGCTCACGTTGTTTTTATATTAAAAAGTGGGTCAGATGCTGCGGGGAATATTTGTAACAAACAAAGAGATAGACGAACAGACAAATGAGAACAGTAAAAATTGATTTTTTTTTTGTAATAACGTGGTATATTAACAATTTGCTTTGACGACACTTTGAACATAATTTTGACAAGTTGATCTTTAATTCAACAATAAGGAAGATTGAGGTCAATGACACTATGTTTTACACTGTATGATACATTACCAAACTTTCGTGTATAGTTGAAACTTTGATCCCTCTTTCAGAGTGCCGAAACGATGGCAAAACTTTTACCAAGTTTCTAGGAACGTTTCATGTTTCAACTTGGAAGAACATAAATCTAATGTATCGATATACATAAGTAAACGAAACTATAGTGTCTGTTAGTTAAAATTAAAGCGTATATTTTCTTATTTATAAAATTTATTTATACGTCATGCAAACGCAAAACTCTTGTGTTTTATTAATAAAATCATTTAAGTTGAACTACCAATGCTTAAAAAGGTTAGCAGCGAAAACTGAAATCTATAGCGACAGTATCCTCGAAAATGTTCAAAGGCCCTAGCACCAACATTTCGAACCGTTCGAAACCGACGAGTCGACTTTACATAGAATGAAAATGTTAGTGCTTGGCCTACGGGCGGGAAATTTTAATCGTGTAAAACGCTTTTAATTAATGCAAATGCAACCCACATTAACACTAAGAAACGTCTGCTTTGGGCCTAGTACGGGTAATTGCAAAGTCGACTCATCGATTTCGAACGGTTCGAAATATGCGTGCTAGGGCTTCAGGAATTGCGCATTATTTTCTTAAAAAAGGCTACAGCGTTATATATATACAGCGTACTATCTGTTATATCGATTGTGGACAAAAAACAGACCCAGAACGGAGACAGGAAAACGAATAGCGACCGCCCTTTTCACGTACAGACGCCGTTTCAAAAAGTTTTTATATTATCTTATTTTTGTTAAAGGATACATGACTTTACATGTACAGGATTTTTATATGTTTTGTAATCTTACTTGTATAACGTTAAAGTGACAGTTTGGCAGTATTTTAATTTGAATCCATGATAATTGACAGTTGAAAGACAGATAGACAATTGGTAGGTACTGCGTTCTAAACCGGACCCCGATGTTATATTGTCTTAACTAATTAAAGCTTAACTGGAGTACTAGCGAGAATTGTAGACATATTTCAAAGTATTTCTAGTAATCTAAAAACATCTAACGCTATTTTTGGATCGATTCTTTCATAATCCGTTATCGACACAAATATAAAACTTTTATTTAGACGCGTCTGTGTGTCCCATACGTTACAGAGTATTGTTACCTCCCCCCGCCCCCTTTAATAAAAGGTTATTTAGGATGGACACATCAGGCGGATGGACAAAACATGTCGCAGCCGTGACATGATAAACTACCTTTGGTAAAAGGGAACCAAATAACGTTGCGTATACCGAAAAAGGCTTTACACGCCATTTACGATCGTTAAAATATAAACAAACTAAATTGTTGGTTTGTGATTTCTAAATTACTCCCTTTTGGAATGCATTCGTACAAGTTAATGCCTCTGTTATAGGTAACAGGTCTCTTTTTTCCTTTCAAACTACGGAACCCTAAAAATTACACAATTTTATCTCAAATAAATAAAATAGTGTCCATAGAGAAATGTTTGTTCATACGAAAGAAGATTTTCAGGAACTGGTAGGTGTAATGAAATCCAGTCCAGTTTTCCATAGAAAGTTTGTTTCAAAATTGGACACGGTCACAGAGAAACGGAATTAAAGTTCCACGAAAAAGTGTGTTTGCCAACACTGAATATTAAAAAACTTTCCCACGACTGTTAGCTTAATACGAATTAAAATAAACCTGTCTGTAACAATGGATCGAATAAGATTTACAGACAAAAAATTTGATATCTAGACTGTTATTATAATTATTACGGCGTTTTTGTAAATTGTAAATAAAATAGAAATAAATAAGCACTTTATTACATACACATTTAGTTAAAAACAATTGAAAAAGTACACAATTTAAAGACATTTTGATGGTGCAAAGTGGCCTTATTGCTAATGCCGGAGCCAGTCATAGCTTCATTTGAATGATCAATTCAATGATCATGTAGTGTAGCCGGGGACTTTGTTGTAGCGCAAAGTTTTATAGGTTTGTAGTCTTCAAGGACAAAAATGTACAAGCACTTTGAGCTATGTCTGGCTCCGACAGAAAAGCAATCTCTGACAGACAACCTCGCAGTGAAGAATAAGCAATAAGACAGCGGGATAGTGCAATACGATAAATGTTTTATGTTATAAGGGGCAAACGAGCTGGCGGTTCACCTAAGTGACTACCGATGCCTATGGACATCTGCACGACCATGAGGCTACCAAATGAGTCTAAACCAAACGAAATGCGACAACAATAACATCACTTGACGTGACAGCATTGCCGCCACTTCACGCTCGTCTTATTTGAGATAGAAGTACTGGTACCCGGTCACGCCGGCCCAACTCGGCTGCAGACCAAAGGGACTGCAAGCGTGGCGCAATCTTTAATTGTACACGTCCTCTAATTGTTCTATATATTACGAAAAAATCTGCAACCTTGAAAGGTCATCCATTCGAATTTTACGATTTATAAATAATTAATAGAAAACAACATTTTTAATGTTTTATGACACGCAACGTCATAAAGGTGACTTCCGCTGCCCGTTGTCACAGACAGTCAAACATGGGCAATACCCTACCCCCCCTTAACGTGTGACGTTATTTATGAATAGGTTCTTCTACTTATGTAGAAGACCCTACTCCCTATTAACACGTGACGTCATTAATAGATCCATAAGTAGAAGTTAGAGATGTAGCTTCTTTTTTATAAGAGTTATAATTCTAGACTGTATAATGATTATGATATCGTAAACGAACGCTTATAATATATCAATTCAAGATCTCAAACTCAGCGCATGCATATTCATGACCATCCGTCATTCATTGTCACTGAGCGTTCAACTGATAACAGAAGATTGATTAAGTGCTCTGCTCTGCGTTGTATAATATATAAATGCATAACAGTTTGAGATTAATACACGTCGACTCTGTTTAACCGATCGCTTTGAAGATTCGCACTTGTCAACCTATATTCAACGAAGAGGATTTATAAACTACACACTTTGTGTTTTAGCTATTATAGTCCTTTTAATTATTCTACTAATGATAAGATATTAAGCAAGTCGTTAGCTAAGAATGATAAGATATTAAGCAAGTCGTTAGCGACATTTTTTTTATATTACAAGGGGCAAACGAGAAGGTAGCAGGCAGCTAAGTGCCTACTGACGCTCATGGACATCTGCACGACCAGGAGGCAAGCAGATGCGTTGCCGGCCTTTAATGACAAGTTTAGGCCGGGAATTCTGACAAACCAAATGAAACGCGACAAAAATACCATCACTTAACGTGACAGCATTGCCGCCACTTCACGCCGATCCTATGCAACAAAGAGGTACCGGTACCCGTACTCGCTGGCCTAATTCCCCTACTAGCATGACGCTACCTCTAATTAGAAAGACAGGTGTAAGGGAAAGTGATGGAGTAAAAGAATATAAAGGTAGATGGTTAGGAGAGACGGATGGTATAGAGGGAGTGACTATAGCAGCTAGGGTACTCCGGGGTCGCGTACCGCCTCCCTCTGGGAGAATCTTCCTTTTTCTGTACGTGTTTATGGTCACGTGACTTGCGTTGTATGTTTATAATTTGAAGCCATCACATCTAGCAGCAATTTGCATGTAAAGGCAATATACTGTATTGATAATAAATTAAAATTATTATATATGTAAGAACTGACGGTACCTTCATTTACTAACTACCCTCATTATTAGAGTGAATGAATATGACAGCTATATAAAGTCACCTCGCGGTCGAGAAATAGTTTAGTTAGGTTTGGTCGTTCGTTGGGAGCACAGGGGTTCACGACGTGACTGGTGTAGTGTCAATTGAGGGCTAGTGATTTTGTCATCGCTGTCCTCATTGCCTTTCGTATATTGTTTACTTAGTGATACTATGGCCTTTATTATTGTCCTTGCCCGATTATTCTACGCCCACAGTTTCAAAGCTTTGTCAACGAATATAAATTGCTCATCATTTTCACCACATTATGGGCCATGTCCCTTTAAGTCTGTAACTTATCGAAAGTATGCCTAATTTGTACTGAATATTTGTTATTGTTAGTTAATATTTTAAGACCATTTTCATTCCTTTAAAGTCCCTTATTCAGTTTTTTTTTATGTCGCATTCAAATACATGGTAAAATATCTGCATCCCAGTCATCGTCTAAATTATTACATTGAGACTAATAATGCTCCATCGTCAAGTGATGGTACTGTTGTCGCGTTGCGTTCGGATTGAGTTTTCCGTGGCTCAAATCCCTGCTTAAAGGCCGGCAACGCACCTTGCATCGGTAGTCAAATTGCCTGTCCGTTTGCCCATTATTATAAACGAAACTTTACATACCGTATACTCCTCCTTTGGAGTAGCCAGTCTTAGAGTAACCGCCTTTTGAGAAACTCCTTCCTCCTTTGGAGAAACCTCCTTTATAGAACCTCTGGTAGGAGTTGCGCGGCCTCGGGGGTGGAAGGTCCATGGAGTTGTATGATCTGGAATAGCTGGAATGGGTGTTTGTGGTGTAACGGACGAAGTAGCCCGGGGGACATTCCACTTTTGGACACGTCAACGCTGAAACAAGGTAAAGATTAATTAAGAAAGAAATCAAGCAAAATTAGGTTTTAGGATATTACAGCGGCGTCTTAAAAAGTAAGTGATGATACGGTATAAATTATAAACTAATATCAAATAGGTATATAATCAATCCTTTTTTAAAAAACATTTTTTTATTTACTACTAGATGTAAGCCGCGACTTTGTCAGCGTCATTCAGTGAAATTTAAAAATTTTGGGGATTTTTATTTTTTTATGTGGAACCCTAATTATTTGCCCAGCTAAAATCAAAGCAGTCTATGTTATTCCTTGTAAAAACAACTATCTATCATTGAAAGTCCCGACGAAATCGGTCCAGCCGTTCCAGAGATTATCCGTAACAAATTGACAGACAACAATGTCTTAACTTACGTTTTCGTTACTGGTGTCGTATATACAGGCATAAGCTGTTAGTAAAAAAAATAGTTTCGACTTTATAACCAGACCCTTCAAGTTCATAGCTTCAAATAGAATGGACATAAGCTTACGTGTCTCGGTGGTGGTGGTCGATGGCGGAGTGGCGGGCGTGTGCGTGGTGGCGGGCGGTTTGGTGGCGGCGGCGGTGGGCACCACGCTGGTGACCACGGTCTCTATGATGGGCGGTAGCGTGGTGCACGCGAGCTCGTCGTCGGGGCAGTCCTGCAGCCCGTCGCACCACTTCTCCAGCGGAAGACATATTTTGCTGCTGGGGCAGATCTTGGTGCCATTGGTGCACGGCTCGCAAAGGCACTTGCAGTCCGGGGTTAAAGTCGGTATTAGATCCTGGGGGAGTTACATTATTTTAGTGGAGGTAGGGCACCACGAACGTCATAATATTTTAGTAGCCCTAGGTTAGGATGAGGTTTCTTGTTCGTTAATATAGAGCGTGACTTAATGTGAAATAAATTTCATATAAAACTTTTTACGCTTTAAGACATTTACTTTTCTCAAAAGATATACAAACACTTATCAAGAAAGTGGTTTCTTGGTGGCATCAACACTGCCAAAACATTCTAGATGACTTGAATAATAATGGAGTGTCTTTGCATTGTTGTTTGAACGAATGATCCTTTTATATGTAAGTTATTTATGCATAACTTTTTTATTGGGGCACCATGATCCCCAAAAGTAGCAACTCTATAATTGTTTGTTTCATTATATCTGTGTCAATAAGGTTTAAAAAGAAGTCTAACTTCAAACGAGTGGGCACGGTCCTATGCGAAAATTTAATTTTAAAATTTTCCTTTTTTTTTACAGCTTTTATGGCAAATTTTTCTATATATCCGAAATTCCTGGGGGCATTAGGTGCCCCCACAAAAGAGTCTTTGTTAAGGACAATTATTTGTGGGACGTAAAGTTCTTTACAAAGTTCTTTACAGTTCTTTACAAATCGAATAGATAGTTGGCATAGTACTAACCGGTTCACACTCGCACTGCTTGGAAGGCTTGCAGTCGGACACTCCGCCCAACTTGCACGTGCACTCGTCGCAGTCCTCTCCGCGGTACGTCGCACCAACGGGGTACCTAATACAACACGTGGGTAAATATAAACTGTTGTCGAAACTTTTTTTGTGATTTCACGAAAAATTATCTACATTAGATCTTTAGGGTTCACGCTCGGTCACTCGTTTTACCATTCCATGTCTCAATAAGCAAAAAGGTCATTATGCCATCAGCAACTTTAGCAACGGCAATGAAACAAAAAATTTAAAAATTTTAAAATGTCATTAAACCAAAAAAAATTCGATTTTTTTAAATAACCTTAGGAATACTCTTTAGGTGTCTAATATTCCCTTTCCCCTCCTACTAAGCTTAAACTAAATTCTTGTCCCAGGAATGGAGCGACGATACCCTAGCAGCGTCGGGGTTTAAAACTGGTATCTTACGGATAAGTGCATCCCTTCTACCGTGTTTAGACGTTTCAGAAGTAGAGCATTTACGTGATGAATCCGATGAGGCAGGGACACTGGTCTCTCGGCACGCAGTCCTCCCCGTCGTAGTAGGTGTCCCCGCTGCAGGAGCATATGACGGGCTGCACACCCGGACACAGCTGACATGGGAACGGCACGCGCTCGTCCTTAGGGGTCTCGGGGGTGGCTGTTTGACCAATTACGTGCCATCAACTCATTTGTTCCAAAATGGAATTTATTTAACGATTAAAATCAAAAAGGATTAGTGTAAAAAACAAAAACGCTGTGGCCCTCCGGGAGTGCTGATAGAAATGAAAAAATGAACATACAGAGGTGGCGGTAACGGTAACAGTGTCGCCATTTAGTGGTTTTTCCAATCTCAAAAAATGCCCAACGCGTCTAAAGAAGTTTTTACTTCAACCTCATTTTAACAATTTCTCTTGCAATCTCTCCATTTCTCTTTCAAAAAAATAAGGAGTAAGTAACAAAATGGTGAAGATTTTTAAGCACCAGCGGCATCATAGAAATATACACAGACAGAAAGAAAGATGTATGAAAGGAGTATAGGGAGAAGGCCTAAAACCTCAGTTGACATTTAATTTCTCCCTCCCGAATCTCAAAGAACGTTGTGAATTTGTTTCCTAACTTGATCCTTATTCGGATCATGGTGGTTTCGTGTAAGAGTTTATAGCAAACCAAAATTAGAAAATATTTAAACTAATATTAAATATACTTACGGTAAGGCTCGAAGCATCCGATAGGTTCAACGCGCATCTCTATGTTCTTCTCCCACTTTATAGGTAATATCTTCAGATACTGCGCATGTATCGGTGGTCTGAACTCGTTAAGCACGACGCTGTCCCCATCAAAGTTGGCGGGGAACACTTTGTTTTTGCCATCTTTGTCCAACACGGGGTTAAAGGTTCTGAGGTCGCAGGTGTACATGACGTTGTACGCGGTGACCCAGCCCTTAGTGCCACCTTTAGTTTTGATACCGGTGATGTTGCGAGGAGAAGTGAAGTTGAACTAGAAAAAACAAAGAAACAAAACAATGTTGAACTCGATAATGTTATAAATAACTTAATTACTCAGGTGATCATAAATCTGCTTGTGTTATTGAAGAATGTAGGGAATGGGGTCATTATTAAGGTCGAATAGAGTCAAAGTGCATTTGCAATCGGACTCGATCATCGATCGATGATTGCATTACTCTATTTAAAAGATAGTTGATAATCAAAAAGATAAAAGATTATCTTTATTTTTATCCAATTAAATATTCAACAATAATAAATCAAGCAATAGTAAACAATACTAAAATGAAACTGAACTAATGGTGGTATTTTCAAATTAATTTTAATTATAACCGCTTTATCGCTCTTGGATAGTTCTGCTTTCAAAAGTTTCATTCCAAAAATTGAAGTATCGTCATAAATTTTGCGAACACATACATATCAATTTACTGTAGTTCCAAAAAATTGGACATTGCTATTTCATTGATATTGAATGTAAAATGTTTAATAATATGTTTTATGAGACAAGTCTTACCATTATCCATTCCCCGGGGGTGCTGTAGATCGGTCTCCATCCACGCTTGGAGTCCAGCTTGAGGTGGTCTCGCGCGTCGTAGTTGGAGCTCACTTCTATCATACTGATGGGGAGGGAAGCTCCCAGACCCAAAGGCTCGGTGCATTCCAGTGGCTTCGGCGTTGACTATAACAAGATTTTTTGTTATTATATTTAGAAGTTTTGTCATTATTATATATATTAGAGTCTATTATTGTTGTAAAACATCAGAGACAGCCAAATAACGTAATAGTAAATTCAAGTTATAGTCCAATGTTATAAATGTTATATATTTCAGGAGTAAGAAAATTTTTGATCGTCTGTCAAGGATTTTTTAACTCCTGAAAAATTTTTGAATTCAAAATTATTAAATCTCCATCAATACTCTATTGATGGAGATTTAATAATTTTGAACATGTTACATGATTAATTCCTGAAAAGTTGCCTGTTTCTTTTCATGTATCTTCATTACACTTATTGTTATCTGTTATCAATTATATTAATGCATTTTTAAAGTGTTATATGTTTTATTAGACTCCAGTATTCAAAATAATGGTCCATGCCATGCAAGAAGCTATCACTTTGCTTACTATGTTTATCAATTTTCGTCTGGGCAACTTCTTGGTTGTTGGTTTTCCAGACATAGGTTTCTTCCTGCTTTCCTTAGACCGATGCGGTAGCGACTGTATGGTAGATTTCTTATTAAGAACACGACACATTATAGATTTATTAACCTATAAAATTTGTTAACCAAACAAATATTTAATATTTAGAAAGTACCTCATAGGGCAAAGACTTGGTAACTGCCTCTTCGGTGGTCCATTCAGTGGCTTCTGTAGTTGTTGTGGTGGTCGTAGTGGTGGTAGTAGAAGTGGTAGTGGTGGGAGCTGTGGTGGTGGTCGTGACTTCTTCGCAACCGATCAGCTCCAATCGAACAGCGATGTCTTCGTGCCACGTGAGCGGCTTGATGCGGATAACCTTAGCCTCGATGGGAGGTTCGATCATTTGCTTCATCACCGAATTGTGGTCTACTGGACCGCGGAATATCTGTAACATAAATAGTATTTAGCTATAAAGATGACAGAATATATCTTTTATACCTTAAACATTAAGAACTAAAATTAATTTTAAGTAGAAGGCAAAGCGTCCTATCCCTGTTGAAAAATTCCCATAGAATCCATTTAAATGGGACAAAAGTCCTACAGAAACTAATAAGGTGTATTGTTTTCTATGCAGTTTTTGTCCTATTTAATTGGAATCTATTGGAATTTCTCAAAAAGGTTTTTAACTTTACTTAAAATTAGTTTCTGCATAAGGAAATATCTATTTACAAAAATTGATTGCGCCTTACTAAGTAAGCTTCTCAATACGAATTAAATATTGAAAAAACTGACATAATTGATCTTCGGACTATAAAATGCGATGAAATTAATACTCCGTAATGTGTGAACGATTGTTTGTTTTCCAATACGTAACTAATTTTATTTTCCACTGTTATTTTTAATCAAAGTTAAATGTTTTACTAAGGTGGTTGAAATTTAAATTATCGCTTTTAATAAGCAATAAAAGTTTTTGGGATTGCTAATTTGCTGGAACAATTAAGACAATCTGCTCATCCATTACTTTATGTATTTACAAGTAAGATACGTAAAATTATATACATTTCCTATCACTAGAAAAATGTCACAAATTAGTCTCCTACTCGTATAATATGACAATGTCAATTTCTTACTTTTATTTTGTCATTCTTTTTTGAACAAAAAGGTTTAACGATAATACGCTATAAGTTACCTTGGGCTGTCCGTTAGCGTCTTCAACAGGTGAGAAAACGTTCCCATCGTCGCCGTACATCATTTCGTAGCTCTCGACGTACTGATCGAATAGCGGGCTGCCCTGCATCTTGACTCCATAGATGGGCTCTTTGCGGGGAAGTTCCACCTGGATGTAGGGGCTAGGGTCGCCTTCGGCAGGATTCCAACTGCCAGCTATATGAATAAATTAATAAAGAATCTTCAATATTTGCTGACCTCCGCCAAAAAATTGTGGATAATTGGTTTATATTGCTTCTAATTAGAATTTTTTAATCTCATAAATGCTGGGTGTAGTGACCAAACAGGTTCAATTACTGCTATGGTTCCTTCCTCTGCAACACAATGGAACAGGCATCGGCATGGTGAATCCATGGAATGCTAAGAAAAACGAAAAAAGCAAAGCTGCGGCAGTAAAATTAAAATGCTCTGCACTGAATCCAAATGTCGTGTTAAATAAAGCGTAATAAAATGAAAACACTAAATCATTGCCACCAGTTGTGTACATATGTCACAAACTTGTATCGTGCTGTTCAAAAAAGTGTGATATTTTTAATTTAAACGTATAGTTTTAGGGTTCCGTAGTCCTACAAGAACCATTATAGTGTCACTCTCTGTTCGTCCGTCTGTCCACCCGCAAGGAAGTCTCCATATAAGATCCAAACTATTACATATAGAAACTTCAAACTTTCCCTGTTGTTAGGAAACGCTAAAAACTGATTAGGCGTTTTATTTTGGGCGAAATCGGATAACATTTTTGACGTTATTTAACAAATATCTTTATCGCGTATGGAACCCTTCTATATAATCGTGTTTTGACCCACTCTTGGCCAATTCTTATTAAACAAGAATCACGGTACAAATATTTTTGTTTTTTATATAAAACAAAGTGAATTATAACGTCTAAGTATCTGAGAATTGAAAATGATTTATCATATTATAAATATGAATTCATAATAAATAAAAATGATGTTCTGTAAAGTAGGTTTACGAGCGATAATTTTATGATATAACTCCGAACACTTAGGCAGATCTTGCCTCTCGATCGCTTGTTCCCGCTCTCGAATACACACTAAGCTTAGACGGAACGTGACACTTTTTTGTGCCTGCAGCTGACGTTCATCGATTTATAAGACGTTA
The DNA here is from genome assembly GCA_024363005.1 of Charaxes varanes. Taxonomy (NCBI): domain Eukaryota; kingdom Metazoa; phylum Arthropoda; class Insecta; order Lepidoptera; family Nymphalidae; genus Charaxes; species Charaxes varanes. The sequence goes on along the minus strand of JANCMC010043217.1, from coordinate 17,316,158 downwards.
TCACGACAGAAATAAACATGATTTATCTTCAGCTTTAATACCAGGATAAATATAGTACTATGTGTTCTGTTCTGATATATAAAAGTCAGTTCTTCGTTCGCTTTTTCTTAGCATCAAAACATGTACTTACATAGTAATTTCCAGATAAATTTTCTTAAGTACATGTTCCCTCATATCATATTGCATTACTCCTTACAGTTCGTGCCCATCGAGTGTGTTTTTAAAGTACTTGATATTGTTAAGCGAAGCGAATAGCTTATATTACGGAATAAAGAGAACAGGGTATATGAGGTCGCAACTTATTCAGTAGCCGTCATCACTCGTCCTACAACCACATCCTCTGCAATTTAAGCGGACTCTGGTACTAGACCGGGATAACGCTAGGTAGAAGAAAAAAAAGAGAAAAGGATTGTGGTAACATCCTTAAGTTATGGAGTTGTATTTTATAGCACTTATGTATACATTATTATGTATTATACATATTTCCACCGCTTAAACGTTTATTTTAAAGCTTTTTACGTGTTTTTATTTGTAATGAAGATAAACCTTAATTCGCTTATAACGTCATTATCATTTTAGCCTGGGTGCGTTCATTACTGAACGTAGGCCTCCTCCATCAATATCCACGAGTGGCGGATTACAGCAGTATACCTATATAATTCATAATAATTATAATTTTAATCCTATATCATTCATAAAAAATAATATTTTAAAAACCTGCCAATGCCCTTTTGTCTTTAAGAGCTGAGGTATTTTAATGACATATTAACCATTACTAAATTCTTCATTTTCGAGAATAGTTGAAATAGTTAATAGCAAATATTTAATATTTTAGGCCAATATGCTTTTTTTGCCGATTTCATTGCACGTGAGTGTATTTTCTACGCACCCTTACTTCTTTACTCCAGGGCGTTTCACGGGGTTCCTTATCTTTTGTCCAAGTCGTTTAAGGAACGATCGGGAATGAGGTGGCGAAAATACTTCTTCGTCATGTATGCCAATGTACCCACCCCCGCATATGCGTAATGGACTTTTAAGATATTGTGCGTGGGTATATTAGATAACGTAATGATCCTATTTTTGAGTTTATCCTGATTTTTCCTTACGAAACGACGAACAAGAGGTTTCTTATTAATGATGGAGAAGAATTTTCTTTGACATTAAATTTGAATATTGTTGTTGCTAGTATACCATGTAGTAGACTAGCGACCCGCCGCGGCTTCAAACAGGTGCTATGTATATATTATGAGTGTCATAAATGATATAAGCCTACCTCATAAATCTTTAAAAAAAAAAAGATTTTTAAGAATACTTTTTAGGTATGTTTAATATTCTCTTTTCCCCTCCTACTAAGCTTAAATTACAAGCTTGTATTAGGAGTGGGTGCGACAATACCCCAACGGCGGTGAGGTTTGAACCGGGTACCTTGCGGATTTCAGTCTTTACGTTCTTTAAGGAAATATTGCATTTCGGTTAATATTTCACTCTTGTTCTTAGATTATATATTAAATAAATGTATATTAGTAAACATACTTTTTTTATTATCGATTTATATAACTAGTTAATCCTGTTAACCATAACCCATTTTTTTATGTCAGAATGCAACAGTCAAAACTCTCTCAAATATGTAGAGAAAAGAAAACTTTTTGACTGTAGTTGTGTTGTAGTTGTGTAGCTCTTTACACAAGGTCCAATTGCGAATCTAAACTATCCTCTAATCATTTTTTGTTAATTAACTCCAATTTTTAATAATAATTTTAAAGTCTTGCAATACAAAAAACATTGGCATTTTATGGAATCACGACTAACTTACAACAACAAATCCGTGATAAATTGATGATTATATATTTTTGCACAAAAACTACTAGTTTTTGTTCGTGTCAGTAAATTAAAATCAACATCCACTTGTATGTTTTGACATCATAGCCGATGGTATTTTATATTTTATTATGTGTATACTTAACTATATGTTACAACCAAAGTAATGAATACAGACCTTTTAAATATTTTTTTTAAGTTTGTCTTGAATTCTCGTTAGCTTTTTCAAAAGTTTGCATTAGGCGTGGCATTGACGACGGTGACATCGGTCATCGGCCAATGGCAAACTTGGCTAAAATAATTAAAAAAGTATGTATATTATGTAAGTATGTATATACGTGAAGCAAAAACTTTTGGTACAATTTTACGAAAAATGCACTGACGGAGAAGAATAAAATCTGGAACAATTATAGTTTACATATAGAGGAGGAAGTCCGAATGCTAATATTTTTATATAATATACATTATAAATACATTAAATTATTAAAAAAAAACTTCACGCACACCGATTATTTACACACACATGTATACGTTTTATTATTGGTTGATAACCAAATGCAATAGTGGCAACCTTGTGTTATATGTATTAAATGTCAAAAACAACAATATATGCTGTTGTACTATGTATCTGATACGAAAATAAAGGCTTTTTCTTTAGTAGAATTAAACATACTTATATAATATAAATTAGGTATGATATTTCCTAAAGTCCTATTAATATTATTTATCCTACCTATTACTGATATATGAACTGTATATTTCATGTAGGAAACGCTTTTATATATATGAGTATTTAAGTAACACAATACTTGTCATATATAGCAGGAAACGGTAATAGAAATAAAAACCAGTTTTTAGTCAAATAATAGCTAGTTGCAGAACCCCGACTGAGATAATATGTGTTGATTGAGACTTAACTAGCTGAGATATATAGCTGAGATATATAAATAACTAGCGGACCAAACTAAGTCACACAAATATTGCAAAAGATTGAATATGTCATAACGAAATCGCATCGCTATCTACTCTGGTCCAAAATACGTATCTAAAACATCAGTAAACTCGACTCTTACCTCTTTTGTCTATGTCTATTGTCTCTGTTTAATAATAATAAAAAAAAACAAAAATAAATAAATAAAATTATATGAAGAGTATTCATCACAAAGAGAAATAAGTTTGAAGGAAAGAGAGAACGCTCTACAAAGCCTCACCTAGCCGGTCATCTCTTTCTAACGCCCAAAGAGTATTGTATGTACCAGCGAGTATTGTAACACTATTAAATTTAAAATACTGTATCCAGCTTATCGCTCAACCAGATACAACATATGTCGTAAATTTCAATGAAATAAAAAGAAAACGCGCCTGAAGATGTATTTTTAACGAAAATTCGTATACACCTACGCATTGTGTCGGCATGTGGGTCGTTATTTTTGTTTCAACAATTATACGTTTTATTACATCGGGATTTTTTTATTCATTTACATTGAATCTCGTATTTACTTCATTGATCGAATGCAGTTTATGCTGTACTAGCTGTTTTGCGATTTCGTCCGCGTATAATTAGGTAGAAAAAAATACATTCAATTTTAGCGTGATAATAGCATTGCCTGTAGCATTCCTCGATAAATGGGCTATCTAACACTGAGAGAGTGTTTCAAATCGGACCTTTGGTTGCTGAGATTATCGTGTTCAAGCAAACAATCAAACTCTTCAGCTTTATATATTAGTAAATATATGAGAAGCTAAACTACTTTGCTTTAATCCGCGAATGAATACGAGGGAAAATCGGTGTAATGCTGCAATCCGAAAGCTGTGAGAAAGAGGTACTGGTACCCGGACGCGCCGGCCCAATTCGGCTACAAGCATGGCGCTACCTCTAATTAATATAGGTTAATTATTAGAAACAAGATAAATATTATACTAATATTTATCACGAAAATAATAATACACACACGAAGTAAAGCAAATAAAGTCGCGGATGATTGCTATTTAACTTTAACACTAATTGCGCGAATGCTAACTTTCGTTGATGAAACTAAATTATTAGTAACCGCAACAACTAATTATAATATGTTGAGGGTCGCATAATTATTGTATTGTGAATGAGAATAATTGAAATGCACAATTATTTTGTCAGAGTTGAAAATTTATTCATTACTTATGTATTACAGTGTTAAATTATAACTAAATCGACGCAATAGATTGTAAATTGAATGAAACAGGCAAGTTTAGATTATTCAAAATCGTCAAGTTATTTTTCATTACGTCACCAAAATCGAGACGTTTTTTCCAAGGTGCTTTTTTTTCAAACTGTGAATCCGTAGGCGATGCTAATTTACATATATGTTTTGAAAAAACTCCCGTCTATTTCTGTGACCGTAACTGAGTAGCGATTTAGGCTTAGATATCGATCTGTCAAGATGTCAACGTTGAGAAAATTCACATTCTACCCACTTGTAGTTTTTGTTCAAACCCCGAGCGCAACTTGGCCGTCGAGACTCTATCGAGGACATCTTATATAGAATATTTTAAAAGGCTGCGAACAAAAATGTCTTTCGAAGTTAAAAGGGTATTGTTTGTCGACGAAATTTATTTTATACAGTATTTCTCTTGATAATAACGTTGTCATTTTATTCGTAAAGTCGATTCTTTTGTATTTGCGATCACTTGTTTACTTGCATAGATGGCTAGCATATATAATATATAAATAAGTTTGTTTTGGTCACAGTTTAATTTTGATGGTTAAAGTCAGTATTACATTTGAACTATATTTTAAAATAATCAGTTTCATGTAATAAGTTCTTTATAATTTGAGGCAAACGAGCAGGTGGCATTCACTTGAGTGACTACCAACGCCCATCCACAACTGGAACACCAGAGATCTCGCAGATGCGTTGCGGGGCTTTCAGAAATGAATAAGATCCCTAAATCGTATCAGTTCGGAAATCCGAAGCTGGTAGCTGATTCCACAAAGGAATTGTGTGAGTTAAGAATTTTCTAGAGAATCGCACGTTTGTGGACTTTAGGACATCCAAGTGATGAGGATGAAAGTTTAAGTTCTGACGAGATGTTCTGTGGTGAAATACAGCTGCTGTTTTTAGTTCGAACAATTCCTCGGAACACTCTCCTTGATACATGCGGTAAAAAATGCAGAGTTCGAAGCCACGTCTCTCCGCATAGCCAAAGGATCGAACCGAATAGAAAGATGACTGGGTCACCGACGATTCGAGACGCTCTATGTTGACTGCGGTCAAATGGAAGCAGCTGATACTGTGGGGCAAACGCACAAAGGTAACAGCAGTACTTGAGACCAAACTTGCGACTTATACAGTTGCAAGAGATGGCCTGGCTTGAAGTACTGCTTCGCCCTGTTGAGGACACCAAGCTTCTAAGAGGCCTTGCCTTTCAAGTGACGATGGAGCTGAACGACGTCGCTCGATGTGTCAATTTCCAGTATTCCGATGCTAGCTAAGGCAATCAGGGAACTGTTCTGAAATCGAGGAGACACGACAAAGTGGGTCTTTAAGTAAGGTTGAATTTTAGACCCTGTACGAATTGTACGGTTAAAATTATACATATTGTACATCAAAGAAAATATTTGTATCATTCATATTCGTTTGCAGAGAGACAAATTGTAAAACACGTTCAACGTCTCCTGTCATACACTTGGGAATGTGCTCGTTTTAAGCTATCTACACATGGCGTTTTCCCTGATACACTTGAGGACGATGATATCATTAATAATATAGAAGGACATTTAATACGACGACTTTGTACTGAAGAACATTATTCTTGTCTCTATGCATATTTATACATAGAAATAAAGTGTAATTCTCAACCGGTATCGGGCGGCTGCGCCAAAGGGGTATGTAAGCATTCAATTCAATGCAATTCTTATTTGGACAACGATACATATTACGTAAGTCTTAATTATACATAGGATTGCCTTGGCTTCGATTAAATTCAATTCAAATGATATTTTATTCAAGTAGACTTTTATATGCTCTTATCTTGAAGGTCCCTAAGTCGTATCCGTTCGGAAATACCGAAGCTGGCAACTGATTCCACAAAAGAAAATATTTTATTTATGTTCACGAATTTTTTCAGTCTAAAAAATATTTTTTAGAATAAGATGCAAATACGCCATCTATACAAAACTATATGAAATACGATATGACTTGCATTATAGTTCAAAATAATACAAGAAGATGGCAGTATTAACGTCTTCTATTAGTTATATAGACTGTGAATAGATGGCAGTTCGGTTACTGTCAATCTTTTTTTTGTAGACAGTTATTACAGTGAAAATTTAAACAAAATAAGCAACATTATGGCAATCATATAATTATAAAATAATTTACGCAGACAATTTCCTGATTTTTGAAATCGGTTCTTCATTAATTTCCCTACTGGTTCATAGATGGCGCTGTTAGAATGAATATATTACAAAAGGCAATTCATAACCATGATTTAAAATATTCCACGCTTACAAAACATAGTGTAGCGAAAAAAGAAATAACATACATTTTCGGGGTTTTATCTAGATATATATATATTTGAATTAAGGATTCCTTCTACTGAATTTAATTATACACATTTACCATACAATAGAATAGATGTAGTAAAATATGAAACCGCATTTCATGCAATTTACACAACCTTTGCCCTTAAAGTACATTTAGGCGAACATGTCGAAAGCTGTATGCCAAGTTTTAATATTTCAATTCAGTTAAGTAACTTTATTTACGCTCCTAAATATGGGGAACAGTTGAGGACACGCGAGGCAGGTTATTCATTTTTTATGTACTTTAGAGGCAAACGGGCGGTTGCCTGGGTGACTACCAACGCCTATGGACAACTACGCAAGCTGCGGGATCGCCGATGCGTTGCTGGCGTTTGAGAAATTTTATAACTTTTTTTTTAGAGTTAAGTTACTGCAGAGTCAGGATACTAGAATAAATTATCAGGATTCCTATATTTACGTATTTTAAAACTAAAATCGCTTTCAGTTCTTGTACGCTACTCTCTTAAACAAAGCAATAGATTTTAATGCAGTTTTCGTCAATACATAGAGTGATTCAAGAGTACGATTTTTACGCATTCATTCATATATTGCAGCCGTTCAAAGTCAGGACGGGTCCTAGTTATAAAATAAATCATAGTTTAGATATGGTTTTATGCGTACTCAAGTGTGTTCTTTAAGCATGATTTATTTTATTTATACGCATATTAAATGCATCTTTCTCGCGAACTATATTTAATACAATCTGTTCCACTCAACGTCAAGCATTCAACTGGCAAGTTATGAGGTAATATAGAAACTTGCAACCGTGCAATATTGCAGAGAGCTCAATTCAAATGCACAAGTTTTCAACTTAATATTGAAGTTCCAGACTCGTCGAGAAGAATCCGTATTGTCGCTCCAGTTTTTCACAACAGGACAATAAATAAGACCCCTTTTAAAATTTCTCATTTTTATTCCTTTATCGGTGTAATAAAAGCGGCTGTTTGTGTTTTATAATAATTAATAAGGTAAGCTCACTAAAACATCCTATTATAATGTAAAGGATTAATTGAATTATGAAAAAGCAAGAACTACTGTTCCGATTTGAAAAATTCTTTCAGTATTAGATAGCCTATTTATCGAGGAAGGCTATATGTCGTCAAGTGTCGAATCTATATTTTTATCTAATTTTACGCGGACGAAGTAGCGGGCACAGCTAGTAATTGATTATATCAGCTTAATATTTAATTTTTCTCTCCAAGTGTGTTAAAAATGAAAAGATTTGTGCTACTAGTATCTTCTTCCACAGATTCCATTTAAACACATCAGGAACTTTGGATTTTTTAAATTTTGAGATTTATATAAGGTTTCTGTTGCGGCCAGATGATACAAGAAGAGTGGCATAGCGACGTCTTTGACCGCGGACGTCGACGGCACCACTAAGTGGGGCTGACACTAGTGTACATAGTGAGCAAGATAGCTAACTCCTGCTGGAGTGAGATGAAGATAGGGCTATCTCGCTCACGTAAACACGGATCGTTTACTGGTTTATAGCGTACACTAGTGTCGGCTTTTGTTTAGTACTTAATGTTGTGCCTAATTGTAAGACATCACGTTATTACACGACGCTACCTGATCCAGATGTTATAAGATAAGAAAAGGTCGGTGTTTTATTGCCCCGTCTGTATTAGGAGTGGGTGCGACAATACCCCAACGGCGGTGGGGTTTGAACCGGGTACCTTGCGGATTTCAGTCCATAAAATTCGGCAACGCTTATAATTTGCTAAATTATTATGTACTCCACCTTTTATTTTTAGTCCGCTTAACTATAGTTATGTATTCATATATGAAATATTCTTTTTTCTTCTTTTTTAATACCAGTAAATTTTGCATCTCTTGATACAATTTTGTGACAATTTTTTTCTGATCGTGTAATTCTATTGCTCAGAGTGACCTCACAGCGTCAACGGGCGGACTTTGTGACAACAAAAATTCTTTTGTGACCAATGTGCATTGCATAATTTTACACAACTATAATTTCTTATAATCTCATCAAAACCGATAAACCGTTTTCAAAATATTCTCTGTTCGTTTTTGTATTGTGTTTGTAATTTTCCATTTGTACATATTATTTTTACCAATATACCCACCTCTGTCACTGTGGAATGTGTGAATGTGTCGTGTGTGAAGGTTGTAATAAGGCATCTAAACATTTGCGGCGGCCATACTTTACAGTTTTCTTCTTAATAAATCTGTAAAATCCAATGTTTTATACAAAATCAACATTTAAATTGTTTAGTACAGTTTTATTTCCTTGTTTATTTGTTAGAAAATTATTGGTTTATTGGCTAATAGCAGACGAGCAAAAATTTGGGCAAGACAATGTTTGCCGGATCCGCTAGTAAGTAAATAAAATCGGAATATAATTGGTGGTAATTAATTTTAACATCTTCAAATTATACAATAAGGAGTATCGTCTCTCATGGGAGAAAAGTTGAAAAAGTGTCCAATATTATAGCTTAGCTACTAGTTCAAAAACCGACCAGAATGGCGCTGGTGTAGATAAAAGGAATGAGTGTAGCAATAGTAGATGAACTGACCAATTATCTTCCAGAACAGCTCGGAATGATATCAAGGTAGCAATGAATTGACCAATAATAACCTTTAAAATCTACCATGATGCTATTGTGGCGCCTCCTTATTTACGTAATTCGACGGACTTTATACTCTTAATGTACAGAGATGTTACTCCTCTATGTAGTCTCCATGCTTCAAATCTAGTGAACTAACTACAAAATTTTTGTTAAATACTAGCAATATATCTGCGAGCTTTCTATAGTGTCTAGTGAAAGTTTAAATCAATGCACTTTCAAAAAGACTTTCAGAGAAACTGACTAGATATCACGATTTTGTCACTCTATTGAATCCTTAGAGTATGGCTGTTGCTTAGGTTTTGTTTATATCGTGTTGCAATAATCCCACAATAGGTGTTACCGTAGTTCACGTGACTGACTACGATGTAATACGAAATTTTGACAAGAAAAATCTACTTCGAATTGTCAGAACTGGACCAAATTGAAATGGCACCACATAAAAAGCAACAGCTTTCCAATAAAAAAAAAAGAATCATCAAGATCCGTTCAGCCTGTCGATCTGAGGTAACAAACATAAAGAAAACAGTTCAATTGAAAACCTCCTCCTTTTTTGAAGTCGGTCGAAAATGGCGGAACATGTGCGTGTACCGTTAGTCTGATATTAAATAACGTACAGTGCGTTCTACTAAGCGATCGCAACGGCTGGTCACACAAAACGTCACTTATGACATTATTACTCGCGCTCACACAATGCCCGCAACGTCCCATCTTAAGAGGTTGCTCTAATAGAACTCGAATAGAATGTGCGATGCGAGTGAAATTACTTCGTACGAATGTGCGATCAAACATATTGATGCCTCATGGCCGCTACACACGTATCGATAAATCGTTACAAAAAATATATACAGTTAAATCGTTGCGAAAAAACTGAGCAGTTTAATCGAAAACGATTTATCATACACACATATCGATAAAATTGCGCAGTTTACATGTACAGTTTTTTCGCAACGATTTATCGAAACGTGTATAGCGGCTATAAGAAGTGTCCTTATTGACTTTGCGCGATTGCATCGTCTTCAATTAGGGCACTTCTTAGACTTAAATATGTTTGATTGCACGTTCGTACGAATTAAGTTCGCTTGCATCGATCTCTTCGATCAATACGAACCACCTCTAAAGTATAGACCTAAGAGGTGGTTCGTATTGAGTGTTACACTTGGCGGTCGTGAGCGTGATCGTTACCTAGTGAAACGCACTGGAATTATTGAGTTGGTCCCGCTGACGGTCTGCCTCGTATCTTTTTCTTGGTGCTGTTGGATAGCACTCTCCTTACGGAGTAGCTTTTATACAGAGCTATACCAAATCAAAAAAAAAAAACAAATTGGCACTAAAGAATATATAAGATGAATTGAAATAAAGCGGCTGATACCTAGTATAAGCAAACAACAAATTAGCAAAAAAAGAATATACAAGATGAGCCAAAATAAAGCAACTGACGGCAAGTACAGGCACGTAAAAGTTACACAGAGTTATACCAAATCAAAAAAAACAAATTAGCACTAAAGAATATATAAGATGAATTGAAACAAATAGGCTGATAGCTGATAGTATAAGCAGACAACAAATTAGCAAAAAAGAATATACAAGATGAGCTAAAATAAAGCAATTGACGGCAAGTACAGGCACGTAAAAGTTACACAGAGTTATACCAAATCAAAAAATCAAATTAGCAATAAAGAATATATAAGATGAATTGAAACAAAGAGGCTGATAGCTGATAGTATAAGCAGACAACAAATTAGCAAAAAAGAATATACAAGATGAGCTAAAATAAAGCAACTGACGGCCAGTACAGGCGGACAAGAGTTACACAGAGCTCTACCAAATCAAACAACAAATTAGCAAACCCACCACACATCTCACGGTCGTGATCCACGCTAATTGCTGCCGGCCGCCCAGCGCAGCGTGGTCACGACGCCACCACGCACACATTTATCATACATTGGGACACCACACTTTTTAAAAAATCTCGGATAGTCCTGTATGGACATCATATGTAGTAATTAACCGATTTCAAAAAAGGGGACGTTCTTAATTCGACTTCTTTTTTGTATGTATGTTACGTAATAACTCTGCCATTTAAGAAACGTTTTGATGATTTCTATTTCTTGGGTAGATAATACTACAGATGTGGTCTCATATAAGTTTTATCGAAATTTGTCTATCAGTGTTTGAAATATCAACAAAGTGTATATACATCGTCATACATCGATGATATTTGCGTCTACACTGAAATCTGTCATTTAAGCAGTGCATTTATTCGGCCTACCCTACAAAATACATCTACTTTCCAGTCGAAATTAAAAAATAAATTACTTTTTATTTAAACAAGGAAACTATCGTAGGCTGTACCAAATTATCAGAAAAATGTCGATGACGTAAGTTGCTTGTCTAGAAGATACGTATTATTTGTGCCCTCATATGGCCATTAACTAATCAGAATAAGGAAAGATATAGCAAAACACTTAAGCTTTATTCGTAAAATTCTTATTTAACGTGTCTTCTACAAAAAATTCAGATATATTTGAACTTTTTTATATTTAAATTCAAGTATATTTGGACTTTTTTAATCGAGTTAATTTTTTATTCTTTGGAGACAGTAGTTTTCTCTGCATAAAGGTAGTCTGTACTCTTAAGAGTTAAACGTCTTCTTCACTTTGACTGGATCGTTGGCGCAGTGGGCAGAGACCCTGCCTTCCGCTCCGGGGTCGTGGGTTCTATTCCCGCCTTGAGTCTGGGTGTATTATCTATATGTATATATTTATATATTTAATATTTGTGTATAACAGGCATCTGTTAACTATAACACAGGCATTAAGTTGTCTACCTTAGGAACAGACGTCCGTGTGTCAAATAGTCCAGTATATATTTATTTATTATTTATTCATCTTATAGTAATTTTACTTTCACAATTTGATGGTATATATAAGGGCTTACCATTTTATTATGAGTGTCCAATTTTACCCAGAATTATGGTTAACCTAATCATACACCTATTGATGAACAATTGCCCTACCTTAGATGAGGTCAACAGAGCCTTCCTAGACTGCGTCTTCAAGCGCCATCGAATCCCATAACCATTGCCTTCCGAAATCATACCTTATGCTTCAAGAGTTCCGATCCAATTTCCTTTAACTCTACATTTACTAATATCATTCTTCATATGAGAGACAACATTGATTTTTCCAATGGTAACGACAATTGAAATTATGATTTAAGATATTATAAATAGAGTTGCGTTTCCATTGCTTGTTCGTATCAGAACAATGATACATAGAGATGGCATGTCGTCGGCAATGCTTTGTCGCGAGCCGACAAAGGTACGTGAGAACGTGCGCGTGCTCTTCCTTATAATATATGTATCAGATAGTTTGATTTTAGATTTTTGACCCCTAATCCTGACTAATCCGATTTCGTTCAAATAATTTTCCTAATGACTTTTTAGCATGTTCTATGAACATGAAAAATTTCAAGTCTCTATGATCTTATACTTTGGAAATGCTAGGGGGGGTCGTCTTACGGGCAGACAGCCGTACGGACGGAAGGACAAACAGATAGGGCAATATTATAAGGGTTCCTTGTAGTACAACGGAAACCCAAAAAAGCTGAACGAGAATATAAAATATACCTATAAAGATGTAATGTAAGAATATAAAATATACCTATAAAAAATCCCTGAAATCTATATTGTCCTTAATCTATACATTCTCTCCTAACACTTTGATAATTAACTTGTGGACCCGGCAGACGTTGTCTTACCCGAATTTGGTTCGTGTCTTTTCCATAAAACGTGGATATTTTATAAAATTATAATTTCACATAGCACGTCAGTCAAAAGTTTATTTGAAGAATTCTAAAGTAGCGACCAAAAACGCTCCAACGGGTTTCGAGCTTTAGCGAGACTAACGAACAACAATTGATATTTATATATATATATAGATTAGAGAAGCAAAGAGTATGATAGTCATAGCTAAAACTATTCCTATTATTCATTAAAAAAAGTTTTAAGAAAACAGCGTTCCCCACGCATCGAGATATTTATATCTCTAGCACATACACGATAAATATTTCAACGAAGCAAAAGATGTTTGACTCCGACTACATTGAATAACTCTTTCATAGTTTTGTTTATGATGAAACATTTTTCCCCAAAAATATTTTAATTTACTAGATTTTTGATACTAAATTTCTTGACGATCAGATAAGGTTTTTAACAAACAGACTCACGTTCCCTTTCAGCGCTGAAACGAAGATAATTTTGACGACGTTAACAGTGCTGTATCACATTGTTACACGGTAAATAATTTGTGCTTAAATGAAAAAAAAAACCTATATTTAGAATTTAGCTTGCCAAATATAAAGCCTAATTGTAATTAAACATTAACTATCAATGTTCAATCGCTGTGACTCCGTTTCAGCGTGTAGGTAGGATACAAAAATCGTTGGTGGACGCGATATAGTTTTCTTTAACATAATTCCAGATGCAGTATTAAATCTTTCTGTTAATAAATTTAAACGACATGCATGTTAAAAACACGCTTATTCGTAAGACGTTTTATACAGTCGAAGACTATATCAAAGATAAAACTGCTTGCTAACTGCAAGCAGTTTTATCTTTAATATCGTCGCTCTAGCTTTGTACTTTAAAGTTAATATGGAAATATATTATGTTAATTTTTTGTACGTGTATATGTTCCTTGCTGATTCTGCAGTGGTAGCTTTAAAAACATTTGTCGATTCAAAAGAGCTTGTAAAAATGTACTTCAATAAAATATCTTTTGATATTTTATTAATGCAAAGTTAGTACGTTCGTTGGCGAATGCGAATATCAGTAATTCGCGTTTAAAAATAATACAATAGTCGTTCAAGACAAGTGGCGCGAACTGATCAAGTTATTTTTTAGTTTATACGTCTTTACATAATCGCATTTATAATATTACAAATGCAAATAAACTTTGGTTGTTTGCGAATGCGAATCTGGACCTGTTTATTTATGTGCGAATGTGAGTTTGTTTGCGAAAGCTAATATAAATTTGTTAATTACTTCACAATTTTTGTTTGTACAATGCATGGAACTTAGTCATAACTTGAGTTAGGTTTATATATTAATTGAAGACATTCCCACATTATCAGTGCGGCCTCATCACGCATGCTCTAAGGTCTTGGAGCTCGTGACTGCGGCCTGATCAGTATTCTAAGTCCATTTAGCAACTACATGCAGCCATGGGATTTTAGGTATTGTCCGTGTGAAATTATGTACTGGGTTTTATATAGTGAATTTAGACATGTTTGGTATTATTTATCGGAACAGAGAAATATATCTGTACATATAAATAAAAAATCGATCGCTGTTCGTTAGCTTTGCTAATACTCGAAAATTGCTGGACGGATTTAATTTCTGTTTGTTTTGTTTCATTCCTCTTGTGAAACGTTATTTAAAAATAAAAAAATGCAGATTTTGCCGCTACTTCAGTATACTTTAAATAGATAACGGTTTTACTAGACCTTTTGGCTGAGTTGCTATATAAAGTTCTTATTTCATAAAATATACGGCCAGGGTACCGATTAATGGAAAGGACATAAAGAAGCATGATTGTAGTTCATCAGATTGAAGGAAATGAACTAAGCTCTTATATCAATGAACAAACAACTAAAACAAAAGAAACGTTTTATTTTAGGTAAATAAAACGATATAAGTCGCGGTTTATCGCTAGTCGTAAATAGACATGTCTCTAGATATAAAACAATAAATACAATCGAGAGCAGGATTAGCTTTATCAGAATGATTTATCGTTAAATGGGTATTTTACATGCCTCTGTTACTAAGCAGAGAAGTACAGGCTCGTAGAATTAAAAAAGGCCAATCTTTGAAGTTTTTACATTACATACAGAAAAAACAGGAGTTCGGCCTTCAGCGCGCTTCTGGTACCCTATCCAGTGGACGATGAGGGCCGAGCTGTGTTTCAGTGGGTATGCTAACTCTAGCTAGCAAGTCCCAAAACCCTTGCGCAAATGTTTCTAACATCATTTGTGAATAGGGCAGTGCATAAAATCATTTTTCCAAAAAAGGATCTCCGTCTTATATGACAGTAACAGTAACGCCACTGTTACTAAGCTGCTTTTCTTTTCTTTCAGACTTCCAAATTAATTCTTTTTCTACTTAACGTAAACCTCCTTTAATACTTTCCGCATCGAATGGTATGAGAAAACAAAATAGTCTAATTGCGAGCCCTCGTGTAATTATTCATTTGAATTAGTAATATTTCCAAAATAATAAATCTCTTATCATAATTTACTGCAAATTTCTAATCTTCATTTTAACTTCAGTTTTATCTCCTATTCTTACTCTACGAAATCTTGAATTTCCTATACTTTTACAAGTGCAAATATTTTACGGCCCCTTACATTCTGCAGATATCTGAGATAGGACAGATAAGATGTCAAAGACGTGAAAAAATTGCTCTGAAGAATTTACTACCTTGCGTTATATCTATATTACATGATATAATTTTATTATACAAAGCTTATTGTACAATTCAATGCAATAAACAAGGAAAAAGTGCGTAGAAAACAGATTGTCATTGCTTTTAATATAGTGGTAATGGGCAGCTAAGATATATTTTGCACTTGAAAAGTGTTAATATTGCAATAGCACACTGCGTAACAGAAGTTTTCAGAAAAAGAAGCATTATTAAAACTTTTTGATTAATGAAGACACGAAGAAATACTCGTTAATGATAACGAAATATAGGACAAATTGAAACTCGACCTGACATATCCCGAGAGCCAGGCGATAGTCAGAGACCTGTTTGCATCTAACGGTTTGTTATTGGGAGTATAACTAGCTGACGTAAAAGGAAAGATGGTGTCTTTCCTTTCCTATAAACCTTGGTCTTTTATCAAATTTATATTCAAAAGATACGTTTATTAAACATTAGAACCATCTTAATATCACTACTATTCGAATGGTATTCCTACGAATAATGTTTCCATTTCGTACAATTAATTAGTAGTATACCTCATAACGCCTAATATCGAGGTTAACAATAATTTCTATTGTACATGATTATACCTACTGGTATGTAATATAAAATACTGCTTTGATTAAGTGAAATGTATATTTTGGCCAAATAAAAGTTATTTATTTATTTATTATGTAAATCTTCTTCAACTAAGTTCTTGTTGTTTGTCGTTCGTACATATGCAAGATGGTTATTATTGCTATTTTAGACGAAATATACAACATTGTACACCGTACTTACCTCGTGTTGTTCTGTAGTATTGACTTTAATATTTGTATAATTTTTTAATCCAACTTCAATTGCTTCATTTTTATAAAGTTCTTTACTATGTGACTTAGATTTGATAACACTTTCTATATTATTTTCGTTTTTCGCACTAAACCTATTTTCTGTCTTATTGATTGCAGTCTGTATTTTGTCTCCCATACTTTTGGCGTCGCTATTATTACCATCGATGTCTGAAATGAATAGGAATAAAGAGTAATAAACGTTAACCTTGAAAAATGAAATACATTGATCGCATATATCAATAGGGAGACGCCCGCAGTTTGCATTAGCAACCTACAGGATGCCTTAGACAAGTCCGCTGTGGGACTGGCACGGACCTTTTCCCAACAAAACACAAACAGATCCTTCACAAGTTACTATGATATTGATTAATAGAAATATAGAAAACAGAGTCCAATCTGCTATATTTAGGGTATACATACATATATAGTTCTTAATCTTGAGAAATATTTCTTTTTGCAAATACAGTTATTAAAAAAAATACTGTCGTTATTTTGACATCTTATCTCACAATAAGCATACGTTATTTAATTTTTATTTTAATTTTGTTATTTTTCAAGGGGCACTCTTGCAAGAATTATTTTTTAAGGTAAAACCAGTTAAAGGCATGCCCAGTTTTACAATTTTGAAATCTATTAAAGAAATATTAAACCCGACACCATATTTATGCTTATAATAGGTTTCTATTTTTTCTTGGATGATTAGATAAAATAATCTCTATTAAAAAGTAGCACTCGGGGAATACCGACAGAAGTAAAAACTCGAACATTCTGTATGATCCCGGTAACTGTAACGTGTCGCAAGTTCAGTGTTTTTTCCCATCTTGAGAATGCCCAACGCACTTAAATTAGTTTCAACTTCAAAAAATAAACCTAAAATATAAGTTATCTATTCGCAAATAGAAATGGGGTAAGATTTACTTTGTGCTATACTAATTTATCTCAAAAACACTTGTAGCTTTGTCGAAAACTCAAAATCGTTACACGTATACGAGGCCTAGTACAAATATGCAGTTCAACTGACCATTATATTAACACACTGGCTATGACACTGAACATGGCAGAGTGCCAGATACTGGCTGCCAAATCACAGAACACAACAATCGTTTAAGGGATACGCGTAACAAACCAATATACTCACAGTTATGGCGCTGGATAAACGTTTACACAATGAATGAGTTAGCTTGAAAACGTTTAATGTAAATTGATATTTATCTGTAATTTATTTATATTTTTTTAATATCATGGTATTTTTAAGGTTATTAATAGTCCAACATTTTAAAAACTTCTGTTTGATCTTTCGTATGTTTACGGGGTTTATAACTGTTATTAAGAGTGTAATTTAATAATTCGGGTTGTTGCTTGTAAACTGATTATAAATCAGGGCAAAAATTATACGGCACATTATTTATAACAGAATTTTTAACTGATGATGATTCATGACGATGAGACGGGCCGAGGATGGTGATGAATGATGATGATGAGACTAAATCACGAGACCAATATATATATAAAAGCGAAAGGTCACAAAACATCGAAAAATATGGGACGTACTAAGATGACATGTGGCAGGGAGCTAGTTTATAGTCAGTAGACATCCATTGAGAAAGGATTTTTTGAAAGATCTAGATTAAGAGTGCTAAGGGTTAGCGCAAGCTTTATTATGAACGGACGAGACTGCGAGAAACAGTTACTTACAAATAATCGTATAGATTTAACAAAATTTATGGTAAACATTGAAACTATAGAGGGGAAACAAAGCCCAATGAGTTATATATAAATGAGTCGATTGCGATTCTAAAAGCATACAGTTTTATATCTTCATTAGGGCAATGTATCAGTGCGCGGGTCGTCGGTAATCGAAGAGTTAGTGCGGTAGGAAGGTAGCCGATTTATTGCTGACTAGACACGAAATTTATTTACCGAAAACCTATTAGTTTTGATCTATTCTGACAGTCCAATAGGACAGAGGTTTCAAAACATTTTTATCGTTGCCCACTTGTCATATTTTTTCTAATTTTGGAATAATTCAAATTCAAATGATATTTTATTCAAGTACACTTTTACCAGCTCTTTCGGATAGGCAAATATTTTAAAAGCTACCACTGATTCGGAAGAGTCGAGCCACGAGAAGAATCAGCAAGAAACTCCTTAGTCACTTTTTAAAAATAGTTCTTATAGAAATTAGTTTATAACATTTTTGCATGTTAACTATCAAGTACAAAGCTGCAAAGACTCAACTACAAGCAGTTTTATCTTTAATATGGTCTTCGACAACATAATACGCTTTACGAATAAGCGTGTTTCTAATATGTAGTTTAAATTTAACTAGAGACAAATTTAAAATTTGCTGTTTTATAATTTGTGTATTATCATTATCAGTGTCAGCCTTTAAAAGTCCATTGGTATTTATTTTCCGTATAATCTATATATGTATATAAAAACGAAAGGTCACCTAAAAAGGTCATCTCGAAAACCGCGGGACGTATAAATATGAAATGTGGCATGGAGTTAACAGTTAGTAGATATCCGCTGAGATCAGATTTTTTTTATGTTCTTACATAGAGGCAATCGAGCAGCCGACTTTCACCCAAGTGACTACCGACGCCCATGGACAATTTTTAGGTAGAACCGGAATAAGGTGTTCTAAGAGTTTGGGGGTTCTAATACTGGTCCTCAAATATCCTGACCTCCTCGGGGTTCGGGAGGCACGTACAGCAGTGGGGCCTGAACAATGTCATACACACACATTGGTATTAGTCGTAGGATTGTGTAGATTGTGGGGGTACCGAGGATCATGTCACACGGCAGTCAGTAGTCTTAACTCGTCCTACATCCACATCCTCTACAATCTAAGTGGACCTTGGTACTAGACCGGGATAACGTTAAGGAGAAGAAGAACAAAGTTAATAAAGTATTTCGCCCTTTACATCCTATATTTTATAGATCCACGTGACCTATAAAATGTTCAGTACATTTAGTACCACTACATATTAAGTACCCGATGCCGTATTTATTATCCTTGGCGCCATTACTTTGAATGAAAACCGAATTACTCTAAGACCATTTATGTAAACATTGATGACACATACTAAAATAATCAGTAAAATGAGTCATACTCATCGATGTTAAATATTTAATTTGTTACTCATGGTTTGTATTATGTCATTATTATCTGATTACATATGTAAAATTGGACATACATCATTAAGTTATTGAAGCGTAACTAATTTAATTTGGTCCGCTGGTAATAAAACAAAGAAATATTGAATACAATTTATTTCGCTACTCAAAGACAATCAATGTCACCGTATGTTTTTTTAATAAACTATCAATCGTTTACGTAATAAGCTATTGGAATGTTATAGTGGTACTGTGAAGAAATCCATTGAAAGCAGAAGAAATTTTATTACGTGTAAAATCAAAGTATATTTTTTTGTAGCTGTAGATTACTAAGCTCTAGTTTCGGCGCCAAACCTAGCTTCATTTGAATGATCATGTAGTGTGGCCGGGGACTTTGTGTAGCTGCGCAAAGTTTTGTATAACTTTGTGGTCTTCAAGGTAAAAATGTAAAAACACTTTGAGGTATGTCTGACGTCGGCATAATATTTTTTAATTATAGAAAAGTAAAAGTCTGAAAATCTGTACTTTGAGTAAGATAATAATTAGCACACATATTAATATAACATATTTTAACTCATATTATAATTAGATAAAAATAACTTTATATATCAGTCAAGTATGCGGTGCAATTTTCAAGTGGGTTTAATAAAAATGCAACTAAATGACAGTGACCCAAAGACGTGCACAAAGTGAAGGTTATTTTGTATTCTGTTAACATATCCTTATTTATATTGCATCCGGCTTTGGAATTTATACATTCCATTAATAGGAAAATTACGGTATTAAACTGTAGAAAGACCACCGGACTTTCAAACATATTAATATTTGCAATAGCTTTTGCTTCAATAAGTTAGCTAGCTAAGCTACCTTCATTACCTTTATTTATCAATAATATTGCCTTATAAGTTATCGTGATAGTGTAGGAAACCGGAAATAAAGTTCTCGAAAAAGACGAAAAATTTCATTTAATTAGTTGCCACAGATTCGTAGAATAATCGAGGAATACTTTCTTATTTCTTACACTTACAAGACATAACAACCAACCTGTACATAATTTTAAAAGTAGAAATAGATAAAAATTTGAAAAACGCAATGTTCGAAATTCAAAATGACATTGCCCTTCTTTATCACAGATTGAAATACGCAATGTTCGAAATTCAAAATGCATTCAATTCAATTGACATTGGCAGCGCTTTCTTCGGCCGTATCAAGGTTGCTCTCACGAGGCTCTCACCTATGGTAAGCTCGCCCGATCAGCTGCGTTGTCCCCCTTTCAACTTTCCAATTTTACGTGACAGCGCACTAAGTTAAGGTAGCGTCCAAAATAAATTGCGAATTGTTCGCATTTTTATTTTTATGCCGTAGCTGCTATTTTCAATCCCAAGTGCTAACAAGCATTTATTTAATGAAATCTAACGTAAAAATACCCCTATTTATTATTTCTATAACGAAAGACAGGAACTTTATTTAATATGTCAAATTTTTTAAATCTTTGTTATTAACTCATTTATTAAATAAAGTAATAATTCATACCTATAGAAGTAATAATAATAAATAAAATATTACATATAAACTAAACGCATAGGTTTATACTAGCAGTTGCTATCATATGCCATGCCAGAAGAAAATTAAAAAAATTGATTTCCACTCAATAAAAAAAAACGGTTACCGTTAGTGACGGCCATTACGTAATCGAATGGTCCGTATTCGGTTAACTTCGTTACATTTACATTCCGCTAAAAATTAATTATACTAATTAAAATAAAATTATTTTAATAGTAAATTGTTTTAACTACTACAAGGATATCATCGAGTTTTTAATATTTGTATTAATTATGAAAATATTTTATTTCACCGTTCCTGAATTTATACTTTGTTATAAATATTTTGTGTTATATTTCATTCCTTATAATTCCATTAAAACCAGAATACTCCAAGTATTCTGGTTGGTACACGTAAAAGCTGTTAAGCGCATCGCGGTGTAATTCAGTAGCAAATAGATCTATAGAAATGTTGAGAAAGGTAATTGTTTTGGACGTATTTTCGTATCTTTAATGCTATTAAGTATATAATCGAGTTTTCAATATTTTATAGATTATGAAAAGCTTCGTAATTTTCTCTTATCGTTGCTAAATTTATCATTTGCTATAAATATTATAAAATGAATCTCTAGAAATGTTGGTCAAGGTAATTCTTTTTAAAATCTTTTCGTATCCTAAGAGCTACTACTTAGTAGCAGTAGTATACTTATACCATTGGAATTAAATATTTTGTGTTTTATGTAATTCCTTGTTATTTCTTTAAAACCAGTATACTTGGACCCTTAGTACACGTAAAAGTTTTTAAGAAAATCGAGGTGTAATTCACAAGTGGCAACTGGTTTTATGGCGATGTTTTTGCCAGGAAGGAAATTCCTATCAAATAGCATGGTTGTGATAGCTTTTGTAACGTTTTATAATTACCTATAATTAAATCGAAACCAATATATTTGGAGCCTGGGTACACATTATCTTTTCAAATTCTATTATTGTTATTATCGCACTCACTCCTAATACAAGCTTTTAATTTAAAATTAGTAGGAGGGGAAAAGATAATTTTAGACATACATACCTAAAAAAGTATTCCTTATATTGTTTAAAGAAAAAAAATTATAAACGTGAAAGTAACTGTCTGTTACGTTTTTACGCCTAAACCACTGAACCAATTTTGATGAATTTTCGTATAGAGATAGATTGGACCTTGGAGAAAGACATAGCCTACTTTTTGTAACGAATATAACATTAGAAGCGTTGAAATAGGGGGTTTAAAGGTTTGTTTCAAAGTCGAAGAAAACAACGCGAATGTAGTCGTGACTTGTGAAGCCAGTAACCCTATAAAAACGTATAGTGGAACTAGTAGAGTAATTAAGGAATCAAACCATGATTTCGCACACTTAGTTGATTTTTTTTTAGTTACAAAGGATCGCAGGCCTCAGCATTTGGTATTAGTTTCAACTTTATAACTTTACGCGTTCCTGAGATAAAGGGTCTTCACAGGCAAGTGGATAGATGGACAACAAAGTCATCCTATAAGGGTTCCTTTTTTCCTTTCGGCTACGGTACCCTAAAAAGGACGAAAAAAGACTGGACTTGGACAGGACCTTTTTAGACTAGTCCTTCGCCAAATTAGTTTTCGTAAGAAATAAAAATTTACAAATTTAATTGTATGTTCATTTAAATAAGATCAAAACTGACCATTCATCCCTGGTGGGGATCGAACCCACGGCCTTTGGATTAGAAGTCCAACGCGCTATCCTCTGCGCCACAGGGACTGTATATTATGAGATATAAAGTATGATTGGTTAAAAGTTACTTTATCGCTAACCTTGTCCTTTTATAAATAAGTGAATGCAAAATTTTTCGATTATCGGTTGATGACTTAACGCGTAACGTAACAGGATACAAAACAAACACACCTGTATTTTCATTTATAAGCTTCCTTATTATTGGGACAATTAAAAATTCTGGAATAAAAACAACGTGAGAGAATTCGGATTTTAATGGTCAAAAAATATTTTTCAAATTTTTTTACAAAAATAACACTTAGATACATACTTAATAATTCTTAACGCTACAAACTTTAATAACATGATAAAATATTGACATAAATAATCTGAAATTTTCTATAAATATACCGACTTAATATAGACGCCTAAAAATATTTACATAAATGTTATTCTACCTTTATTATTACAATATACGTCAATAGTAGGGAAAGTCCAAAAGTGCTTTACTCAAAGTCATAAATGCATTATTCATATAGACTTCACTGTACTTATGAACGTTACGTGTATAATAATAATAATTATTATTATTTTAATGTCTATCATTTATTTAATACACTTATTCTAAATACATTTTTAAATATTAGTATATATATTCAAATTCAAATGACATTTTATTCAAGTAGACTTGTACAAAATCTTCTGAATCGTCTAATATTTTAAAAGCTACCACTGATTCGGAAGATTCGTGCCACGAGAAGAATCAGCAAGAAACTCGTTAGCCGCTCTTTAAAAATAGTTCTTACAGAAATTAGTTTTTCACATTTTTGCATGTTAACTATCAAGTACAAAGCTGGAGCGATTCAACTCCAAGCAGTTTTATCTTTAATATAGTCTTCGACAGTATAAACTATACTCAATAGTTAACATAACTCAACTGGACATCACATACCCTGCTAGTATAAACTATATGCTAATTTGGAAGGGAAACATTAAAGTGCTATGTTCTAAAATAAATGCCAATACATTATATAGAGTCCGACTTCCCGGACACGATCCTCTGCGCATAATCGCGCGCAGGTTATTTGAAGATAACGAAAGTTCGCCTCAGAACCACTTTCACCGATTGCACGTATTACGATTTGATCTCGATTGTTTTACTCACCTGTTCTGTTCATTATTAACGGATAGGTGAATTTTAATAAAATATTGGCTATTGAAGTAAAACTTCCTTACGACAGTTTGATTTGGGATATAGGCAAATGAATGTTTAACGCAAACGGTGACTTCTTGATTATTTCCTAATTTCATTTCGTTTCTGATCAATTTAATAAATTGTGATTTTGTCATATATTCCACGTCTACTTTGAAGTGAATAAAATTGTAAATTCATTTGAAAGTTTTATTTTTTATTATTATTTCGAGTATTAATGAAGAATCAATTTCAAAAATAGTTACATCCTTATAATAAAGTGTTTTAAATTAATTTTCAAAGACTATCTGCACTAACAAGCTATCTTTTTCAATGAAGTTAAGCCTAACTTCGTAGAAAAAGTAAAGATACGCATCCACGTATGTAGATAAATTATAGAACAGAGAAAAATTTAAGTCGCTTCAAATACGATCGAGAATTAACAGTAAGGGTAGTTGCTTTAAAATGCCTGCAGCAATTCTATCGCCTTTGACCCTTACTAACTACTAATGATCGAACGTGTCTTACCCAAAGGCACATTTTGTAATTTTCTAGCATAATAGAGAATGAAATAACGCAAACTAAAGTGTATTGAATAGCTTAAAATTTACTTTGTATTTTTATTTTAGTTAATACTTAATTAGAAAATATGATCTATGAAAGAATAAATCGAGTGTTTTATTCAAGTATAATCAGAAAACTAACAATCGAGCGTTTTATACAAAGATAATTAGAAAAACTAAATAGAATTCTCGAATGGAATCTCACTAGTGGCGTATAGAAATATATAATAATCTATTAAACAGCCATTATGAGATTCTTTTTAGTTTTTAGGTTAAGAAATGTATGTACACTCAGGTGCAATAAAATCGCACATGAGAGCATTTTTTGTGAAATGTTTTTATATTTTTTTCCTTTAAAAAAAAAGGTTTTTTTGACAACTTTCTCCGGATTTGTATTGAAATGTCCTTTAATGATATCTTAATAAATGTATTTTTTAAGTAAATAAAATGAAAACATTTTACAAAAAAATGCTTTCATGGGCGATTTCATTGCACCCGAGTGTATTTTGTCCCCAAAAACAAATTGGGAAATTGTAATGTTTTTTGGGTTTTGATTTATCAGTAAAATAAATTGAAAACAAAATAAAAATGTGATTTCAATTGTGACCTGGTTTACGTCAATCCAAAAGACTTCACAAAAATACAAAACCAACACATAGCTACCAACAGAGTCGTTAAAATTTGACCGAAAATTAGTATCAAGTTGTTACGATTAGTGTGCTAGTTATGACGTCTGTTAACGATTAATTACTGCTGTGAGTACTTATTAATAGTCAAAATCTAATTCACAAGGCCTACTTGCACAATAATAGATAGTTGTTTGAAAGACTGGACTAGATCATCTTGGTGCAATAAAAAAAAATAATTGGCCTATCAAAGCTATTCGTATAGAAACCGTATAGAACGAACTCTGAGGACTTAGCGCGAACTTTTCGAGAAGTAAGCCTACAACTCGACTTAGGATGATTTTCCTTTTTTTATGTTACAACTGCACGACCAGGATGCTAGCAGATGCATTGCCGGCCTTTAATGAGGGGTGTAGGCCACCGGTAAGGCTCACAAACCGAACAAAACGCTACAACAAGGTGGCGGATTCGGTGGTGTAGCTTTCGGGTTGCAGTATTACACCGATTTTCCCTCGTATTCATTCGCGGATTAAAGTAAAATAGTTTAGTTTCTCATGCATGTCTAAAAATGAATCTAGAAAGGAGAACTTAATGACCACTTCAGATCGAGCAATAATGTTGCCTCGAAATATAAGGCCTAACCACATGGCCAAATATACCTAACCTACAGTTTGTCATTGAAACGCCTAGAAGAAGGAGTCTAAAAGTGCACGCTGTCCTAAGTATTCACTTCTACATGCAAAATAGCTAATTTCATTTGCTTACAGTGCGTGAGTTTGAGTTTACAATAAAAGCGCAGCACTCACGCACGCAAGCGATGCAATTAATTAGTAGAGGGGCGTGCATTTTTAACCTGTAATACCTCTAAGTTTCTGTCAATGAAAGGTACCTAAAGTCCTTTGATTTTAGCGATTGAAGTAGTCAGGCGTAAAAGCGTAAAAAATAATACTATCCTAAGAATTGTATAAGACTTCTAGAAAGGAATCAGACGAAACTACTTTTTTTTATATATTACAAGGAGTAAACGAGCAGGCGGTTCATCACCTAAGTGACTACCGACGCTCATAGACATCTGCACCATCAGAAAGCCCGCAGATGCTGTTCCGGCCTTTAAAGACGGATTTAGGCCACTGGGAACTATGCCAGCTATGCCTTGTCTACCTATTATTTATGCCTATTAACCACACATCACTCAAACACGTTAATAAAATTCATCAAAATAGGTCTAGCCCTGTAGACGGACTTCATAGACTTCTGACTATGAATTAACTTTAAATACTTTCATAGTTTATATTGTCGGAAGTGAATGAAATGAAATCCTAAGAAAAGTTACCGAGGCTCAGTAGGTACACAACACACGTCCTGCAAGAGTATCACAACAAAAAAATGTTTATACAACAAAAACTTAGCTTCTAACCGCAGTAAAATGAAAGTTTGTGGGCGCAGTGAGCAGATAAGATAACATCAATGGCGTACAGCAAGACGCCTGGCCCGTTTTTGTCAATATGATAAGTATTCACATCCCGCATCTAGATAAGAAGGTATAGTTGAAGAGACGGCTGCGCTTTTTGTTCTACCTAAGCGTTAATTCGGTCTAGTACCAGGCTCCGCTTAAATTGCAGAGGATATGGCTATGGGGCGAGTTAAGGTGACCGACTGCCGGCTGAAACCGCTTACGACTAATATCACTCAGCGATATTAATCGGGATCCACTGTTTTACGTGTCTTCCGAAACACGGAGAAGTTGAAATATTCGGAAATTAGTGTTAAAATTGTTTACCGAGCTACCCGGCCGCTTAACCTTGCGATCGACTCAAATGACGGCTAACTTATTAAGCTATGAACTACTTAAAGAGTCTGTCTCATTATTTCCCAAATTAACGGCTCATAATCGTTATTGGCCACGAGTTTGCACCAGTAGTCCCTTTTCGTGCGCCGCTTATGGCCAAGATCGGGCAGATCTATTGTTTAATCATAGTAGGTAAGACTACCAATGAGCATAAGACATGACGTTTGGGCATTCGTTTGTACTTATGAGCCCTATACTGCGCCATTCCATAGAGGTCTAGCAACAGAACGTGTTATAGGTAAAATTTCGTGTTATATGGCGAGTTCTTATAGTACGCGAATGTGCGATGCGAAATTTTTGTTCTTGCGAACGTGCAATCAATATAATTAGAAGTGTCCTAATTGAAGTTCGCGCGATCCCATCGTCTTCAATTAGGACACTTCTTGGACATAAATAGGTTTGATCGCACGTTCGTACAAACTACGTTCGCTCGCATCACGCATTCACGTTCTATCAGGCCGCGTCTTAAGGCCGATTTTCATCATACGTGAATGCTCATTCTTCACCTACTCTAATCAAATTATTTTACTTTAAACAACCGTAAAGCATTATTTCGTTGTTCTGTCTGTGTTCACAAAGATTTTTATTCTAGTTTTATGCTCGTTTTTATCTCGGTGTAAAGGTTAAGACGTGCTTTCATTACCACTAAAAGATCGCTCCTATTCTAGCATTAGTTCTATGTTAGCTTGGTCTTAACCCATCTTTACGCGATGTTGTGTGGTGAAATCAGCTGCCTATGTGAGACCAAACAATATGAGGTAACGCCCATGTAATGATCACACATAAATATAACAGTATCGCTCATGGACAACTGCAACACCAGGGGGATCGCAGATGAAGGAGTTATATGGATGAGTTGGACGCCTCCGCGTGATTTAAGTGTACAGTACTTCCGCAACGATTTATCGATACGCGTCTATGAAAAATCGTCGTCGATTGGACTGCACAGACATTACGCAACGATTTATCGAAATGTGTGCGACTATTAGATACAATAAAGACAGTCTTACAAAAATGTACTCTTGAATCATTTTTGAGTAGTTTAAGAATGAAATCGACCGTTACTTTGTGGAAAACCGTGACAAGCAAGGCGAATCGAATCATTTCCTAATAATGCGATTAACCACCCCGATTTTGTAGTAGTGGGAGGGCGACAGGTATAAAATTGACTAAAAAACCGGTTTTATTTTTACAGTGAAAACTTTATTTATTGTGCTTTTTTATTCTAATTTTATAAATGTCCTTATAATTGTTTGTTTCCCGAAAATAATTAAAAAAAATACATTTACTGTCAAGCATATATTTATATAGTATTTTTCCGCTACCTTCCGTTATCCTTATCTAGTACCAGGGTCCGCTTAAATTGCAGAAGATTTGGCTGTGGGGCAAGTTAGGATGACCGGTGTCGGCTGAAGTCATCCCCGGAACCTCCACAATCTCTTCAATCTCACGACTAATATAGCTCAGTGACATTAATCGGGGCCCACTGTTTTACGTGCCTGCCGAAAAACGGGTGAGTTAAGAGGTTTTTTAAAACCGGTGCTAGAATGGGTCACCCATCTATAGTGGTAAGTAATTGCAAGGCGTGTTATACAGTCGAAGACAATAATGAAGATAAAACTGCTTGAGTTGAGTCGCTTCAGCTTTGTACCTTATAGTTAACACGCAAAAATGTACTTTAAACTCGGTTTTGTAAGAACTGTGTTTAAAAAATTGCCTATCAAGTTTCTTGCTGATTCTTCTCGAGGTTCGACTCTTCCGAATCAGTTGTAGCTTTTAAAATATTTGACGATACAAAAGATCTTGCAAAAGTCTACTTGAACAAAATATTGTGACGGAACGAGCCGTGGCCAACTGTCAAATTAAAAAAAAAGATCTTTTAGGCGGGAATTGTTAAACGTCAGGTGGTTTGGAGCGGGAATAAAAAAGTATAAAACTGTTTTAGAATTCTCGAATAGGACTTGCTTCTTGATATTTAAGGGTTTCCTTTCTTAAAAATGTGAATTTGAATTTGATAGAGTAATTAATGACCAATATGGAATATCCTATTAACATGAAACAATAGTTGTGCAATTTTAAACCAGCTATACAAAACAATTGTAAGCGAAACAATTTTATCATACATCTAATTACTGCCTAATCTGCCCATGGGTACAGTACGGTTTCTACTGTGACCAACAATTTTATAAATATCAGATATTCCTTTATTTTTGATTATTAATAAAAGCCTCTTAGTTATTTACTATATATTTCTCAACTTGCATATTTTGAATTTCGGATTTTTTGCTCCCCAATTTTTTTGTAGTCTGTTGTGTCCCACTGCTGGGCAAAGGCCTCCCCATTCATGATCCACCTTCCTCTTTCCTGGGCCAATCTCGTCCATAACTTCTCCCCCAATTGTATTCAAGCTTAATAGTATTGAATAATTAATTTAATAATTAACAGTTGTATTGAAATCATGGTTCCCCTACATTATAATATGCTCTATTTGTTTCGGCCGTGTGACGTAAAACGTTTATGTCACTAATTGTATTAGGACAGAAGTGACAAATAAGCGAATGTGACGTGCGTAGTGTTAGTCAACCGAATGTGACACATTGCAACACCTACAAGTATTTTATTAATAGAGATAAATAATTAACAGTACCAGCGATCGCCGGCTGGTTGAAATTCACCCATAAACCTTTTTACGTATAACAATATATGTTCATATTGTTCTATTCACAAAATAAATACATACAGGACTATATGACACACGGACGTCCTAAGGTAGACAAGTTCATGCCTGTATAATAGGTAACAGCCGCCTGTTGTACACAAATATATTTTTTTTTAGAAATATGTAATAAATACATACATATGGATAATACACCCAGACTCGAAGTGGAACTCGAACCCAAGGTCGCCGGAGCAGAAGGCAGGCTCACTGCCCACTGCGCCAACGGACCAGCCGTTCGCCAATCGTTTGGCATTATATATATATATACTAAATAAATTAAAAAAAATACAGTGGTTGTCGAGTTTTAACAAAACTAACGAACAACGAGACAAACAACTTAATTAGGTTTTGAGGAGGTCGTAGCCTAATCAGTGGTTGGCATTTGAGTCGATCGGTAGGTTAAGTTGCTCTTGATGCGACCGGATGATAGAGAAGAATCGACAAGAAGCTCTTTAGCCAAATTTTTAAAATCTACACTCGGGTGCAATGAAATCGCACTTTATATTGTAATCCATTTTTTTTGTTTACTTATAAAATACATATATTTTTAATATCGACTAAAAAGTCGCTATAATGACTATCCGATGATTGATCTTTAGTAATTAAAAAAAATATGTAATTTTTTAAAGAAAATAAAAAAACAAAAAATGTTTGTCGTGAGGTTGCAGAGATCGTGGGGGTTCCGAGGATGACGTTAAACGGCCACCGGTTACCTTAACTCGCCCCACAGCCACATCCTCTGCCATCTAAGCGGACCCTGGTACTAAACCGGGATAATGCTAGGAAGACGAAGAACTTGTATATACATAAACAAAAATTCCTTTTTTTCTTATCATAGATTTCCGCAATACAACACCTAATTCTGTAATTTTTTCTAAAGTTCAAAATCATTAAATAGAAGACGTTCCATTCCAACATTCCACGCTACAAAGAGGTTTTTTCTATAGACTGGTTCTAAAAGGTTCCCATGTCGGATTTCTCACGGATCGTCACACCCCATGAGCGCCGTGGTAATAGTCTTTAAGCGTGCAGGGTTGTCCGGCCTTTGACCCCGGCAGTCTCATGGCGGGCTATAATTTTGTGTAATAGATGCTTGATCTATTTTCTACAATATATAATTTATGACACAATGGCTTAGTGTAGCCATATTTCGAGGTAGTAAATTGGTGCTTAGGAATCTTAAAACAGTAGAGATCGCAGGCTCGACGAAATTCGCCCACAAACCATTTTGCGTACAACAACATATATTATTCACAGAAAAATAAAATTTGACAATTAATATAACAAACAGCTATCATGCCAGAAATAGCCTCATTTGAATGATCATTTCAATGATCATGTAGTGTGGCCGAGGACTGCAGCTGCGCAAAGTTTTGTAGAACTTTGTAGTCCTCAAGGACAAAAATGTACAAACACTTTGAGCTATGTGTGGCTCCGGCATCACGATTACTCTTTGACATCATCCAATACGTGTGCGTATAAATGTTTGTGCAGTGGTGTGCGTGAGGTTTTATCTTATTTATTTAATATTGCATATTTATAAAAAAATATTAGCATTCGCACTCCTACCTCTATATGAATTACCATTGTCAAATTTCATACTCCCATCTACCTAAGTTTACCGAAAGTTTTCGCTTCACGTATTAATAATATATAAATTTGAGAAACCGGCTTATTGCCTCTTCTTTTGAATACTTTGGGTACGTATGCTTAATGATGTCACGACTCCTCCAACAAAACTAGAAAGAGTGGATCGGACTGTAGCGTAGGGACTTAGACAGGTAAGTCAAATCAAGTGTCATATAGATTTCTGTGCGCACTTATACCTTATGAGAGTTTGAGGTTTATGTTCACATTATTAGATCACAACGTAAATTAGAGTCAACACAACGTTAATTAAGGTTAGCAGTACTTACCACGCTTCCAGTCCTTTTGGTCGGCAGACAAATTAGGCCAGCGCGTCCGGGCACCAGTACCTCTTTCTCACATAAAATCGGCATGAAGTGGCGGTAATGCTGTCACCTTAAGTGATGGTATTGCTGTCGCGTTTCGTTCGGTTTGTGAGACTTCCCGGTGGCCTAAACTCGTCATTAAAGACCGGCGACGCATCTGCTAGCCTCCTAATCATGATGTCCATGAGTATCAGTGGTCATTGGGGTGAACCGCCTGTACGTTTGCCCCTGGTAACATAAAAAAGAAACACTTAACAAAAATTGAAATTTGAACACTAAAATTATAATGAAAAGTGTGTGTGTCTATGTGAGTGTGTGTGTGGGCGGTTTTATGTACTTATATAGTGTTGGATATTTTTCTTAAAGGCTGACAAAGTTTAGACCATTTTCAAACATCAAAAGTTGTCGTTAGTAAAATCGATTTTATGAAAAGAAACGAAACAAACCTCTACACGCAATTCAATTCAATAAACTCTACAATTATATAACAAAAAATGTATTACTACGATCGGCTCAGATGCCGATCACTGATGAGGCCACGGCCTCCTCATACACATATAAGTAGTATAACTATGTCCCATAATATCATATATAAACAAACTCACGAGAAGTGTTCGTGCTAGGCCCTCGGGTTACAGCAATGCACATTTTTCGGGCATATTCATAGATAAGTGCGTTCGAGTGAAATTTGACGTATCCAAAGTGGGAACGGCCAAATGGTTTTCCTCGCGGAAATACTTTTCTGCAAAAAGGTTTGTGACTTATAGGACACTTTCATTTGATATATTAGTCTAGTGTGTTCTAGATGATATATGTGGGCGAGTCTCAAGATAACACCCACCGACAACAGTCTATATATGTAGTTACATATCAATAATAATTCAACCATAATGGGCATACAGAACCCACGCTAGCTAGCTTTCCTGATTCAGACATGATGGATAGCAGACGCAAAGTGAATTACTATAAATAGTTTGTTATTTCTGAGCTGAGAAAATGCAGTTGGTATGCACAAATTTTTGAACACAGTCCTTTATTACAGTTCAAATAGTGTTTTCTTTATAACAAGGGTCAAACCGGTAGATTGTTCCCCTTAGTGACTATCAACGCCCATGGACAGCTACAACACTAGAGGGCTCCGGGATAACGTCTAATAATTAATTTCACTAAAATTAATTGAACTAAAAGGACAATCCGGCTCGAAGGACCAAATTCTGACGCTGACAATATGACGCGGAATTGTCCTCAGCAGCTGAAGCAGGATCTCCTCGAATAAAAGGGTGATGATTTCTTATAAAATAATTGTATTTCGCATATAATACAAATTAACAAAGTTGATATATAAGGTGTTAACGAACTGATGGTTAAGCGCTATATGGTCTACACTTGTCCGTTCTTGGTCTGTCGTTGTTAAGAATTTTAAATGGCCGATTTGAATTAACCTCCTTGTCACCCCGCTGTCTAACCAATCACCAAGCGGGGTAAAAAACGTGTTTCGTTATTCCTCGACAGTAAGTAAGGACTCCATATGTTGAAAATTATGTTCTTGTCTAATTTGCTATTTAAAATATATTCGGCCAATCTTATTCTTATCCAATCAAATTTATGACCGTAAATACCTATGCGGTCACATTTATAATCGTCAATATCTGTTTGGTTGCATGTTTGGCCATTAATGCATATGCGGTGACATTTAATGTCGTAAATACACATACAGTCACATTTTTAGCCATAAACACTTTTGCGATCACCTAAAAAACAAGTCCTTATGACATAAAAAGGCTGGTTTAGTACCACTACTCTTGTAAATGTTGTATTTTAAACTGATTGTCTTCAAAACATAACCACTGATATGTGACAATTGACCGAGATTCCTAACGTAAAACAACTTTAACAATCTTACAAATGTGAACATGGACAAGTTTGGACATGTTTGTTCAAACATTCGAGTCGGACGCGAAAATGTTAGACGTATTCCACCGAGAACTTTGATGCTGTTAAAATGGGTCGCGCCAGAGCATTGTCTGACTGTTGGAATGTTTGATCCAATAACTCGGCAAAGTTCATGCATATTTCACTTTGGTTGTTCATAAAGTGTGAATTTGTAACGAACAATGTTGAAATTTTGATTGAATGTGGCATCGCTTTTGCTTTTCACAGTTAGAATTGCGCTGACTTTCTATTACGCCTCAACGCACGTTATAAACCGTAGCACTATAAGGAGATAGTCGCTTGCAGATGAGTCGCTCCATCTTTGTACTTGACAGTTAACATGGAAATGTATTGCGTTTTTGTTAGAACTATTTTTAAAAGTGGCTAATGATTTTCTAGCTGGTTCTTTTCGTAACTGTTCCGAATCAGTGGTATCTTTTAAGATATTTGACGGCTCCCAAAGGCTTGTAAGAGTCTCTATGAATAGATGTTTTATTTGATTTGGTTGAACCACTTTTTCGCTGTGAAGAAATAAATAAATTATTAATTAAGTCGAAAAGGCCAGTCATTCTTCTTTCATAGGATTTGGGAGCGCGAACCATCTTGTTAAATAGGCTCATAGATTTATACAATGAACCAAGCCGCAAATATGTGAAATCTCAAAGCTACGTAGCCAATCACCGCTTTATCTGGAATTATGCAGATTCACAGCCGGCCACCGATATCATCGCACGCAATTTGCGAATATGAAATGCGTAAAATAAGAGTATACTGTTGTAAAATTAAATAAATAAAAGATCAGTTAGCATACAAAATAAGATTTTTTTTATGTTACAAGGCAACACGCTTAAGAAATTCAAATTTATTTATGTTTACTGTCAAATTTATTTGTAACAATTTAGTTTAATTGAAAAATCGTTAAGCCATATTTTGCTGTAGTTGAACGTGATCACCGCAACGCAATTTTAACTCTTTCGGGTATGTTTGTTATACTAGTTTAAGTTGCATTAATTCCTGTATACTATTCAATAAATAAATTCAAATTTTAAATACATAACTACATAGTAAATATAAAAAACAAAAGCTATATATATATAACACACGGACGTAGATTCTTAAGGTAGACAACTTAATGCCTGTGTTATAGGTAACAGACACTTGTTATGACCAAATAATGTTTCTTATTGGAATATACACATAATAATAGACTAGAGGCGGGAATCGAACCCACAACCCCCGAAGCGGAAAGCAGGGTCAATGCCAACTGCCTCAACAGGCCAGTCGATATAAATGGTTGCTAACTCATCAATTTCTCCAATCGCTTCCAGTGACGGTCCTTCATGGATTTGTCCGCCATCAGTTCCAAAAGCGGACAGGTCTCGTTGAAGTCGTCGATCTTGCTCTTCAAGTCAATGAAGGCGGGCCAATCTTTCATACCTCGCGGCAGCTTACGACATCTATACAAAATTATATTGCAGAAGGGGGTTCGGAAACACGTGAAGGTTAAATAGAAATCCTTTTATTGCTTTTACTTTATTTCTTGTCAAACCTCCAATGGGAAGGTGCCGACGCTCATTGACATCTGCACTACCAGGAGGTTGCCTTTGAATTAGGGATTTGAGCCATCGGCAATAATACCGCTAGAATTAACAGCATTGCCGATTCTTCACGCCGATCTTATGTGAGAGAGAGGAAAAGTTTTCACATCTCACATCACATTTCTCTTACGTAAAATTCTTGACATCCGTCAAAAATATATCGTATACCAGGAGATCTAATGGACAACTTTTATACTTCAAAGTAAACGATATAGTTCTTCGCAGTATGTGTGAATTACTAAAGAATGAATGAAGAAAAATGAAGTGACGAAAAAAGAGTGAAGCCTACAGATGAAGAAAAATGTAGTCATGAAAAAAAGGGAAGTCTATGGATGAAGAAAAATGAAGTCACGAAGAGGGAGTGAAGTCTATGGGCGAAAAAAAAATGAAATCATGAAAAAAGAATGAATTCTATGGATGAAGAAACTTAAGTCATGAAAAAAGAATGAAGTCAATGTAAAGGCCAACTACTACTGCTGCACTTTTCGACATACCTTATATCAAATTCTGCCAACTGTGTGACAATTTGTTCAATGTCAATTAATACCCAAGGGGTCTCAAAGTATCCGTCAATGGAATTCATTACGGCAAGGTACAGACTGTATCTGTAAACATCATAACTTATTTTATAGGCACCATTACACATATACACATATAGTATTTACAGTGTCTGTACATACATTCTTCTTTATCCGTTCCCTTATTAGTGAAGGAACGGATAAAGAAGAAGAAGATTTAATTGCTGTTCTATTGTATCGCTAAAACTTAAAAACTCCTGCCCGTAAACATCATAAAATACATATACACCATCTGTTTACATATTCTTGTTTGTCCGTTCTCTCATTACTGAGGGAACGGATAAAGAAGGAAACGAAGATATATAAAAATCAATTGTTGTTCTATAGTCTCAACAAACCTCAAAAACTTAATTTAATACTAATTCCGTTCATAATAGCTTTCGTTCTAGATCTTTCGGGCAAGGGAATGTCTGCAAAATTTGCTAGTTTTCAATAAAGTATGAAAGAATTACTTACAGTTTGCTGAGTAAGTTAAATTCTTTCTTCTTCTGATGAAGTATCGGATAGTCTTTTACTTCCATCCCAAAAAGTTTTTCACCGCTGGAGTACATTTCGAATCTTCGCCACAACTCGTCGAATCTCGATTGGAACATGATCACCCTAAAATTTGTAATAAATGAAGGTTATGGTTCTAAAGTAACGAGGCAATAGAGCGCCTTTCTAAGAAATAGACGTCCATGTGTTTAATGAAAAACTAAAGAACCTAAAATTTAAAAATACCCTCAATATAACAAATACAGGATTTGGCGTAAATCTCCACCGCAGATAACAAAAGGGCTCCCTACTACCACCACCGTCTCCACCAGCAGCACTGCCGGTCCGCAACCACCCACCATCGACGAGTAGTTCGGCGCTCCAGTGTCGGGATCCCACCACGAGTTGTGCAAATACCCATTTATATGGCTCTTCTGAAAGAAGACAAATTTCTTAGCATTCCATGGATTCATTGTGTGGGTGCCGTGTCCATCGCGTTACAGAGAAAGGAACCATATGAGAGCCTGGGACTTGCAGGTTTAAAAGTACTCTTTATAGTGAACACTAACACTTTTCACTTCACTGTCAGTAGTCCTCTCCCCTACCTAGCCAAATCTGGTATGATCCTATTAGTGCAGCTTTAGATGCCCTTTCTAATAAAAAACTTATGATAGCTCTTGACAAGCCTCTTTTAGTAGGTTGTACAGGGATTTTGCTAACGTGGATGTCACTCCCACCTCTCTCGCGTATAGACTGGTTTTGTAACCTTTCTTGGTGAGCGCATTCGTTAGGTCAAAGTAAGTTCCATGTTTTTATCAAACGGTTCTTAGGAATGTTGGTCTCCCATGAAACTTTAAGCTCTACAAGTACTACTTGCTTTAATGTGTTTGAGTAAAGGAATAAGTCCGGTCTGGATGACGAGACAACAACATCCTCTGGGATTTTGTAATGATTTCATTGATTAGTAATTCATCAAGTGCACAATGGTGTGCAGTATCCAAGATAGGAAAAGGCTTGCTTCTCGATTTCGTACTCGAACCTTCTTCAACGAAATTGATCTGCTTTTTGTTTGTAGTCAGTCCCTTTTGAGCTCTTGCAACAGAGAGGCTTACTGCGTCGTGTATGATTTCCAAAACTATGTCATGGCGTCATGAATAAGGACCCCTATCAAGGAGAATTCTGTATACAACCAGCAGTGTCTAGCTGAACCTATTGCCTCCCTACAAAAATGATATGTTTTTGCAATCGCTTTCTAACTAGATTACTCTAGTCGGGAATGTCATTAGGAAAGCATTGAGGTAGAATCCTAGTAAAGGAGAAGAACAGTCGTATATTAGGGTGTAAGTGCTTTAATTAATCAAATTTGATTTCAAAACAATTAATTTCTAGTATACTTTTCCCTCTAAGTTGTGGTAGCGCTAGCGAATCTCTGTCTCTTATATCCTTTAGCTAAATAATTGGTCCATATTTAATGACCATACATCAAATATTTAAATAAATTTACTGCATAAATATATAAACACCCTCCTACAACTTCGCCTCTTGATCGAGAACTTTGGCAGCGACTAACTATATTTATGTTTTAATCACCCCATGCAACTCTCCTGGCAGGAAATGGATGTACTCTGCGAGAAGAAGAAATAAATAGTGTACTTATGAACAGGCCCTACTCAGTAAGGGGCTGAGCTCACCCCTGGTATCGAGCAGCTGGTCCAGCTTGACCTTGAGGCCACTGCAGCCGACGGCCAGCGCGTGCGCGTCCCGCTGCGCGCGCAGCACCACCCCGCGCAGCTCCGCGCAGCCCTGCACCGCGCAGCTGCTGGCCGTGCGCGCCCACCAGCACTCCGTGTCCCATGCTGCTAACGATAAACCCTTCACAAATATAGAAGGAACCTCAAAATTCTTCTTTTTCGTCCTAGCAGAGGATATGCTTTTGCAATTGAGATGACCAACTGCCGCTTGTCGTCATATCCGGAACCCCCACAATCTCCACAATATCACTAAGTGATATCAATCGAGACTCACAGTTTTACGTGCCTTCTGAAACACCTTGCCTTTCCGAAAACCAGTGTTAGAATGGATCTCCTATCACCCGGCCGCGATAAGAACTGCTTATCCTAACGATCGACTCTAATACCGGCTATTGATAAAGCTACGAACTCCTCAGAATGATATTCTTAAAATCAAACCAGATCTTGGCCTCAGACACGATGACATTCTTGAAGTGATGGCACTTTACTTCCCGCCCGTTACGGATTTTCCTAATCATAACAAATTAATCTTTATAATCGAATAGGATGTCTAGCCCTAGTTGTTATAACATCTTGTTAAAAGTTTCAAGAAATCATAGAAAAACTTATTTATATTGATTTAACTAATTATTATTAACCCTGTATGTATGTCTGTTACCATCTCAACGAACCCATATATTCAAAAGAATACGAACGTCTGTCGGAAGCCTCCATCACCAGCATCGGTCGATGCTTCTTCCAACAAAATGGAGGCGCGAAATTTGGCCATCGTATTCGGGCCAACACTGGTCCGTGCGGCCAGCGATGACATGCTCGCCATGGTCAACGACATGTCGAGTCAATGTCGCATCATCGAATCCTTCTTAACTCACGTAAGTAGTAAGAGCTCATCGCCATGCCAACTACAGAGCCAAAGTTCTAATCGAGTCTGATCGTTTTGTAAATATGAAACAAAACACAAATATTTATACTTTTGTCGATATCACTATCAACGTATCACTTAATATATATCTATTACTTTGTACGTTGTGGGTACAATCGCTCGTTGGCTCAATTTTTTAAATAACAACTTGAAGAAATACTCGAAAGGAAATGTTATTAATGTTTGACGTATTTTACAGTACGAGTGGTACTTCGAAGAGGAGGAGGGCGAGCCGCCAACGGAGCCCAGCGCCGCCGCCGACCAGCTGTCGCCCGCTCCCGCGCCCTCCCGCGACCTGCTCATACACAACGTCAAGAAGATAGAAGGTACCTTCAAAGGTTCTTTGTTACTTTCATATCTTGTCATTATCGTCACAGTTATATGTTACCCGAGATTAGTTATTCCATATAAATCTGCCGAGTTGATCTCGCGTAATAACAAGCGTTACTTTTGCTCTCTTTCGTTCGATAGGCAAAGACGTGACGACCCGCGATATCGTATCCTCAATCATATCGGCGGCGAACCGCAAGATACAGCGCAAGCCGCGGAAGAACGACAAAAAGTGGGAGGACAAGCCGCGCTCGCCGGGCACGTCGCCCCCGCGCTCCCCGCTGGCGTCGCCGCCCGCCGCCGCCGTGCACCTGACCACCTCGCTGGCGCACTACGACGGCCTGCCGCACTACTTGGAGCGCCGCCGCGACGGCGAAAAGTGCGTATGCCGGCCGTGTGCGACGACGACGACGATTCATATTGTAGTGCACTTTTGTGAAACTTTATTCTTCCTTTTATTTTAATGCTTATTGTCTCTTTAGAGTTGAAATCGAGACGGTGACGACGATGAATCGCGGCC
The DNA here is from genome assembly GCA_024363005.1 of Charaxes varanes. Classification (NCBI taxonomy): domain Eukaryota; kingdom Metazoa; phylum Arthropoda; class Insecta; order Lepidoptera; family Nymphalidae; genus Charaxes; species Charaxes varanes. Next base: position 17,276,482 of record JANCMC010043217.1, on the reverse strand, counting down.
GACAGGAAATATCGCGACACACGCTCAACAACTTCTCCATAGATGGTATGTTTCTTAAAGATAAACGTTATACACTACTATACTATTCTTTTTAATTGTTTGTATTGAAAGAGCGGGACCTATTAACATGACTATTTTGATGCTTACAAGATGGCCCCTGCACAGTGTATGTATGTACTGACAATGACTGAGAACTGAAATAAACTATTATTAAGATATATTAAGGTAACACCGCGACATTGGTGTGGAGGCTGTTAGTAAAAATTGAGCTGTGTAAAAATATTGTTATTGAATGCTTTTTTAGTTGATTATATCATTTTAAAAATTCCGTGGACAGTCTTAGTCATTGAGTGTATGAAATATCGCATACTTTATTTTATTATATTATATATGTAAAGGAGTATATTATTTCCTCTATTAGGTGTCCAGTACTGATGTCAGAGAGTAGATACGGCAATCCTTTGTTATATCCACATTTAAAGGTATAGGAATGTGAGCGTGCGTGTTATGTGTGCGTGTATGCGAACGTTTCTTTTAAACCAGTTTACAATTTACGTTCGACTGTTCTTAATTTGTCGTTTTCGTACTAAACAAACGTTTCGTCGAGACCGAATCGCGCGAAAACGATCAGAACATTCATAATTTCATAAATAACTAACTAACGCTTTCGACCGGCGGCTGCTGATCGCACGGCTTCCCGCGGGCCGCGGCGCCTCGCTGTACAGACTCACGTCACCCATTCGTCGCAACATAACGCACGAGGACGCTCCTTTAACCCGCTTTCGTGCCAGTGTTCGCCGCGAGCTCGCAGCCGACCGTTTCTAGAATCGTTCGCTATTTTGTAGGAGCCGGAGACCTGGTGTCCTCCCTGACGAGCACGTTCGACCAGAAGCTGCGTACGCTGAACAACTCTTCGCCGCTCGACGACGGCAGCATCCCGTACGCGGACGAGTGCCAGGACGACCGCGACGAGGGCAAGTCGAGCGGCAGCTCCCCGTCCGAGGCGGGCTCGGTGCGCGGCGCATCGCCGGTGCGCGCTCGCGCCTCGCAGCTCAAGGCGGCCTGGCTTCGCTCCGCCTCCTCTTCGTCCGACGAGCCCGACGGTCGCGCCTGGCCCGCCGCGCCGCGCGCCCCGCCGCCGCCGGCCCCGCCCGACAGTCAGGATCAGTCCGTCCGACGGCGTCCACGATCGAAGACGCCGCCATACCGTTCCTGTATCATCTGTCCGTAACAAAGTCTATAACAATCCTTTAAAGTTGATATGTGTGCATAATGATACTTGGGCGAGTTCATAAAAGTTACTCTGTATATTTTAGGTAAGTCTGATATTAATTGTTAAAAATATAAGTTCCTTTTTTGTTTATGTTTAATTGTTGGTTTTTTAGTCAACTTAACTATCGAATTAGGTTGAGCCTGTTAAGATAGATTTAAGTTTAGTAATAAATAAATAAATGAATTACGATACGAATTCAATCTCAAAGCAGGAAGTGTTATTGTCTTTCACACTGATATGAGTAACATGTTACGGATTGTGGAAGAGCGTGATAAGTAGAGCAAACTGCTGGTTTATACCATAACAGAAACAGCTAACGTCAATCAAGCGAAACCGGGGCGTTCCAGTTAGCTTGGCATACAGCTGGGCGTATATAAAAATTGCAATCGATTTTTCAATTATAAAGGTTTGCATTTTACAATAAAATGCCCAAGAGCGTGTCAAGGCACGCGTATATGGACGTATTCTTCTAATATTTGTTAAATAACTTTAATTGTAGACAATAAACTTATTATATAAACAGAAATCGAAAATCTATCCAAGTCTGTTTCATATGACTATATTTGTCACCGTTTTTAGTCACTTTAGCGTACTTATGCTTTTAGCAATGGGACCACTACTTTCTAGGGACTGGTATGCATCTCTAGGTATTTTTGTTAAATAACTTCGAAAATTATTGTCAGATTGCGCTCCAAATAATTTTATTTATTTATTTTTATTTATTTACACTTAATTGCACACATAGGAAAAAATACAGTGGTAAAAAGGAATATTGCAATTTGAGTACAAAGTGCGCAAAGTCGGCCTTATCGCTTAAAGCGATCTCTGACAGAAAACCCAGGCAAGAGAGGATTTAAGAATCGGAAAGGGTGGTGCTAAAAACAACTAAGTATATAAAATAAATAAAATATAAAAAAAATTTTCTTAAGAGTTTTTGTATTTTTTATCAACATGGAAAGTTTCAAGTCTCCACATATAATGGTTTGGAAATTCACGGGGGGACCATCTTGAAAAAGTCTTTGAAAGCCAATTACTCGAAAATGGTGTAGCTATGTCAAGGTATTTGTTAAATAATTTAGAAAATATTTGTCAGATTTCACACCAAATAATTATCCTTATGAGTTTTTAGTATGTTTTATCGACACGGAAAATTTCAAGTATTTATATCGAATAGTTTGGAAATCCTAGAGTTCTAATCCTATATTGCATAACATTTTGATGGTCAATTACTAGAACATGGTAGCTATAATAAGAAAACTGTTTGAGAAACCTCGCTTTTATTTTAAAAGAGCTATCCAATGAAATCCTACACGATGAGAGTTGAACGAAAAAAAAAATTCAGCTCCAATTCACATATATTAGAGCCAACCCCAAAATGTAAAATTATTACTATTTTAAGATGCCAAAAACAAAATCTATACGCAAGTATATAACTGTGATAAATTACATACATTTATGTTCACAATGGTAGAAGTTAGTTAAGGCGAACATACAGACGGATGGACAGAGCGAAATTATAAGGGTTCCTCGTACAGAAGCCATAAAAGCACTAATTTCAATGTACAGTATCTTTCTTACAGTCTACTATTTATGGTTAAAAACACAAAACATTCTAAATTTATCGATGCGACCTGGCAACTCTGCCCGTATCGTTATTAAAGAGGGTGCACGAGTCGTGACCCTGAGACGAGCACCCATTTCTGATCTCAATGAGGCTAATTTTATCCACACAAAGCGCCTATTAAAGCCTTTTCATTGATGGTAAGCTTTAAATATAACTTCATATAAGAGTGTTCATTTGTTGCGTAAAAGGACCCGGAGGGTATAATTTTAAAATCTTCCCATATAAAGGAGTCAGTTTTTTTATATAACAAGGGTTAAACGAGAAGAAGCTTCAACTCAGGTACTATCGACGCCACCACCAGGAAGATGAGTTGCCAGTGTTAAACGAAGGGTTTGGACCACCGGGAACTCTCACAAACCGAACAAAAGTCTCTGCAGACAACTTGCTTCGACGGAAAACAGAACGCCAATGACGAAGGGTTACGCGCCGCCATTTTACGAAAACTAAATACCTATAACACAGGCATTAAGTTGTCTACCTTAGCAACAGACGTCCGTGTGTCATATAGTCCTGTATATATTTATTATTTATTTATGTATGTATTTATATATTTCAAAAAAAAAATTGTTTATAACAGACGTTCGGTACCTATAGTACAGGAATTAAGTTGTCTACCTTAGGAACAGATGTCCGTGTGTCATATAGTCTTATATATTTATTTTATTTATTATTATCTTTATACATAATTGCTCTTTTCATTGCCCTGTATACTTTTTGAACCTCTGTAACAGACCAAGACCACTAACGACTCCATACTAAAGGAACTGAACATCGCCTTATGGCTCTCTACGATTTCTACGAAGAGCCTTCAGTTTCTTCGGACATACTGTGCGGTCTCCAAAGCACTGCCCGGAAAAACTGATAATTCCTGGAATAATTGTCCGCAAACGTGCCCAGGGTATAGCGCCCACACGTTAGTCCGACTCCATCAAAAAGGCGTCCAGCGGCAGCATACACCGTGCGGTCCACCTTTGACCGCAACCGATGGAAGCTTATTTATTTATTTAGAGCCGCGGTGTCAAGAGTACAAGTTGCCAAAATGATCACCGAACTTCGCGAGAAGATGGCACTTTAAGAAGAAGAAGATGGAAGCTTATCATGCGTGGTCACGATCCTCAGCGGTGAGGGAACGAGAAAGAAAAAGAAGAACAGACTAACTGTAACAGGTTATATTTCGATACCATATCCTATCGCCTGCCACTAAAGTGGGCATGGGCTGGGCATGTGGCAAGTATGGACATGCAAAGGTTGACCAATGTTACAACATTATAGGCTCCCTGGCCGCCTGTTACAACATCCTGGACCATTGGCCGCCAACAGCTAGGTTGGCCGAGAAAAAGAGCTGATTGGACGTTTTTGTGGTAAAGACATGAATGTAGATAGCTCAGGGTAGAAAAGGGTGTTATAGGAGGTAGGTGGAATTCTTATTAAGAAATTATGTTATCACTAACTATATACTCATAGGCATTTATTCGATCTAAGAATACAGTTTACAAACTTAATTTAAATTAAAACACAACTTAATGTCAAAAAATAACAATTAAAATGTATGCCTAGAATGAATGGGCATACACTTCAGTTTTATACCGAGTTCCTTTCATAAATCACCTGGACACTCAGCCCTGATTTTCAGTGTGTGCCCGGTGACGTCACTGAAGAATGACCTAAATGAACAAGTAAAAAATTAAACTAATTTCAATTTTAAACGTACACTGGAGCACCAAAATATATATCGAAATATAAATCGCCATAATCTATAATGTCCCAAAGTTTTAATGTACAGTAAATATGTCATACTTGGCCTCCGTAGAGCGATGCCAAGTTCCCGTAACGAAGTTGTCCCGTAAAAACTGAATAAAAATAACTCGTTCCGATAGTTCGAAGTTTTCTACTAAATTTTTGATTCACTCGTATACTTTACAAACGTCCTTTAGTTTTATGTCTTGTACTTCTGTACTTATTCTAGCGTTTATTATAAATTGATACATATTAAAGAGCTCAAAAGAAATACGTTTTGTGTGTGTGTGTGCGTGCGTGATTGTGTGCGAACACATGCCATAAATGGTTTTAGCCCTCATTCACGCGAGAGTTAAAAAAACGTTGCGTTAAAACTGGGCGTTGGCGTTTTGTTAGCATCGTTGATACGAAAATACGTGCATGTATAGCGTTGAACACAGAACATTGCTCGATAAAACGCGTCGCGTTATAAAAGCACTGTCGTGTGAACATCAACTTGGGAATCCATATGTTTTATTTGAACCCTTTTTTAACGCACGTTAAAAAATCTCTCGTGTGAATGTAGGTTTAGTCTGTGCTCGAAATACAGAATTTTTTTGCTGTCATTCGGAAACAGTACTTATTTGATGAAATGTGCTCTTAGAAAATGGATGTTTTACTTAAGCTTCTTCTTTTTAGACAACAGAAAGTAATTAAGTTAAAAATTTGCCACGCATTACTGGATAATAAATTAAGGCGTGAGAACGGAATAAACGAAATTGTATAATATATTATAATGATAACTTTTTAGACATTGATGTTTTTAATGTATCATGTCTCCAATTTTTTTTTTTATGTTACAAGGGGGCAAACGAGCAGGCAGCAGGCACCGAAGTGCCTACCGGCGCTCATGGACATCTGTTTTCTTTTTAACATACGGAACCATTACAATCTTTCATGGTTTTGAGCATTAATTGCTTTGGTAAAATTAATAGGATATTTCCAATTTGCTCGTAGCCCGTAGCTGAATTTAAAAAAAACAACAATTTGATACTCGTCGGAGTTTTTATTTGAGCATTAAATGTATATTCTAGGTATTTTTTTTTAGATTATTCGTAACTGAAATTAATAATAAAAGAAATGTATTGTATTGTAATATATTTTAGGATAAAAACCCTTATTTATTTAATTTAGGCATACTAAATGTTTTTTATCATTTGGGATCAGTAGGTACTTGTTGTACCTCAGATTATAGAACCAAAAATTCTATGATCTGAGTATTTAATACAAAATGGAGACTGCCGTGCCATATTTAAACTTTTTATATCATTAAATTTACCAACAGCTTAAAACGTCTAAATAATTACAAAAATAAATAAGTTTCCAAATTTAATTAATTATTAATCAACGAATATAATAACCAGAGATTTATAATACGTTCTAAGTCGTTATGTCCAAAGAGTAGATGAATCTAAAGGCGTATCTATTAAATAATACGACACGCTTTTTCGTCTATAATCTATGGCGATTACAGAAGCGTTTAGTCTATGTCGGTCGAGCTTCCATTTGTTATAATCTGTTGTAATTGATAATTGAACGCATCGACTATCGTTCGAGTTTTTGGAAAAAAATGTAACACACGAATGCAATTATCTCACGAGAAAATGATAATGTTTTTAGTTATGATATGGATTTTATTGTAATGGGTGGGTTGCTTTTTTGATTGCCTTTTACCATATATCAGCGTTACGTCTTTTGGTCCTTAAATAACGTTTAAAACGTTTAACGTTTAATAACGCGTAAAATATATTAATTACTACTGCACTGTATATTTATTTAAGAAGTAGCTTCTCGGATAGACTTTGTTATGACAAAAGTTGATTTTTATATATTTTTTTCTTTGTGTTCCTCAAGGAACATAAGAAAAAAATTGCCATATTGATTGAACTCGTCGCTTTCGAATTTTACGCTTAGCTACATTCATTTTTATTTATATTGACTACTAGCTATACCCGCGACATCGTATGCGTAAAATAAGTTATAGAAATTAGATTCAATTTTACGTAATGATATATAGCCTTCCTCCATAAATGGGATATAAAACACTGAGAGAATTTTTCGAATTGGACCAATAGTTCCTGAGACTATCGTGTTCAAGTAAATATAAAAGTCTTCAGCTTTATACATATATGTATTGATATATTTATATCAGTGAACTGCTATATATACATATATGACAGACATTGAGTTGTCTACCTTAAGAGCAGACCATATACTTGAGGTTTTTCTATTTTTTCTTCGGAACCCTAATTATTCTTCTAAAACTGAAACAACATATGTTACTCCTAGCAACATCAGTCATCTTGAACTGAAAGTTCCGTCGGAATCGGTCCAGCCGTTTCGGTGTTTACACGTAACAAAGGCCGAAAGGCAAAAAAATTTAACTTACGTTATTTCTATAGGTATCGTTTGGGCAATTAGTAAAAAAAATCAATTTTACTATTTATAGACTTTAACAAGCGATTCTGCTAAATTTTGTCAAAATTCGGGATGTTTTTCAAACCGAAACTTTTTATTTTAGCCAAAATGTTATTCCTTATAACACCAGCTACCTTCCAGATAACACCGGCCGCAAAAAAAGTTTTTATTCGCTTATATTATGTCTAGATTTATTTATTCTAACGAAAATGGCATCACCAATTGAATCGTGTGTAATAATAATTGATATTAAGTGTTCACTCAGTTTGAACGCAATTGCCTTCCCCCACCTCGACCCGGACAACCCCCGGAAATATCCAAATGACATGTTAATACTCACAAGTTCAGGGGCTAAACGCAGTTCATTGTGGATAATATTAAGTATTATATACACGCAATATTTAAACGTTTTTTTTTTTAATTTTTAATGGAGGTCTAGGCTTAATCATTGAACTTTAATTTTGCTTTTTATTATTGTTTATATGAATTTTGTTTTATATGGGTTCTCGCCTGAAATAAAATTATTTTATTTATTTATTATTATTTATTTAATCAGTTTGAGAATAAACACTCAGACCTCTTTATTAGTCGAATAATAACTTATTTATCAAATGATTTAAACAACTAAAATAACTCCATCCTGTTTACATCATGCCATTTTAGTCGGACTTTTTTTATTTTTAAATCTCTTTACAGTAAAATTAAATACAGTTTATAGCCAGTTTGACTATTGCTACCAGTGCATAATATACATTCAATATCTCTTACATTATCGATAAACCCGCATTGGGTTTCTATTATTTTTTAACCTTTTAACCGAGCGGGACGTAAAAATACGTCAAACGCGTACGGGTAGAACAGTTACGACATCAATTTAAGACCCAATTTAAAAGTACAAATTGAAAAAAAAAAATGAGATTACGTTTTCAGGGCAGTTTCTAGTGAAATGAGCCCGCGCTCGTCATATGCTGCGTAATTAAAACGGGAATTCCCCAGTTAACAGGTTAAGACTGTGTAAATTAAGTGAAACTAAGTTTACAGCCTGTTTGACTATAATTTAGATAACTTTTACATAAGTGATAAAGCCGAATTAACTACCTGTAATTTTAAATGTATTGTTTTAATGAATGTTTATATGACATTAAAGGCATTTTCCAGACCATTCGACCATATTGGGATGTGTGGTAATAACGACTTAACCGAAGTAACAACCGACCATTTGTAAAGGTCTTGTTTAAATGACTGTTTATATGAAATTAAAGGCAGTTTCCAGCCTGTTTGACCATAATGCGACGTGTTACATAAGTCGGTCACGTAACACTGTGTCCGCTCAGCGCCCCATAAACCACAGCACAGGTGTTAATTGATTTGTTTACGACCGGCACCGTGCGGCGTGCGAGTGCGACGGCGCCACCTGCCTTAACGCGCCTGTCTCTTGTCGCAACTCGCAACTGTGCTAACATACGTACCTAGCATCATAGAATTGCAATCATAAAGTATGTATACCTAAGAAGGTTATATGTGTATCATCGCATTATGGACCTTAATCCATAGATTATGTCACAAGATAAAGAGTTTTAAAGGAAACCCTGCCCGGGTTTCATTAAAATGTGACATCAACGTGCGGTGGGGGAGTCAGAAGGCATGTGGCTTCACATCATAAAATTAAAAATATTGAAAAACAAAGATAAAACCGCTGTTTTCTTTAAATTGTTTATAACTAGCAGACGCGGCAGAAGTTGCCCGAACATTGGGTTAATTACTATTTACTACAGTCTATTATTCTATAACATTATTTTAGTTTCAATTCCGCTATATTTCCCTTTCGCCTGAGCTTTGCCAATCCGTTTTTATTATACAAATCTTGTCCTAACAATAGCGAACTCAACAAAAAAAAAACATCCAATTTGGTGCAGTCATTCGGAAGTTATGCCCGTGCGTACATTTCAGCGACTCATTTTTATTTGTGATTATAGACTGAGATGTAAGCTATTCTATCTTTCAAGGTGGATCACCCTGCACACGGTGTGCAAATTTGATAAAAATCGGTTAAGCAGTTTAGGAGTCCATAACGGACAAACTACGTGACGCTTAAATTTTTTATTAAGACTAGTTGTTCCCCGCTAATTCGTCTGCGTAAACTTTCGAGGTAAACATTTATTCGTGTGTTGTAGTTATACAGGAGATACAGCTCGTAATATACATTTTTTTTTATTTAGCCTTTAAAAGCGCGTTCGACCTGTAATAATAATGTTACAACAAGTCAATACGGAACAGCGTATTTGCGACATACACTTTTTATGGACTGTTATAATTGCGACAAGCTCTAAATGTTCCTTTTATTGCTAATTCGTGTTGTAAGTATTCAAACAAGGACTTAACCTTTTCGATAAACGTATTACAGATTGACATTAAATGTGAATTTTCTGTATTTAAAGATATTAAATATCTACACCTACTTCTAGTTGATAGGAGTATTAAAGAAATCGTAATAAGCAATTCTTAAGATATATATAATCTTGAAAAACTACTTGACTTTAAGTGAGTATGAGTCACGATGTGTATAGGATCGTGATTGGATCAATTACAATTGCCTTTACGAGTCGTTTGCTCGCTTCCACTGATCAATATTATATGAATACGGTACATTTTTAACCATTGTTGTCTTCTCTTCTGTATATCTTTGAAAAGGACATAGCCTACATATTTGAAGCGATAACATCTTAAAAATCGATGAACGCCGACTGCATGCACAAAATTACTTATTGTCACGTTCCGCCTGAGCCGAGCGTGCAAACGAGAGATAATTGATAGTGAGGCATTTTAATTAATAAAAATATCGTTTGTTACCGTATCTTGGTGTTGCTGTGGAGGGGAAAATCGGAGCCTGTGTCGTTGAAACTGGGTAGGGGTAAAGCGGAGCTGCTGTGGTGAAGGGCTTGTATGTTGTTATACAATTGGTTTCGTCTGAGCCATCGATACAATCCACCCTTCCATCGCAGTAAGCTATACTGGGGATACACGGTCCGGTGCGACACTGCCACATGTCACTGTCGCATGCTAGAAATATACAAACCAATAAGTACTGAAAGTAGTCATTTTAAAATAATTCTTGTAAAAGTATTTGTTTCTCATATCTATAAGAAGAGTCATGTTATTCTAAGTACGGACAAAGCAACCCTATTAAATTGAATAATTCACGCACTTAGTATTTATCAATTAAAGCATTTTTTTGTACTAGTCAGCTTAGTACTATAAAAATTCTATAAATGACAGTTTATAATTGATACAATTGCTTCTGGTATATTTTTAATATTATAATGTCAAATTTGAAGGGCCTTGTACTTTAATATTTTCTTTCATATCTAACCGTAGACGATCTATTGCAAAAACGGTTATTAAATTTATATTAATTGAACTTAGACTTTCGTTAGCGGAACTCATAGTTATTATAATAAACGGCTTTTAAACTCACGTGTATGATATATAGGGATTGCCAGATTTGTTTCGAACCCGTACGGTGCCCTTCCCCATGAGCTCGCTTCAAAGCGGTGCCTCACATTCCAGGGTGGGTTCGAAAAAAGTCGGGTAATCCCGGTATACCATAACCATGAGTTTAAAAAGCCATTTATTTAATAAATATATATGGGCTTGTAAGTTTATTTCTGAGATTTCGTATGGCAAGTAAAACAATGAGTTCCAATTAATGTCTTTGAGTAATATTAGTCGTGAGATTGTAGAGACTGTGGGGGCACCGGGAATGACATCCGACGGCAGACTTTTATCTTAACTTGCCCCACAGCCACAATTGCAATATAACTAAGGCCTGGATCGGGATAACGCTAGGTAGAAGAGGTATGATCAGTGCCAATGTATGCAATCAGCCCTAGGACTATAAGCAAATTAGGTGAGAGTCACAAATTCAATATGAAATGAAAATATTCGATTCGATTATTCATAAGATTATCATTACATTAATAATAATAGTGTCGAAAATTTCGGCAGTAAGATTAATGTAGTGTATCCTTAGGGAATGTGTATTCGAATCCAAAAATCTCTCTTCTATTAGAAAGTCAGTTAACAATAACAGCTTGGTGGAAAACAATTTTAAGAAGGTAATCTAGCTACTACCAGATTGGCATTAAATTCTACATAAATATAAATAGCCTGAACAAAATTTTCCTCAGAAGCCGTAACGTACTTCCAATAAAAAATCATGCAAAATCAATGTTTAAAATTAACTACACATAAACATGCCGTAGATCAGGGCATACAGTGAGCGAAACGAAATATAATAAAAATAAAAAAGTAATATACGTAGCGATAAGGATTCCGTCTTGTCTAAAGATCGTACTAATCCACTATCGAATCCCGGCTCATATGAATTCTCGAACACGCATTCAACATTCAATAATAAATGGGGGTATATTATACGCTTATATACCGGAGGTGAAACAGTTTTGCTCATCGGAGAAATCCGAGCAGTCATAGATATTGTCGCATCGCCTTAAGTGCGGGATGCAGCGTCCGTCGTAACAGGTAAATTCTGATTCGTGGCACGGAGTCGTCTCCATCGGCGACCGCGATGGCATCCCCATGTACCATGCTATATTACAGCGCTTTTTAATATTCACACAAATATATTAAATCACCTATTGAAACGTCTAAAAGGAGATACATAACGAAGTATCTTTTAACTATCGCCTAATTTCTAAAGGCCTGTGTTAACCAAAAGTGAATAGATTTCTAAAAAGGTGCTTCTTAGTATTTAGTGCTCAGTATTCGCAAATAATAATGAAAATTTGTACCTCGTACAAATATGGCGTGTGTTTGGTGCCCCAATTGCTTTCTGTTAAGCGTGATTAGTGCATAGTGCTTTATAGAAGAACGCTTTTTATATTCATCGAACAAGTTGTTTATTACTTTAATGCTACAAAATGCGACGCCGGAAGTTTGCTGTGGTATATAGTGTCATTTGTATTTGATACGAAAAAACCTCTGTATTTCCTCTAAATAAATATATACAGGACTATATGACACACGGAAGTCTGTTCCTAAGGTAGACAACTTAATGCCTGTGTTATAGGCACAATTGTAGGTTACTAGCTGTGCCTGCTGTTACTTCGCACAAAATTAGGTAATAAAAATTACATTCAATTTTAGCGTGATGACATGAAGCCTTAGCCTTTCTCGATAAATGGGCTTTCTAAAAATGAAAGAATTTTTCAAATCGGACCACTACTTCCTAAGATTTGTGCGTTCAAACAAACAGACCGAAAAATAAGCTCTTCAGCTTTATATATAGATCTAGAATTATAGATATAAAGATCGGCGTGCGATTGCTCATACTTTAAACAAAATATGCATTGTAAAACTATCGTTGCACTCACTTTAAGTATTAATTTTACGCGTGGCTAAGGGGGAAACGAAATGATCGAAAAGTATGCTGCATAATGTTGAGCTGTTCTGCCCTTTCACAGTGGATGCACACACCTTGACGCATACAAACCTGGCCTGCAATTATGTTAAATTTGTTTTAGCTTTAGGCTGCGTATATCATATGTGAATAAAGGATTTCTATTCTATTCTATCTCAAAGTAAGGGGATGAATCGAAATTCCAGCCCGCCACCCGCAGCCGCGTGCGCCGCGAGAGGGCGCTGCCCGCCTCGTTCCGGCTGCTGGCCGTGTCCGACACGCTGCGCGCGCCCGACCACGACAAGCCGCAGGACGACGCGCAGGTACTGCTAGTGCCGACCTGCGACTAGACATTTCGGTACCGACTTCGACGGAAAGGAAGGAAATTTATTCACACTGAGAAGATAAACAGCTCATAAATAATAATGGCGATAGATTTTTTCTCATTATGTAGTTTATTTTATGAATGTTATTGTACTGTTTGTTACCATAGAGTTTAAAATGTAATGTCAAAATTAAAATTACCTCATGCATCGTTTAATTATTTATATTATCAAGAGAATTTGAAAATGTGACAACCTGTGATAGGAATGAGGGAGTCAAAAAATCGTCAAATTCGTGACTTTTTTATTGAATTACCCCCTAAGTTAACACATGCAGTTGATAGAGGTTAGCCCAAAACAATCAGTGATAAAAAAAGTGCCTTCACTTAAGATGCATTTCTATTCGAAGAAAAGGCGTATAATGATTCTGAATTTTAAAGAAAGATATCTGGAACTTAAAAATAACGCTTTATTATTATTATTCTTATTATGCAACGGCTTGGTAAAATTAAAACTGTTAACCCGACAAAATTAGGCTCAAATAGACTCTTAAAAGACATAAATGATTATTCTAAGTGAGTCTTACTTATTGATGCATAATGTTTCTTACTTCGTTTGTAGCTACTGTTTATTAAGGCGCGGGAAGGCGCTAACGCTATCGCACAACCTGAGCAGTTTTGTAGTACAATTTACTGAAATACTATCAGCCCTAAAGATTTATGCTTCAACACGTTTCGTTAAAAAAATAATATATGAAAAACTACGAGTCCTCACAAAGCCTTTTTAAAATTAAAGTGGTAAGTAATTGGATTACGTTTTCCCAGGCGTGGGAGTACGGGTGGAGGGATCAGCCGCGCAGGGCCGCTAGTGCTAGGGTATGTGTTATTTGAGACATTTCAGTATGGTCGTTAAGTTGAATCTTTCTTATTTATGACATCTAAATATAGTTTCCGACTTTACAAATAGGATTTTTTTGCTGTGTGCGATTTATGAATACGGTGTCGCAAATGGTCACTGTGGTATTTAACTGGATCAGTTATAAGCCGAGAAAGATACAATAGATCTCACAAGTCGCAGTAACGACAAGGCCATTGGCCCAACCTTAGGTAGTCCACCCCTTAACTAAATAACAAATTAAATCGGGACCAGTGCCGCTGGTATCGAGGTGCCGTGGTCTACACCTATATGACGCCTTTATTGTCTATGTTTATGATCCCAAAAATGTCTGGGAGTCTCTGCTGCCTCGGTCTTTCCCTCTTCATTGTCCATGGTGTGGCAGGTGTCGGGGTCGGCGGTGTCAGCGGTGTCGCGGTCGTCGCGCTCGTCGCGCGGGTCGGGCTCGGGCTCGTCGCTGGAGGAGGCGGGGCTGGACGTGTCGCTGCCCCCTTTGCAAATATGGACAGTTAAAACATTGCAATTTATTACACACTTTAACTAAAATGAATTACATCGTGCTACACTCAAGAGGATTACGAAGAATTTGTTAAATCGAGGAAGTCGTTATATTGAGGTACGTTATATTAAGGTTGCACTGTATTTAATAGCTACTACACGTAAAACAAATTTCCCGACTGCATTATAACTAGCCAGTGGGGAGGTCACGGCTTGACGGCGAGTACCTTACGGATTCCTGGCTACCCTGCTACCGTTGACATATAAAGGCGTATTTATACATAACTTATAAGATTTAAACAATACTCATAAGGAGTAACTAAGACTAAACAATATATTTCTTAGCTAGACGTAAAATACACAAAACATTGAGCTTTACTGAGGCGCCAAATGAAAAATCGGTGTACCTTTACGTGCCTCCAGAGGCTTAAGTAAATTTGCTTAGGCTTAGCGACAATATTTCGGGGGTTGCCAAAATATGTTACCTCCGTACTTTATTATTGCAAACGCTTTCCATTTTGCTTTCACGTGATAACTTACAGTTAAAATATCGTGTGTGCCCACGGAAGCGATTTAATGTTGGCTCATACATCGTATGGGAGCTATTTGTTATTTTTTTTTATTATAAATATAATAAGGGGCAAACGAGCAGCCGGCTTTCATCCAAGTGACTACCGACGACCATGGACAACTGCAACACCAGAGGGACAGCAGATGCGTTGCCGGCCTTTGAGAAATGAAAAGAAATTGTTAATGGAATGCCTGACTTCAAGGCTGAATTGAAATTTTATTAAAATAGAAATTTCACTTAAAGTGAAATTTTACTCAACCGTCTACTGTCCACTGTCTTCAAATTTTCACATAATACAGAAATATCGAAACCTTTCTAGACCAAATATAAAAATACCAAGGGCTTGATTAAATTTTTATCAAGAATGTCAAAATTAAAGAAGAAATTTCTATAGTCAGATGATTAAACTGCCTTAAATACCAAAGGTTGAAATTTATCATCTTAAAGAAAAATTTCCAATTATTTTTTTTAATGGATAGTTGGAACGACATTCAAAATTTGCATTATTTAGATAATATTTAGTAAAAGTATATTGTTATTTATCCAATAAATACAATATCGCTCTACAATAAACATCTACGTTTTTGTGATACGAAATTACGGCCGCAGAATCCGTCTTTACGTGGCAAATAAATCCAACAATTTGGGCGGACTCGTGCACGCCACATTACGGATTCACTCTAATGTAACAGCTGAAATGGCACGAATACAAACGACCCGTATGGATAACCATTATTTGTGATAAAATTGTAGATAAATTATGTAATAAATAAAGGAAAATAATTTTATGAAGTGTGTGTGTCAGATCCGAAACGCGAGTGGAGTTTGCTCCTTATATCACCTTATATAGTTTCTGCGTACTATAAATCAATCTATAGTTCAATTATAAAGAAATCAGTATGAAAATGGTTGTTTTACATATACGTTAGTGCGTCATTTCTACGCAAAAACACGCCAACAAATGTATTACAAAATGGCGGCTCATGTATATCGAAGCGAGCAGCTGACGC
This sequence comes from Charaxes varanes, assembly GCA_024363005.1. Lineage (NCBI taxonomy): Eukaryota > Metazoa > Arthropoda > Insecta > Lepidoptera > Nymphalidae > Charaxes > Charaxes varanes. The sequence continues at coordinate 17,260,679 of JANCMC010043217.1, read as the reverse complement.
CCGCGAGAAGCGCGTTGAAACGAAAATATATGAAAGTTTGCGCGCGTTTGTAAACGCCAATGTATACTCACTGTAAACACGCGGTCGTCTATTTCAAAATCAGCTTGTCATTTTTATAAGTTACAGCTGACTGATATATCAATTATCATGTACTTAATATGGAAATTTACCAAAAAATCACTACCTGAGAGAAGGTTGTAGCGTAATCAGTGAGTGCGGTCATCTTAACTCGCCCCACAGCCATATCATCAGCAATTTAAGCTGACCCCGGTACTATAAGCCAGTATAAAGCTAGGTAGTAGGAGAGACAAAAGATAACTAGGTATACTTTAAGCTATGCCTAACTATGTATATAGCTTTGACATATGCCTGATACTGCCGTTGCCCATCCAGTCGAACACTTTTTAAGCTTGTGTTAGGAGTAGCTATGATAATGACAAGCCAAGATGGGTCGGGATTTGAAACTAGCACCTTACAGAGTTCATTACGTTATTTTACCGTTAATCTATACAGCCTTAATATTATGTTATAGTTATAATCAATTAATATCGAATGAACAAAAGCGGTCTACCACCATGAATAAGCAATCTGAAGTAATATAATAAATAACATGGCCACAAATCCTACTAAATTGCTGGATTTATACGTGCCGTAGGAACGGATTTTGTGGTAGTAAAAACGTTTGTATGGGAAAAAGAAAAGGGCTGTTTTTAGGGTTTTCCCGGCAATTATTCGATTTTTTCTCGCCGTAAAGACCATCTCAGGACTTAAACGAACATTTTCAAAACAGAAATGGTTAAATTGATCCAGGCGTTGTTAAGTTATGCACTTGCCAACACATTTTGCGATTCATTTTTATTTATATAGATTTAAAAATGTATTTAGAGTAAGATATTTAAATAGATGATAGTTAATTTACTATTATTTTTATTATATGGACGTTGGCGTAATGTTTACAACGCGAGCGATTCTCAGTACGATGACATAATGCTGGCCTAGAGTCGCATACACAAGGTCAGAGAGACACTAATGCAAGTGAACTGCATGCATCCACATCTCAAAATACGGGATTTCCCGAAACGTTTACTCTGTTAAGGTCTATCTTATTTATTACTAGCTGTGCCCGCGACTTATTCCGTGTGAAATTAGGTAAAACATAGATTCAATTTTAGATTGATGATAAATCTTATAGCCTTCCCCGATAAATGGGCTATCTAACACTGAAAGTATTTTTCAAATCGGACCAGCAGTTCCTGAGATAAGCGAGTTTAAGCAAACAAACAAACTCTTTATATATTAGTATAGAAGCATAGATTTATTTTACATCAAACACAACGGCACAATATCTATTACACTTAAACTATACATTTTTAAGTCTTATAAATTAACCTATTTTAATAAGAAATTGAAAAGTTACTAATAGGGAACCTTAATTCTACAAATTTAAAATAAAATTATACAAAATGTCTTCATTGTTTATATTAAAAACACTTACTATAACGATATTTTATTGCTTATTTTAAATCATTGTACGATGCACTAGTTATTATTTTTTAAATATAATTATGGGCAAAGACGCGTAATATATAATGCCGACTATGAACCATAACGTACGCATTAAGTTACCTACCTTATGAACAGACGTCCGTGTGTATATATATATATATATGTATATATATCTTCATATAAATCTCACTAATATTCATAAAACATCACAGTGGAGGCACCTGACGTGCAAACCTCATAAAATTCCAAAGGCGCGTTAAAATACGCATTAACGCCTCTGTAATTAAATAAAGTACTAATAAAATATAACCAGCATATTACATTACAGCGCACTTGACCCTTTTAGGGTTCCGTAGTCCTACAAGGAAGCTTCATTTGACAGGCCCGTTGGTGCAGTGGGCAGTGACCCTGCCTTCCGCTCCCGGGTTCGATTCTCACCTCTAGTCTAGATGTATTATCTATAAGTATATATTACTAAAGAAAAAATATTTGTGTATAACAGGCGTCTGTTACCTATAACTCAGGCATTAAGTTGTCTACCTTAGGAATAGACGTCCGTGTGTAATATAGTCGCCCGTCCGTCCGTCCGCCCGCAAGGTATTCCCGAACTACTAGATGTAGAGACTTGAAATTGTACAACTTGATACGATATACTAAAAACTCGTCAGGCAAATTATTTTGAGCGAAATTGGACAACGAATTTTGAAGTTATTCAACAAATACCTTTAACGCGCGTATCAGATACGGAACCCTTCGATATAAGCGCGTGTCTTGGCCACTTTATTTAAGTAAATTTCCCCACAGATCGTTCGGGTAGTAAGTCATAAGGGCTTAAGAACTTACGGACCCAATAAAAATATAATTTTCATGATAACAACATACTTAAAAGTAACGTTAAAGGAAGAATGTTAGCGCAATCAAAGCTATGGCCAAAAACTTGTATAATATCGATTTAAATGTAATTGAAAATTTGTCTTGTATAATATTTAATTTAATTTAAACTCTATCTTGTTTAATTGATATCCTGTATAATATCAATTTAAATTTCATTTAAGCCAATGTCGCTTTTAGATAGAATTTTATGACCAAAAAAAAAACGGCGGCATACTTGATATCTTTGAGATAAAAAATGCTAATTGCCGTCGAGTCGTCCGTGTGTTCCCTCCATCTCATCACCATATTTCATCGGAACGAGTTTTTGTTTACACTAGTAATTACACTGGCCTTGCTCGATTAAAATGTACTCTGATGACCGGTCCTTGATAACCGAATTTCGGAAAAGGGAAGTTCAATACTTTCATCATTAAGTTTAACGTACATGGCCCTTTGGCGCAGTGACTCTGCCTTCCGCTCCGGGAGTAGATTTTAAGAATGTTTCCATGTATTTAGTGTGAAATTGAATATCAGTTTTGTGGACTTTAAATAAAAAAAAAAAAAAAAGTACGCAGATATTTCTTTATTTTATGTGTCACAGAGAGCAAAAAGGCCGGTCTCCTATCTTTTCATATGTGACAATTACGTGATTTCTTTAAATTGTAGGACATAAAATAAGAAGTAAAGTTTGTCCTCTAACCTTTTTTTTTTCTTTCTATAATGTGTTGTTGCAGAATAACCATATATAATTTAACAATTTTTATATTGTGAAAAAATTCCGAGTTACATTTCGTTGCCCAATCTCCCTTGTGTCTTGTCCATTGAACGTGACACTGGCGAAATAAGCTGTGCAAATGCACAAAGCAAGCCATCTATCAAAGAAAGAAGAAGTAAGTTGCATGCTCAGTTGCATGTCATAAGAAATTTATAAATACATAATTAAACAGCGCACATAAACAATATTCGCGCACACAGAAACAATTATATTCTTTATTGGAATCCATATAAAAATTAAATTACCAAAAGCGTGTTAAGACTCGCTTATATAGAAGGATTCCGTATCTGATACCCTATAAACGTATTTATTAAATAACTTAAAAAGTTGTTGTCCGATTTCGTTCCGAATAATTTCCCTAATGAGTTTTTAGCATGCTCCATCAACATAGAAAATTTCAAGTCTCTATGTCTCATAGTTTGGAAACGCTAGGGGGGGGGGCACCTTACGGGTAGACAGATGGAAGGACTACTACTTTCTTGAATTACTACGGAGCCCTAAAAATGGGGTAAACTGACAGGCGGTTAACCTGAGACAATTACACTACCGGAAAAGCTCGCAGATCATAGATGTGTTACCTTTGAGAAATGACTATACTTTTTCAAGAAGGTTATGTATACATTACAGAGCTCTCCAAAGTGATGTAGGAATATGAAAGCCGTTTAGCTGTCTATGTAGGAATAATTTAGGATGTAAACCTTTCCCGGACCCTGTCGTAAAGGAAATGTAATGTGTGTTTAGGTTACCCTTATCCTGACCGCTCTATTGACGTTACTCGTTACTCTAAGTACATGTTCGAATGAAAGGTTGGCTTTCTTATCCTTGCTACACGTAACTTCAATTTAAACTAACTGATAGGTTGAAAAGAAAACATCAAATATGAGACACAATTAAGTTTTCTTTTTCTCCAAAAATGACGCTGGCCGCATGGACCAAAGACACTAATTATGACAGGACATTGACGAATAATAGTTTTGGAAGAAATTTTTCCGACGGTTGCCGACACGTTTTGCCGACCGCTGATTTAAACTATGCAATAATAAAAATATTAATATAATATTTATTTGGTAAGCTACATTGCAATATTATATAATGTATGTCTATTTGAATAATTGTAGCGCTGAGGGGACGCTCTATTAAATCTACTATTCCAAACGACAAGGCCTATAAGTAATGATGAGAGCTAGCAGCTATTTACGTAGTTACTTCGCGGCGACACAAACATGGCTGCAAACGGTCGCCTTTATGCCCGGACCGATTTCAAACTCCCGCTTGTTCTAACATTTCGTGGTTTGTCGAACTTAAACAAAGGCACTTAACCAGTGACTCAGTTTTGGGTACATTTTAAGTGAATCACCCTGAAATTTATGTAGATATGCGCAAATTTTATATAGTTGTGGAGCTTAAAGTTATAAAATATCGCTTGAAGTAATCTTTGTATATATAATTCTACTGTACGTGTGTATGTCACTGAACTACTTCAAAACGCCTGGAACGATTTGAACGGTTTTTTTTTGTATCCGTTTAGGTGGCACCTCGGACAGTTTTGATTCACAAATCAGCCCGGCAGAGGGCGCTTTAGTCGGTGACTAGGTTATTTATCTATACTAGTATACGGAACGGGAGCGGGAATGGATAAGGGACTGAAAATGGGAACGGGATTGGAAACGTGTGTAATAAATAATATTATAGGATAATAGAATGTAGTAAATAGTAAGTAACCCAACCTTCGAGCAGGACAAGGTCTGCCTGGTCCGCTAGTAATATATATATCGGAGAGAAGCTACATTACAAGCATAGGAATAGGTGCGCAGAATTGGACGTCTTCGCGGGAAAGACAAAGTTCAAGTGTTTCAGGTCAGCGTCAATTACACTGTTTGGATAATTATAGATAACTAGCCTCAGATCATCATCAAATATGTACAAAAATGTTTATAAAAATCGGTCAAGCCGTTTCGGATGAACTCATGCCAAACTAGCTAACAGAAGAATTATAAAGTAATATTGTTTGAATGCACTATTTTTGAAGTATTCCAAAATATGTCATTAAAGATTGAATTTCCTTTTTCTTTTCTTCCTTTCCTTATTGCTTCTAGCTGCAATTTGCACAGCCTTTTTCCTTTATAAATAATACCCTTTTCTGAATGAAAAAAGGAATAAAAGATTGATTTTCTCTACCAGGGGGTGGGTCTTCCTTTATCTGTCCGATAACTGGTCCACTATGGTTACGCGACCCCGGAGCACCGTAGTTGCTATTTTCACTACCTCTATACCGTCCGTGACAGTAATATCCGCATCCTTTCTCTCCACTCCATTTACCTCTATATCATTTTACTCCATCTCTTTCCCTTACTCTTGTCATTCTAATTAGAGGTAGCGCCATGTTTGTAGCCGAATTGTTCTGGCGCGTCCGGGTATCAGTATTTCTTTCGTGAAGTGGCGGCAATGCTGTCACGTCAAGTTATGGTACTGTTGTCGCGTTTCGTCCGGTTTGGCAGGCCGGTAACGCATCTGCTTGCTTCCTGATCGTGCAGATGTCCATGGGCGTCAGGGGTACTTAGCTGCCTGCTCGTTTGCCCCTTGTAACAAAAAAGAATTGAGAAGTTATTAAAATATCAATTTTCTAATAGATCGTAGGCAGAAATGGAATTTCAGATCGCTGTTAACGAGGTGCCGCTGACTTGTCAATAGTACAACTTTCTGGGTCCCATTTGGGAATGCTTATTAAGTGGGGACCTAGTTGATGGGAGTTGAAGTTTAAAATTGAAAATTCACTCCAACTGGCTGTAAATTATTATTACTGTTTACTTTTGCATTTATTGCATCCTTTTCTTCTGTTTCCCAAGATTCACAATGTAATATGTAAACAGTAAATATTTTAGCTTATGTTTTCAGTAAATCTATTTTCCCTTAAAAGCTAAAATATGTTAAGATACTTCGGCATATAAAGGCGGGTTTAGACCAAACGAACGTAGAGCTAGATCTAGAACAAGAGCATTCTTTCTCGATCTTTTAGTGTAAACGAATGCCAGTTCTTAGCGTTTAATAGGAATTAGGATATTTGTGAACGCAGACAGATCAGAGAATTAATGCTCTACGGCCATTTAACCTAAAATAATTTGATAGAGTACGGTTAGAATGAGCATTCGCTCATTTGATAAAAATCGACCTTAATACAAAATATTTGTTAATAATAGAAGAAAATTCCTTTGAATTTTATAAGTATTAGTGATCATACTCAAATTCTACTTCATTTTTAAATACTTTGGCGTTTTGGCATTATTTTTACGTAACATTAAGTTCCATTGGCACGGCATCTTAAAAAAACTTAAAACTTTTATGGAAATCTTTATTGTTTACGGCATATATTTCATTGTATTTTACCAGAAATAAACTTTTATAGGTAACCTGCCTCCACGATGTAAAACTTGAAAGACATTTTAGAATATTTTAAAATTTCGGAATAGAAAATCGTAAATCCAGCCCAGAAAAACAATATTTTACCTTGAATACAACTTCCGCGTAGAAGAGGGTCGGCTTGTAAAATATTTGAACTGGAAATTATAGACGTAAATGCAATTCCACCGGGATCGAGTGGAGTTGTCTATTTATTCTGACTCCGTTTTGAGCCTAAATGCTTTTTGAATTTGAGGTCACTACAATAGAATAATTTGGAATATTTCGTTATTGCACCAGAGATTTTAGGTTCAAATTTGCCTGTTACGTTTGCTTAGCGTATTATTTTTCTTAGCCTTTCAAGGCCTTTCAAAAAATACTAATTCCGACTTTTTCGGGCTCTGAAATGCTGATTTGCAGCCCGACGGGGTTATTTTCTTTCAGATGCCATGACTTACTTTTGCTCATAGCTCCAGAGGTGAAAGAGGGATTCTAGCGACAGTTACCAACAAATATGAGCTCTAAAAGCACTTAGTTAGCCTTTTGAATTTGTTGGTAAATGTAGTTCTGTAAGACAAAAAACATCCATTTAAAACTCGACAAGGATTTGTTAATACAAAACACCAGTCAGTTGTTCCAAAATTTACTACAGCAACTAATGGTGGTCATTACTGAGTCATTATCTGACTCGGCTACTGCTCTCTGCGCCAACGGGCCAGACTAAGAATACCAACCTTATTGTTTTATTCGCACACTAGTATACAATAGTATACTAGTGTGCGAATAAGAAATAAAATATTATTTCTTTACTTTTTAGAGCAAATTGTAAGTGCTCCCAAAACACCAAAAACAATAAAGGCAACATACAAATTGCTTATGCAATCTCATAGTCGTGTCGCTAAAAGATATTAGAAAATTCCCAAAACACACCTTACACGCTGACGTAGACTGAGAATTTTGTACCGCTGAATTTCATATTTTAACGAATAAAAGCTCAAGTCTCATGTTTTACCCTACAATACGTACATTTTTTATTGTGCCGGCAAATATTATGGCATGGTATAATATTATAAATACAGTATATTATAGCAATGAACATATATATCAAGTTGTATTAATCTTCTTCTTCTTAGCGTTGTCCCGGTACATGACTAGGGTCCGCTTTACCGGTCTTACGCCTCTACTTTGCCCGATCTTGTCCATCCCGTATTGTTAGTCCATTGGCTCTCATGATTGGCATCAAATTGTATTTATAGTTCTTCTTAATTTTATAATATTTTTTGTCAACCACGTTGCTGTGAAGTTAATGGGTCGCAGCTGAAAATCAGCGCTGTGAATTATGTGTTTACGCGTAATTTGAAGTACATGCTGAGCTGTATTAAAGACCCTTTCTTTGTATAACACAGACAGCTCAATGACAGAACTATTAGTCATTATTTCAACCTCTATCTATTTGTATGTATTTTAGTTTTTAAGTGTCTGTCTGTGATATCTTCAGGGAATAAATGTTTTTCATTTCATTTGACTTGGAAAATAATAATAATAATAATAAAACTTTATTCAACTAAAACACCAAAAAAATACAAAATTATAATAACCTAAAACCTAAAATAACCGTTATTGGTTTGTGCTTTACTTGAAATGGGCGTCACCTCAACGTAATCCTGCAGAATTTATTCTGCAGCGCTGGTTTTCAGGGGCGGCCGATTCCTTGTTGGTATCAGGAACCAATTCCAGCAAACAATTAAAAATAAAATAAAATCATGTGTAGGTTTAATTTGATAGGAAGATGTAAATTATTTCGACTTCTACAAGAACACGGTCTTGTTGGAGATGCCGTGAGATATCTTAAGGCAGGTTTATTTAAAAATAATTAGCAAATTAGCTTCTACGACTTGATAATAGAGTACTGAATCGTTTGGCAGTTTTATTATTCTATGAGTGACTTTACTAATGGCCGAAACGTACTACAGACCTGTATCCAAATTAGAAATGTCTATTTGTTAATTCGAGCCAATCGGGTCGAGGTTGCGGTCCCAATCCGTCAGGGAACTCATCAAAATGTCGTTTCAATAATGAATGAAATCAACTGTTATCTTCTATAGGTCTGCTGTTATTAGGGTCCCGGAAACGTTCGACAATATTTGGCACGCACGGAAGACATAAATTTGACTGTGGGGACTGGGGACTGCAAGTCGTTTAGTGTGACCTTATTTACCTCCCTTATCTATTGTTATTATCCAATGTTATTCAATACTTACAGATATATCTTTTGTCAATTTATGTTAACCGAATTTTAAATTCCTTAACAGACTATATATGTATTAATACGTAAGCATGCCTGTAGACGATTTGAAGTTTTATGTGTAAGTTTTAATATTCTAATACCGGAGCTGGACCTAGCTTCATTTGAATGATCATTTAGTGTGGCCGGGGACTTTGTATAGCTGCGCAAAGTTTTATAGTACTTTGTAGTCTTCAAGGACAAAAATGTACAAACACTTTGAGCTATGTCAGGCTCCGGCATAACATTTAAGATTTACAAAGAAAATTATACTTATTTGTAAGAGAAATAGGATTTTCTTTTGTCTTGGATGTCTGTACTTCTATGAACTATTCTTTTAAAATGACGGGAATCTAAATAAATAATCTTTTATGCCATCAAAAGGTTCTGAATAAAAGCTTTGTGGTAGCTTGTTGTTTGACTCCCTTTGAGATTAATTTAAGAATAAATTTTTGGGCTCTGCAGAAATTCTGAGCATTCTAATTAACGTACACAGACGTGTTTTAATGAGTTCTGCGATGTTGCTCGGCAAATAAAGATTAGAATATAGGTTCTTTGCGGCAAGACTTAGCACTAATGAATATAATATAATCCTGGTCTAATTTTACGGCCGAAGGCATATTTTATAGAAAATTGCTGTTCCGCGGCAGATCGTAAAAATATTGTATACACTCGTTATACACACGCGATTCAAATCTTAGCCCTCATTCGCAAGAGAGTTAAAAAAGCGTTGAGCTAAATCACGGCGTTTTTAGGTTCGTCGATACAAAAATATAACGTATATGTATATAAATAGCGTTGAAAATAGAACATTGCTCAATATAAAAACGTTGCGTTATAAAAGTGCTGTCGTGTGAACACAAACTTAGGAGTTAGCCCTCATTCGCACGAGATTTAAAAAAGCGTTGCGTTTAATCTCTGCGTTGGGTTTTTAGCGTCGTCGATACAAAAATATAACGTATATGTATATATATAGCGTTGAAAATAGAACATTGCTCAATAAAAAAACGTTACGTTATAAAAACGCTGTCGTGTGTATATAAACTTAGAAGTTAATATGTTCTATTTGAACGCTTTTTTAACGCGCGATAAAAAAACTCTCGTGCGAATTATGGCCTATTGTCATGATATTTTTAAACTTTTTTGTTATCTCTATAATTATTATTTCTATTTTGCTCACATGATATCTTTATTTAGCTTACAAAATTTTTATAGCCGATTTTTTACAGTATTCTTTAATACTTACGGATTATAAATACTGAGAAGCGATAATCCATGCTGTAATTAGAAGATCATTGTTCCAAAGTACTTTTTACAAACGATTTCATAGTCGAAACTTAAGATTTTGCTTACCTTTTTTGACATCAAGTGTTTTGTACGTAACAAAAAAGTGCCCTTAAAGAAAAAAAAAGTAATAATTTGTGTGCGTTCATTATCAAATCTTGCAAGCACTCAGTCGTTATAATTTAATATGATTATGATCGCAGCTGAGAGGATTTTTGCTAACAGAGTGACCTCTCTATCTCACGATCTCTAAATTAATTAGGGTAAAGCAAGCGGAAAAAGCATTCAATGAAATTGGCCGGCTGATTCGTGAAATTCCCTCAGATACGGGGAGAATCTAATTAATAACTGTACCATCCGAAAATTAGATAAAATTAACTATCTATTACTTATATATTATATAAAAGGTCAAGTAATAAGATATCTCGAAAACCGCGGGACGTACAAAGATGAAATTTGGCCAGGAAGTAGTTTATAGATAGGCGACATTCTCTAAAAACGGAGGTCTAGAGGGACATGCAAGTTTAATTATACGCAGACAAAGTCGCGGGAAACAGCTGGTATATTATATGTTTACAAGTCTCCCCCTATATCCTTCCTTTGCATTTATTATTCCAATTTTGATGAAAAATGTAATTACTTAAGCCATTATTCGTATACGTTTCCCTTCTATATAGATTTGTACAGTGCATCGTTCTGGGAAAAAAATAAATGTACTCTCAAGCGTGGCCAAATCCATACTAATGGTACAGGCAGAGATCATGCCCATATGGGCATGTCGTGATCGCAAGTGTCAGATAAATAAAAAAAAGGGTTTTTTACTAAAAAACAATTCTGTAATATCGGAAACAGTCCTAGAAAAAGTCCTAGCGATAAATATTTGAAAGCATTAACAGTCGCTTGAGAAAGTTTATGGCGCCTTTGAATTAATAATTGTGTTCGTAGACGCGGACAATTCCAAACAAAATGTCCGTCCGTCAACTTTTCGGAAACAGCACAGTTTTACATCCGTGTTAAATTTGAGTTAGTGCTTTGTGTCCGAGTGAAATTACTGTGGTGTACACACATCAAATATTCATTGGGCATTTTTAATGTATTAAAGGGTTAATATTTTCAAAAATGGTTAAGGTTGTGCAGTATTCTTAGTTGACCTTTTATGTTTACTTTAATTATTTTAATAAGTGATTGTTTATCATTTTTGATTTGGTACCGTGGTTGAAATTGTACAAATCGAAACCGATGGCAAATGGATTCACGGTAAAACTCGAATGAGTTTATGTTTGAATCATTCAATTTAAAATAAAATGTTAATTTTTAATATTAGAAATAAAGAAAGAAAAAAAAAGGTAAAGTTTTGTTAAAACCAACTAGATACACAGACGCAATCATGCTTGTAATTTTTGTTACGTCAGAACTTGTGGGTGGGTGAACCGATTTTTATGATTCTTGTTTTATTAGAAAGCTGGTGCATCCCGTGTAGTCCCATTTCCTTGTAATGACATGGGGCATCTGTGCGTGCACAGCAGCTCTTCGGTGATGTCCGACAGATGGTATGGGCGATGATATATAGTCCTGAAGAGGATAGCGTGAGTTGGTTTGTATGGAAATTTTCAGCGTTTGTGCTGCGGTCGTCGTCATCCGTACAGCGCCATCTAGTTAGCTTCGGTGTAACCTTTTCCACTCGACATAATTGCCATTTCGTTATGTAGTGGCGGCTACATACCCAAAATTGGGTATGTTTCTCGCTATGCCTCAAAAATGGTTGGGCCTATTGACTCCTGTCTGTTTTATTCGTATTATTTCTTTGAAAGTTTAAGATAAATGAAAGAAACGAAACGAATATAAAAAATACTAAAAATGCAAAGTTCTGCGCGACTTCGGAATACTACTAGTAGGTGGCTTTTGTACGGGACCTTTTGCCTGAACATAAATCGGGTAAGACAACGTCTGCCCCGTCTGCTAGTATATCGCACGCTTAATTATAAACTGACCGATTACATTTTAGGTCTAAAATGATTAAATGATACAGGTAGCTTCGTTTCAATGTCCTCTATCGGTCAATCAAAAAATTATTTAATATCTCCATATCCAAATCTTAGAAACAGTCATTTTCGTTTTTTTTTACATTAAAGTCACTTTAGTTAAAAAGGCAAACACTTAATGAAATACCATTAAAATAACTTTCAATATTAATTAATTAATATTAATTAACATTAATCACTACTTTTACTGTTGTTAAAATAGATAATTTATTACTATAATTTAGTTTTTTATCGAATTATAAGCGGAATAAGTCGTAAATAATAAAAGTTTTTAGATTTTCTAATAATCAGCTATTTAGAGTTAGGTCACTGTATGATTAAGCATGCGATATGTATAAATATAACATCAAATCAAAGTAAGGGTAAAACATCTTGGTGTTATGGCATTAGTCTGACTTAACATTAACATTATGAAGAAGGATGTAAATATTTATTATTTTCTTTCAAAATTATTCACAGCCTGAGAGATTTAACGAGTAAATATTTCAAAATTAACAGCGACTAACGCCTGTAAGAATAAAAGAGCAAAGACGTAGTTTAAATTATTAAAACGTATATTTTGTCAGGCTTCCTCGTTGTATACATTTTCTTTTGTTCACTTTGTAATCCAATTCATAATATACTTTACAAGAGACCCGAGTAATGAACATAAAAGCACTAAGTACCGTGAAGACTTAAGCACTCACAATAATGTAGGTGCAAAAATAAGAAAGCGTTTAATCTGCCCGCCGGCCATTAATCTGGCACAGTCCGCCGCGCGGGCTTAAATACGGTATACGTAGTTACACCAACACCCTCTCCCGAAGATAAATCAAATGATATTTATACCCATCAAAGGAAAAAGCTACATAAGACAGATATACAGAAATTAAAAGATGTATTTTATTTCTTTTGCTATTATCTTTCTTTTGTATTGTTTTTTTAGTCGCGGATCGCTTTTTAATTATTACGAATTATTCCTTTAAATATTTATACTTTATATATTCCATTTTTAGGGTTCTGCAGTCCTACAAGGAACCCTAATAGTTTTGGATTCGTTGTTGGTCCATCTGTCCACCCGCTCCTCGTAAGATTTCCAAAGCATTAAGTGTAGAAACTGGAAATTTTTCACGTTGATAATATATTTTAAAAACTCAATTGGAAAATTATTTTGAGCGAAATGGGACACAAAATTTTTGATTTATTTAATAAATCACGTATCAGATACGGAACCCTGTCATATAAGTGTATCACGCTTTTGACCAATTTTAAATACCACACGTTTGCCATTACTTCCATTCATTTCATTTACGTTACAAATGAGTATAGAATTTGTGTAAGTTTATTTTACTAGAATCATGTATAAATCATATTCTGTAAACCTACTTCTAGAAAATGGGATTATCATTATGAGCGAAAATGTTTAATTTAGTTAAGAAGGTTTTTAAAACAAGAACACACAGCTTTTGGTTTCCACGGAATAAAGTTACAAGGGGACAGGCAAACAAACATTAGTGGGACCTATCTCTGTGCGCAGACACTTTGTCTTTCACCTCGTAACGAACTTTGTTCGGGTGAGGTGAGGGCGCGTCCGGTAAATCACGACTTCCTTTTCGAATAAACGGGTTCTCTTGAAAATTAACTCGTGAGTATAGAACAGGTAGAGACATTTGGTCACAGCATGAGCTACTTAACTTAGCGATCGACTCAAATGCCGACCACTGATTAGGCCACGACCTCCCCAGAACTATCTGAACAGTACTTATGAACGTCATGTGTATAATAATTATTTTTATTTTAAATCATTATTATAACATTTGGTGATAAATTTTACGAATTAAAAACTAAGGGTTCCGACACGGCCTGCACTGAGAAGAGCCCGCAACAAACTCAAAATAAATATTACACAAATTAAATATCCAATAGCCCAGACATCCTTAACCTGGCCCTATTATAAAATCCGTTTTCAGCGGATGTCTACTAACTGTAAACTACCTCCCTACCACGATTTTCAAGATTTCGGGATAGACTTTTGTATAATGATTTGCTATAAATAAGCGATGAAGTTAATTAAAGGCAGCGCCATGCTTGTAGCAGAATTGGACCAGCGCGTCCGGGTACCAGTACCTCTAACTCACATAATGCGTGAAGTGGCGGCAAAGCTGTCACGTCAAGTGATGGTATTATTGTCGCGTTTCGTTCGGTTTGTGTAATTCCCCATAGCCTAAAACCATATTTAAAGGTCAGCAACTCGTATCACACTATACAACTTCATACACTCATCTTAAGTTTGTTATTTTTTATATTTGTAGCTTGCAAACATCTAGTTATAAAAGTTTATATTCAAAAGAAATTGAAAACTCATTCGCAAGTAATATATGTCGGTGCACTGGTTACCGATCGATAGCAGATGCATTTAAGAGTCTAGCAATTGATGTGGATGATGTCATAAGCAACAGAATAGTTGATATTGAAGATATGGCGATATTTAAGGGCTGCGGTGTTAAATGTGGTGACAACTGTGTACACAAAAATAAAAATGCTTTACAAGAATTAAAAGATATGCGCAGAGTTAAAGAAACCTGGTGCATTTTAGGAAATACAAATAATGAAACGCTTACAGTAGTTGGTGATGATCACAAATGGTTTAAAGTCTATAATTTAAATGATGTTTTCAAAGCTATAGATCAGAGTCATGATTATAAGCTAATAGCAGGAAATACTGGACAAGGTAAGAATCCTTATTTCAAGATGATTTATCATTTATTGTAATAACAAATGTATGTAATAACTAATTATTTTAGGAGTGTACCATGTGACAGAATATCCGAAGAATTTGATAGACATATTTAGCGTAGCAGAACTTAAGGGACATACGCTGGACGTAAATTTAATATTGGGGGCCGGTATGCCATTAACGGAAATGATGCAAGTTTTCTTAAATCTATCCTCAACTAATGAAGACTTTGCTTATTTAAAAGAGTTCTATAATCACATGGACTTGGTGGCGCACATTCCAGTGCGAAATGTAAGTGATTGATATTTATCATGTTATTATTTAAACTGTCTTACTCATAACAACCATAATCATGACAATTTGCTAACACTAAACAAACTGCTCACACGTTTTTCTTTCCTCCATCTTTTGTTTGCCAAATTTTATCGTACCTATGCTTTTTTATTGTTAATGGATTTCAATTATACAAAGACAAATCTAAATATTCTGCTTAATATGAATATAACTTTTTCAGATTGGTACCATTGGAGGAAATTTATTTTTAAAACACGTGAACAATGAATTCCCGTCGGATTTATTTCTACTCTTTGAAACAGTTGGTGGGATGATTACAATAGGTAAATGATCGTTAGAGGAAATTTTCATAGAACTGAGCAAGCTGCTAAGTATATCTTTATAGTTTCCGTTGCTTTAATTGATGTTCTTGATCGTTTATTATTTTACTAAAGCAAGCCAGGTTTTTCAGGCTTGTATAATAAAGCCGTCACTGCATTGCATTTCTTAGAGTCATTTTCTCTTGGCATTTAGTATGAACTGCAGAATAGCTGCAATTTCATCTCAATTTCATTATTGCTATATGATGTATGTACATCAAGATGAACGAATTTATCTCTACAAAGAACTTAAACCTTTCTCAAGATGGACAAAGAGTCGTATAAGCTTCCCCAACGTTGAAGTCATTTTACAATAAGATGCCTTATAATGTAACTGCAAATTGGAAATATTTGGTTTGAAGTATTACAACGTTAGCGTTAAGTAAAAAATATAAGGTATATTCTGCGGGTTTAAGCTAGTCGGAAATTTATGTGCCCTTTGTTATTTTTAGCCGAATCCTCGAACAAAAGTGTTAGCAGGTTATTAAAAGACAATGGAAGCTTTACAGATTTATTGACATATGCCGGATTAGTTAAACAAAGTAAACTTCACATTACAAGATGAGGGATGAGCAAAGACAAAACAGTCTCTTATATACCAACTATACGGCGCAACACGCGGCTATTACGGAAACCAAATAAACGTTCGGAAAACTTTATGTTTAATATTCCAACAGCGGGTAACAACAAATAGTTAATAAAACCTACACCTACACCCCTTCTCTTCACATTAATCTCTTACTATTTAAGGGTTTCTGGAAGAAATCTCTTTAAAGAGATAAGGCATCCTTTGTTCACAAAATTTTCTGTTACATATTTTATATTTGTTATGTTGGTACATAAATTGTAAAATAAATAAATAGGATTATGATATTAGAAAATTACATAAAATCTTATCTTATGTTTAGAAAACTGAGATTTTCTAACATAAGGATGTTAAAAAAGCCTGGAGTTTCTAAGAACTATGAGTATGTCAATCAAGAGTCAGTAGCAAGAGAACATGCTCTTTGCAATACATCTGCACTTGCAGACTATTGCCATTATAGGTATTGCTTATCCAATTGGGACTTCCTGTAAGTGCAAAACAAGAATGCGTCAAATAATAACCGCAGAAACTGTCGTCACCCACAAATATATCGCCTGCAGTTTTATTAACCACAACCTATTTTCTAAGCATATCGTATCGGTTTTGCGAATACACACTTATTTCAACACGGTAGCAAATCAAAACAATACCGAGAATTATTGGCTTCAACTCTACAGTGATTTTAAACATGTGTTAGGTTAGACGTATATATTGTTACCAATTATTTAGGAAAGACTTGTATCATCGTCTTGGCAAATGTAGGCACAGGCCGGCAATAGTACAATCATCTAAATATTTACAAATGGACGTCATTTACCTCATTTGGTGCGTTACTTACGATAAAAACATGTTAGAGATGCCATTTGAAAGGGTCAATTAACGTTAAACACGAAAGACGTCACTGCCACATGACATCATGGCTGACAAATCATTCACAATTAATACAGAAAGCCAAATCCGCTAAATTTCTTGGAAATCGAACGGTACCTCGAATATAACTGCAACATAATGTAATATGGCAGGGTTCCTCAACCTGGAGTACAGACGCAACCTGCTTAAAGAAACGTTTATTTTAAAGATATTCAAAATGACCTTATTTATATCTGCTTATGAGTAACACAAATGAAGATGGGATAAGGTTTTTAATTCCAATATATGATATTTAAGTGAAACATTCGAATGCTAACTTTGCGATGGTACCTCAAGACGACTGCGAAAAACTCACATCTTGTCGGTGATGAATAACATGATTGTTATTTGTTTCTAAGATATTTCGTCTCGTCGTTTGTCATTCAAACATTTGAGAAAAGACACAATATTATTATAAATATTATTCTCGATTTGTATTATTTTCGTGTCGCCTTTAATCAAATAATCATCGTGATTTTTTTCAAATCCGTTGTAAAGGAACAAATTTATGTGTGTGGGTGATTAAAAGCGAATTTAAAAGCAATCTTATAATAAGATAGTATACATAAAACCAAACAAAGTTATAATCACACACCTACAATATAAAATAGCACATACCAAAGTGTAACTTTGACTTAAAAGATAAGACGATTAAATAGAAAATAGTTTAAATACTTTGCTTGTTCCTTGGATTGCTACCCATTTAAAAGACCTTACGCAACCTTTTACATAGTAAATCAGTAGTAACCCGTTATAACTGTTTCTTGTGGCTAGATAGAACGTGTGGGAGTACAACCCGGTTCCAAACGCACAACTACTTTTACTCCGTCAATTTCGCTCTATACTCCTTTGCCTAGTATCTCACAAGGAATAACCGAAGCTCTGGTATGTCGTGGGTGGTCGAAAACTATTCCGCACACTTGCGTTGATTTCGTTACCACAATTCTGTAAGCCTTAAACAGGTTCTTATGACATAATTAGAGAATAACATGTACTGCAACTAGTTTATTACGTAATTGTTTTTGTGGCAACATTAAGATAGAGTCGGCTCTACAGTTTTACAGTTCCCTTCTACAGATTCCTTTTTGTTTATGACTCTACGCTGAGATGACGTCTATTTGCTGGAAGACGACTTTTATGCCAAACATGGCAATGGCTACTACTCATGTGAGAAAGAGGTACTGGTACCCGGACGCGCCGGCTCAATTCGGCTACAAGCATGGCGCTACCTCTAATTAAAAGATTATTAGTAGTTTTCACTACTATAGGATTTATCACTGTGACCAGTCAAAGATTTTTTAAGAATTAAGTCCAGTCAGCCCTGTCGTTGACATTCTATCACGGCGCACGAACCGTTTTGCTTCTTCTTTCCTAATGCGAACGGCTATGGCATGAAACTTTCTTCTGGCTCCTGTGTTCCCGGATCACTATTACATGCGTATTTTTAAGGCAACAATATAGAAGACAATATATTCTGCACCAATATCAGTTGTGATAGCAATCAAGCGCATGCCTATACGACAAAAAAACCCTTTAATTCGATGGCGGTTCTACACACGAGCAACGTGTGGGGTGCATCTATTCGGCGGGCGGTGGCCAGCGGTCACGCGATGGCCGCCATTACAAATCCAGCCTAATTACAAACGTCCGTTCCAATTCTACAATTGTATCTACACACGCGCAATTGTCATCATCATACTTCTCAGCTGATTTGACAAACCCCTTCGCGGAATTTGAATTTACATCATACTTGAGTAGACAACATGACAAAAACAACGTGATATAAATAATTTCATCATATTAAAAAAGGTGAATATTATCCTTTTTTACTTCACATCGCACTAACGGTAAAATGCGTACCGTAATCCTGAGGCCCTACCGCGAACATTCCGAAACACAAGTCGAAGATTCGACTTTGGAAATATTCGTACTGGGCCCACATCGGACCCTCCTTAGTATCAATGCGGGTAGCATTAGTATTGAATAAAAGCGTGACATGATGAAGACTCTCCAGTGGGCCAAGCACGAACATTTACATCCTAAATGCAATCGACTCTTCGACTTGGTACGGTTCGAAATGTTCGTGCTAGGGCCTCAGTAGACTCTTAGAGTACGAACGGTTCAAAATGTTCGAGCTAGGACCTCTGGAGGCGCCCATTTTGTACTACTCTACGCTATCGTCGCGCCCAAAAGCCAAGGATTGTTTGTTAAAAATAATTTAGTTAAAGAGAAAAGCCAAATTTCAGGACTGTTAGCTATATAATTAGGGTTCCGCGTAAAAAATAAAAAGCCTCAGAATTTAACAAAATCACTTAATTCACGCGCGCGAAGTCGCGAAGGCTCTTAAACGTAATTATTCTAGCTTCGACTAAAGATAAAGTTTAAAGAATTGCTTGATATATAAGAGACATCGTCTATTGGGAATTCTTGTATGTACTTGATTGCATTTATATATCCTCAAAACTTTAGAACTTCCGAAGACGCAAACGGATATTGATAAACTTGAATTTACTAAAGTTTAGAGTCTGGGGAGTAAAGTGGTACATTTCACCAAGCTTCGCTTCATCGAGTTAGGAAGGATAGAAACTTGTTTGCTTTTGTTGTAGACAAGAATATCTATAAATCTAAACATATAAATAAAATTGAAGCGTCTGTTTGTAAAGTCAAAATCATTTTTTTACTAATTGCACATGATTATATACAGGATACCTATTACGTAAACGTAAGATAAAACAATTTTGTATGTCTGTCGACCTGTCTGCCTGCCTGTCTGTTTGTACCGCGTAATCTCCGAAACGGGTGGAGCGATTCCGAACTGTCACTAGCAGATAGCTAATGTTACAAGGAGTAACATAGGTTACTTTACTTTAAGAAAAGAAATTAGGGTTCCGCGCAAAAAATTAAACTCTCAAAATTTAACAAAATCGCGCGAACGAAATCACGTAATTTCGACCTTTCTATCTTTAATAAATAAAAGACTTTTTTCGAAATACGAATAAGTTTGACGAGCGTTAGCATACAGTCTAAATCTAATATTGTAAAATAATAATGCACTAGGTCATAAGGCTGTATGCTGCACACTCATTGCCTTTTTAGATTTAGTAAAAAGAAAGAAAAATTGTATTAAGATTGGCGGGAATGAAAAGCAAGAAAACACGCTGTTTTTAAAAATATTGTTAGACAATAGATAGGGCTCCGCAAGATTGTCAGTACATATTGAATAAAGGAATTAGATAGAAACAGACTTCAATGAATATATAAAGAAAACTAACACTAACCCATTCTAGCACTGGTTTATATTTGATATCCGATCTCCTCCGTGTTTCGGAAGGCACGTAAAACAGTGGGACCCGTAGCGTCTTTTGCGATTATTACTTAAAAATAGTATAGGGATTCAACAATGAAAATTTTTGATCTAATCTATGTTTAGGTGTAACTGAGTGGTACTAGACGTGAGAATGTAGAAAAGTTCCGGGGATGACGTCATACGACATTCGGACATCTTATTTCGCCCTACAGTCACATACTGTGCTATTTAAGCTGACCCTGGTACTAGACCGAGATAATGCTAAGAAGAAGATACAATTTCAATAATAGAAGGTACATAGCCCACATACAGCAGCATAAAATGACTAGGGTGGTATGTCGCCAGGTTCGGTGGCGGGTACGTGGTGTCGTGCCGCACGCGGACTCGGTCGCCGCGCGCGGTTTGGCGCGCCGTCCGCACCCGCGCGCCGCACGCCCAGCTGCGCGTGTTGCATCACGCCGCGATGCACTTCCTCCTACCCACACAAGCTACGGGTACGTACTAACACTAAGGCGTCGTCCTAATGGAACGGGAATACGTGACAGAGCAAACTTAGTACGTACGAACGTACGATCAAACATATTGATGTCTAGGAAGTGTCCTAATTGAAGTTCAATGCGATCGCGCGAATTCAATTGTGACACTTAAAGTTTAGACCAAAAGAACAAGACTTAGGTCGTACGAACGTGCGATCAAACATATTGATTTCTAAGAAGTGTCCTAATTGAAGTTAGATTCGCGCGAATTCAATTGTAACACTTCATAAGATTGATTTGACCAAGAGAACAAGAGTATTCTTTATCGATCTTTTAGTGTACACGGACGGAGATATATATATATATATATATATATCCATATATATGTGTGTGTGTGTGTGTGTGAGCGCGCGTGCGTGTGTGTCTGTGTGTGTGATCGCAGACAGAACAATGGAAGATGCTCTTAGTCTGTTTACACTAAAAGATATTTGTTAGAGTTTGCCTTGAGAAGTGTCCTAATTGAAGATCGATGCGATCACGCGAATTCAATTAGGCAACTTCTTAGACATCAATATGTTTGAAGCACGTTCGTATGAACTGAGTTCGTATACATCGCGCATTCGCGTTCTATTAAAATTACGCCTGAAGCTAAAAAATGATGAAGCATTAATACGTCAACCAAAGTTGATGGAGATGATTTGTTCTTTAAAATATTTTAATAACTCGATTATACATCTTCAATATTCTATTTTAGTGGAGGGTAAAGAAGTAATGACAAATCTAAGTGACATTTTCCGTCTGATGTCGGAACTGCAAACGACTTGCGACATCGAAGATTACACCGTCAACCAGAGCTCGCTCGATCAGGTCAGTAACAAAAATAGACCCTCCCTTAAACTTCTAGCTTCCGAAATTCTTTTAAAATAATTTTTCTCCCAACTAGGTAATAATATTCTCATTACTTACTACATAACCGATCAAAAAGGAGTATTTTCTGCTTAGAACCAAAATAGTGCAGTAATGTTGTGTGAAATTTCATTACAAACGACATGCATTCCAAACAATTGTAAGTTTGCTACTATATATTTAGCAGGAAACGTTTAAAAATGAAAATAAACAGCGATGTATGTAAAAGAGAAGTAGATTACGCACCTTACTAAGTGAGTAATTGATGCACTCGTGTTAATTTAGTATCCACGCGAACACTCGTGCGTTAATGACTCACTTTCCGTTCAATGCAATAATGTTTTATAACATATTAACTCATAGTCAACTAGTTGTATATTATAGTTACTTTTTAGATAATACAAAAATACTTTGACGTATTGAAATAAAATTCTTTATTCAACAGATGTTCCTAAGTTTCACTGAAAGAACGAGCATCCTGGATTCCGTGGATGAACGCCCAGAAACTCCTTATCTTACACGAAGACTTAGCGATGAATTAGACAGCATTACGTCCTTGTGATATAGTTTATATAGAATACAGTTTAGGTGATATCTAAGAATAACATCGTTCATATTTTATCCATGGATGTACTGACATTTTGGTAAAGTTTCGTCTATAGTCGATATTAATGCGCTCGCTGACCAATTCGTCTTTCAAATAAGATGCGATGTTCTTTTTAGATGATCACCATGCCGATTTGCCAAATTATATCCCCATCTTGGAATTACCCAATGTTCCTATAACACTCATGAATATATTAAATATTTTTTGTAAGTAACAATTTCAGTAATACTGTAATTAATAATTAATACAATGTGGCGACAGTCCTAAAGATTATATAAGTTAAATTCATAAGCATGGCTTGTCTGAGATGTATTTTTAAGAAAGAGCAAAGATAACAAATGTGTGATAGAGAGACTGTCAAGGCAAAACTTGACGCTTTCTTTTATGCCGGAGCCAGACATACCTTCATTTCAATTTGATCCTTTCAATGATCATGTAGTGGCCGGGAACTTTGTGTAGCTGCACAAAGTTTGATGGAACTTTGTAGTCTTCAAGGACAAAAATGTACAAACACTGAGCCATGTCTGGCTGCGGCATTAGATTTGGTTACCCGTCTATCGTGGTGAGAACTATTTAACCTAGCCATCGATTCAAATGCCGACCGATGATTAAGCACGACCTCCTCAATAAAAAACAAGGCTATTCACACTACATCTGTGTGAGTTAAAGAGAAATTAGGAAAAATATAATATTTTTAATCTGTCATTCAGATCTATAATAGAATAATGGAGACTATATGAAGGGGTACCATCTCTGTACAAAAATATCCCTCGAATTACATAATTTTTTTCAGACGCCATATCATCATGATTTTAAAGGTTATTATTGATAAATTCATTGCTATCTTCATACCAATCCGCGTCGTTCTGGAAGGTCATTAGTCAATTCATGTAGATGAATGTATGTGAAAGTGTAGCCATAGTAGTATTGCTGCACTCATACCAAACCATTTGTCTACACTAGCGCCATTCTGGGTAGTTTTTGAACCACTATTTGGCCTATAATGTTGGACACTTTTCAACTTTTCTCCTATAAGACAAGTTATACCCCTTATTGTATTCTCCAAAGATGGAATTAAATCGAAAGTGGTTTTTAAACATAACACAGTGGCTCTTTTCTGGTCTTGTAGGTATACCTACAAGACCAGAAGAGAGCCACTGTGTTATGTAAAATTATTTTAAAGACAATTATTTATGTAGGTGAGATAGATCATATATTTCCATACATGTGAAATGACAAATATTCTATGATTTAAACTTAGGCGAAAATATTTTTATAACTATGTGATAAGGATATATATGACATTTAACGTTTTGAACTCTGTGATATAATTATATTTAACATATTTTATATTTTTTATGAAATGATGGTGTAGAATAAAATAAATTGGTTTATGGTAGGAATGTATTTTATTTCTGATAATTGTAATTCCATAAATATATGAAAAAAAAATTATATTTTTAAATAAAAAAAAACCTATAAAATATGTATTTAAAGCTTATTTTGAGATCGGACACTAGAGAAACTTATATGTCATGGACATTATCCTGAAATGTAACAAAAATTAAAAAAAAAACATATTTCTCGAGAGTATTGATAGTGTTGCAAGTGCCTAACCCCTACACAAATAAAAAATATTGGATCAATCAAGTCAAACTGAATATTCATTGTGGTGGTGTGTAATAGAAATCTAAAATAATATCACAATATTTAGAAAAAACTCAGAATGAACATTTAATTTATTTTCAAGTAAATCAAATAAAAACAACTTATTGTTATATTATACACATTATGGAAAGAACTGAGATACTTGAAATAACTTGAGACTTATTTTAAACTTTTGGTAGCATACCTATATACCATAGACCTTTATTTAAATAAAAGTAATGATTTAATCTATTCGTATTTGAACTACTAAGACCTGAGCTTTTTGTGGGCTCCCGTACTTGTCATATACACTTTGTATTTGACAGATGACATCTAGATATGAAGTTAAATTACTATGATAAAGTACAAATCTAGGCGTCAAAGTTTTTGAGTATCGAGTCCCACGAAATTGCTAAAGTTGTGGGATAAAGTTGTTTATTAAATTAATCTGCGATCTCTCTCATTGTTAATAACTAGCTGTGCCCGCGACTTTGTCCGCCTGAAGTAGTGACTTTGGGGAGCCTTCTCTGGTTTTGTATTTTGTGGTTTATTTTGGATTATAAACTCCTATATCTTCTAATCTACTTTACAGTAACGATACTCTATACACGATATTAGACGTACGTCCACGATAAATTTGGCTGAGCAGTTCTTGAAATACTATCAATTAATCCAAAAAATTTCGTCTACTTTGTATCAGGTATGAAAAATTGTAGGGTTGATATTTTTTATTCTAATTTGTTGAACAAACGTGCCAAGCGTTGTTCTCTGTACTCCTAAATTCGAGAGACCATCTAATAGTGTATCTAACCTAGAAACGTCCAGACTATGCTCAACCCTAAGTCATGTGTTTGATGATATAGATCGAAGGTCAACTAATATTGGATATTTTAAGTTTCCGAAACTTGATCATTATTAACTTCTAATTTTTTTTATAATCTCGCGCAAGTCTGTCCAACCTATAATGTCCAGGCTATGTTCAACTCTATTTCATATGATTGATGATATAGAGCGGAGGTCAAGTTACATTGGTTATTTAAAATTTCCGAAACTCATCATTATTAACTTGTAATTTTTTTTATAATCACGCGCAGGTCTACCTACAAAGTCCAGACTAAGCTGAACCCTATTTCATATGATTGGTGATATATATATGTAGTACTACACACTTATATCTATCTTTATATGTCAACCTTGTTAGGGGTCATCCCTAAATTACGTCACATGAATTATACGATTTTTAACCCCTCCATCTCCCGTCCATGTCATATTTTGGAAACCTCGTCACTCTTGATGTGAGGTCACAAATTTATCAATTTGTTGCAATAATGAAAAAAGTCACCATTTTCAATTTTATTAATCTATTTTATTTATATTTTCAATTTTGACATGTGACCTTTGACCCTCCCTGCCCGTTGTCACAGAATGTCATATTTGTTACGATACTTAAGTCCTAACACCCCCCCTCCTCCCCCACTCCCGCCTTCAACGTGTGTCGTCATCTATTGATGACCCCTTACTATTAAACATTTAGGTTTCCTTACACGTAGATATCTAATTATTATCAAAGGAAGGGTTCCGCAGACCGGCAGCCTGCTTGAAGTGAACGGTAAGGACATCCATAGTGCGATAAATGACGTCCTTGTTGATGTCCTTTTGGCTGAAGCTCGACACCACCAACTTTATCGCTTGGCTCAGCGTTTTTTCACTGAACACATAGGTCTCTGAAAACAGTGAAAATCGTACTGATTCAGCAGTCAAATTAGTTAAAAAGTATCTCACAAGTTTAAGTACTCAACTATACACTTGTATAAGTCTTTATTATGACAAACTAGTCTCAAAACCGAAGAGTGACTATCATAGATTATCCACATTCAAATGTCAAAGGTAAAACAAAACCAGTTTCTTGCATTAAAAAGTAGACGTTACAAACGGACACTTCGATTTTATTTATATGTATAGATGTAAAGTACCTGGCATTTTTTCCAAAATGATTTTGCAAGTTTCGTCGATGTCGAATTTTCTGAGTTTCTTTTCGGCTGTAACGACCTCTGGATCCGCGAGTTGTTGGAAATATACGAACACCTGTTTCCTCAGCCAATAGGTGAATTCTTCCAACCATATACATATCAGGGACTCTGCAAAATCTAAACGTACATTCTAATATTACTTTTATACTGTTGCTATTCTTTACTTTAATTCAAATCGTGTTTTTTTTTATAAGGCAAACGGGGAGGCGGTTCACCTAAGTGACTACCGACGCCCATGGATAACTGCAACACCATAGGGCTCGCGGATGCGTTGCCTTTGCGAAATGAGTATGCTTTTTTCTTGAAGGTCCCTAAATCGTATCCATTCGGTAATATCGAAGCTGGCAACTGATTCCACAGAGAAATTGTGCGAGGCAAAATGCACTTTAGGTACCCTAAATATTTCTGAAAAAGCCCTATAAAGAACCTTATTTTAAGATAAAACTCCCATGAAAATCGCATAAGCTGTTCCTAACATTAAATAAAGAAAATGAAATATAGTGTGAAAATTCCAAAGTGCACGCCCATAACACTAACACCAGGCATCAGGTGTCTACATTTTGTTACTACTTTTATATATAAAAAAAAAGTAAAAATATCATTATGTAAACACTATATTATTACGTAAATAAACTATTTTACAACGGAAAAGTAATGACTTGTAGATAAATTTATTATAATTATATTATATTTTGGCGATCGACGCTATCTAGAAAAAAAAACATTCGTGTATAACAAACGTCTGTTACCTATAAGACAGGCATTAAGTTGTCTACCTTAGGAACAGACGTCCGTGTGTCTAATAGTCCTGTATGTACATATGTATGTATGTAACTATATAATAATAAATCTTTATTGGAACAAACATACATCACTATTACTAATACACATTAAGACTACATTTCAAAAAAAAAAAAAAGTATTGGTGCAGATACCTATCTGTCCCTAAACTAGGTAATTACCTCTATCTTAGGTAACAGAGTCAGGGGACCCTTCTTAGCGTCAATGTGGAGAATTTTTTAACTTACAAAAATTATTATATTGTGTTTTAGCTACAAAAATTGAATTCGATCATAAAGGAAATATAACCAGTAAAACCCCATGTTCTAGGCAAATTGGTACAACTGTAACACTGACAAATCTTTTTTACTCTCTGCCAGTGCGACAAAAAGAATTCCAAAAAAATGTCAAAAGAGAATTCAATAAAATGACCAATTTGCTATATGCATATTGCCTTATATCCAGAGGAGTAAGGTTAGTTATCTCCTGAGTATAGGTACATTCTGAAATATATATTTTTAATAAAACTCATTTTCTTTTAATGGATACTTCTTGGACTGAAAGTTAAAAAAAGACATAATACTTAAATATCCATACAACAGATACATTTCAGAAAATACCGACATAACTAATAATAAAAGTTATGTATGGTTGACAAAAAAAAATTTGTTCAATCGTCTTGTAATAAGAGGGTTAATGGACCCTATAATACTTGCTAACTAGAGAATAATAAATAATTATAAATTCCATTTCTTCATCTTTCAGAATAACATGCAGTAATCAAACAAGTTCAAATTCTAAATCTCTAGTAGTTGCGACACAAGGTTCACAATCGTACTTAGACAATATTGCTGCTGTTTTCGGAATTAAACAATTACAGAGTATTTTGGAAATAAATACGGAACTTGTCTCTAACATAAAAAACAACATATTCAAAGGCCTATCTGGAGAAGTAAAAGAGAATGAGGAAAGTGTCAACATAGATGACATAGAAATTGACTTATCTGAAGAGTCAAATGATGCTGAAAATGCAGCTTCAAATAATTCTCAAGATTCTGTGTCTAACTCACAGAAATCACAAGGCTACAAGAATGTACCCAGCCCAGTAGAACTTGCAGGATTTATATCTTCATGTGCCCACGGCAGCGGTAGATCTAGCACTGATAGACAATATTTCTACGTCAATTCTAGACCGTGTGAACCTACCAAGGTTATCAAATTAGTAAATGAAATATATAAGCAGTATAATCCACATCAATATCCATTTGTATTTCTTAATGTCAATATAGAAAGAGTATCAGTGGATGTTAATGTTACTCCAGATAAACGACAAGTGTTTTTAACAAAAGAAAAGGCTATATTGGAAGTAATTAAATCTTCTTTGTTGAAATTATTTGAAAATATACCAAGAACTTTGAAAGTAGAAACATCTAATAGCTTGAATAATTCAAAATTAGAGCCTGAACTGAGCCAGCCAAGGATATTCCATTCCTTTATAAAACAATTTAGTAATCAGAGAAACACATCTGTCAAATCCGATGAAGACGAACCTATTGAAAAATCAGAACTAAAAAGAAAATCAACTACAATTTTAGATAATTTTATATCTGTTAAAAAAAATTATACACCTAGGATAGAGGAAAATGATTGTGAGCCAAGGAATAATGTTACAAGAAATGACAAAAAACCTGAACTAAGTTTTGACAGTCCAATATCACATAAAGATTCTGAGATCGCTAACAACACACTTAGTAATGACATTGAAAAGGATGTCTTAAAATCAGCAAAAAATATAATCTACCTAGAAGATACAGATGAATTCCCAAACACACAAATAAGAAATGTTTCTGATGTTATATTTAAATCCCATACAATATACTGCAAGCCTAAAGATGTAGAAACAAAATCAACAAAACCAAAATTACAAAAAGTTATTACTGATGAAAAAGAGTTAGGGAAATTTAACAGAAAATCGGTTACCCTAAAGACATCGTTAGATCACGTAAAAGCTTTAGCTGACATTTATAATAAAAAGAATAATAAATCACAACCCGACAGAATTAAGTTTAAGTCAACAATAAACCCTGTATTTAATAAGAAATGTGAAGAGGAGCTCAGTAGAGAAATTTCTAAAGAGTCGTTCAAAAAGATGGTCGTCATCGGTCAGTTTAATTTAGGCTTTATCATCACAAGACTTGACGATGATCTATTCATAATAGATCAGCATGCCACTGACGAAATATATAACTTTGAAACACTACAAAGGACTACAGAACTCACCAGTCAAAAACTTGTTATGTGCGTATATACCAGTTTCTCTTAATCTACGAATCTTAGTTATAATTTAAAAATTGTATCAATCTAATCTTAAAAAATGTATACGGCGTCAACACAAAGTAACATCTTTTAATTATCATGATAGTCCCCTCCCTAGGAATACCAAACTATTAGATGTCGAGACTTGATATCTTCCAAGTTGATAGAACATGCTAAAAAGTCATTAGGAAAATTTGATTTTAAAATCGGACATCTTTTAAAGTTCTTTAACAAATACGTTTATAGCGTATCAGATACGGAACCCTTCTATATAAGCGAGTCTTGACACGCTTTTGTCCATTTTTCAGTACGTGGACGGCTTGTCTCTGTTATTATAGGAAATATTAAGGTATTCAAGAAGAAAATTAATACACACCTACGTATGAATAGGCGTGATACGATTCTTAGACTCGCGTAAATGTCAAACTTTATTTTCCGATCTGTAACAAAACAAATGTGCAAATTAGCTGTATTTTTTTTTAAAGGTTAAGCGGGCAAACGAGCAAGCGGATTAACCGAGATCAGGTGACCAGCGTCGCCCATGGACACCTGCAGCACCAGAGGAGCTGCTAGTGCGTTGCCGGGTTCTAAACAATTTATTAATCCGCCCTTTAAAAATCCGCATGTCATAGGATTGTGGGAACACCAATTGATTCCATAATTTGTACGTACGTGGAAGGAACGATTTATTAGTACATAAATACACGTATGTAAGAACATTTTAAATGAGTACTAAAACAATAATAGTCCTTTGCGAAAGCCTAATATTCTTTTTCGAAGAAATAGTTGATGTAATAAATAAATTTTTATCTTTTTTATATATATAACAAGGGGCAAATGAGCTGGCGGCAGTCACTTGGCTGACTACGGCTCTTATGTCGTAGGGCTCGCAGATGCGTTGCTGGCCTTTGAGGAATGAGAATGCTCTTTTCTTGAATGTCCCTAAGTCGTATCGGTTCGGAAATACCGAAGTTGGTAACTGATTTCACAGAGGTATCTATCATGCTTATTTTATACTAGCTATTTCCCGCAACTTCGTCTGAGTAAAATTAAACTTGCGAGAGCCGGTAGACCTTCTTAATTTTGCCCTATCAAAAAATCTGTTCTTAGCGGAGGTCTACTAAGTACAATCTACCTCCCTGCCGAATTTCATCTCTGTACGTCCCGCGCTTTTCGAGATTTCTTGCTGACCTTACGCTTATCTTAACCTATACTAATATATAAAGCTGACGAGTTTGTTTGTGACATTTTTCTAAGCGCGTTGTTTAATTAATTTCTTTTTGGTTAAATTATTGTGAGAACGTTATATTTAACGTTATTTTGTAGCTGGTTATTTATTTTTTTAATTGAAATAGGATCGAATCTGCAAGAATATATAAATTGAACAAAATCAGGAGAGTAACAGCTAGTGTTTGAACAAAGTATGTGCATTGAACGCTGCTTTATTGCGGATGTCTATATCCGCTTTTCCGCACTCATCATCAACAAAGTTGCGGATTTCCACTTTCCTGTTAATTTCCGATCTTACTTTATCAATGGCCTATTTTGCCTGTTGCTTATAAACTGACAATAAACCATTAATAGTTATACATAAATATAATACCCTTTCAGTTTTAGTCTTTGTAATAAATAATAATAATAATAATTTTATTACTTTTTTATAATCATGTAAAACATGTCGATCGACATAATAATATCGATATTTATCGATAAATAAATTCATATTGAATTAGGAAATTCTAATTTAAAATCAAGTAACGACTGGCCCGTTGGCGCAGTTGGCAGTGACCCTGCCTTTCGCTCCGTGGGTTGTAGAATCGATTCCCGCCTCGATTCTGGGTGCATACAAAAAAATATATTTGGTTATAACAGATGTCACTTATATAACAGACCTATAAAACAGACATTAAGTTCTCTACCTTAGGAACGGACGTTCCTGAGTCATATACTCCAATATGTTTATATTCAATTGTACGTAATTTGCAAAAGTTGGAGTTGGAGTGTTAACACATGAAAACACAATAGAGAAACGCATTCAATTACTTAGATTGTTTTTAGGGTTCCTTAGTACATGGAACACTTATAATTTCGCTCTGCCAGTCTGTCCGCCTATCTGCCTGTAAGATGGTCCCCCCTCTAGCATTGCCAAACTATTAGAACGTAGAGACTTGAAATTTTCCATGTTGATAGAACATTCTAAAATTCACTAGAAAAATTATTCTGAACGAAATCGGATAACAACTTTTGAAGTTATTTAACAAATACGTTTATAGCTTATCAGATACGGAAGAGAAAGAAGTGCTACCGATTGTATTCTATTATACTTGAGTATAATAAAGATTATTCTAATGTTATCAAAGTATTGCCTCCCACGCAAATGAATCCCAAATTCTCTGTAGAGCATTACAAACATGAAAATTAAAATAAAAACCTCGTTATATAACACATTTGTGTATACAAAAATATATTCAATAATGACGATAACAATCATGACGGTATACAATAATATATTACTGTATACAATAATGTTAAAAGTGACTGCTATATTACACTTTAGTCGTTTGTAACGCTCTACTGTAAAGCTGGGAATTTGGGGTTACAATAACTTACATGGGAGGTATGGTTACATTGCTTTTTAAAAACTAGTCATTTTCTTGTTTAAAATTAGTTGCTACATAGTAATTTTTAGAATCAGTTTCTAATTACTATTGTACGAGTGAAAACAAACGTGTGGGAAAACGAAAGGCAGGACGTCCTCCCACCAGGTGGGCTGACGATCTATTCCGGGTCGCAGGTCGCTGGTTACAAGCGGCACAACATCGCCATTCGTGAAGATCAATGGAGGAAGCCTATGTTCAGCAGTAGACGTCCCTAGGCTGATACGATGATGATGGTGATGAGTGAAAACATTTAATGTTTTCTTTGCTGCAATCGTTGATGGAAACTCCTTTCGACGTAATTTTTTTCACGAAAGTAACAGTCGTACTGTACTTTGCCCAAGCATTAGCCCCGGAGAGAGTCCCTTGTGTGCAAAGCGGAAACTAAGCACTTACTACATGGTACTAGGGTTGTCCCTTACGTGTGTTCTGATCATTATTAATTAAAGGTATATGTAGGTACATAATTATATTATACGACCTGTTTCACGCGACTTCGTTCGCGTCTGTCCTCCTTTCTTAGCAAAATTCCTTTCTTGGTGAATTTCTACTAACTATAAGCTGCATGGTAAACTTTACCTTTGTAAGTCCCTCGTTTTTTGAGATTTTGTGTTAGGTGTTCTCTCGCTTTTATATCTAATCTATGAATTCTCGTGTCATGATCATAGGTAGGCTTCAGAATCGGTCGTAAACAATTTTTCAAACAAGTGATAAGGGTGTTCCACGAGGACAAAGTTGCGGGATACACTCAGTAATCTACACATATATTAATACTTGAAGCGAAAATTTTCGGTACCATTTTTGGAAAAATAGCGCGGACGGAGAAGTAATAAATTTGGCACATTTATATTATATATAGAGGAGGGCGTGCGGATACGGATGTTTTTATAAACTTTGCATTGTTAATAATTAAATTATTAAAATAAAACCTTACGCACACCAATGCCAAGCGATTTACACACACACGTATACATTTTACTACCAGATTGTGTTAGAGCGTAGTCATGACGAATGTATGTATTTTCATTGCCAAATATAACAATGTCGTATCAAGAATTAATATTTTGTATATAGCTTTAAATAGGCATATATTATTATATCTAAAGATTTATGTGCGAATTATGACCAGCCGGCGGTCTCTAGCATGTATAGATATATGTACCATAAAATATTTTCTTAATATACACATTACAATTTTTTAATGTAAACTATAGATTGCTGGCTGGTCGCAATTTGACTAATTATCCAAGATTAGCGTACCATATATGCTTATTATATATAAGTGTATACAAAATTTTAATTCATTGCACAGCGACATTTTTATATTTGACAATTAGTGATGAATAAGGTCGTCATGACATTTCTTTGACATCAGCTTATAGTAAAATGTGTACATGTGTGTGTAAACCGTTTGGCATTGGTGTTTGTATGCACTCTCCTCTATATAAATTATAAGTGTGCCAAATTTCATAGTCTTCCATCCGCATAATTAATTGGCCCGTTGGCGCAGTGGGTAGTGACCCTGCCTTCCGCTCCAGGGGTCGTGAGTTTGATTTCCTCCTCGAGACTGAGTGTATTATAAATATCTATATATTTCTACAAAAAAATATTTGTGTTGTTTACCTTAGAAACAGACGTCCGTGTGTCATATAGTCCTGTATATATTTATTTAAATAATTTATTATTATTATTCTTATGAATAATTTATTATTGTCTGTATGTCTGTCTGTCTATCCGTTTATTTCGGGCGATCTTCGAAATGGCTGGGCCGGATTTCACTGTTACAAGGAATTGTAGTCATTTCGTCATTTGAGTATATATTACTAATAGGCACGTTTAACTACTTTTACAAATGAGATGGTACCTGTTTTGGGTTCCGTAGACCTACAAGGAACCCTTATAATTTCGCTCTGTCCATCTGTCTGCCCGCACAAGTGCCCGCCCCCTTAGTTTTTCCAAATTATTAGACATAGAGATTTGAAATTTTCCACGTTGATAGTACACGCTAAAAACCCATTAGGAAAAGTTTTGAGCAAACTCCGGTATTAACTCTTGAAGTTATTTAACAAATACCTTCATAATTTGTTCTATTAACATTATGGTCCGCTCATCAAATCACAGCCTGGCCATAGTCATGCTTAAAAAATTCACAACCACTTATTTGGACCCAGGTTCTCTAAAGCTGATTACACATTGCGACTTTTTTGTAGTCATACAAACGCGCGTTTGTCGCGCTAAAGTAGTACGACAAATACATCAAGTAACTCTGTAGCTTAACAAACGCTGGTTGAAACCCGGACGCTTCAGAATTATTGTCCCACCCACTCCTTGTACAAGCTTTTAAGCTTAAGTTAGTGGGAGGAAGCAAATCGAAAAGTATTCCTAATGTCGACGCTTCGAGCTTCTGCCACACTGTCAGCGACTATAGCGCATTTTTTTTATTTTATTAAAAGACACACCATCGTCTTCGTCATATACAATAGAATATTTAAAAGTATACAAAATAGTTCAGTATGAGGCACCATTACAGGTGTATACAACATTTATTTAGAATTACAAGCAAGCAGAGATTAAGAGATAAAATCAAAGATCATTTTCTTCAGTAATGTCTAAACATAATTTACGAAATTTTAAATAATTACTATTTAAATAAGACTATCTACTTAATTAGTAGGAGAAGAGAAGGTGGCAGCTTCACCAGTGGTCGGCATTAGAGTCAATCGCTGAGTTAAACGGGTCTTACAGCGGCCGGGTGATATGGGTGACCCATTTTAACACTGGTTTTCAAATATCCGACCTCCTACGTGTTTCGGAAGGCGCGTAAAACAGTGGGCCCCGTTTAATGTAACTCTTTGCTTGCCTTTACAATAAAGTTAACAAAGAAATAAACATATATAATTGTTGTTACATATGTATCTTGCAAATCGAAAATCCATACATGGCTTTTCACCCTTAAATATGCCACTACGGAGTATTTTTTAAACATTAAACAGTAATATAAAATCACACTCACATACACACAATCACACGCACTCACACACACCCCCACTCACTCATACACAAATTATTATGTTAATTTTTGTTTAATGGTATTTTCTAAAGAAATTTGCTAAAATTGTACCTTCATTACAGAAGGTACTTTTTAAAATACAGGTTTTCCTAGTTTAAGGACGGAGGCAACACTAATTTTGTAACATAATTTATTTAAAATTTACAAATAAATGTTATTATAATGTCACTGAGTGATATTAGTCGTGAGATTGTAGAGATTGTGGGGGTTCCGAGGATGACGTCAGATGGCAATCGGTTATCTTAACTCGCCCCACAGCCACGTCCTCTAGAATCTAAGCCGACTCTGATACAAAACTGGGGTCAAGCCAGGAAGGAGAGTAAATATCTGCGAAAAAACAAAAGAAATTCAGTGAAATGCTGTAAAC
Organism: Charaxes varanes; assembly: GCA_024363005.1. Taxonomy (NCBI): domain Eukaryota; kingdom Metazoa; phylum Arthropoda; class Insecta; order Lepidoptera; family Nymphalidae; genus Charaxes; species Charaxes varanes. Next base: position 17,225,492 of record JANCMC010043217.1, on the reverse strand, counting down.
CGAATGCTTTACAGACACCGCCATCAAAGCACAGCACTGCACTGACTTCTTTTGTACCTCAACGCACGTTTCGCTTCAACACAGAAGACATCATCACAAGATACTACAAAATATATGCACACGCCATGTTGAAAAAGTTCCCAGGGGCGTGTGAACACAAGCTTATGTAGAGCGGTTCCGTAACGGATACGCGATGAAGTTATTTCGCCCAAAATAATTTTCTTGGTGAGTTTTTGCTTGTCGTATATCAGCATATAAAATTTCAAGTGTCTACATCTAATTATTTGGAAATCGTAGGGGAGGGACCATATTTCGGGTGGACAGGCGAAGCTATAAGACATCATTTAGGAAGACGCGGGACGTCGCGCGTCACTTATGGCGACGCGACTCGCGCCGAATTCAAACATATGGCGTTGTATGCGTGCGTCTACGGAGAAGCGATTACGGCTCCATAGATTTTACAACGCCCCGCGTCTCTGTAAACAAAGCCCAAGAGCTAAACGACTTTATTAAACCTTTATTGAACAAACAACTATCCGAAACGACAAGCCTATTTAGAAATATCTGACGCAGAAATTATATCTGTTTCATTTATAAACTAGCAACCCGCCCCTGATTCGCACGGATACAATATCGATATGCACGTCTAAATCTTCCTCTTGAAACACTTTGTGAATTGATAAAAACGGCATTAAAATCAGTTGCGTAGTTAAAAAGATCTAAGCAAGTGCAAGAAACAACTTTTTTCTAAACGATGCAAAGATTAACGGAAAATTTATGAGACAAAAAACTTTAATAACCTGTAAAATAATTTTCACTACCTTAAATTCTAAAAAGGACAGAATATTTTTTTCGCTCGGTCTTAAGTAAATTTACTTAGACACGAAACCCGCTAAACTTCAATAATTGTATCGACAAAGACGTCTGTAGTACGTAGTGACATGAATACAACGTTGTCCTTCAGTTACAAATATATGACAGCAACCTCGATGTAACGCTCGGTCCTAAGTAAATATATATAGACACGAAACCCGACATGACTCAAATATTGTGTCTACAAAGACGTCTCCAGTATCAGATCTAAAATGGCGATATCCAAAGAAAAGATGTCACACGTATTACGTCACAATTATATTTATTTCACATTTTAACACTTCACAGCAATCTTATTCAACACTAAGAGATACTTCACAATAATCTAGCAGAGCTGCAGCTTAACCTGTTATACAAATTATTAATAACTCCCAAATGCACTATCTCGGCTTTATAAGAATTACCACCTGCCACAATTATATAAATATAACTAATGTAGAGGCATAATCAATTCACGTACTTTTTAACATTAATGTTAACAATAGCGCATAATTTAATAATCAACGCATATATGTATATAAATAGGCTGGTTTAGGCTGGCATGGCTGGCATGACATTGCCTTGGCTACTATAGGGTTTCTTCCTTCGGCCTTCAGGGTGTGCGGGCCTCGAGGTAACCCTCCCTGCCTGAGCTGTTGTCTCACAGGCAGCCACAGCTGCTTGGTATCCAGTTTTGCCTACGAGACTCGACGTTGCGGGAATCTCGTAGGCGAGGCAGGGTTGTGTAAAACCTGCCACTGAGGTGTTAATCAGGTAGAGGTCAGTCCGGTGGTGTCAGATTAGGTGAAATTCAGATCTTGGTGGGCACTGTTCTTTTCCCAGGGGACACAACCTCCGAGGAGGGAGTCTACTCTGGGATCGACATGCCTTGGCTCGCTGGCTCCGCACAAGCTAAGGCCTTGCCCTCTAGATGGCGTTATATTGGCTGGCTCAGTGTATTCAGTGCTTGCTCACTAGGTGGCGTTACAGATCAGAATTTATAAGACCGCAATGATTTTTGGATAAGGGAAATTTCCACGTTTTATCCTTACTATGTATATGACTACTGTAATATCAGCTATAATAAATACATTGTCCGCAAAAATCCAGTCACAGTGATAGAAATGATCGAATAAAATTACCATTAAATCTAATCCCACGGTGTCTCCCGTCCCAGGATATTCATTCAAATTTCCAATTCCCTTTGAGGAAGCTTTACCGCGGAATCAAATTTCGGAACAGAAACGGTTTTCCCTAATTACAAATGTAACCGAGTATGTTTGTGCAATCAAGTTGAACAAACGAAAGATTGAGATTTTTACACATACATACGTGTAGAATTCACTGTGAATCGCGTACCTCACGAACAGGGTTCTTCAAAATAAATCGAAAAATGTCTGATAGTGAGGTAGATTTAATACGTGCAAGTGGGAAAGTTACAGATTTTTTAATACCTGTAAAATGCCTTATGCACCCCATTCGACACTGAACCCGATACTGAAGTACAGTATACTGGTAGTGTAGATCAGTAGGTGTCTACTAAATTATAGAAAATTACTAATCAATTATTGTTTGCTTTTAGTTTAGTTCTTCGGCGTATTTGAAGGCTGTTCTTTGTATTAAAAGCTTTGAACTTGCAACGTATGTTTGTCCGGGCGAAATCTTATTCTGAAACTCAATTTTGGAGCACATATCTTCAACCAACTTCTTCTTATCGATTCGAAGGCAAATACATTATCTTTTTTTTTTCAATTATATTATTGCGGCTTAGAGCGGAGCCTCATTGACCGCTTCATCAGAAGGAATCTTCAGCTCCGCCTGCGTGCAGGTGTAGGAACCTTTCTCTCGTCCTGCGTGCAGGTGTAGGGGCACGCCAGGCGTGATGTGAGGTGTAACATCGACTGACTCACACGTATCTATACTAATATATGTATTAAGCTGAAGAGTTTGTTTCTTTACTTGAACGCGTTAATCTCAGGAACTAGTGGTCCTATTTAAAAGATTCTTTCAGTGTTAGATAGCCCATTTATCGAGGAAGATTATAGGCTATATACCATCTCGCTAAACTTTTTCACCTAATGTTACGCGAACAAAGTCGCGGGTTAGATATCCCCTCTTATCGAGGAAGACTACAGGCTATATATCATCACTCTAATATTAAATCTATTTATTTTACCGAATATTACGCGGACGCAGTCGCAAGCACAGCTAGTCAATAAATTACCTACATTGCGCTTATCACAAAGGAATGTTCCATGCAAACATTGAAGTTCTAGAAAAACAAGATATTTTCATCTTTATAGTATGCGAAATACGGAGATAAGATGCAGGCTTGTGTTGACATTAGGAGTCGTTTAGTCAGGCATCCACCCCTAAGAATTTGATAAGCAAACTAGGAAATACTTCTGAGAAGAGATCACTTGCCTTCACACGAATTCCTAAAATTCGAGTATCATAATAAATTACCGCATACAGCTTACTTATTTATAAATTAAGTAGCTGTAACCCGCAAAATTGTATGTGTTGAATTTAGTTACATTCTTGCTGTGAAAAGTAAATTATGTCCTGCTCCAAGTTTCTATCTTTTCTATGCTAAATTTCATCAAAATAGGTTCAGTGATTTATTCGTAAAAACATAACGAGTTTAAGACAAAAGGAAAACTTATTGGCATTTTTTTTAAATACGTAGTTTGTCACAACTTCGGAACACTTCCAGTGGTTAGCGTTCGTTCTAGACCTTTCGTTTGACCATGGAACGGGCAAGACAAGGTCTGCCGGGTCCATTTGTTATATTATATTATTAAAATATTAATTTAATTAATATCAAGAGAAGAGGAGGTCGTGGCGTAATCAGTGGTCGGCAGTTTGAGTCGATCGCTAGGTTAAGTAGCGCTTGCTGCGACCAGGTAATAGATGAGTGACCCATTTTAGCACTCGTTTATATTTGGTATCCGACCTCCTACGTGTTTCGGAAGGCACGTAAAACAGTGGGTTCCGAGGATGACGTCACATGGCAATCGGTCATCTCAACTCGCCTCAGAGCCAAATCCTCAACAATATAAGCGGACTCTGGTACTTAACACGGATAACGCTAGGAAGAAAAAATATTATCAAGACAAAACTATCCTTTATTTGTGGACTATATTCTCTATACTATAAAGCTTGACACCACGGCGTTGACCGCATGACCCCTTGATCCTGACGATACGTAATATAGAAAAACAATGGCCGCGTCAATTGCCAAAGAATGCAGAGCTTCAGTAAATTATGACGAACACCATACACTCAACGAAACTAAAAACTAATTTGTCCATTCAATCCGTCTATTTACTCCTGGTTCGTGACTCATCAACTAACAATTTTCAAGTGGGGTTACTAGAATATTATTCCTCCTTCTTCTTCTTTCTAGCGTTATCCCGGTTAAATACTAGGTTCCGCTTAAATTGTAGAGGACGTGGCTGTGGGGCGAGTTAAGATAACCGATTGCCATCTGACGTCATCCTCGGAACCGCCACGATTTCTACAACTATTCTACTAATACACAAAGTTAGTATTATAAGTACTAGACTATTATTCCTGTATATATAATTATACTGTTGTCAATAAAATTTACTAGCTGGCGCAGTATACTCGTAACTAACTGTTAGAACACTAAAATATAAAAATCTCAAACCCGATTGCGGCGCCCAATTGTAAACAGCGCCTAACATGTATAAAAAAATATTTGCGTGATCGCTTTTTGCCATTAAACGTTGGGTAAAAAGAGAAAGGCTTTCAACTTTTTCATATGTTGCAATATGTGCGGTGACTGAGATCTATTGCGTTTCTGCTCTCAATTTAAATCAGCGAGATACAGTTCCGCGGCTAAATACTCCCTCCTCATACAAATGAGCGCTGGCTTAAAGGTGAATTTTGAATGGATAGAAAATAGTTAAACTTTATTTTGTACCAAGTTGAAATAGTACAGAAAAGAATTAGCAATACCATCATTCTTCTCTATCAATTTATTACTTAATATTACTGATAGTACGGTTTAGTTTACAAACAAAAAGGGGACAGCATACTTAACAGTTCTGTAATAACTGCTGACTGATTTAGATTCATGGCTGCGGCGATCCCATCACCGATGTAAGTACCACATATCTTTCAACTGATAAAGTATTGCAGGGGTCTTGGGGATGACGTCAGTCGGCAGTTGGTCATATCAACACGCTCGACCGCCACATTCTCTACGATTTAGATGGAACCTGGTACTACGCAGAGATAACGCTGTGCAGAAGATTTCCCAACTGCTTGAAACGCTTATAGGATGGTTTTGACACGAGAGTTCACCAAGAATCTTCTGGTAATAGTACTCTCTACTGTGTTCTTCTGTTGAACTATTGTCGGGTCTACTTCTAGAACATTCTCTAAAATACAAGTATAACTGAACTGGTAAATATAGGAGAATAAATAGAAGTGGAGGCCTAATCAGTGGTCGGCATTTGAGTCGATCGCCCGCAACAAACTCAGTCTGTTGATTTCTCAGAGACGGGACGTTGTTTGAGTCAAGAAATTCTTAGCAATTGGCACGATTGTGGAATCGGTCAGACTTTGGTATTTGATCTATAATTTACTGATGAGTAATTCCTTTCAAATAAGATAATGAACGATCGAGGCAGAGGCAATTCTTGGATAATGCTACATCGTTCTTAAGCCCCCCTCCCCCTCCCCTTTTCGAGGAGATCGTGGATTAATTAGTGGTTGGCATTTGAATCGCACACTAGGTTTGAGCCCGATTACATATAAGTAGCTCTTGCTGCGACCTGGTGATAGATGGTTGACCAATTCTATCACTGATTTAGATTTGATACCCACCCTCGTCCGTGTTACGGAAGGCACGTACAACAGTGGGATCCGATTAATGTCACTTAGTGATATTGGTCGTAGGATTCTAGAGATCGTGGAAGTTCCGAGAATAGCGTCAGATGGCAATCGCTCAACATAACTCGCCCCACATCCACATCCTCTGCAACCTAAGCGGACCCTGATACTTAAACGGGACAGCAGGAAGAGGATATCTAATAAATAAAATTTTCGTTTGGTCTCTGCCATTGGTGAATGGATATATTCTTTATGACACGGGCAAACGGGCACGCTGTTCCCTTACTTATGATCAATAAGGAACTAACGATGTTCACGAAAAAAATGTTTAGTCGACCAAGAAACTGGTTTGCCACGCTAAGGTCGAATTTCGTTTGCACATCAATTAGTTAAAAGGCCTATTTTTGCTTATTATTCATTAGGTTACTTCCTTAGCTAAATTTTCTTTAACTTGGAGCTGTCATCCAAAATGGTAAAGCACTTTCTTGATCGACTATACTACGAAGATACTCACATATTCGTAGTAGTTTGAGGAGTCGGTAGTCACATAGGTGAACCGCCTGCCCGTTTGCCCCTTTTTATATATAAAAAAAAATGGAGCGGCTCCATACAAAGGACGGAAAACCTCATTCTGTATTCAGCGCCAAAACGCACAGTGCATTCAATAAAACGCAGCAAGGTCTAAACGGTGTTTACGTGACAAGTGTCACGAGCTGAAGACAATTGATAAACAAACATGTGACGTCACACACGATCAAAGTACATCGTGTCCAGTTCTTTATTGTCTAAGCGACAAACGCCATCTACTCTGAGTAAAGATGTGAGGGTACGTGACGTCACTACCCCATCCATCCTCAAGACGAGAAAAAATTGATCGTGGAATAAAAAAGTAAGAGTACGTGACGTCCAGTCCATCCATCCATCATCAAGCACCGTAAAAATGTTACCAAGATAACACAGGTATTAAGTTGTCCGCCCTAAGAACAGACGTCCGTGTGTCATATAGTCCTGTATATATTTATTATTTGATAGGTAAACTTCATCAATAATACTTCTTCAAAAAAAAAAAAAAACGCCTTCAAGTTGTCAGACATAGACAAGGTAGACACCAGCTTTCAAATAATAGAAACAATCAACGAGACCAGTTCCCCCAGTCAAAAGTGCTGGAGTAATATATAATGTATATTTAAAAAAAGTGCAGTTGAATTGAGAACCTACTCCTCTTTTGAAGTCAACTGAAATGGATAATAGGAAACGAAAATTGAAGACGATAACTGGTTGGTAGAATTATCGCCGAAATGACGCGAAAATCACTGTCGCTATGTGACGCACGCTTGACCAAATATAGACAGACGGTAAGTAAGTAGGCATAGGGGCTCCCACGCCCTTTTAAAAGTGGTACGCTCAGATGACAAAAAAACACAAAAAACCTCTTTCTCACATAAGATCGGCGTAAAGTGAGTGAGTTTGTGAGAGCTCCCGGTGGCCTAAATCCTTCTTTAAAGCCTTCTGGTGGTGCAGATGTTCATGGGCGTCGGTAGTCACTTAGATGACGAAGCGCCTGCTCGTTTGCCCCTTGCAATATAAAAATAAAAAGATTTTATTACGCCCACTCAAAACCAACACCTTCATAGTTCACGATTTACGCGAAACCTAATCAAGTGTTTCTAATAAATGGTGACTCGTTATGTAAACTGTTACTTCTACAATGTTTTTGAATACACTTTAAGAATATAAAGTTTTTAAAAAAAAATACTAGGAAACTGTTTTCCTCCTCGCTTTGCCTACTCTATGATCTCCTCCTTCCCAACTTTGGCAACTCTATTCGCCGGTACGAATACCATACGAATTCAAATCTAAATTCTTCATTTGCCAGACTGTTACAATGTTCTTATTATTATATAAGATATACAATCTGCCATAAGATAGCGTGCTAAATTATAAAACAAAAATTTCAATTAAAGTTACAATTGCCATGAGATTTTACCAATGTCAAATTTATAAAACTGTGTTATAATGCCAACAGATATTACAATATCAAAAAGGTACTTCGATGTCTAAAGGAATAATAGTAGAATGTTGCACTGAGAGCGAAGTGAGTCATTAATGCACGAGTGTTATGCACTAAATTAACAGGAGTGCATTAATTACTCACTTCAGCAATGTGCGCAACCTACTTTTCAACTACATCGCTGCCTTTCCATTTCTTAATCTTTTCTTGCCAAATATGAGGTATCAAAATTTTACAGTGGTATAGAATGCCCGCCAATTGTTTTTTTTTCAGATTTCATTTAGCCGATTTTTATTTTCAACCAGTGTCTTTTTGGTCCAAAACATACATTTTGTATGAAACTTAATGGGAAGCATAACAAATTTGTCGTAAATTTATATCAAAATAAAAAACAGTGCAGCAATGAAATTTCATACATTTCTGCACCTTTCTGGTTCCTAAATAGAAAATACGTTCCTTGTGATCGGTTTTGTAGTGATTAATAAAATTACTGCGTAAATGAAAGAACAATATTTGGCCATGGTTTTTTGAAGAGTGGAGGTGCTTGTGGCGCAGCCCACTCGTACGAACCTTCCTAGATCTGTATCAAGAGAGAGGTAGAGGAAAGGATGGGTTATCGAACGACCGAAGGAGGCCTACACATATTTGCTTAATATTGTTTTCTTAAGAAATAACATTGAATATGCACAAAGGCTCCACAAACAACGGAACAAAATAAACAAAGGTTTATCATTATATGGTATTTGCTTGAAGTAAGTACAATAAGTCGTCATGCCTCAGTTAAGTGCGCTAATTTGGTTAAACAAATTAGTAACTGTATGCTACTCTGTCATACTTCTATTGTTTCCTCGTGGTCCTCTTTCACCGCGTGCTAATAAACTGCTAATACTAATAAAATGCCTGATAAATTATTTATTTACTAGATCATATTAATATTTCCTAATAAGTATTCCTTAATTTCAGGATTCCGAACCTGCAAAGGAAAAAAGGGAACCCTTCTAGGATCATTCCGTTGTCCACCTGTCTGTCAAGATCCTTTTCTCAGGAAAGCGTAAACCTATAACGTTGAAATTACTACCAAATACTGAAGTTTGCAGTCTCTTGCAGCTGTGAAAAAAATCAACCCTCAAGTATACGCAGTCAAAAGATATGGTCGTCAATGTCATAAGTCGAATACTAGTACAATCGCAAAGGGATTAATTACAGAGCATTATTGTTATCGCATATTACCGGAAGCTTGAGTTAGTTGCTAGTCGGCAATGAGCTGTTATAGGTTGATTCATGTAATATATATAATTTAATAATTTTTCTATACACCACGAAAAAACTATTAAAAAAATTTGATAAATCTAACTAAATCTGTAGTATTAGAATATGCAAAAAAAAATTGACAGTTACTATTATATTCCATGGAGCCTTGATATATATTTCAATATGTTCTACCGTTATGCTATAGAAGACCCTCCACAATCGCTTTATTTATGTACCGATTCCCCATTGATCGTGCGGTACGTGGGCCTCCATAGAGACCTTGAGCTCCAGACGATGGATTAATTCTATAAAAACCTCTCGAAATGGTACTTCGTGAAAGCCCACAGACACCCCAACATTTTTAATAAAAAATATTTTTTTAACAACGATATATAAAATTTTAAATTAAGTAAATTTATTCGTTAATTTCATCGTTGCACCTCCCGTGGTTTTTTAAATTTCGTGTTAGGTGATCTCTAGAATATATAATATATATGTAGACTAATATTATGTAATTATTGATACAAACTCAAACACATAGAGTTGTTTCTGTCCAATCATACAACAACACAAATTCCAAAGCTATAATTACTGTAATTAACGTTCAATTCTAATCTCAATGTAGATTTATCTCGATTCCTACGAAGATAAATAGATAGTGTTAAGCAATAGCGTGACAGCCAAACCAATTTCATTTTGAAAAAATAGCGTTATATACAAAAAATAATTTTTATTTGGGATGAGACATTACTATTTATAAAAAAAATTGAATTACTGTGCATTAATCCGCCGATATTCTGTTATTCTATTCTTCTTTGATGGGGCACGCCGTGCGGATACACTACAACTAAGCTGGGTCTTTTGTACACACCCGTTACCTTGTTCCTGCAGCTACAGAGCTTCAAAAATACATAGAAGTAGCTCAAAGATTGCCTGCAACCTGAAGGAACCATAGTCTTCTGATCTTGGATAGACAACGCCGAAAAAATTCAATCTTATTCCGGCCAGCCCATCGCACTTGCACAAGTGCCTCATCGTTTCAATTTGTTCATAGCACGCCCTTCAAATATCACTATTGCTTAATGCCATTCGAAATAAAGTCGCCCTCGTTCCGTAGTGACCTGCTACTACATGGTCATTGAAATGATCATTTCAATGAAGCTATATCTGGCTCCAGCACAATAGTAGCTGAGGCAATGTACCAGTATTAACAATTCTAAATAGTCAATAGGATTTAAGTTCACTACTTTCTGTAACGACACACAAAATCTATCTGAAATACATGCTTATGAAAATGAGTTTGTGGGCGTGTGTGTAAATATATTAAATACGCCAATAAGACTATTATTTCCTGTTGTAAATGTGTGTTCTCTTTATTCTTTCAGTCAAAGAACAGTACAAGAGACAAAAGGATGGGACGTGTTCAGAGAGATCCCTCCGAAGCAGGACAGCGGGTCGATGGAGAGTCTGGTGTGTTTGGAGTTCACAGTGAGAGTCCTCAAGGTGCTGGCGTATACGATCACCTTCATAGTTGTGCTGGGCTCCGGCGTCATAGCCAAGGGCACGGTACTTTTCATGACCTCGCAACTAAAGAAAGACAAACGGCTAGCGTATTGCAACAGAAATTTAGGTAAAAACACTACTATTTTTATCTTTAATTACCTAGTTTAGTATTTACAGTTATAAAACAGGCTGAAAGAAGAATATAGGAGTAGATATATATAGTATACGCGTAGGAACATAATTTTGAGATTATATATTTATTTAATGGTAAAAAATGTGCCTAACAAGCATAGAGCCTGCCTGATTGAAAGCAAACCGAACTTACAAATAGACCGATGGGTCTTGGGTACATGAGGATTGCAGCCAATAGATGCTTCCAAATATCATGGGTATACTGTTATATACTTACACGTTTCCCACCTTATATTAATACATAGAATCTCAATATGTTCATATTATAGCTGTATCGACACAATAAATGATGTCCAGTGCCAATTATCGATGCGTTCTTAACACTCAGTCAATACCTTTTGTTTATAATTTGGTTTCAAAAATGGCTTGGACTCGTCTTGAAGTTCAGTTATATGACAAGGACTTAGTGTGTGTTGAATTTGAGTTTTAAATATGATTTTTTTGTCGATTTCAGGTAGAGATAAACAGTTCGTAGTCAGCCTGCCAGATGAGGAGCGAGTGGCGTGGATGTGGGCGATCCTGGCAGCCTTCGCGATACCAGAAATTGGAACCTTGATACGTTCAGTGAGGATCTGCTTCTTCAAATCTTCCAAGAAGCCGAGTAGCATTCAATTTGTCGTGGTGAGTTTTACTCTGAATCTTACAACAATTGAAATAGGATATTTGGTGCTCAAGCAGAACGATGCAATTCGTTTAAGTAATTTTCTGTATGAGAATAGGTCATTGAAATATGATCGAAAAATGGATTTGGATGAATTACTTTTCTTGATTATTTAGTTACAATTTGGTTCCAGGAGGTAGCGTAACGATAGAGATGCAGGAATTTTATTTTTTATTAAATTGTTGACAATCAGTCTTAAGTAAAACTTAATAATGTTTCATTACATTCGTCTCGGTTTGAATAAAATAGTGATCACTCAATAGGTGTCCTTTTTTATTACTGCTTAAACTTCATCTGTATCAGAATCAGAATTTAATATATAGGCTAGCAGATCTAGCTTTGTAGCAAAATAGGCGACGCGTTGTGAATTTGACTGGTGACAGATTTATTAGATACCAACTTGTGGACGGTCGGATAGTCTTTTCGAGGAACTGCCTGGACAGAGTTTGAGTGGTGACATATATTTTAAAGGAAAACACTTTCACACTAAGAATTTTACCTACTAATGCATATGGGTAAAGAGTTTAGTTGAAAACTATAGACAAGTTGTATCTGCATCCTCTTTTCCCTCTTCGTTTATATCTTTACACCATTCCTTCCTCCTATCTATTTATCTAATTGGAAGTAACGCCACGTTTGCTTCCATTTTGGTCTGCTGCCGAATTGGGTCGACGCGTCCAGATAGCAGTACCTCTTTCTCACATAAGATCGGCGTAAAGTGGCGGCAATGCTGTCACTTCAAGTGATGATATTGTTGTCGCGTTTCGTTTGGACCGTAGTTTCCAGTACTTAATATTAATTTCAACTTTATGCCTTTAAGCGTTCCAGAGAAAAATGGTTTTAACAAACAGACAGACCGACAACGAAGTGATCCTATAAGGGTTTCAATTTTCCTTTAGAGGAACCCTAAAATAAGAAATATAGTGCCAATTTCATTGTTAATTTGAATTCTCTATTTATTCAAGGTTGGCACCATAATTGTTATGGTTCCAAATATTGACTCATAATTTAATTATTATTAAAAAGGTTTCAAGATTGGTACTATAATTGTTAAGGTTCCAAATATTGACTAATAATTTAATAATTATTAAAAAGGTTTCAAGATTGGTACCATAATGGTTAAAGTTACGAATATTGACTTATAATTTAATTATTATTGAAAAGGTTTCAAGTTTGGCACCATAACTGTTATGGTTCCAAATATTGACAATAAAGTTAATTAGAACTAGAAAGGTCATGAAACGTCAATATATAAGCGATGTTTTAATTAAATCAATTGACCTAGAAATTAGTATACGTATGGTTTTTATTTATGCGGTATGTACGCGGCTAGGTGCTTGCGCGGTCGTAACTAGTGATTGCTATTTTGGTATCGGCAAGTGACAACGAGCGCCATCAGCCATGCATCAATATGTCACACGGCGAGCCAAGGCATACCGATGTCGATACTTAGTACCGCTGCGGTTTTGCTTGCATTTGAAGAAGAAGAAAAACTTTTATTTGGTATAAAAAAACACTGTATATAAATATACCTAAAATACACAATTTACACTTAAAAAACAAAAAAAACCTTATATATGTATATCTATATACAGTGAGATGCCCAATAAGGTAAACCTCTGAGCTTATTTGTTGGAAGAGGGACAAGTCCCACCTCCAACACTGATTTTCGGAGGCCATTTGTAATTTCTAAAATGAAAATATCCAGACTAATTCATCGACATCGAAGACAGCGTTGTTTTTACAATTCCTAGGACACATAAGAGTATGGTGCTCTGCTGGGAAGTAGAATAATTCAACAACTCTTCTAGGTTTATTCACGTCAATTTTATGATGAAAAAGGTACTTGGCACTACTGGAACCTACGCATTATATATGAAAAGTATCAAAAATTTCTTATGGAATTGCGAAAGAAACAGAAACCTTTTTTCTCAGGCCATTGTTAATTAATGGTTATTGATCAATTAATGTTTTTTCAGGTAGATATATATGTAATGAATAAACGGAAATTAAAAAATATATATATTTCCATAATGTAAAAAACGACGACGAACGACGACAATGAGGTAGTAACTCAATCATTGGCCGGCACTTCAATCGATCGCTAGGTTAAGCAGTTCTTACCGCGACCGGATGACAGATGGGTCACCAATTCTAATATTGGTTTTCAAATATCCAATCTCCTCCGCTTTTTGGAAACACGTAAAACAGTGGGTTCCGAATAATGTCACTGAGTTATATTAGTCGTGGGATTGTAGGGATCGTGGGGGTTCCGGTGATGATATCAGATGGCAGTTGGTCACCTTAACTCGCCCCACAGCCACATCCTCTGCAATTTAAGTGGAACCTGGTACTAGACCGGGATAACGCTAGGTAGAAGAGTGAAGTTGTAGTTATATCAATAACAAAATTGCAGCGATTTTATCAAATTAAAAAACATCTTATTAAAAGTATAAATTTTAAAATAACCTGGTAAAATATCCGTGATGGTACAGAACCCTTAGTGCATGAGTCTGACTCGCACTTGCCCGGTTTATTTAATTACTGTACGGCATAATGACCAAATAGTATATCTTCGACTTCGCCCACATAAAATAAGGTAAAAAAAATTAGATTTAATTTTAGCTTAATGATATATGATATATTAGCCTATAGCCTGCCTCGATAAATGGGCTATCTAACACTGAAAGAATTTTTCAAATCGGGCCAGTAGTTCCTGATACCGAAACCAGACATAGTTCAAAGTCTGTGTACATTTTTGACCTTGAAGTACACAAAGTACTACAAAACTTTGTACACTTACACAAAGTCCCCAGCCACACTATATGATCATTGAAATGGTCATTCAAATTAAGCTATATTTGACTCCGGCATGAGATTAACGCATTCAAGTAAACAAAGAAACAAATTCTTCAGCTTTGTATATTACCATAGAGTATAGGTGACTATTATGTTTGGTCACCATCTATCAATTTTATTATTATTTTTCCTTGAAGGCCACAGAAAGTTTTTATAAAGAGAAAATTTTTAATAAATATTAAATTAGTAAATTTCATTTAGAAAAAAATTACAAATTCAACACACATTTGTACTACAAAAGTAAACATTAACTTAGTAAGCAGTTCTGCTACAGCTTAGAGAAGTGTTTACGTAAATTTTACGTATACAAGACCGTTACGGAGGCATGAAGCAATATTTGTCAGTGCAGTGTTTACAAGATATGAAAGGCAGATATATTTCAGACAAGCCCGGAGCGGCGCGTCGGTAAACAAACGCAATTATCGGCCTCGATATATTAACATTTGCCAGGGCATTGTTTTGTTAATGTTATCGCAATCATTTTCCATCCGTCCTGTGATGTACTCACAGTTAAACTGTGGGTAGATGTGAATTTATGTTATAATAAAAGACAGAACAGGTGGGTAGTGTGAGGCGTCAGCCATTCTCGATCAGTGATCCGTGGTGAGCAGACGTGCCATTCGGTCTGTGTACAATACATGCTTACTGTTGTTTTATTTGTTGATACAACATGTTCGAAAATAATACAAGAAAATATTAGCTGTTTCTTACGAAATTGAAAGAGCCCTTAGGACCTCCTTAATCTGGCCCTAGCGATCCTTTCTTAGCGAATGACTGCTAACTTTAAACTACATCGCTGCCTTTCATCATTGTACGTCCCGCAGTTTTCGAGATTTCGTGCTAGGTGACCTTTCTTTTTATAACTATACTAGCCGACCTGGCAAACGTTGGATAATATTATTCCCGTTCCCCTTCCCAATATTTTCGAAAATCACCCGTAACAAACAGACAAACAGACGTTTTTAAGAATACAAACCTTATCCTTACAATAATGAAAACAACAAAAAAGGAATCCATACATTTTGGAACTTAATTTTTATTTATATATATTTAAAAAAAGGTATTTTTTTTAATATAACAAGGGGCAAACGAGTAGGCGGTTCACCTAAGTGACTACCGACGCCCATGGACAACTACAACACCAGAGGGTCGCAGATGCGTTGCCGGCCTTTGAGAAATGAGCATGCTCTTTTCTTGAAGGTCCCCAAGTCGTAATCGCTCGGAAATACAGAGAAACATACTGTTTTATTTAAATCAAGTTAGCAACACTGCAAGGTTTTCGCATATATTTTCTATACTATAAATTATAACTGGTAGATGATATTAGTAATGAATCATATAAGTTAACTATGCGTACCCCGCAACTTCATTCACGTGATTTTGTTAAATTATGAAATATTTTTTTTGGCTGAACCCAAATTATTAAGCTGTTATACAGCCTATGTTATTCCTTGTTAAATAAGCTATCTACCAGTGCAAGTCCCGTCCAAAACGGTCAAGAAGTTTCGGAGATTGTCCAGTACAAAGAGACAGGCAGACAGACTGACAAAACTGTACTGATTAACCTGCGTTTTTGTTATAGATGTCGTGTGTATAGGTCATATGCAATTAGTAAAAAAAAAATCGAAGTTACAAACGGACAGAGAAACATACTGTTTTGTTTGTTCATCATTTGGGAAAGTCATTAAATTATGAATTTTTATCTTATTAAAACAACGCTTTTATATTATGTAAGTGATATGTTATTATGTTATCTATTACTGTCTGAATGAGGATTCTGAAAAAAGCTCGCAGTGAAACTTAAATAGAAGCAGAAGCGCAACTTTTAAGGGTAGGCGCACTTCATAAGCTCTTAAGAGTGTTTATCAACAGCCTGAAGAGGCTCTTCGCAGCCACTTCAGTTTGTGAACAAAGCTTTGTTCCAGCCATACATGGCTTTTCTGACTCAATGTTTATTTTTTTTAAGTTGCAGCAATGGAACCGAGCAGTGTTAATTTTTTAAAATCTTTGTAATACAAATTCAATTTATACAAATATCGTAACAATTAAAAACGATTTTAGAAGAAAATCTTAAATACATTTTTTGTGTACAATATATAAACGACAACCTAATATTGTAGATAGATTTTTCTTGCCTACGTAAAAATGTATAACTGAGTTATATATTTATCTGTTATTAAGTTGTATATTTATGTTATTACTTCAGATCAACGGCTGATCCAAATTTAGTCACAAATGTTATTTAAAGCAATATATAAAATTTTAACTCTTTGTACAGTTACATTTTTATATTTGACATTTTTTGTACCTACGGTCGTCATGACTTTCCTTTGTCAACATCTGTGGTGGTGGTGTTTGGTGTGTGTGTGTGTGAATTTTTTTTATAATTTATAATGTATATCTTATAAAAATATTAGCATTCGCGCACTCACCTCTATATAAACTATAATTGTGCCAAATTTCATACTCCTCCATTCGCGCAATTTTTGTAAAATGGTACTGACAATTTTTGTCTGACGTATTAATTTATGCCTGGCCGATTATTCTGAATATTATGCCGGAGGCAGACATAGCTTCATTTGAATGATCATGTAGTGTGACCGGGGACTTTGTCTAACGGCGCAAAGTTTTGTAGAACTTTGTAGTCTTCAAGGTCAAAAATGTGCAAACACTATGACCATGACCTAGATGACCGAAGGGTCAAATTTTTTTTACAAAAAAGTTGACAAGATATAACTTCTATTTTATTAAAGAATGTCTGTTACGTAATAAAGTTGAAGTTAAATATAAAAGAAATATAAAAAATTACGATCTCAAATTGGTACTCGTATAGGCCAAATGTTGCATCGTGGCATTCATCCTATTGTCCAGGCGACCGCTCACAGTGGACTGCCTATTAATATAGACTGTGCACCATTCAGTGGACATAGAGGACATGGCCGACATCGCTCCATTTAACATTCTTGCATGCTCCAGATGACTCAGCCTCATCTAAGAAATTTATTTGCAACTAACCTTCGCACGTGACTACGCTCACGTTAATGGATATATCGTAGGCAATTTCTGAAGACCATTTAAAAGCTATTTTTCTATGCCTCGGGTAGCTTAGTTACGTTTGGGTGGTTAACAAGTACCGTATGTACTTTTCTCTACCCCGACGAAAGATGGTATGTATACAAATTTTAAAAGGATAAAGGACTGCGTAAAAATACCAAAAATAAATGAATAAGCCAACTCATAAGGTACCAGCTTCGGTATTTCCGAATCGATACGACTTAGGGACGTTTACGAAAGGAGCAAACTCATTCCTCAAAGGCCGGCAACGCATCTGCGAGCCTTCTGGCGTTGCA
This sequence comes from Charaxes varanes, assembly GCA_024363005.1. Classification (NCBI taxonomy): domain Eukaryota; kingdom Metazoa; phylum Arthropoda; class Insecta; order Lepidoptera; family Nymphalidae; genus Charaxes; species Charaxes varanes. The sequence goes on along the minus strand of JANCMC010043217.1, from coordinate 17,207,950 downwards.
GTTATCCACGAGCGTCGGTAGTCACTCTAGTGAATGCCGCCTGCTCGTGTGCTCTTTTATACACGCTATAGCATATGTTATGCCGGAGCCAGATATAGCTTCATTTGAATGATTACGTAGTGTGGCCGGGGACTTTGTGTAAATGTACAATGTTTTTTACTTTGTAGACTTCAAGGTCAAAAATATACAAAGACTTTGAACTATGTCTGGCTCCGGTATTATAATAATTAACTGTCCGAACCAATTGGTTTAAAGTACTCCCATAATAAAGATTATTATATTTACACCTTTTTTTCTTATATTTATAAGGTATTCAGTGTTTATGGAAAAACCTATATGTAGACCTTAAATATATCGCTTCGAAAGTTATTCGGCGCAAACAAGCAGGCCAAAATGTGGTATTTTGTGTTTTTGTCATAAGTATCGTATATATGTATGTATATACATCGACGTTACAAGAGGATACTCCAATTTTATTTATGTGTGAGATATGTTAATATGAGAATGCGTTTTCTCAGTGTTATAAGCTGATTTGCATTTTTATGAATGTATCACACCAGTGTTACAGTTCTCGGTTAAATAAAAAATTAACATATCAGATTAGATAGCATATTTGTAAGATGCAAGATTGATTGTTTTTTTCACCTATATATTATTTATGTCTATTCATGATATTGATATTTTTTTTAAATGAAAAGACATCCAAAACATTATCCTTTTCACAACAAAATATAACATATATATATATCTTAACTTATAGAAATTACGCGTCGCGTTGTTTGTCCGCGATGGACTCCTAAACGACTAAATTGATATTAATCAAATTTGCACACAGTGGGCAATTTGATAAAACTTGAAAGATAGAATAGGTTAAACTCGGGCAGGACAACGTCTGCCGGGTCCGCTAGTATAAATATATGTGTGTGTGTAGGCAATTTGCTAATATTGTATATCTCACTAGCGGTATCATCAACCCGGCAGGTGTCTGTTACTAGTCAGTTAACCAATCTTCTTTATGTCTTGACTCTTTTCCATAATAACGTGCCACTTGTCGTATGCTTTATGAATTATTAATTTTACGTGGCACGTCAATCAAAAGGTCTATCTAGTAGGAACGTCATTTTTTTTAAGTGTTTTGAAGTAGCAACCAAATCTGTATTTGAAATAATCTTTCAACTTTTCCTGTATTTCTTTTCTTTAAACCTTCCCTGAAAAATGGGGAATGAAAAAATACAAACAGAATTTAAAGTCCAGCGGTTTTCGAGTTTTAGCAAGACTAAAAAACAGAAATGTATATATATATATATATAACTGCTTTGTAAGAAAGCTAATATTTTAATGCTAAAATTTTGTAGAAGCATCGGTCTCCCTACCTGACTGAGATATTATAAATTGATTATTATTGATGTAATACCTTTCCAGGGGTTCAACATGATTGTGTAAATGAATAAAAGCTTATAATATAGCAATCACGAGAAACCTGAATTGGTGGGCGTATTGAGATCTGAGAAATTAAGCTGTCAGCAGAAGGTCATTTCTGTCTATTTACCGTGGAATTCGGAATTCATCCTTACTACATCCCACGTACGAAATTGTAACGAAATGTTGACCATTTACCTTCCTTTAGCGACCCTTACTCTTTAGTAGAATAAAGTGATCAGTATATTTTGGTATTAAATGAGGATATTGGCGAAATAAAAAAGCCAATACTATTCGCAAAATTTCGCGAATCCACTGATTACAATCCTGTTACAGAGCAAAGCCTAAATAGCCAAAAGAAAAAAAAAGTCGTGTTAAATTACATAAATAATAAACATAGGTGAATCGTAAAACTTTCTACCCCAAGGAAGTATAGACAATAAAGTTAAATAAAATTAATAAATAAATATGTATACTTTATAAACATTAAAATGAGACTTTACCTGGTATTCTATAAATTTAAATTTCATTATTTATTTCCAAGCACTTCAAACATCAAATCGAACACCACACCACTGTCTGAAAATCTTTGAAACTTCAAAATCGATGAACGTTGAATTTTCGCGTGAAACTAATCAAATAAACAAGCTTTGAATGTTTATTTTCTTTGCCGAAATTGATTTAAGCTCAAAGCCACTTTCGATTTCGATAAGTATTTTCAATCTATGGTGACACTTGTAGAAAGGTCCATATTGGAATTAACCATTTGAATGTCTACGAGAGGATTTCAGCTCGTCGACATCATTAAGACAAGAGTCCTCAATAAACACCTCCAATTATTTCACGTAAATTACAACTTGTTTTCAATAAAATCACTTATAATATTAATTAGTGTATATTTATTCACAAATTGTTGATTTTTAATGGAAACAGGTATATTCGCGAGGCTCTCGTTGGGCCTAAAATCGACCAGACGAGACGTTTCGCCCCGCCACTGAGCGATGGCTGGCAGGCTCCCGGCTCGCGCCGCCACGCGCATGCGTGTCTCTTCGCGCCCGTCTCTAACACATTTCGGCATCGCTCCTTTCATTTCCCGACTTAGCTCTACATTACCTACTCACCTGAACCTCATAAACGTTCGCCGATCTCAAGAATCGCAATATAAAGCATTAGTGGCATTCTTCTACACGCATTCAGAATCTAATATCTATACAACCGACAATAGCGAGGCGTAAGAATGATATCGCGATTCTGTTATTTTATTTCCGTTTTATCGTCTATAAAACAGACATAAAACTGGAATAGGAATAAGCTTTATATGCCACATACCTTGGCCTGATTTATACTGAGTTATGCGCATTGTTTAGTAGAAAATGCCTGGTCGCAAGTCCAGGTGCAGGTACTGCTATGCTTCCTTTCGACCCGGAACCTGCTGGGTAAATCCATGGAATGCCAAGAAATTCGTCTTTTGATTCTTTTTAGAGATAGTTTCTCGTTTTCCCTATGAATAAACTTAAAGTTTGTGCCATTAGTGGGTGTCTGATAGGAGAATGCACCAATAATAATTAACTTATTTTATAAAATCTGTAAAAGGACTATGGTCAAATGCTGGGCAAAGTAAGAAATACTTATTCAATATTTATTCACCTTGTACTTGGTCGTGGGGATGTCTGGATGGCTCTAACTTGAAGAATTTGTATGTTATGGTTCCCTATGCAAATGGACTATTTTTTATCTTCTCTTATACATTTCTTCTTCTTCTAGCCAGCGTCATTCCGGTCTTGCGCCAAGGTCCAGTAAAATTGCAGATGATCCTCTGCAATTTTAATTGATTGGTTATGGAGCGAACTAAGAAGAGCAATTACCGTCTGACGTCATCTTCGGAGCTCCCAAAATCTTTACAACTTCACGACTAATATTACTCAATGATATTAATCGAGATTCACTGTTTTACGTGTCTTCCGAAAGACTGAGGAGGTCGGATATTTGAAAACCAGTCTTAGAATTGGTCACACACCTATGACCCAGCCATACTGCTTAGCATAGTGATCGACAAAAGTGGTGATTAATTGCGACCTGATTAATTGCGACCTCCTCTAAGACTATTACACTTGAGAACTTACTATGGGTCACAGAGGATCCTGGTTTTATATAACAAGGGGGAAAAGGGCAGGTGGTTGCAGACTGACTACCGGTGCTTATGGACAGCACCTTCAGAAGACTCGCAGATGCGTTTAAGAAATGAGAATCCTTTTTATAATGTTTCGTATTTGATGCCACAGAGAAATTGTGCGTTGCAGAAAGTTTCTAAAAACTGTTTCTTCTTCTAGCTAGCGTTATTTCCGTCTAGTACGTCCAGAGTCTGCTCAAAATGCAGTGGATGCGGCTATGGAGCGTGTTAAGATGACCAACTGCCGTATGACGTCATCCCCGGAGCCCCCACAATCTATAAAGATTCCTAGAAAATGTACAACCTAATAAATCGTATTGCTAAGAATGTTTCTAAGAAAGCCCAATCAAGATTCAATTAGAAATGTTTAGCAAGAGCGCCTCTAAGGTATAGGTGCAAATGAAATCGCGTTATCTTACCCAATAACCATTAAATGTTAAGGCTACATTTAGAACGCAGTCGAATGGCGATCAGGATTTCGTTTTTACTACCCGACAGCTCGAAAAGGAGGGAAATGTTTTTTTAAGTCTAAACGTCCTAGACATATATCGTAACGTGACAAATTTGTAAAATCTGAGGGTCTACCACGAACATTCTCGATAGTTTATTTACTTTAGGTTCGAAACGAAACGTCAAATGAAGGTTCACACTTCCATTTTTCACGACTTACGTCACGTTCAACGTCAGGGATTCGATACGTGCAAGTTCTGATTTATTTCTTTGCTAACAACATTTAGCAATTAAGTTGTGTAAAACGGTAGTATTAATGTTTCATTTGACGTTCGGTTTCAACCATCTTTTTTTCTTCTTCCTAGCGTTATACCCGTTAAATACCAGTGTCCGCTTAGATTGTAGAGGATGTGGCTGTAGGGCGAGTTAAGATAACTGATTACCATCTGACGTCATCCTCGGAACCCCCACGATTTCTACAACCATACGACTAACATCACAAAGTGACAGTAATCGGGTCTCACTGTTTTACTTGCCTTCCGAAACACGGAGGAGTTTGGATATTAAATATAAACCACTGCTAGAATGGGTCACCCACCTATCACCCGGTCGCAGCAAGAACAACTTATCGACTCAAATGACGACCACTGATTAGGCCACGACCTCCTCGTTCAGTTCAGTTTTCACCATAAAAGTAAATAAAACTTTTGACAATCTTTGTGCCAGGCCCTCTGTTTTAATTGTGATTGAGAGCGTATCGAAATGACTTCTACAAACGCTATTAGATTAGCTTCAATTTGTTGGACATTCATAAATTTCTTACAATCTCGAAATATTTTGTTCCTTTCGCGTCTTCCTTCAAACAATTATCATTAATTAAATGATTCATCTCCAAAGATTGTAAATTACTAAATGAACTCTTGCGCGTCGCGTGTTTTTAAAACTGCGCAATTAACATTATTAGAGGTAACACCACGCTTGCAGTTCTGTCAATTGGGCCGGCGGGAAGTTGCAGTAATGCTGTCACGGCAAGTGATGGTATTATTGTCACGTTTCGTTCAGTTTGTTTCTCGGTTGCCTAAACTCGACACTAAAGGCCAGCAACGCATCTCTTAGCTTCCTGGTCATGCAGATGTCCATGGGCGTCGGTAATCACTTAGATAAACCGCCTGCTCGATTACTTCTTGTAACATAAAAAACAAATAATTGCATTGTACAAGTACTTTTATTTTCACTGACAATAAATAAACGATTCTATTCAACAAAAATAATTTGCTAATCATCCGTATTGCGAAGAAGCATAGGGAAGAATTTATCACAGTAAACAATTTATTGACATCTAATACATACAATGATTATAGATTAGCGTTCAGTCTAAAAATGCACGCAGCCCCAAAGTATTCACCTCTACATGCAAAATGGTGTAGACGCAATGCACGCAAGCTCGTCAATAGACAACGTAATGCCTGTGTTAAAGGAAAGAGACGCCTATTATACAAAAATATTTTTTGTAGAAATATTTAAATATAGTTAATATACCTATACTAGACGCAGTTATCGAACCTACGACCCCCGGAGTGGAAGACAGGGTCACTTCCCACTGCGCCAACGGACTAATCAATACAATCATATTTATTTTCAGTATAAAATAATGGAGCTTTGTGGAGGGGCGTGCATTTTTAGACTGTACGCATGCTACCTGTACATTTATTCACATCTACTACGGTTACATAACAATATTTATATTGCAATTTCATAATTTATACGCTACTCTTATCATACTAATACCAATATAAGCTCACAAAGTACAGTCAAGATCTACTTAGAGTCTACAAAGAATTATTTTTTAACGCGATCTTCACGATTAATTTAACTATTAAAGATTTTAATAATACGGTTTTGACTGTACTTTTGAAAAGATTCTTTTATAGGCAATTTTTTTTCAATCTTTAATTTTTTCTAACGCCGGAGTCAGACATAGCCTCATTTGAATGATCATGTAGTGTGGCCGGGCACTTTGTGTAACTGTACAAAATTTTGTAGTACTTTGTGGACTTAAAGGTCAAAAATGTACAAAAACTTGGAGCTATGTCTGGCTCCGGCACAACGATAGTTCGACAGATTAAAAAGTATAGGAAAACAGATGGTTGCTATACTGTAAACCCCCCTATAACACGGTCCTTTTATAACGCATTAATTGTATAGTAAGTATATAAAATTATAATATATGTAATATTATATTCTCCGTATTCGAGATCGTACAAGAGCGTTGTACGAGAATAATTCTACAACGCGTTTTCCTATAATGTGGAATAAACTTACCGTGTTGTAGGGGAGTTACAGTATCGTCTTCTTCTCCTTAGAGTTATCCTGGTCTAGTACCAGGATCCGCTTAGACCTCAGAGGACAAGGCTGTGCGACGAGTTAACACGACTGACTGCCATCTAACGTCATCTCCGAAACCCCCACAATCTCCGTAAGCGATATTAATAAAAACCCACTGTTTTACGTGTCTTCCGAAACAAGAGGTTTTGAAAAAAAAACCAGTGGTAGAATTGGTCACCCATCTATCATCCGCCCACGGTAAGAACTGCTTAACCTAGCGATCGACTCATATGCCTGCCACTAAGGTACGACCCCCTCTCAAATTGGTATGACTACGTATAAGGCTAATAAAAAAAAATTATACGAGAATATCAATAAAATAGCTTTCGTGTTCATTTTCAACTTATATTCGTTTACCTGAAATATTATATTTCAGTGTGCATGTGGGTTATGGATGGCGGTTTGTCACGACATCAAAATAGTTTTTTTTTTTCCCCAAGAGTGTTTAATTGTTTATGACGAAAGTTTTATTTTGTACTACATTTTACGTTACATTACTTTAATCAAAAATCGTTAAAATTATGTATTTATCTGATAAAATAGGATAGATAAAGCTTAACAAACGTATTTAAATAAAAAATATATAGGACTATATGACACACGGGCGTCTGTTCATAAGGTAGATAACATAATGCCTGTGTTATATGTAACAGCCGCCTGCTATACACATTTTTTTTAAAACATATACATAATATACATCCAGACTCGAGGTGGGAATCGAACCCACGACCCCCGGAGCGGAAGGCAGGGTCACTATAACTTGCTCATGCGCAGTTGACATATCCGGTACTGCGCAGGCGCGACCGGAAGCTACTCTAACAATATATTTATAATATGGTGATATATTTACATTATACAACAATAATATATTCGACTGACCCGTTGGCGCAGTGGACAATGACCTTACCTTTTGCTCCGGGGGTCCTGAGCTCGATTCCCAACTCGAGTCTGAGTGTTATATCTATATGTACTCGTATGTATTTATATATAATTCTAATTCACAATGTATCTTTATTTAATATAATTTTTATCAAGCCAAAAATATTTTATAAAATTTACAAAACTATATATCACAATAACTTTTGATTTTAAATTGTGACTTTAAATGTAATGAAATTACATTTATTGCTTTAAATTTTTGAATAAATGTAATTTTTTTATATTTGCATATCGGAAAGGCGTGATATAGCTAAGGTCTTATAATAAGTTACATCAACACTATGCACCTATATCAGGAAATATATTATTTGATTATTATTTTTACAATAAAAAAAAATTGTGTATAACAGGCGTCTCTTACCCATAACGCAAGCATTAAGTTGTCTACCGTCGGAACAGACGTGCATGTGTCAAATACTCCCATTTATTTATACACTACAATTTTATAAATATTACAAGCAAAACGGGCGGTAATTCCTAGTGTCATACAAATTCACGTGAAGCTTAATTTTAATCTAATACCGAAATAGGTCAAGATGCTCTCAGAGGTAGCGATTGCTTATAATTTGGCGTATTGTTCGGAGGCGAATTGGAGGCAGGAGGGTCCTCCACAATGCGTCGGGAGGTCTTTGACGCATGCCTAATATGGCATTAATCCGATGGGAGTATGTCATCCACTCGATGCTAATGTAGGCATGGCTTTTGTACTTTACCAGTCCCTTTGCCTATTCGCTGTGGGGTTACGCTTTGATATGATTTATTTATGTCAGGATACGTATCTGTTGAAATCATTCTTATATCACTCAAGTATTAATGAAACTGTATTTTATAATAGTTATTAATAGTAATTATGAATGGTTACAGCCGTAGGAGTTGTAATAAAACCAAATTAATTAAAATTAAGTTTAAATTTTGAACCAAAGCTGTTTGAACATGGTGTGAACCCGGTCGATGCAAGTGCGAGTTCGTGGGAAAAGAATGCATTTTTATACAATTAAAATTTGTATAAAAATGCATTCTTTTTTTTCCCCTTTCTTTTTTTTATATATAAGGAATTCTTATATGAGGAATAAATATAAGGAATACTACAGCTGAGGGTGCGCCTCGTGTCTCTATACAGTCCGGTAAACAACTAGTGGTTTTGCAATACTAATAATGTGAACCGGCTCTGTCCGCATAACATACTTGTAAATAAAATAATTGTTCATTAAAAAAGCAGTAAAGTCTCTTGTACTGTCACACTACATCTTTTTTGCTAACTCTTACTGTTACTGTATCCCGTTTATGGAACTCCTCTGACATACTTTTGAAAAATAACCTCTCTCTTTATATTTTTAGATGTAGATTAAAACAATTCTATCTATATATATATATTCTATCTTCTATTGTATTCTATTATATATATTATATTTATATATCTATCTTCTATATATTCTATCTATACTTATTTAATATGCTATCCTTTATGGAATTAATGAATGAATGAAGAACTTTTATGTTTGAGAATTTTGTTTTATAATTAGCTTATATAATTATTTTTATCATAATTATTATTATTTATTTATCGTTATTATTTATTTTTTTCCACTTTTCTTTTTCACTTCTTTAGTGCCTGCACCTTTTCTCTATTTACTATTTCTCCTAAACTCGTGGATAAATGGAAGAGATCTCTTATAGGGAGGTTAATCCTTTGTACACTTGTTTCTTTATTTGTGTTCCAGTATATTTTATTGGTACAAAATTAAATAACACTAAATAAATAAGGGTTTTAATCATCTAAAGTCACTCACGTTATGTTAATACCACGACCGTAAGTTCATTTTATTTATCACTAGCTGTACCCCGCGACTTTGTCCGCGTGGTGTCGGTGATTTTGTCAAATTGTAAGGGTTTTATTCATTTTGTGCGGAACCCATATTTTTTTTTTATTATTTAAAATTAATTTATACAGCAAGTTCTATGTATATAATTTCATATCCAAAAACTTCTCATGAGTTTGTGGGGACTATTCTGGGCAATTAAAATTTGGGATTCATGGGTAGATGAACAGTGACAGTGATGATAGTTTTGCATCATCGTTTTCATAAAGAAATCAACGGCATTGACGATGTCACATCCTTTTATTTGTTTACTTTCTCAATTTTTATAATAATACGATAACTTTATTAAAGTTACTTATAACGCTCAATTACTAAGTAGTAAGATAATAATGTGTAATTTAAAAGTTTCTAGTCGATTAGACAAAACACACTTCGATTTGACGATGGATTTGACTGTATTAAGCTAATGTAGACATGTAAAGTAGAGGTGCCCTGAATATGAATTTTATCAGACTTGGTAAAAGATTTCCCGAAAAAATTAACGTTTGGTGCATCTCTACAAAAAAAAAAAGATTGTAAAAAGCGCATGGTTGTGTTGAGGCTTGTAGGTTTAGTGTGAATTTTAATAGACATAGTATACCAGAACGGTCTTCAAATGATTATTCCTCAATACATAGAAACCAATATTCCAAAGCTGGCGCTAGTACCTAATCAAATAGGTTAGTATGAATCCATACGATTTTATATTGTTTCTAATTTGATTGCAGTGGTGTTTGAATCTAAACATTAAATAAGTATATATTTAAATGCATCTATAAAAAAATCTCATTATACTGTACTCATAGGTCACAAAATATACAATGTTTTCAAGAACTGTTGTTTTATTTAATATCATCTATATATTAATATGTGAAGCGAAAACTATTGGTAGCATTTTACGAATATAGCGCGGTCGGAGGTGAATTTGGAACCATAGGCATGACAACAGTAAGCAGAAATCATTTCAATTATATATGTATCTGATAAAATAAGATGCATAAAGCTTAACAAACCTATTTATTTTTATATTTCGAGCGAGATTATTAAAATAAGGAAAGTACAAAATACAACAATCAGCCATGACAGCTAAAACACCTAGCAGATCGTATGACGTCACTGTATGTTATAGTGCGTTCCTATAAGAGCTTGCAACGTTTTAAAGTGCTCGTTGACTTTCGACATTTGACGACTGCGATCGTTATGCTCGCGGCGAAAACGTCGAGGTTACGCTTAGCGGAACGCACTGTTAAGATAAAGTGACGTCAGGACAACTTTGACTATTTTAAATGGAATTTGAATCCTAAAGTTGTCCTAGAAATCCTGTTTTTTTCTGCTATAAAAACGTAAATTTCCGCAGAAATATTAATTTTTTGGCAATAGTAGATTATTAAGAACATTATAAACCTATTTTTCAAAATTTCTCGTCTCGCCTATTATTATGGTTAACGTAGAAGAGGGTGTGCGAATACTAATATTTTTATAAAATGACGGCGGCAAAACTTAATAGTCAAATATGACATAGTTATTATACAAAGAATGGATATTTTGCTTATATGTAGCTTTAAATATCATATAGTACGTAATCATATAGTACGTAAATCTAAATATTTGTGGCATAATTTCGACAACCAGGCGACCTCTTGTACTCATAATTATGTCTCCTTAATCATCATCAAAATAATGTATATATTATATAACAATAAATAGTATGCTAATAAAAATATAACAATTTTAATATGGTATTTGTGAAGAATTCCAGCGCCCAGACAAGCCTTATAGGCTTAAGGGCGCGAAGAATTTTAATGTAAGTAAATTATTGTATTAATAGATGAATAAATGAATGAATCAAGGCATTATTCCGGTTTAAGATAACTTAAACCAAAAAGGGATATCAAATGAAACCAAATAAGTTTAATATAATTATATTTTACAGAAAAACAAGTGTATCTTGGTACATGTAGGAGAAGTATTGCAATTGTGAGCAGTATATTACAAGATTGATAAGAAAAGTTAAGAATTGTATTATTGTCATATATACAAACTGTAATAGGAAAAAGTAGAGTAATTAAAATGACATCAAAATAATAATTCTTCCTTTACAAGTCAACATCATAATTAAACACTATGATCTCACCTGGTGTTACGTGCGACCTTTTATATAAACTATATGGAAGTAAGAGATCTAAACGCCTATTTCCCTATCTTGGCTTCTACACTACACTACCGTGATTTATAGTGGATTTGCCAGTAGGGAGCCGTCCTGAGAGGAGTTACTTCTGCTGGTCAAGTTGCTTAATTTTATCTGTGTGATTCATATAGGTCATAACAACTGATTTCTAATCAGTGGTCGGCATTTGAGTCGATCGCTAAGTTAAGTTGCTCTGACTGCGACCGGGTGATAGATGGGTGACCCCCCCACAGCCTCATTCTCTGCAATTTAAGCGGATCCTGGTACTAGATCTAGTACTTAAGATTTAATAATTTAATTTTGAAACGCGATTAATTCTCACCGGGGCACCGTATCCCCTCTGCCCTTTATCGATGACCTCCGGCGCCATATACTGCAGTGTGCCCGCGAAGGTCTCGGTGGATGGACACAAACCGGCCAGCCGCTTGGACGTGCCGAAATCTGATATCTTCACAACGCCGCTGTACGTGTTCACGAGAACATTGTCCCCTTTGATGTCGCGATGTACGATCTTTTGATCGTGTAGGTACTTGAGACCTGTAATATTAAATATAATTTCTGATAATTCAAAAAAATTTGCTCGTATAAATCTATAAATAAAATTTTAAATAATAAAAAAAAGCTTTTTTTGCTTGTTAAAAAATAATTTAAATCTCATAAAAAATACATATGTACCACTTCATAGTTACATCTTTTAAACCCATTTTTATGCAAAAAAGCGTGAGACGTCTTCTTTGTTTTTGTTGCCATCATAATGTGACACTCTATTAATTTTGAAAAATTGGGTTAAAATTATATGTGTACATTTCTTTTTTTATAAAACAAGGGACAAAGCAAGGCGGTTCATCTAAGTGACTACCGACGCCCATGGACAACTGCAACATCAGAGGGCTCGCAGATGCGTTGCGGGCCCTTGAAGTATGAGTATGCTCTTTTCTTGAAGGTCCCTAAATCGTATCCGTTCGGAAATACCAAACATACATAGATATATACATATGTATGTACTTAAACTTAGAATTAATTAAAACTCAGATAACTATACCAATTAAACGTATGTTAGAATCAACTCACAATTCATTGTATTGATTGTGTGTAATTTTAAAAAATTCGAGTATTTAACTATAGCATTAAGTCGTCGCTCCACCGAAAACTGGTAAACTCTTACTTTACTGTAAAAAACATATTGCTTTTTCTAATACAACAGGCGTTTGTTTTTTTGTATTATATTCCTTGTGTTAATTAAAAAGTTATTAAAAAAATATAAAACAGCCATAAATCTAATATAGCTCAAACCCGACAAGTAACTAACATTGTACGGTGGAGGCGTCAATGTGTTAACTAAAAGTTACCTTACTAGTAAAAATTGTTAATTTGTTTTGTTGCTCTAAAAAATACGCTTTTAAATGTTCCCTTTTCATCAGCTTATGTTTTTACTAAATTGTTATTTTAAATTGAAAATAATTAGTACCTTCTAAAATTTGTTTGGTATAGTATGCAATGGTAGCCTCATTTTCTTTGAGCGGTCCCCACTTTGACCTCAGCAAAGCGGACAGCGATCCTCCCGGCACTTGTTCCATGAAGATTTTGAAATAGTTGTCTTCTGATATGGAACCCAAGTACTGTAAAACATTTTTAGAATGATGTTTAACACAATGAAAGAGAAATCAACAAAATATTTTAGTAACCACAAATATCGTACGCAAAAAGGTCATCCGCCTTATAGATAATCCTGCCTTGTACGTAAAATATTCAAACTAAACCAAATATTTACCACATTTTAGTTATTCGGCTATCAAAATTTATGGTAAAAACAACTGATTGGATTATGGCGATAAAATATATGGCTAGACTACACAGAGTATACAAAAATAATAATTTTTCAAACTTTTCACCTAATTAATCAACTATAAGGTAATAAAGAGATAAATAAAAAAATAGATTCTGTACTAAATCCGATGTCTCCTATATTTTTACAAGCTTTTATTAAAGAAGAAAGTTTTACTCAAGTTGGCAATTTCTGTTTGATCGCAATGCTGAGAGATGTTAATTCATTCTATGCGTTCAGGTGCGTTTAGATTCGATTCGAAGCGGCAGAGTGCGATGCGTTGTGATTCGATGCGATATAAAGAAGGACAATGCGATGTGATGCAGTGTAGGACAGTGAATATGAACTTGTGTAATTACTGTGTATTGTGGTTTTAGGTTTGTGATAGGGAACCGTATACAATTTGTGGGATTGGTGCGTATACCCTATCAGTATAATTTACGGATAAGCCTTTTATATTAACATACAGACGGAATCATTACTTAACTCACGATGCTATCATGGTTAGGGTACATTACTCATGAGGTGACCAATTTTCCGTACATTCAATTAAGGATATTAAACAATTTAATATAAGGGTTCGATGTGGCTATAGTAAAATAGCGTAGAATACGGACGATAATTATCTTGCTGAGTGATTTTTTATTCATTCTATAGATTTTATGGTTAAAGATAACAAATGCGTCTTTTAAATAAAGATAAATAAAGACAAAAATCCCCTTCTCTCTTTTTTTTCGGAAAAAAATTATAGTCTACTGCGTAATCTTTGCGACTCAATATTGGATATAAAAAAACTAATACTAACATTAGGAACAACCGTTTTAATGTTAAATTTTTTAACTTATGATATAAAACAATTAAAAAAAAAACATGGATTTAAATAGCCAGACGAGCAAGACATCTAAATTAGGTACTTTGCGTAAATCCACAAATAAAAACTAAAGAAAATCGACCCAATGTTGTAGTCCATGTACATAACCGACTTTCTGTCGGTTTTATTCTGCTTGGATATCCACAAACTAATGCCTGATTCTGTCAATTATTATTGTAAAAAAGCCACGTGGCGTTATGGGACACCAAATAGGAACGAAGTTCCTTAATACATGAATATTAATTTCAACAGAAGTTATTTCAATAGAAAATAATTATTCAGGTATAAATTTTTTAATACGAATGTTTTTCGATAAAAATTCGAAACTACTTTACAAAGTTTTCTTGACACTTTTATTTAATTCACAATGATTCATAAAAATATATAATAATAATAGCATACTGAATTAATAAAAAAAAACAGTGGCACCCCGGGAGACCCAAAATAGTGAAAACGATTCGTCATTATTGTTGGTAACAGTGACGTCAAAGTCAAGTCAAACTTTGATTTTAACGTTGACTTTGACTTCGATGATGCTCTCGCCCTCAACTTTGATTTTGACATTGAACTATACATTAGACACTGTACAGCGAACATAAAACATAAAAAGGTTTCGCATTTTCGTTACGAAAACTTACGCGGACATTTTTTGCCGCTTAGGGTACCGCCGCATCCTCTTATAAGGAATCTAGTTTCCAAAAAGCAATTATTTATGCGCATCCAGATCACATTTCAATTTAATTTTCATATAATAAGAAGATAGTATATAACGACATCCATTTACCAACTCATTTAAATATTAAAAACCAAGTTCAAATGTGCAATCAGATATTTGTAATAACAGTGCAGTTCCTGTAAAGCATTACTCAAAAGACTTACAAGGTTTCAGATTTCAGTTTTTTTACTATGTTATTGTTTTACGACTTTATTTAATTACATTTATTATACTTTATAGCCATCTAAATAGATTTACAGATAGAACTTAAGTAACAAATAAATTTATAACCCTAAACTCGAATCTGCATATTCTTTTCAACACAGACGTTTTGACATTTAAGGCAGACGATAATTTATGACGCCCATTCGACATTTTTATGAACATTCATTCATAGCCTTGTCTCAGAGTTTACTGAACATAAAATTTAGGTTATTTTTTTACAAAGGAAAGCATTGAAATCAGAAGGGCCGTACTTTAAAAGTCGTGTCTTGACTGAACAAGCAGCCTCGTGAGGCAGCTCCAAACATTGGGCGCGCAACTTTTTGTTTGGAGAACTGCATGTACATTTTCCTCGGGCGATTCACGTCCTGACTGATCGAGGAGTTTTCGTCCCGAGGCTGCCTCTCGGAACCACCTCCCGAGGCTGTCTCGCGAGGCTGCTCGTTCAGTCAGGACATGGATTAACATAGTGGTTTGGTTCGTTTATCATCTTCTAAATCAGAAGTTGCGGGTTACAGCTAATGTAATAATATATTTCACACAGTCCTAGGATTGTGAAGAGGACGTACAGCGTACAATCCATTATCATATTTTACGAATGCAGAAACAACACCGATATCATTGAGTATATAGATCGGAACTACACTGAGTCATGCTTGTGTGTTCGTGAGGATTGGCCATATGTATTTTGCTATCGCGCTATGTGATCCGCCCTTGCTCTACCGTAAATAGATAGCCCATATTAATATATAAACTTCGAAAGATCTACCATGCAAGCAATTATTATACATACATTTTACTATTAGCGTATCTATGTATGTACTATGATCATGTAATTTGGTCGGGGACTTTGTGTAACTTCACAAAGTTTTGTAGTACTTTGTGGACTTCAAGGCGAACGAAACGCGACAACAACACCATCACTAGACGTGACAGCATTGCCGCCACTTCACGCCGATCTCATGTGGGAAAAAGGTACTGGTACCCGGACGCGCCGGCCCAATTCGGCTACAAGAATGGCGCTACCTCTAATTAAATAATAATAATAATAATAAAGGTGTAATCACTACGTCAGTTAGCAACAAGCGGCAACTAATCAGCGCTCAGTTGTCCTGTATCTCATACATTGAAGTGTTACCACCATTACATAATAAATTGGCCAAGATCGTGTCAAGATGGGCTTATATGGAAGGGTTCCGTATCTTAAATAACTGCAAAAATTGATGTCCGATTCCGATCTAAATATATATTTGGTCTATTTTCCTATCAATATGAAAATTTTCAAGTCTCTACATATAATAGTTTGGAAATCCCAAGGCGGACCGACGGACGGACGGACGGACAGAGCGTAACTATAGAGTTCCTCAATACAGAACCTTAAAAATCACCAAACGATGATGCACAAAGAGAAAATTTGACGCTAAAACTGGGCATTCGTAATGTCTATCGCGGTCGCACTGGGACTTTCAGCGAGACACTTACCTTTAATAAATTCGGCTTTAATGAATAAATGGAAACAGGGGATACCTTCTTGGGTGCGTATAATCGTATATTCAGCGATAATGACTCAAATGAGAGTATATTAAACTTAAGGGACGGTATTAAGTGAGGCGACGACGGTGAGATGAGATAGTTTGAATTATGACTTAGTGTTAGCAAGGTTGCGTTCAAAGATGTTGTTAAGATTAAAGGCATTTATAATAAGGCTTTCGAAGCTGAGTTAATCTAGAAAGTAGAATTCAAGACTTGAGAGGTAGAACTCAGGAGATACTTGAAGTTTAGCTATGAATGTGTATGTGCAGTTGAGGAATGGGTTTTTTCCAATCTTTGTATTAAAAATGCTAAATTAAATAAGTCTCCTTATAAGTAAAAAGGACAATCGGTTTATTTGACTTTAAGGATATGAATCAAGGAGATAATTTAAAACGAATTCTTTAATAACAGTTGTGTTTTTTTACTTAATCACACTATTAACACCCTCAACTTTTGTGTTTGATTCGTAATGACAGTACATAACAGTAGCGGCTAGCGCCAGGTCCATAGGGATATTTACATTTTCGATATTTTTATACGGATTCCTAACTTTTTTGAAAATATTCTATCACCTATATTCATCAAGGATAATGTAGGAGTCTAATGGTGAATAAATTTTTCAAATCTGTTCAGTAGTGTCATTGCGTCGATGAAAAAAAACAATTAATTCCTGTTTATAATATATAGTATAGATTAAGACGAAAACAAGCTTCAAATAATATTCAAAATTATATATGTAATATAACTTCATTTGATACTGAAACTAACTTTGAAGGTCGTATATTCATCTAAATTGGGCGGGAGTAATTTTAAATTCGCAGCGAATGCAAGTCCCACGAGGATTTTGGGCACTTGACTGCGTGTCGATGAGTGTCTCACCTACGATGCATAAATGAAGTTGCGGTATACGTGACCGAGTGCCCCACTTTGATCGGGACTGTCCCGCTTTTAGGATGTCTTTTTATGTAACAAGGGGCAAACGGGCAGGCGATTTACTTGAGTGACTACCAATTCGTGTGGACTGCTACACTACCCGAAGGCTCGCAGACGCGTTGCCGGTATTTGACAGATGCGTAAGCTCCTTTCTTAAAATATCGGTCTCGAATCACTGGAACTTTAGGACATCGTGGGGATAGGGTAGGAAAAATAATTATTCTTTTTGGAATGAAAACATCTTTAGGCGCGTTGGGAGTTTTTGACACAAGAAAAAAAGCCGTTAAACTTGCGACACAGTTACCGTTACCGACACCTCTGTATGTTCAAATTTTCACTTCTGTCGGCACTCAGGAGTGTCTCCTTTTTAGGACTTCATCTTTTGAATTAAAATTTTACTTCAAATATATATTATTACATTGAATGTTAATAATATAAAATTATGTACATTATATTTATTTTTTAAAAGGTTACTAATTAACGTAAATAAGAAGTGGTCAAGTGCGTTTCAAGGCACGTTTATATGGAAGGTTTCTGTATATGATAAGCGATAAGGGTATTTGTTGTAATAACTTTAAACATTTCGCTCAAAATCATTTTCCTAATGAATTTTTATCATATGATATTCGACTGGCCCGTTGGCGCAGTGGGCAGAGACCCTGCCTTCCGCTCCGGGGTCGTGGGTTCGATTCCCGACTCGAGTCTGGGCGTATTATCTATATGTATGTAATTATATATTTCTAAAAGATAAATATTTATGTATATCAGGCGTCTGTTACCTTATAACACAGGCATTAAGTTGTCTACCTTAGGAACAGACGTCCGTGTGTAGAAAAAAAAATTGACAAGGAGGTACTTTAGCTGGCTCTGTTCCATTCTAAGTCAAAGGGCAACGAAATTGCGGAAAACAGTCAGTAATTATATAAATTCATGGTACAAATTCCGACTGTAACGTATAACAAACGTCATTACATGTATTCCCCAACCCGAATAGTTAACAAACAAAACATAACGCATTCATGTCAAACATTCTAATAAATATCTTTAGGAAATTCAAAGACACAATTCGCAGTGACCGCCCTTGACAACCGCCATTTTGAAAAGGGATCGGACACAACACGTAGGGTTGGCAAATATTTATTGAACATTCCTAGGACATTTTAAGGGTGCACTCCTTGAGGGTAATTGATGATATTTTAAGCGTTTTTATTCCGGTTTGGTTACGGTCGATTTCGATTAAGTTCAGGGAAACCGTTTCTTTGATCGAGGTCTGTTGAATGCGAAATTGTTGTCACGTTACTTCCTTCGCAAGAAAGAAAGTGAATAAAGATTTAGTCTTAAAATAAACAGAAGTAAGTATAAGTTTAAATAAAACAGCACTATCGTCATGTTCTCTTTCAATTTATACTTTCTTCGATGACCAACGAAAGCATGAGGCGTACCTTAACTTAAACTTAAATAAGTATTAAATACTGTAAAATGTTAAAAAAAATTGTTTTTCTGCATATTCTATTATTTTTCTGCACTTAAAAAGTATTTCATTTCTAGTATTCTAAAAGGACACCTTTTCTCCCTTTATTTTCTTTTTCGGCTTCGCCTTACTTCGCTCCTAGTCGTTTTTTCATTGCCTAACGTCGCATCCATGAAAGTCTTCCTTCACCTTGTTTACTACTTTCTTCCATCACGTTCGGTTTTCAGCCTCTCTTAGTGCAGTTGTTAATATCCGGCTACGCACGTTTTATTATTTCATGGAATTTTTTTTACATCCTTATAACCTAACTTTTTTGAAAATATTCTATAACCTATGTTTATCAGACTCTAATCGCGAAAGAATTTTTCAAATTGATTCATAAGTGTCTGACCCTTAATTCAATCAAGTAATTAAATCTTTCCTGCTCATAATATTAGTAAAAATAATCCACAAACGTGCAATTTGCAAGGAATTTTCTGCGTTGTATAATATCTCTTTGTGATGTTTCCGAACTGAACCGATCTAGGAATCTTTAAAAAAAGAACATACTCATTATTCTAAAGCCAAAAACGCCTCCGCAAGCATAATGGAAATGTAGTTGTAAGCATTGACAATTGACAAACGCGTTTAGGTGTAACGCCTTTCTCTTGGCTGTGATCGCGAATAAAATGATGCTTTATCGTTTATTGGATTATCCACAAACACATATTTAGAATTAAAGAAGAATAATAGTTTAGCTGTCAATTTAACATTAGTTTGGAAGTGGTAGCCCTAAAATTGTCATCAGCAGATGACAATCGCTCGAAGACCGGACGCCCGCGAGGTACCATCATGACGTGACATTCAATATCCCTTCAAACAACATTAGCACGCCTACATCACAAATTTTCGCATGTTATACATACAAAATATTATTTTTTTATGTTCTCTAACAATTTCTACATTCATTTATTTATATTGAGTAATTGTACATAGACTAAATTTAGTGACAGCAAGAATGCACTCAATTTGCGAGGTATTAAATCAGATATAATATCACTTAAAAACCTTCAGAGTCTATTATTTAGTGCACATAAATATATAGGCAAAAACAAGTGTTAAAAAATAAAGTAGTCTATAACCGTGTCATTTGCAAGGATTCTTGCAAATGGCAGGGTTGTAGACTACTTTAAATTTTTTGATTCCTTGCAATTTTTCCAGTCTTGCACAAATCTTTGTAGTAACGGAAACACCTTTCAAACGTTTCTCCTTCGTTTGAATGACCGGTTGGAGCAGTTGGTTGTGGGTTCGATTCCCGCCTCGAGCCTGGGTGTATGTGTATATAATTATGTATTTATACTTTAAATATACATCTAAATACTGAATATAAAGTTTTTCGCAAATTGTAATGTTGATTATTATGCCGCTGTACTTTTTTATAGGTAAATGAATAAAATACTGGTACGGTGTTCGTTTATCATATTAATTAGTATCACGAGGTTAACAAGTTCGAGTCCTGGACAGGTAAAATTTTTGATTTCAATGGAAAGTTACTTTGTTATGATTAGGAAGTTCGCATTTTCATTTTTAAAATATTTACATTTCATTTTCCATTATTTGCAAAATCATTAGTATATAAAATTACCAACACAAACTTACCTGTAATTATTTTCTTGAGTCCTGTTGTAGTCTAGAGAGTTGTGTTCGTGGGAGTTAGAATTCCGTTGAGGACTCTGCGCAGCCATTGCCGCAGGATTAGAGGGTGGGGGAGGGTCCAATTTTCTATGAAAAGAATTTAAAAAATATATTTTTATAGATCACATAAATGTGACATCAAAATAATGGAAGTAACGTTTTAGACATTTAGTATAAAGTCCACGAATTTGATAAAGTTTTATGCTAATGCATTATAGCAGGATATCATAATAGCCAGGGGATTTTTTGTGGGGGCACGCGGAGCAATCAATGCTCCTAAAGAAAATTTGAAAGTATTAAAACCTGAAAAAATTAAATAATTTAAAAATTAAACGGGCGCACGTAGAACCTTGTTCACTCGATAGAATAAAGTTTAAAAAGAACTATCTTTTTAAAGTTTATTTTCAAAATTATTACTACTAATCATGATGGATTTGTAGTAGTACATTATAACATCATTTAAAATAACGTTTAAATTTATTTCATTTGTAATAGTCATTGATGTCATTTTAAACTATCACTACAAATAATTGTATTCCAGAATGCATCTTAGTAAGGGGTGGGAAGGGCGTACAGAAAATTATAGACTTAAAAATTTCAAGATTAAATAAGAATTAGCGTGCCCTTAAAAAAGAAGTGAAAAGAAGGACCTGATAATGGCAATGAAAAAATTAAATTATCAAGTGATGGAACTCACATTCTAGTACGTAATATGAAAAAGTGTTTTTTTTTTTACTATATTGCATCTAGCAAACTAACTCTAATTTTATTCTTATTGTTGTTACTTTAAAACTTTCCTGATAATCCCATACTAATTATAAGAATAATAGCCGCTAAACACGTTTCGTTAAATCGTTGCGAAAAAACTGCGCCGTTAAATCGTTGCGAAAAACTGTGCAGTTTAATCGGGGCGAAAAAACTATGAAGTTAATGATGATGAGAAATGATGTCAGTTGTCAAAAATTTACTAAATTAAAAAAAAATCTTTTAATGAGTAACTAAAAATAATTACAAACCGTTGATTTTTTTAAACTTTTCAAATACATGCGTAAAATTTAAAAATATGTGATGTCTCACAAACGGGGAGGAGGTTTTGAAAATGTGACAATTACAGGGGGAAGTTAAAAATCGATAAATATATTTGACTCACAGGGTAGGTGGAGCAACTTTCAGATCATCGGGGGCGTTGGGGGGTAGTCGGCAGGACCCCATAGAGTTATTGTTGGAAGTCCCACCGCTACTGTAGTCGTACTGCGGCGTTCCGTCGTATGAATTTTGCTGCAAAAACAATTAAAGATACTATAATATGTATACTGTACAGATAACATTTCATTAAAGTTGCTTACGTGCATACTGCACGCACAATAAAGCATGAATCATTGTCACGTTCCGCCTGAGCGTGCACGCGAGAGCGCGGGACAAGCGATAGTGAGGCACGATCGGCTTAAGCATTAAGCGTCACGTAAAATTATCGTCCGTAAACCGACTTTACAGACTATCAATTTTTTTGTATCAAATATCGGGAATACCTTTGCTTCCATGGTCTAATATTCACGTTAGCTTTTAAAACTAACTGAAATATTTGTGCCAACATTGTGCACAATGGGTATAATGTTTCGGGACTTTAAACCAAGTACTTTACGTATTTCAGTCCGGCTTTCTACCGTTGACTAATCGAAGGTATACTAGCATTCCTTATTCCTCAGTATCTCTTTTATTGTTTTGATTCAAAATCTGCTAGGTGAGCCACTGGAAAGCACACCAAAGAACAGCAGCTCTCCCGCCCCATAGTGTCCCAAAACAGTCGCTGTACTAAAAGGCTTCAAATATACATATTATTAATAAATAATGCATCTTTAAGTTGCCTTTTGTAACATCTACGTTCGGAAAGAAAGCCATAATCTATACTAATATAAATAGCTGAAGACTTTGTTATCTCAGGAACTCAAGTCCGATCTGAAAAATTCTTTCAGTGTTAGATAGCCCATTTATCGAGGAAGGCTATAGGCATCATCATAACGCTAAAATTGAATCTACTTATTACCTAATTTTACGCGGATAAAATCGCGGGCACACCTAGTATATATAAGTTACGACAGGCTTTGCGTTGGAGGAATATCGTGATGTAACCTTCTTATTTCAGCAAACTGAAATAGGCAGGATTTATGCCAACCCGTTGAAGAACTATCTTGTTGCTAAAGACCCTTACGTAAAGGTGTAGATATATTCTGCTTTGATGTAAAAATCTGGTTCACTTTGGTAAATATGATCATTTTCCTTCCACAGCTTTAGGGTTCCGTAAGGAAACTTACAGTTTCGCTCTGTCGGTCCGTCTGTTTGTATATCCGCAAACGATTTCGAAACTAGCAGATGTAGAGACTTGAAATTTTCCATGTTGATATTCTCCATCTTCCATTTCTTCATTCTTCCATGATGATACATTCTAAAAACTCATTACGAAAATTATTTTGACCTAAATCAAATACCAAACCCTTTTATATAAGCGTGTCTTGAAACGGTCTTGGCCGCTTCATTATTTAAATACCGCGAAGAATTATACTGTGGAAATATATGAAGATCAGGAGTGGTTCTGTATTTGACCTATAGAAGTCAGTTGACGATATGAATTGCAAAAGACTAGTTTTCAGTATGTAATTTATATATAAACTCGTTACTAAGCAGTGCCCGGAGATCGACTGTAATATTATTACAAAACTTTCCAGCCTATCGTATTTCTAGTTTAAATTGAAATTTGAAAGCCTAAGTTCACCCGAGCTTGAAACTTGGAGTGCTCGATATCGTCAATTAGTGCGTTGTTGGCTCGAGTATGAGGCAGCCTGAGTGCCTGACTCAGCCCGAGTGTAGCCAGTGCTCGAGTCAAATTTGTGCTCTACGGTTTATGCATTTACGTCATAACTTACCTTTAACGTGTCAAGTAACATCCGCAGTGCTTAGCTAAATTCCAAGACATCAGTAACGATGTGCGAAGAGCTTATCTCAAAGAAACATTGACGCTCGGCTGAGCTCGCTTTAACTTAGATCTATAAACTATACGAATGATGTGTAATAATAAAAAAATGATGTCATAGATTCCGATACGTAATGCTGTGTCATTTATAAGTATCTTAAAAGCATTTATCTATACTTTTAATAATATATAAAGGTGAAGAGTTTTTTTCTGTTTATTTGTGTGTATGAACGCGCTAATTTTAGGAACACCTGGACGGATTTGAAAAATTCTTTCATTGTTAAATAGCCGAAGAAGGCTATATATCATCACGCTAAAATTGAATCTATTTTTTACCTAATTTTACGTGGATAAAGTCGCGGGTAAAAACTATCAATACATATATAATACGTAGACATACCTAGGTTATTTTTTTATAAGGCAAGAACAGTACTTCTTTCTATGCCCTATTTTCGTTTTGTGTCCCGAAAAACGGGTATATTAAATTTTATAATCATGCTTAACACTTATAGCATGAAAACGTAACCAAGGAATGAATACAAACTCAAAATTCATTTTTTATATAGCAAGACGCAACCGAGCATGGGAGTGACTACCGACGTCCCTGCAAAAATGCATTTCGCAGTTTCAAAAGTTAATACTAGACGCCGAATCCGGAACTGTACTGTAATAAAGCAAAATACGCGCACCATAAATATTAACCCGCGCCATAAAATCGTAGAGCAATAAAAAGTATAATCAAGTTGTCTATCACGACGTTTGGGCGGGCGGCGCGCTAGGCGGGCGGACGTCGACCCCGCTAATAATTTCCGTTTACCTGCCAACCAGCCGCTGGGCCAGACTGGCCTTTATAAAACCCGTTTCGGAGTGCACTGAGTCAGTAAAATATTGTCTTTTGTATCAGTTTCGTATTTTATGCTGTGTAATACTCGTAAGTAATTATGAAAAAAATTGCCCATGAGATAGCCTTATATAGTCTCAGTAGCTCAACGATATAAGGCATGGACTGGATATTTAGAGAAAATAAAATAATTCGTTGATAAATTATAGATTCTCAGATAACAATTATTACTATTCTGGCCTTCTGGTCGTGCAGATGTCCATGGGCGCTGGTAGGCACTTCGGTGCCTGCTGCCTGCTCGTCTGCCCCCTTCTAACATAAAAAAAATTAAAAAAAAGAATATAATAAAACCACTGTGATGTATTCACTCGTATATTGACATGTATAATATTTACACATTTACAAACATAAAGCTAAAAAATAAATCTGCCTCAACTAACGTACATAATGATTTATCAAAGAGGATGTGGGATTTTTTAATACCAATACAAGAAAATTATAATAGTTTTCCAAATGAAACTGTAGATTTTGGGGGGAACTCCATAAATATTAGTTATTTATATACATTATTATATACAATTAGAAAGAAATAGTCGTTATCTCTCACCCCTCTTCGACAATAGCATCAAAAACTAAGGATCCTTTTTCTCTAGGGATAAAATGCTTGACGAATATTACAGAATAGTTACATTATATAATAAATTTTAAAAAAACGGAGGAGATATATATTTTAAAAAGTTTAGTATTTGTCAAAATTACAACATATATCCCAAATAGATGTTTACATATACAGTTAGAATCCTGCAGCTCCAGTTTTATCAACATTTATATGTTACTTAATGACGTAAAAATTTGGCACCCAGTTGTTTCATAACCCAATTAACAGTGGTAACATATATCCTATTAAATGAATCCGATACAAGTTCAATTCATATGCTATTAAAATACTAAACCAACATAAATTTGGACTATATGTTGTATTTTCTATTATTCTACGTTAATTTCTCAACTACCTTCATATTTGAGATTGTCTCTTGAAAAAATCCCATTGAAAATCAAATCGGAGCATTTTTGAAATATTGGCACTGCAGTATTTGGCACTAATGTCATCGTCTTAACATGAAATTAAAAACATAATAGTGTATCCAAAAATCGGTAAAATAATAAAAATAACTGTATTAAGAGTAAATAAATAAACATCGTTTATTGAAGCTTGACATTTTTGTCGTAAATTATAATAAATATTGTTGCAGGTGAAGTTTATCGTTCTTCATTATATTAAATACAATTTTTTCAATATAAATGTCAGGTGACTAAGTTAATAATTATCGTTAATTACTAGAGATGTTATAAATTTCGATAAATATTTGTACATATCTTTTCAAAACGGTTATAGTGCATCTATAACGAATACTTTTAGATTTAGAATACTAGCGAATGCTGAATATCAGCAATCTAATAATGTCATATGCAACAAATTAGTTACAGTATATGTTCCGATATACACTGCGAGCACTGTAAACTGAGACGTCAATTTGTATACTATAAAGGTGTTCCTTTTTCGTTTGCTATACTGGTTACAGTTTAAAACGGAACGCTGTCCAGTATACTGATGTCCACATAAAATTTTTCCGTTCTCACTTTTTCAATTTTACTAAACTACGATTTTACTAACCCACGATTTTTCAATAGTATAATACTGTAAAATTATTTAACAAGAGCCGCTCTGTTTTTGATAGATCACGTGATCAAAGCACTGAGAGCAGTGTAGATCCAAAGCGGCAGTGCTCACAGTACAAAAATGGCGACTATTCATGACGTCATTTCCATAGGGTATTCTGGCAGTATACTGGCAGTTTATATCCGAACGAATTCATCGTTAGCGGGAGCACTGACCACTGAGCAGTGCTCGCAGTGTATATCGGAACATACCCTCAGACTACTGACGAATGCTGAGTATCAACAATCGGATACTGTCATGTGCAACAACTTAATTACAATCAATTATCAAATAGATACAATCCCAGTCTTTATGAAAAACGTCAATAATAATTAACGAGATTAATTATAAACATCTAAACTCTTCATAAACTGGTGAGGCACATTCAATATTTACGTATTGTAAGATTATAATCTATCAATATTTACATATACTCTTTTATCCTAATATGGCAGTACTGAGGTTTCAAATAATTACATTACCCATTAGTCGTCACACATTTACAATTCTATTCCTGGTAAAAGATACCACATGTGATAATCTGTTAAACTTGTCCACGTAAAATCTGTAGTGTTTTTCAGTGACTGTACATACTGTGTCATTTTCAAACACGCATATAAAATGTTAGTCGCGTTTGCAATTACTATTTTAAACTTTATAGAGAGCAGTATATCTATTTAAACGGGGATTTTTACAGTCTATCAGAGGCCGCAGCACGAACATTTCGAATCGTTCGGAGTCGACGATTCGACTGTATTCATGATGACAATGTTCGTACTAGGCCTACAGGAGGCAAGTCTTAATCGTGTCACGCTTTTAATTGATGCTAATGAAACCCGTGTTGACACTAAGAAGGGTCCGCTGTGGGCCTAAACGAACATTTTCAAAGTCCACTCGTTGACTTTGAACGGTTCGAAATGTTCGTGCTAGGGCCTCAGGATTTTTTTTTTACTTTTTTTAATTTATAAAAAAATTAAAAATAAAACATTTATTTTTACATTGAATGATTCAATCATAAATCATCCGAGTTTTACCGTGAATCATAGACATCGCCTTTGATTTAAACAATTCAACCACGAAATAAACCATTGTGTTTCTGTAGATTAGGCACACATATAGATGTAAAAGTAGGTAAAAATATTAGTAAATCCTGGAGCTCAAACACTATGCAGTATTTCCCGAGATCTAAGGAATGTTCACGTCCAAAGAGATCGTAAATAAGATTTATTTTTCCGCGGCAACAATATTGCATGTTGTGTAAGCTTCGAAATAAATGTGTTACTAGTATAGGTTTAGGGTTGTTACTAATGTGGGATTTGTATCAATAACCGATACTATTATCTATAAAAAACCGAGTTTAAATAATTTACATTAAGTTTGTTTTTCGAAAGATCTTATTATTGAATACGAATATCTTATCATATTGATGTTATAATTGCTTTAAAATTATGCTTACATTGGCTACAGCCCTGGTACGATTAGAGACACCTTGACGAAATAAAATCGAAAATATGTGACGACCAAGTTATAAACATCTATAATTTACAATTCAATAAACACTTTATTAATTAAAATCAGTCTCTTATATATCCGCGCCTCATTATAATACTCGTTCATAAACGGTCACCGTAAATTTCCATCTGATGTCACTTAGGTAACTTTTGTGCATACTTTAAGGCCTCTGGAACGTTCACTTGGAGTTTTTTCCACTATTTCACTAATTATCTATGATTTATTGTCGTCTTTGGATTGTCTTTTGATAGGAATGTCTTAGACGAATCTCGTTAGCTGCGTGTGGAAGTCTCGAAGGAAAATTTGTAGCTGCGGCAGTGTTGGCCGATCGTCGGGTGACATCGCCCAACAGTATGCCATGACAGCGAACCTAGGAAGAGATAGGAAAATCCTCTTTGTAAAAATTAAAAACAAAGACTTAATTACAGAAAATAATTACAAATATATTTTTACAAAAAATACTTTTCTAGATATGCCAGAAGACTGGCTATCGCCGAACAGTTTTTTTTAGACAGCCGATTTTCAGATATGAACCAAAAGACTCCAAACTGCATCGGAGATATGAGTATGCTCTCGTCTTTATAAAAGCCTAAGTAAGTATCGATTCTGAAATACTGCAAATTGTAACTGGTTCCAAACTGGACATATTTAGTATCATCGTGATTTCACATTACATATTTGGAACAGAAAAACATACATCTAACAGTTTAACTAATGTTTAGGAATACTTACAATTCATCAGGACAGTTCGCTGGCTGTTGCAATCGGTAGCCATCACGCAAATACGCCCCCACTTCGAAGGGATCGACCTCAGCATACGGCTGATGTGCCAACGTCGTCAGTTCCCATAACAATACTCCTAATGCCCAAACATCAGCCGATGGGCTGAACTGCTTCTTCGAAAGCGCCTCCAGAGCCAACCATTTAATAGGTCTGTTTTCATTGTCGCCCAAACAGTGATAGTCGCCGGGAAAGAGATCTCGCGACAATGCATTGTCAGCTATCATCACTCGAAGATTTTCGTCCACACTGTTGAGAAACAGACATATAAAAAAACTTAAACATTAAGTACATTTTTCGTTTTCATTCGCTAAAATAGTATACTCTTGGTAACCACTACTATATCCCGTTTTCGTACATGATTTTGGAATATTATTGTACCATTCTCGAGTCCTTAATGTGGACATAGTCCATCGCTATTTAGAAGGTGTTACCCAGAAGATATAGTCGTCTAAGCAAATAAGGTTACGAAACCCCAAACCCGTAGTTCTATGTTGTGGCTCTATCTTTATCCCATTCATTCGTACGCTTTAGAAGAGCAATAATGATAATTATTGATTAGATTGCATTTGTCATTTGATGCTGGTAGATTAATAACTGATTGAATACTTACATGCAATTTCTTGCAGCGATATCCTTATGCAATACGTGCTGCGAATGTAAATACGCCAAGCCATCTAAGGCATGTAATGCCATCCTCACTACGTGTTGGGTGGTCAGAGGGGGTGGAGGAGGCCCACCAGCAGACACCCCTAAGCTTACTCCGCGGCACGCCAGCAAGAACTGTTTCAAGTTTCTCCAGTTAGCATTCCAAGGGTAGAGTAGGAATGGTGCTGTTTGATCCTCGATGCTAACGCCGAGAACGGAAAGAACGCGCTCATGGTGAAGGCCATAAAGCATACAGCCTTCTTGTAGAAGAAGCGATACCTGGTTAAAAGAAACATAAGCTATTATTAGTCTGCTGTTAAAACGATACTTTGAAGTAAATAAACTTTTTTTAACAGTTGTTGATAAAATTAGATGAACTTTGTTGTTAGTTTTATGTGTGAAAGTTAAAATATAACATTTGTTCATTCGCTAGATACAGTAAAAGCCTATAATCGGAAATCACAAAGTAACAACCCTATTACGAGTATATAAATTATATTTTAAAAAAATACCTGAACTTGAGACGCATGCTCCGCGACTGTTTTTACAAGGACTTCTTGTTCTCTTCCATCTTCATCAGCATAGGTACCTCTGTAAACTCTACCGAAAGTTCCCTCCATTGCCACTGAGCGCAGTCTCACTCGACATCTCTGTATTGTCAATTCAGCTATTCTTTGCTGTAAATCTCTAGCCCTTTCTTCAGCAGCTACAGCTGGTACAGAGTTAGGTCGTCGATAGCTAGTGTAACTTGCAGCAGATTTGCAAGATGAATCAGGTAAGAATGCATGAGCGTCTTGTTCGTCGCTTCGTGCCCTTCGAAGTTTCCTCGCCCGAGCTCTACAGGCTGCAGCAGCAACGGCAGCTATTATTAATGCCCCACCAGCACACCCAGCGCCAGCGTAGAAAATATCAGCAGAGGTGGCTACATGAGGCGCGTTATCTACTCTTACTGCTGGTCGAGGAGTTTCCAAGAGACATATTTTCCTCCGTCGGAAATGTAGTGTGGTTGATGAGGGCCCGGTCGATACATTGAGAGAAATTGTGACGTCCACTTCGGCCGCAATTGTGTGAGTACAGGGTAAATCCACACGCCATGTTTGCGGCTCGGTCGGTACAAAGCCTTCGCTTGAAATATTAAAAGTTGGTGTATGGAGGGCCTTCGAATCTGATACCACGTCTACGTATAACGTGTAAGGCAACTGCAACAATAGAAAATTTCCATGAATTTAAAAATTAATTCCATCATAAAAAATAAATTAAACTCAGTTCTAATGAACACAGAAGGGAGTATCTTTATCTAATAATTGCGGATTGACGATTAAGTAATAAAATTAACTAACTCGCTAGCTACTGTGCTTGAAGTGCAAAAGCGATGTACATCTATTGGAATGGAGCCGCTTAAATCTCATAGTTCTTTTTATTACCAAAGATACAGTTACATACTTATAGAAAGTTATAAAACCCAAACAGCTTTCGATATATTAACCTTATAAGGATAGATTAGATAATCGTGCATACCTAACGGCTCGAGTATATCACGATGTAACTGTATCACAGCGATTGACGGACGGACAGCTCGCGGGCGATCCAAAACAAGCATGCGACCCATAGAGAGATCAAATGTCGGTGACCCATCGCGTGCTCACGGACGACTCTTATAAGGCACCTACAGCAGTGTTCAACTTTGCATTGGGCGTCAGATTTCCGACACCAAAAACGGTATGAACTATTAACTCGTATCAAGTAACGTATTACCAAACGCCTACCAGTGACCAAAACAACTTTTAAATTCCACAAGAAATTTTTTCTAAAGGAAGCTTTAGGTTTTACTTAACTTGAAAATACCGTGCAATACTCTCACGCGATCGTAACTAATGTTTTAAATGCGAATTTGTGTTTGTTTGTTAGTTCTGCTTCAGCTGCTCAAATGCCAGTCATAAGATGTTCACTACACTTATGAGTACATAGAAACAAAAGCTTCATCTGGTCAGCTTGACAAAATCTATATTAAGGTGAGTAAAACTAACAGCTGATATTTTACTACTTAGGGAGTAACTAGACTCTTGTATTGGAGAGGAATTTCTTAGCATTCCGTTGATTCACAGTGCGGGTGCCGGGTCCATCCTTACAAAGTTGCGGTCCGACTTCGATCAAAATCATTTTCCTAATAAAAATAATAAATAACGTTTATTTGGCCAAAACTATATATACAGTTAATTATAAGAGATCACATTGTTAATTTTTTATGTTATTCTTGTTGCTAAGGTAACGGCCGAATGTCTCAAATCACGCATGCGCGTTTACACTTAATTCAAAATCCAAAAATATGTTTTTAATAAGCGGCCTGATATATCCACACACACCAATGCCAAACGATATATACACACATGTATACATTTTACTATAAGATTGTGTTAAAGGATTATCATGGCGACCATACGTGTATTGGTTGTTAAATATAAATTATGTTGTTCAAAGTGTTACATTTTTGTATATACTTTTAAATAAGCATATGTTAAGGAAATTTAAAGATTTGGGGCGGAATTACGAACAGCTGGCGGTTTCTAGTATGTTTAAAATAACAATAAACCTTAACGTTAAGTAAGTTGCGTACCCCCGAAACACGTTTCCATTCTGTTTCAACTCACTCCAGATTAAATTACGGCGGGCTTTATATTTAAAATGTAAAATATCCTCGACGGCCGGTGTCGGCTCTTGACCGGCTATTAACCCCCGATCGTTTGCGTTGGCCCGCATACTACTTGGCGGTAACTTTGTACTTTGTAACACTTACTCCGTTGAAAGTTGTTTATTTGCAATTAAATTTCATCTCAGGCTAATTTATTTCCTTAGATTTCCGACCGATTCTCATTTATACACTATGCGGTTATCATCTCTATATATATCCTCGGTATCGTGTGCATACGTTTATTTCCTTCAAAACTGTCTATTTGCGAATAAATTTCATGTCAGAATAATTTATTTATATTTACAGTTGATTCTCATTAATACACTTGCGGATATCATCCTTCTATACGGTATCGTTTATATTTGCCCACATACGTTTATTACCTTCAAAGCTGTTTATTTGCGAATAAATTTCATGTCAGACTAATTTATTAATTATTAACTACGAATAGAAACTATTATTTCTTCCCGATTGTTTCTTTCAATCGATTGTCGTTGCTTTACCTTGCAGCTATTATTCCTTAATGTCAACGAACACAAAACTAGTTAAATATATAAATTTAATTAATGAAAACAACTTGAAATATATAAATTTAATTAATAAAAACAGCTTGAAATATCTAAATTTACAAACTCGAGATGGTTGAAGCTAAATCGGTTAATAAAATAGGTTAAGTAGCTCTAACCGCTACCCGGTGAAAGATGGGTGACCCACTCTCGCTTTGATTTTTAAATATCCAATCATCTCCGTGTTTCGGAAGGCAAGTATAACAGTCCGCTCTGATTAATATCGTTGATTGTGGACGTTCTGGGGATGACATCTGATGGCAATCGGTCATCTTAGCTCATCCCACAGTCACATCCTCTGCAATGTAAGCCAACCTTGGTACTAGACCTGGATAACGCTAGGAGGAAGAAGATCGTAATCGATCTTCTTCTTCTTCTAATTAAAATATTAGAAAGATGTACAATTAATTAGTAAACATGATATAGGATATCAGTCAACAAAGATCCTATAACTCGTTCAACTGGCTTAACGTAACTTGTTGTGTTTTACGCACAACGTTGTGGCATACTGTACAATCTCAACCGGATTTCCCACGAGAACTCCTGTAAATACATCAATACATTGGCTTACGATATAATACGAGCTAGTACTCTTTGCGGAATTATTTTCTGGAGTAGCAGAGTAGCGTTTTATAGAATCTCTTTTACACAGCGTTATCCGGTCTAGAACCAGGGTCCGATTAAATTGTAGAGGCTACGACTGTGGGGCGAGTTAAGATGACCGAATGCAGTCTGTCGTCATACACGGAACCCCCCAACGGTATCTGCAACCATATAACATATATCACTCAGTGCCTTAGATGAATTACGAACTAAACTGTTTCCAGATTTAATATAAACTCTACACCCGGTTTAATATAAACACTACATTTAACCTATAACTTTCTTATTAGACCACTTCTTCTTCTTCCTTATGTTATCCCGATCTAGTAGCAGGGTCCGCTTAAATTGCCCAGTATATAGCTGTAGGGCGAGTTAAGATGACAGACTGCCATCTGACGTCATCCCCGGAGTCTCCACAATGTCACGATTAATGTGACATAAATCGGGACTCACTGTTTTACGTGGCTTCCGAAACGCGGAGAAGGTCAGGTATTAGAAAAGCCGATGTTAGAATTGGTCACCCATCCATCACCTAACAAATACGTTTATAGCGTATCAGATACGAAACCCTTCTATATAAGCGTGTCTTGACACGCTCTTGGCCATTTTTTTATTTTTATAAATTAACGTCTTAGGTTTTTTCATTTTGCTCGTAAAGTATAAAAGCTGACAAAACCTCAACCAAACAATACCTCACCTTATGGGGTACATAAAGGTGAGGTTTTGTTTGGTTGAGGTTGACATAAAAAAATAATGAGCTCTCATTACAAAAATATGCAATTTACGTGCAAGCGATGTGTCGCCATTATACTAAATAACAGTATTACCGCGCGGATGACTAATATCGTTAAAGCACGAAAACTAATTAAACCAAAGTGGCAGGAAACGAAAAAAATATAGACGAAAATTGTGGTACAATTTATATAGCTAAGCTTGTTTAATATGTGATGTTAAAGTGGTACTTAAATTAAGACTGATGAAGTTAAATACGAAATTTAAGTACCCGACTGAGTTTCTTTTAGGGTTCTCTCAGACTATGAAGCCGGCAACCCTCTGAAGTTTCAGGTATTTAAGTACGAAAACTAATTAAACCAAAGTGGCAGGAAACGAAAAAAATATAGAGGTAAATTCTGGTACAATTTATATAGCTAAGCTTGTTTAATATGTGATGTTAAAGTGGTACTTAAATTAAGACTGATGAAGTTAAATACGAAATTTAAGTACCCGACTGAGTTTCTTTTAGGGTTCTCTCAGACTATGAAGCCGGCAACCCTCTGAAATTTTAGGTACAAGGACACTGTGATATAAATAAATTTTTAAAGTTTTTTAAAAAGAGCTTTTATTCAAATGCACTAAAAAGAATTAAATAAACTTTTTCATTAAAACTTTATTATCAACTTATAACGTCATTACAATTTATAAGACACAAAATTTTGTCGCGAGATTTAACTTTGTTTAAAAATTTAGAAATCGGTACCCTTAACGTATTAACGTCAACGCAGCACATTTTTTAATATTGAACCGTTCCCGTCACGTAGAAAGTCCGCTGAACGACCGTGGAGGGGGTAAGTTTGGGTATATGTATAACCGCATGCGAAAGTTTTATAACAAAAGTATTATTTTTTTGTACATAAATTGCTTATTGTAGAATGGTGATATAATAGTTAATATAAGGAAATTGAAATAAAAACAGGCTCTTTTTTAAATTCAGTATTTTTTTAATTGTAATGAGTACAAGTAAGCGATATACATAATAAAAAAATATAGAATAGTCTAATGTACCGTTGTCAGCTTTTTTATGTATAATGTCTTTCTCTCCGATGCAAAACCATCGTAAGCAGAATGTTTTGTGCTTGTCTCTACTTTTGCAGCGATCAAACGTGATCTCAGCGAAGCAAGCTAAGGTCGATTGAGGAACCAATAGCGAGTGCCCACAGACACGCCGGGAGAACGTTCCCTCGTCCCGAACCTGTCTGCGACAAATTTGCTTAATAAATCGCGCACTGCGCAGGTGCATCGACAACGGGCTTTTTACGTGACGGGAACTTAAGTCACGGAAAACAACTTCTGCTGCGCTTACTAGTCACATTTAAGGTGTCTTAACCTAAGGGCATCTGCTAAAATCATTCTTTTTAGTATGCCACTATATTAAACTCATATGTCATATATTTTAAATATACATTAAGCGGATGCGGTAGATATTAAAATTGGTAAAAATATTCCAGTTCCCGATAGCAGTGCCACCTTTTACGATCTAACGTTATCCCGCTAGTACCAGAGTCACGATGACCTACTGCAGTCTCCAGAACCCCCAAAATCTCTACAATCTCACGACTAATATTACTTAGAGACATTAATCGGGACCCACTGCTTTCCGAAACACGGAGGAGGTCAAATATTTAAAAACCAGTGTTAGAATGTTTCACCCATTAATACCCGGTCGTGGTAATTACTGCTTAACCTAGCAATCGAGTCAAATGCCGGCCACTGATTAAACTACGACCTCCTTGTGACGTATATGGCGATAGCAGTGCCACCTACTGAGTTCAACCCCGAATCTTAACTATATAGAGACTGACTCTACATCATATAGAGACATACTCTTACATATACATTTAAGAGTATGTCTCTATATGATGTAGAGAATTTTGCCTGGCCCGTTGGCGCAGTGGGCAGTGACCCTGCCTTCTGCTCCGGGGGTCGTGGGTTCGATTCCCACCTCGATTCTGAACGAAATCGGACAACAACTTTTGAAGGTATTTAACAAATACGTTTATAGCGTATCAGATACAGAACCTTTCTATATAAGCGTGTCTTGGCACGCTTTTGGCCATTTTCATTTCTAGGTATTTTACGATTATATGGTTAGTATGACGGTATATGGTTAGTATGTATGACGATACATATTTGATACAATTTGATAAGTTTCTATCAATACTAGAGTTCGCCGAATGATCGAAATTCGGTCACAGACTTCTTTGCGTATCACGTACTTAGTGTAAGAACATATATTTTTCTATTTGACAATTAATGCAACATAAGGTTGCCACGATTACGCTTTGACATCATCCAATAACAAATTATATACATGTATGTGTAAATCATTTGGCATTGGTGTGCGTAGGTTTTATTTCAATAATTTATAGTGCATATTTTTTTTTATTTATATTAGCATTCGCACACCGTCCTCTATATAAAGTATAGTTGTGCTAAATTTCATATTCATCCATCTGCCCCAGTTTCGGGTATTAATAAATAGATTTTTGCATCGCAGGCCTCACCCGTATGGACCCGTACGTCAGGCTAAGAGTCGGTCACTGTATCTACGAAACTCAAACGGATCCCAGCGGTGGGAAAACCCCCAGATGGAACAAGGTCATACACTGGTATGTTTTGATGTATAATTTGAATTTAGTCAGTACATAATATTTTAACACACTGCTAGCAGATTTATCAAGGGACTGCCTTAAAAATTCTTATTTGGATTTACAAGTAGTCATAAACGTGACCTATAAAAACTTAATATTCCGCATAATTTAAAGGAAAGTCCTCGTCGACAAACAAACCAGTCCCCTTGTGCAAAAACTAAAAGAATTTTCTTGAAATTCTACGCCAGTGTACGGAAACATTTAAAATAGAATTCGTAATAAGGTTAAATGAAAAACATATTACAGTAGCATTTTTAGGATAATTACTTTTGTTTGAATATGAAAGGGAGTTAGAAAATTGTTTCCCCAAGTTGTTAAACGGAATGACATAGTATAAACCTCAAAAAGGCCCTTCTAACTTCTTATTCTTAACAGGTAATGTCAACGAGGTGGATGATTTAATCTATTTATACTTCAAAGTATTCCACTGGCCGTAATAATAAACTATAAAGAAACCATGAAAAGTTTTTTATATTTTACGATTTATAGGAAACTAGCCCCCACGATTTCATCCGCATGGTCCACTCCTTTTACTTAGGGTGTTAAAAATAGTTTTTGATAAGAATTAATATCATCTATATCGTCTTAGCGTGATGATATACACACACCCACACACCCACATGCATATATATATATATATATATATATAGTATGTAGCCTTCCTCGATAAATGGACTAACTAACACTGAAACTAGTTTTCAAATCAAAAAGTAGTTCCTGAGATTAGCTTCTTAATAATTATTAATTATCATTATTAAGCAAACAAATACTTCAGACATTTTTATATAGATTACAAGTGCTTTTATAATTATATGTATGCAAGGGTACCCGGTAGACGTTGTTTTGCTTAAAAGTAGACACAAATACCGGTACATGGTCGCTCGCATCTAAAGTTCATAACAAGCATTTTGTCCTTTATTATTTTTTCGAAAAATAAACAACCGCTTTTTCGCCATGACCTTTATAACTGGTAGTGTTTAAAATATTGTACATACGGTTATGTATATATTTACACCGAAATCGGTGCTGTGCTTTGTTCGCAGAGTCGATGATTTAGTTTTGGGCAACATTGCAAAGATGTCCCCACTCTTTTATTTGCGGATTAATGCAAATTTAATTTATTCTGTAAATCTATAGATATATGCTTATCTACATATATAAAAGCGAAAGGTCACCTAACACGAAATCTCGCAAACCGCGTGATGTACAAATATAAATTTCGGCAAGGACGTAGTTTTTAGTTAGTAGGGATCCGCTAAGAAAAGATTTTGGGACAGAATCGGATTAAAGGAGTCTAAGAGGTCTCGAAATGTGCATTTATCTTTTATCTATCTTATATACGAAAGTTATAAAAAAACAGTTAACACTGTCACGGACAGATGATACAGGAACGGTATGGCGCTGTCTTCGATCGTGGACGCCGTCGGACGGACTGATCCTGGCTGACTGTGTACGTAACATAGCGAGCGAGATAGGCAGGTCTTGTCTGCCGTTCCTTCATTGCTGAAGATCGTAGTCCTGACGTGGTTCCAGTTTCGAGTAGAAATATTTTTTGCAATGGCATGTGCATTAACAATCGATAAAGTTTGAATTAAAAGAGTCAATTTATTGGGATTAAGCCACGCCGAGAATTTAGCATCTTGTTAGAAGTATTAATAAATAGATATTTAAACAAAGCCAGAAATTACCCGGTTATCTATAAAGATAGCCGAGTGACTGATATTGATTTGTATGCCTATCCAAGGTTATTCAATTTTTGTTATTCAAAGTTCGCGATTTAAAGTTTTGAACAATAGCGCGTCAATTTCAGATTAAAGTGAATTACAAAATATATAAAATATCACATTGCATAAAAAGGTTGGCTTCCTAAAAGTAGATAAAGTAAAGAGAAACTTGTATACAGTCATGTACTTTTCGTTACGTAACGCAGGTACTGGCGACTATACATCAGGCGCGGATCCAGTCTTCAAAAAAGGTGGGCACAGCCACTTAATTTTTGGCCGATGTTTTCCCAAAGGCGAATCGGCAAACAAACTTGCTTAAGATCGATATAGTGCACTCCTACAAAGTATATGTCTATAAAATATATGACTTTGATGCACTGTCTTTGTACGGTATTGGAAATAATACTGTCAGTCATTCAATAAATATATAATACTAATATTATACATATGACGTTCATAAGTTCTTATAAAAAAGTTTATATGAATATACGATTTTGACTTTGACTTTCTGTATCAATAAACCGTGAAAGCATGACGTTACAAGCCAATTAGGGTGATGGGAATGCCCATCGTGCCCACCACGGTGGTTCCGCGCCTGCTTTACATCAACTCTACTAGAGCCAATATTTTCATGATATGACCAATACTGTTCGATTCTCAATCCATTATCTAGGTATTATATATTAACCATGAGATCTTAATTTGCCGCCGCGATGTCTTAACTAATCATCTTCCTCATTGTTCTTTCTTCTATTTTCTTCTTTCTTTCAGTCTTCCACTAATATTATTGTCATATGATTTATAATAATGTGGTTGTTCTAATGTGGTTCTGAATCTAAGGTTATTGATATGTCGTTTTTCCACGAATTACATCTATTATTTCTGGCACTTCAATTATTTTTTAACATTTTACTCTTGAGCCGCCATAGCCGCCACTGGTCTGTTTTTTTTGATAGTTCATCCATATTTTTTTCCATTTCAAGATTTTCCATGAATTTTGGAAATACCAAGTGTTGCACAATATTGACCACATTATAAAAAATTTTAGTTACTTATTTTTTTTTAAATATTTGGAATCTGGCAAGAGACACAGCGCAGAGAGCACAGGACCGAGACAAGCGGCGCGTAATCGTGTCGCGAGGCCAAAACTCATTTTGGGTTGCCGAGCCGCTCCAGTAAGTTATTCTAAACTTCCAAGATAATTAAAAATGTAAAAACAAAAAGCATATTTTATTTCAATTCAAGATTATATTATGACAAATGTACAAGTACTGATACCAATTATTAAAATATCTATAGAAAGCAAGACAGAATGCAGCCAACCTATTTAATATGTACATCGTTTACAAACTATATGGTACACGTGTAATCATAACACGTAGACTCCTCTTGTCGTCTCCTCTCCTCGTTTGTTATGCGGATATTGGAAGACGAACCGGTTGACTCCCAAAGACCTGGCGTTTCTATGATCTAAAAGGGAAAGTTTATTTTAAAGTTGCCTTCAAAACCTTGGTGCGTCTGTGTAATAGGCATGACGACATTTAAATTATCTATTTATCTGATAATATAAGATACATAAATCTTAACAAACGTATTTATTATTATATTACGAGCGAGATTAATGGGGATTAACAAAAAAAAGGAAAGTACAAAAAATCCGCCATGATAGTTAAAACACCCAGCAGAGAATATGACGTTACCGTATATTATAAGTGCGTTCCAATAAGCGATATCAACGTATTAGGCGCTCATTCAGATATTCGACATTTGACGACTACGATCGTTACAGTCGTGGCGAAAACGTCGAAGTGACGCTTAGTGAAACGTACTGTTGACATAAAGTGACGTCATAACAACTTCGGGTTTTGGAGTGAATTTTATTCCTTAATTTTATAGTTTTATTTTTTGCTATAAACACGTTAATTTCTGTAGAAATATTAATTTTTTGGCAGATATTGAGGGTGAAATGTCAAGTTCTAAAGTATGATCTTATGATAAGCAAAGGTCTTTCACCTGTGATGCGAGCAAAGTGATGGCGGCCTCAAGGGCAGCGGCCACGAGGCGCTCGTTGGGCGCGGGCAGGGCACTGGCAGCTGAGGAGATGCTGCCTGCCGATTCGCTGCGAGCCGCTCGCCGAGCCTCGGCCGGCCCGCCCGGACTGCCGCACGAGCATGCTCGGCGTCGTCCGCGAGGGGACCTTCCGCCGCCGCCCTCCTCTGAATGGTACGCCTGTCAAATTCAATAGACGCTGTATTATTTTTTATTTAACAAAGGCAAACGGGCAGGCGGTTCATCCATGGTCATCTGCACTGCCAGGAGGCTCGCAGATCCCATGCCGGGAATTCTC
Source organism: Charaxes varanes (assembly GCA_024363005.1). Classification (NCBI taxonomy): domain Eukaryota; kingdom Metazoa; phylum Arthropoda; class Insecta; order Lepidoptera; family Nymphalidae; genus Charaxes; species Charaxes varanes. The sequence goes on along the minus strand of JANCMC010043217.1, from coordinate 17,167,470 downwards.
AGAAACCGAACGAAACGCGACAATAGTACCATCATTAAACTTGACAGTGTTGCCATTGCAATATATTCAAGCATACCTGCCACAATCACTGAAATCTATTATTATAAAGAGATTTTTAGTTAGTAATGTTCAGAACTATCTTCTTAGTACAGGTTACAACGTTTTGCTAAACATCAGACAGGCTGTATACTTTTTTGTCATCTCATTTACACAAAAAAGTTCAGGTTATTATGAGTCAAAATAAAATTAAATAATTATTTAGAGAATTTTTAAGTTACATTTTTCCCTTCCTTTTCAATTGACCCCAAGATAAAAGCGCTGTAATATGTAACTAAAATTACTTACATGATTCAATGATTTCGTCAAAAGACAAATAGCTGACAAAATTGTACCAAATGTAAGCTGCGGAAATTGATCGTAGGTTATTTTTGGAGCGCCAAAAGATAATTCCACAACTGGTTGCCAATGTTCCAAGTCCAGTAAAGGATCAGCTAATAATGATAACAGGTCAGGACTAAACGAAAGTAGACTCATTGTTGCCATGTGAAGAATTTCTAAAATTCTGAAATGTAAATAATTCATTAGTAATATTTCTATATAACCACCATATACAAGCAATTAATTAACTTAACTTTCTAATAAATAATACACTTTTTAATAACCGCCATCATTATCCCCTTGTGACATAACGTATTTTTCAATTTTATGCATGTATTGTAAATAATTAAAAACCACTTTAATTATTATTTTTTGAATATTTTTAATTTAGACCTATGACGTCACAAGGCTTTTAGTTCCCCTGCTCGTAGGCACACTATGTGGTATTTTGTAATCCCCCCCCCCTCCCTTTAATGTATGACGTAATTTATGGATGACCACTGAAAAGTAATAGAGAAGCAAAGCTTCTTAAATAAGTTCCCACCTGTGCAGCAGCGCCGGCTGCGCCTGCGCGGCGGGCGGCGCGGTCGGCGCCTCGTCGGGCTGCGGCGTGAGGTCGGGGGAGCGGCGCGCGCGCAGCACCAGCATCACGCACTGCTGCAGGCATGCACTTGCGCTTCTCTGGTGTGGACAAAGATATTAACATATATTTCCATTTTTTTTTATTATTATTCACACATACAAAATATTTTAAAAGTTATTACATTGCTAATGTATGATAAACCTATTCAGATTTTTCCACACACCGGCATTCGTCACCGCTTGCTCGAACACCCATTAGTGCATGGTGCAAAAAAAAAATGGAACACATACGGGTAGATATCTTAATAATTATTATTTATTTATTTGAAACTATTTTTTTTAAGGTATATTTTGATTTTATATTCGTTTCGTTTAATTGTTTTTTAATATTTTGCGGAATATTGTTCATTAATGTAGGTACTTGATATTGCAGCATTTGTTTGCCATAAACATTACAGTATCTTAGTACTTGATAATTACACTATCTTGGTTTTAATTCTTATTCTATTGCTAAACATAAGCACTACAATAGAAAATTCAAAAAGATTCTTTTATGTGTATAATATGATGTGTTTACGTCCATATTTCTTTTTCCCTCAATTTGGAAGCAGGTTTACAATCTTATAAATTTACTTTCACTTCATTCTATGCTATTCCATGCGTAATGCGACATTTGGAGAGCAAAATAGCATTTTTCTAACTACAAGTATCCATTTTAGAACACAACAAGTATTTATGAGTTAACACAAGAAAAAAATTATAAAGTCATACCATAATGCCGATCAATGAATTTATATTTTCCATACGCCATCGAGCTTCGAACTTGACAAGTTGATAAATGGGCTATCTAACACTGAAAGAATTTTTCAAATCGGACCAGTAGTTCCTGAGATTAGCGCGTTTAAGTAAACAAACAAACACCTCAGTTTTATAACATTAGTATAAGACACGTTTATTACATTTAAATGAACTTATTTTTGAATAATGCTTTCCATATTTTTATATAACACGTTCAAAATCAAGGCTTGAATACAAAGTTGTGCGGTATTGAATTTTTTAAGCACATTGCGCTTTAGATTATGGCAGATTTGGTGCCAAAGTCACCTTTATATACTTCGAGGAACTTACTCATACATAACTGCTTTAATGATTATGTTTGTAGCCAGCTGGTCGTAATTCGGCCAGTAATCTTTAGATTTGCGTACCATATACTTATTAAAAGCAATGTACAAAGTTTTAATTCGTAATACTAATATAATAATAGTATTTACTATTATTATAAGCTGTATAAATTTGACAATTTAATCACATAAATGTGACAGTTAATGAAATACGATGTTATTTTGTCATGGCTCCTCTTTGACATCGTCCTAATATAAATTGTATACATGTGTGTGTAAATCGTTTTACATTGGTGTGCGTGTGGTTTTATTTTTAGAAATTTAATAAATTTATCAATACTTCTACAGTAATATATAAAGTTGAAGACTTTGTTTCTTTGCTAAAACGCGCTAATCTCAGGAACTACTGGCCCGATTTGAAAATTCTTCAATAAATAATTTATTTTTAAGGCAATGTCCTTGAATATTTATTTATACTTTACTACTATTTAACAAACAAGGACTGATCCTTGTTTGTTAAATAGTTCTATCTCATAATATGATTTGCGAAAGGTGTCATATTATGTCATAATACGTCATATCATGTTAATTCGCACCTTATTACTCTGATTTTAATATTTTGATTTAAATAATTCAAAAAGGTCTGTGATATGCTTTTAAAAAGGTTTTAAAAGACGTAAGAATTTAATTTCTAGTTATTATCCTTCTGAGAAATGATAATTTATGCAGTATAAAGGAAATTCGGAAATAAAAACTAAAAAACGTACTTAATATGAGTAAAAGTTTTTATTTTACACAATTAATTTATTATAAAAAAAAATTTCAACTAATTTGTTTTATCACAAAACATCTAACGCACAACACTAAATCTAAAAACAGTATTTTGCCATTTAGGAGTATGTTTTCAGATTTGTTACTAAAGTTTTAAAAAAAAGTTTTTATATATATATATAATTAGCATTTCAGTAAAAACGAACGAATTCACATTTAAAATTGCCACACATAAAATCTTGTACTAAACAATAGAAATCATTTTATAATTTAATGCATTTTTAATTTTAAAGTACGAACTGCTTTATATATATATATACAACTTAACAAAAAATCTCGCATTAAAAAAATATCCCCTCGTAACCAGGGCAAGGTAACATGCACAATTTAAGAAAAAACATTTGTTTCTTTTTTCAAATTGACAATTATTAGGAATGGCATCAGTTTTTTTTTTAATTTTCAACAGTCAAAGACGCTGAGGCATACCGAAAGGAGGCGATACAATCTATAAAACAAATATTATTTAATTCTCCCTCGACATTCCTCTCGAATATCTTTGTAAATTGTGAAATTATACAAATTTTACACTTATCAATAATACATAATGTGCGCTTAACAGTTTAAAAATACATTTGGTAGTCTCTGGTTTATCAACTAGTCAACATGGTTTAGGACACGTATCCAGAAAGGAGGTGGCTTAAGTATACTTGTCCTTGTCTTACGCACTAAGGTGGCCGTCGTTAGAGAGAGACCGACATAAGTCTTGCCGTGTTCCTTTCTGAATGCGTTTTTTGCGTATTATGTCCCGTTCAACAGTAATAGTTGCATCCAAAGCCGGAAATGGTCCGGCGCAAAGTGGTATATAAGCACTTAATTTTATATACACATTCCTTATCAACGTACAAACGCCGTACAAAAAAAAATGAAAACTACATTTCATATAGTGACAAAAACACCTAAACGCACTACGGTCGGGTATACGATTCGAAAAACCGTACAAAATGGCCGTTTACAATTAATTATACAATATAAAAGGAATCGTTTTTCATTAAGCGTCTCTTTATACATAGCGTTAAAATTCCAAAAGATTCTGATGGGGAAACTAGCACAAAATACGAATACAGCATACAGGCTGTGTCTGTGTCTGTGTCTGTGTCTGTGTCTGTGTCTGTGTCTGTGTCTGTGTCTGTGTCTGTGTCTGTGTCTGTACTTGAACGCGTCATGCTCAGGAATAACTGGTCCGATTTGAAAAATTCTTTCAGTGTTATACAGCCCATTTATCGAGGCAGGCTATAGGCTATACAAGCTAAAATTGAATTAAATGTTTTTATTCAATTTTACATGGGCGAAGTCCCGGGCATGGCTAGTATATCACTATATCTATATAAGAGCGAAAATTCACCTATCACGAAATCTCAAAACCGCGGGACGTATGATGGGATGTAATTTGGCAAGGAGGTAGTTTCAGGTTAGTAAACTTCCACTAAGAACGGATTTGTCGATAGAGCCAGATTAAGGAGGTCTAAAGGCAAGTTAAATTTTATTCAGACGAAGTCGCGGGAAACAACTTGTAAGGCATAAAAAAGGAATTGAGTAACTTTTGCAGAATCTTAGGTTTTATGTTTAAGTAGCCCATATATTATTTATCATTACGTTAGCAGTCTGCCAGTGAAAGTCCTCCTAAGTCGGTCCAGTCGTTTTCGCTTAATTACCCTTTATGGAAGAAATAGACAGCCTGCCTGTATTTTAAGCCTGTATTTTACCGTATACGTTGGTAATTATTAAAATAATTTCATTTAGACGTTAAAAACCGACGGACAATCTAATCATATTTATGTGTATATGCTGTTAAAATGAATTCTTAATTACGTGACAGAGCATTTATGTATATATTGCTCTTAACCGCTGCCTTAATTAATTCGTTATCGCGCATTAATTATATATATATAAACTGACAAAAAAACTAGTTATAAAGATCCAATGTATTATACAATTGGCCTGGTTGGTCCTGTGGCGCAGTTACAACCAGACTCGAGGTGAGAATCGAACCCACGACCCCCAGAGCAGAAGGCAGGGTCACTGCCCACTGCGCCAACGGACCAGCCAGTGTATACAAATATCTTTACCTTTTTTCGATTTGAAAAATTATATTACTCCATAGTGTGGCTCTATCGAAAAATCCGTTCTTAAACTTGTAACTCCGTTCATGCGCGTGGGTCACACAGGGTCAGAAAAAAACCGTTTGTGGGTGCCGAGTATACGTTTCTTTATAATTTCTTGCTCATTCTTCGCCTGGCTCGACTTTTCCGAATCAGTGGTTGGTTGTTTTTCAAATATTTGACGATTCAAAAAAGCTTGTAAAAGTCTACTTGAACCTTTTGATCTGATTTAATTGTGTTAATGCTGTATTAATTAAATCTCGTCATATTAATTATTACTGTTTTTTGACATTATCATTATTTCCTCCATTTTAAATCAAATGGTATATCATGATTCACATTCAAATTATATTTTACAATTTATAATTTTAATCTATACTTTTATACAAATACATATATATCTGAGGAGGTTATTTCTTTCTTTGATTGATTGTTTGTTTGCTTCAACGAGCTAATCTAAGGAACTGCTGGTCCGAATTGAAAAATTACTTGTTAGATAGCCCATTTGTCGAGAAAGGCTATACGCAGCATAACGTTGAAATTAAATCAATTTTTTTTGCCTAATTTTACGCGGACGAAGTCGGGGGCAAAGCTGTAATATATTAAAATATTAATTTGCAATGCCCTAATTGGGCTTTCAGGTATAAATTATGTGTAAGCAAATTTATGATTAAATGGAATTAATGAGTTAAGGAGAGTTTCTCGCGTCCGAAACAGAAAAGAGCCCACTACAAATGCGGTCTGCTATTATTTTTATTATCATATCATATGTTTGTTTGTGTATGTTTGTTTGTCACCTTGGTGATATAAAAAAATACGTTAATTAAATCTGATTTGCCTTTAATGTAGGATGTTGTTCATTCACATGATTTATTACTAAGGGTCATGATAAAACGCTGAAACGTAAATGATGAAGTTCCGTCATTTTGACACAGTAATTATGGAGAACTTGAGTATGTATACTGTCATATTTAATCTGTGACATATGACCGCATATGTGACCTTGGAGAATTACATATTATACGTAATAGACTAGGTGACTGGTATTTATGGTACTCGCGAACCTGATATTTGATAATCCTATATAAAGAAAAAAAATTGACATTAAATGTATACGGATACGCATCCCATTGGTTCAGCAGATGATTCTAGACTACCCAGTGGTTCATTCTTTAAGAATTTAATATTAGCTAAACCCCGTGACTTTTTCCGCGTTGAATTAACTTTAAACTTAAAGCATCATCAAAACCGGTTCATTAACTGATAAAAACTCCACATTACGTAAAATAAACCGACATAAAAAATAAAGTCGAATATTTAGCTGCAAGATTTTCTATATTTAAAAAAGTATATAAAACCGCCAAAATTAGCTGCACGAAGGAAAAAGATTTTATATATTGATTATAATCTGTGTAAAATTTGTAAATAATTAAAGTTTACATTTTTTTTTTCAATTAAAAGATAAGTTACTTTGTTCATTAACCCGATGCGCTTCGAGCGCTCAGCAGACCGTGCCTTAACGGGTTTTTTGTCATGTGCCGAAATATTTTTACAGCTAATTATTACAAGATTCATTTAAAGATCTGATGCCTTATCGCACAACAATTAGCGCTAATTTAAATATACACGCGACGAATGGGAAACATCTGCGTTTTGTGTATATTACGAGTACATTAAATATGAAGTCGTTAATCTTTTTATTTCCGCAAGTTATGTGCACATAATTTGTTTTTATTTATTCATCATATCATCTTTTCACAACGGTTAAAGGTTATACATCTTGAGACGCCAAAATGTCAAATTAACGCTCTTTCGCTTTAAAGCGCTGTTATAGCTTTGAGGTGACTAAGAGCATTTTGGTGCAATATTGTTCAAGACAAGATTCGAAATTCGAATGCTATGTACACATTCGGTCGTTTAGAAACTGCATCGCTGAATTTGCTGCTCGTCACGTTTTTCTCATTACGGTTATGTACATAGAGTATCACAGTTAGCTTTCGCAATATTGAATATCTCGGAATTTAGTGAAAACTCGTATTTTCAAATGCTTTACAAATATGCTCATTTGAACGCAAAACCAGCATTTTGGGTCAAGCAATTAATATTTTAATGCTATAACTTTTAACGGAGTTATTTCAACTGAATTTATTGCTTTTTTATTTACAGCATTACTTATATACACAGTTACAGTATGTTGCCTTCTGACGTCGGACGTGTAGGAGGCCACTGAAACTCAACGAGCAAGCTGAGTGGCTATCCTTTTCTTAATCACTCCGGTAAACGGTTTACTTTTAAGGAAACTTTTATTATTCTGTTTTTTTTTTATTATTTTCTAAGATATATTTTATTGCTTTTTTTTTAGTTTTAGTTATTTTTCTGGTGTGATTCGGAATAAAGGTATTTTCATTTATATTACGAAGTAATGATTAGGTCCAGGTTAATGCGCGACAGCATGAAAGATGTCTATTAATACCTACTTAAAGTTTTCCGTTTGTTGAATCAGGTGCCACTTTAGGTATTTTCGAACGAATACGACTTAGGGACCTTCAATAAAAGAGCATACTTATTTCTCATAGACTGGCAACACATTTGTTCTGTCCGCATAAAATCATGTGAAAAACTTTAGCGTGATGATATATAGTCTTCCTCGATAAATTTATCGATCGGTTATATAAAATTGAAATAATTTTTAAAATCGCACCAGTAGTTCATGAGATAAGCGCGAACAAGTAAACAAGCAAACAAACTCTTCAGCTTTATATATTAGTATAGATGTATATCGACGTTTTCGAAATAAGCGTTTACATAGATAAATAACAAGTGAGAAACCTTAGATATTCCAAGGTATCTCTAAATAAACGCGGGGTTCCATCTCGAGCCGGTCTAATTACGGAATGTCGCAATATTAAAATGATTTTCCGACCTCGGGACGGTCTTCAGTCTTTGATTATTCGCCGCGGCTTCGCTGGGATTACGTGGAGGCCGGAAAATCTTACATTTTTTAAAATTTTAATATAAATTTCTTAAAACTGTGCTAAGATATGAGAAAATTTTGCTACATTGACTTCTTATTTTCTACATGTTAAATGAGGAAAAAAATTAACACAAAAAGCACCAGCTGTTAAATAAAAAAGAATCATCAAAATCGGTTTACCCAGTCGAAAGATCTGAGATGAAAAACATTAAAAAAAATACAGTCAAATTGAGATACTTTTGTTGAAAAATTAAGTAATTTAAATTAAAGAATAATATCCCTATCGAGATGCTGTGCGAGGTTATATTAGAGGTAGCGCCATGCTTGTAGCCGAATTGGGCCGGCGCGTCCGGGTACCAGTACCTCTTTCTCACATGAGTATGAGACTTCCTGGTGGCCTGACCTCGTCATTAAAGGCCGGCAAGGCATTTGCTAACCTCCTGGCGGTGCAGATGTCCATGGGAATCGGTAGTCACTTACGTAAACCGCCTGCTCGTTTGCCCCTTGTGACATAAAAAAATACAAAGTAACATTTATTACTAGCTGTATCCTACGTCATCGTCCGCGTGAGCCACTCTTACCACTTAAGGGATTCTCGGACCTACCAAAAGTGCACAAAAGTTTTCATAAGAATCAATCAAGCCGTTTTGGACGGGTTTCCCAACAATCGCTGCGACACGAGAATTGTATATATTAGTTTAGATTATATGCCGTTATAGAAAACCCTATATCTTTTTTGGTCCAGGATATTTAAATATATGAAGACACCAAGCCAATACTAAATGAAAAAAAATTATCATTGGGAGATCTAGAAAAATATCGATGTTTTTTACGCTTTATGTAGCAATCACGAGTAATATTTAAATAACCAATAATCACATTGTTATAGGAAACTTAATAATAAAACAATTAGCAATACAAGTGGTATTGTATCTTTTTACATCTTTAATCACTTTAAACCAGGAAAGCTTTCTACATAAGCCTCTAACAGTACTCTGTGACCAGTCTGTAATGTTCTAAGTGTATTTTTTTTAATTATCTTTCCCTGTCCGAATCGCTTTATATTTTGGTCAAGTGTTTATACTTGTACAATAGATCAGCATCCCCACATCTTGCTAGAGCATTCCACCGAGGGGAGGGGGTGACAAAGACAAATGACGCAGCGAGCGCCCCTGCCGGCGGCGGAATGAATTATTGCCACCAATCGAGAGTGCTTCTCCAGCGGCCATTTTTAATTTTTAGGGGTACGTTTACCCCTGCAAGTATTATTATTAAGAAGCCATTATGGCTATTGGCTGTTTGGTCCGCAAGGAATGGTATTAGCGCAATATGTTTGGACATTTTGTCGTCGCTTATAATAGTGTATCGTGGTGTAATAAATGTGTTTTGTAATAAAAATGTAATTGTTACAAATATTGTGCGGAAACGAGCATTTCGAATGACCTATTTGTAGACTTATTTCCTAGTAGTTACGTATGATTAAAAAAAATAAGTGTGCATGTTTAATTTATATATTCGAGTAAAATTTTTACGTACTTTTACTTAAGAAATAATGTAGTTGTGCATAATTTTACGCAACTTACAAAATATAGAACTTACATACAAATAGATGTAATTATAAAGTACTCAAAGCCGTAAAGTCTCTATTATAAAGTTTACTTAGAATAACATAAACTTTAGAATACCTAAGTACTAAAAATTATAAAATGCATATGTTACGAAAAACAGAAATTATGAAAAAGTATTCACACAAGAAAAATGTGATAGACAATTATAAGAGTGGAGTATAAATACTTACTATTTTTTTTTAAATATTGCATTGGGCAAACTGTCAGACGGTTCATCTAGCGACTACCGACGCCCATGGACATCTGCACTACTAGAGGGCTCGCAGATGCGTTGCTGCGAGCCTTTTAGTTATAAGTGTGTCACATAACATGTCTTCCCATATGTAAAGCTTACTATCAGCTTTTACAGTCAATTAAGGTTTCCAAAATGATATTACACAACGAATCCATACATATTGCGTTTGGTATTTGACAAAATCCCATAAAGTAACCATATGGTTCTGTACACCTGCCACATCTGTAACTCTCACAGCTGTAGTTATAGATTGTGTCACCACTAAACGACAGGTGAAGCGACCACTAAGAAAAAAAATTTTGTCAACCAGCTATAAAAAGTCTACATTTTAATTAGGCACTTTAAACTCACCTTATTTTAAGGTTTTCATTGTCGTAAATTTTATTTAGTAAGTAGAAAAATAAAATTAATACAATGTACTAATAAAATCTTAAATATTATAACCAACGATTTAAAATTCATCTCAGGCTCCGCGGTAAAGGACGAACATCATGATATAAAAATGTGAAATAAGTAAATCCACAACTGTTTTACTCTTATACTTAATATTATTTAAAAGTTTCATATTACTTTCTTAAATATATATATTTTGTTAATATTTATACATAAACAACTTCCAGAAAAAAAAACGCAGAAATACTTAAATTATTTATTTTATATTTAATTACCTTAACCCGAATATGATTGTGATATTATGTAAAATTTACGGTGGCCTAAACTCGTCATTTAGGGCCGGCAGCGCATCTGCTGGCCTTCTGGTCGTGCAGATGTCCATGGGCGCCGATAGGCACTTCGGTGAAATGTATGAATCATGCACGACATCATGAAACGGGTCTTTCTCAGAAATTAATTATTCGGTGGGATCCGTTTTCTTTCTGATTTTGTTTTACTGAATTTAGAAAACAACAACATAAAACATACAAACACACACACACACACACACACACACACACACACACACACACCACACACACACACCAACGTATTGCTCAGAACCATTGGCCAACAATGAAACGACTAGTGATTTGCTCAAAACCTGAGTTTTATGTCGGATACGTTCTAAGGCATTTACATTGTTTTTGTCTGCATTCGACTATTACGTTATGTTTTGGCTAATTGTATTCAAGCGTAGAGCCGAGCACTTCGGCACCTTTGAGATACGGGTGAATGGGTATCTTTTAGATAACCACGGTCGTCCTGCGATGACATCTTAGATTAGATGCGATCGTCGTCAAGTCGTGGTCTATATTGTATTAAAAATAAAACAAGAATAGCTACGAATAGAAGTAAAATGCAATTGGTCGAATAGACAATACTGTGAAAAAGTCAGTAGCTAGTTGTTGATATATAAGTCAGCTATAATGACTTTCATTTCTGTGATTTTCACACCGTCTGTATAATGCCGGAGCCACACATAACTTCATTTGAATGATCATTTCAATGATCATGTAGTGTGGCCGGGAACTTTGTGTAACTTCAACAAAGTTTTCTAGAACTTTGTAGACTTCAAGGTCAAAAATGTACTAACACTACGAGCTATGTCTGACTCCGGCATAACGCAAGTATCTCAGTATTCGCAATGGAAGAGTATTGGAAGTATTGTATAAAACACTATATTATAGGAGAAATATTTTTAGTAAAAATGTATATAATATGTAACTTTTAATTTTCTAAGTTTATTATTGTATTAACATCGCTTGTATTTAAGTTGTTTCTCTGTTACCTTTAACAAATGTAACACACTTTTTTTGTAATTTGATCGTTGCCTTAAATTACAGAAAAAAAAGACAAGAATATATTTATTCCGATTGTACACGATAAATAATACGAATGTTTGTAACGGGCTGCATTTTTACATATGCTAGTCGTTTAATTGTTCTATACTTATTCTCTAGTCTGTATCGTCCATATTTATTTGATCACTGTTACACATGTATATGTCGCAGGCAATTTATGTAATTCCGCCGTTTACATATGGCGTCGTTAGTTTATAATAGCTCACGGTTGTTTAAAAAATCCAAGGGAAAATGTATATTATATAATCACAGAAGTTATCTGTGTTATAAATATAAAAAAAACCGCGAAGCTTCCAGGGCGATCGCCCTTTCGCTTCTAACCTGTCCGTAACGGCGTTGTGCAACAATGCCACGGCAATATATGTATATTCTGCCTTCGGCATTTTACATATCTACGAACTTCTATAAACTGACGACACCGTATGTAAACGGCGGATTCACACAAATTGCCCGCGACAAAAACTTAACCTTAACCTATTTTTTATATATAAACGAAATATTGAGAATTTGTAAACATTATTAAGACATGGTCAAATTCTATTATCACTCGTTATTATTACATAAATTTATATATTATCCTACAATAGCACCTTTAACCCCATATTATGACAGTTACAGGAGGGTCGTAAGGTTACCTTGTTAATTACGAGTACGTAGAAAAATAGTATTACAATGACGCGCGATGTAGAAGCTAAGTTGATTTATAAATTATTTATCAATGTAAATACGTATTTATTCTGTTAATATAACGTAATGTTAGTTTTCACAAATCGTTGTAACGCTCATTTTGGGCAGCGCCGACAGGCGGCGTGGCCGCGAAACCTTTAAGATTTAACGACAATCCAAAAATCAACTAGCAATGATTCAAAAATACGACTGTAAATGACCGAAATTTGCATGTTCCGCCAAATTTTCAATTCTTTGTTCCAATTACTGTCGTGTGAAGACAGTTATACGAGTAGTTGATTTTGGATTGACCATATACATATGTACACGAGTCGCCCCGCCCGCCGGCGCCGACCGCTCGCGTCACAAACTCGGCACAACTCTTAAGCACCCGTACTACTATACGTTTCCGTCCGCCTCCACTAGTTCGCGCGACATCTACTAAATAATACAATCACGATTATGTAAATGGCCATTCACACGTCAGTACCGGTTAAGTAACAGATCAATAGTGGCAAAGGCGTGGCGTGCAAAATTAGAGTATGACAAGTCTCTAACGCTGGTACACGGACGGAGGTGGGCGAATCTGACCGGGCGATCGCTAATAAAACACGGGAGCGACTTTAACTAGCCCACGTGCCTCCGACCATCTGATAGCGCGCTTTTGCATATATTGACAGCTATAGTCTAGGAGCTAACGAATTAATTATGACACTACTTTTAAATTAGATCGATCCAGCTATGAAATATATATCGAAATCATTTATTTGTAATTCTTATGTATGTATGCTTGTTGCGTGTGGCTAGGTCTATTCATTTATTCCTTATGTTTGACAATAGAACAGTGTAACTAGCTGCCTGTCGTTTCACTAACGTCTCATATTTAACAATAATAAAAACATAAATGTTACATATTTTTTTAATGTTATGACAAACACGTACTAAAAGATTTGATAATAGAGTTAGGGGGGCAACAACACAAGCAGCCAATAGTCAGGAATCCAGAGAGAAGAACCTTCTCAAAATGTGCTATTTCAAGCAGTATTGCCTTTTCTCTTGATCCAACTTTCAAGTAAAAACGTTTTAAAATGTCAATCAAGGCTTTATAAAATGAAACCATTATTGAAACAACTACCGGAACCATAATACGTCATTAGGATTAATAAATAAGCAGATAGATTTTCTTGTCCAGCTCTTGTACTATGAATGAGATGAAACGACAAACTATTTAGCTAAATCCGTACAGAAATGGGCACTAAGTCACCTCACTAGGATAAATCTGGTGTGTTTGCTTGTAAAATACATAAACCTGTGTTAAATACACCCAGCATTAGGTGGCACGAAGACTTCGCATGCGCAAATTGCGTTAAATCACAACCAGGAATCGCAGAGGCTGGGTATGTCATACCCGGCGAGTTTTAAAGCAAGTTATATAATGTTACTAGCTTCAAGACGTGACTTGGTCCGCGTTGTTTTCTTCGAATTTCATACAAATTTTCGACACCTTTATCACCCCTTTCAAATTTATTATTCGCAACAAAAAATAGACAATATCCTTCTAAAAGGTTCAATCTATATTTATACCTATG
>JANCMC010043217.1:17087894-17151701 GCA_024363005.1 Charaxes varanes | reverse complement strand
AGTTCAAAGTTAATTAATGACAATGAACAAACAATAGACATCAAGTTTATCTAATTTAACTGCAAGGTAATAGATCTTGTTTTGTGTCAGAGGAAATTATTACGTGTCACTTTAGAATTAAGATTTGGAATCCGTTGTGTGGCGAACAGGCTTTGGCGCCGTTTGGTATTCCGAATTAGGGCTGAACATTAGGAATTGCTCAAAAAAGCCGCGATCGCTCTCGCCGCGAAGTTAGGCTGAAGTTCGCGACGTGTTCGGCTCAAACTCCGCTGAGTCGGCAAAGTTCCTAACGCATGCATAAAAAAGCCTATCAGGAGTGGTAGCGAGAAAATAAAGCATAGCCCAAAATTTATATAAAAAGAAAGAAAGAAAGATATCTATACTAATGTATGAAGCTGAAGAGTTTACTTGTTTGTTCGCCTGAACGCGCTAATCTCAGGAGCTACTGCTCCAATTTGAAAAAATCTTTCAGTGTTATATTTATCGATAAAGGCTACAGGCGCTAAGACCAATAATAAATATAAAAGCGAAAGTCTCTTTTCACGAAATCTCAAAAATCGCGGGATGTGCAAAGATGAAATTTTGATGTAGTTTATAGTTAGTAAACATCCACTGTCCACGAATTTTTCCATAGGGTCAGATTAAGGTGGTTTAGGGGCTTTCGCAAGTTTACACGTACAAAGTCGCGGAAAACAGCTAGAATTTCTAACATTCTTAAAATAAAAATGCCAATTATTAAGCAATTTTGTGGTAAAACATGCCGACACGTCGCCACGTTAATAGAAGGTTATGTAAACGCATCGTATAAAAATTATTAAGTTAAAACACATAAAGCGGCAACCCTATATCTAAATCTGGTGGCGCCTTTGAGTTGCTGCAGTTGAATTTCAAAAGTAGATTGATAGGGCCGCTTGTAGATAAGTACCAGTTGGTGCAAAATGACAGTTTTGTTCACCAGGACTCTTGCATAATGAGACAAAGTAACTCCATTTGCGAGCGGGTCAAGGTTTACTGATTATAAATTATGGTTTGTGTAAATTAAATCTGATTTTAGGATTAATACTGTATAGGAAAATTTATAAAATGGTTTTACAGTGCAATAATCTATGGCATTAAAGCCCAAGCGAATAAAGAAGTTTTTACCTTGACAAGTACCCATCCACCCACCATGAATAGAAAACTAAAGCGCAAAAGAAATTTACGCACAACTTTTTTATAGTCCATTACTTGATGATGCGTCGTTTTTAAGAGAAAAGAGATACTCTAATAGAAAGCTAATTATACTAACTAGAGATCACTTCATCATCATCATTATTCTTACCGTCGTCATGACTACGCTTTGATACAATGTTATACTAAAATGTTTATATGTGTGTGTAAATCGTTCGGCATAAGTGTGCATGAGGTTTTATTTTAATAATTAAATGTATTTTAATAATTAAATATATTATATTAAATGTATATATAATGCATATTTTATAAAAAAAATATTAGTATTCATACTCTATATAATCTAAAGTTTTGCCAAATTGCATACTCCTCCGTCCACGCAATTTTTGTAAAATGATACCGAAAGTTTTTGCATCACATTACTTTATCGATAAGTCTAGACTGTCAGAATTGAAACAATTCCCATAACTGAGATAGAATAAATACGATTAGCATAATGTTCAATACAACTGATCAACGGTAATCACTGGCTACCGTATTACGCTTAATTCCACAAAAACCAAGGTCCACCATTGTAGTCGGTACAGCACAGCGCGAGAACCAACAGAGATATCGATAAGAACACAATAAACAATAACATTCAGCTAATGTTGCAACATATAATAGTTATGCGACCGTGGATTTGGGACCATTTATAGTACACGATACGACTCACGACACGCGACACATGATACACGACACGTATCACACGACAAAAATCGACCGGACAACTTATTTGACAGAAAAAATTATAATTTCCTACTTAGTACGCATGTCCTACTAAGGAAGTCTTATTAGGGATAGGATATAACTAAATTTTTCGTTCTTTGGTCTAGGAGAAGTATGTCCACCATGTTTAAAATCGAATTCAAAATTAATTTATTGAAATTTTAAAGCATTTTTGAAGATCATGTATTTTCATTTTTATAAGTCTTATAATATGTTGAAGATTAAATAAAATTAACTTTAATTCTAATTTTACCAGGGTTATTAGGTGCCCTACACTAAAAGGTCATACGACAAACTCATTGTCGAGAGAATACTAGATAAGTGGTGATTCATTTCAAAATAATTCAGTTACTGATTTAGCAATTCATTTTAAGTCTTTTAATTCCTTCTACTCAACATCGTCATCATCATCATAAAGAACATGATCATCATTATTCATCACACATCCCCTTATGGCAGAGATGTCGTTCCTGGGCTAACACCATCCATCGTGTACCTGCTGTAAATCGTATGTCGTTGGCCCATAATACTTTTTGCTTTTGCTTCTCCTTTTTTGCCATTAGGGGTCTACTTCACCTGCCATCACCACACCTGGAATCGCGTGTGGTAAGCGCATATTGTAACATACGCCTCAATTGAAAAATCGTAAGGTGTAAAGGGGTGTAGACTCGTGCCGACTTGAAATGTCGTGTGGGCAGATTGTAGAGACATTATCGACGGGGCAGGGCTGTAGAGTTGCCGCTACACCTGGTGCTTATGCAATTTGTTGGGCTGTGAATAAATTTCGCACTGTTTTGGTACCGTTTCGTAACTTGGGCCTATTTACAAACTATTCGAGAGTAATAAAAAATGTTAAATAATTACTTCTTCCTTAATAGCCAGATATTTATATTTTTTACGAACAGGTAAACAAACATCCCTAAAGACCACGTGGCCTTAAAGGAATACTCTGAAAAGTAAATCGTCAAAAATAAATTTATTAAAAAATATTTTTCTCAACTTGAAAAGGAAGGAGAAAAAAGACGGAAGGGGGGAATTCCTCCCCCTCGTCGTGCTATCTTTTCCTCAGCCTGCCTGGATGTCGGCGGCTATTGGTGGGCATCCAGAAAGTCGCAATATCGGCCCAACTTTACGAGTCCATTCAAGCCGCGTGTCCAGGGAATGAGCTGGACACGCGACTCGAATGGACTCGTGTGGAGTAATACTCCATCCATTACTCCACTCATGGAACGCAGGGTAGTTTTGTGAACTGGATCAGTTCTTTTTACACCTATTATATTGCGTTCCATGAATCTTTGACAAACCTTGAGTCTGGCCTTCAGCTCTTCGTTAATCAGATTTTATTAGTAACAAAAAATTTCTTGCACCATTTTGCTACATATCTCTGAACGTATCCTGTCCGTATTCCCCTACAGGCCTACAGTATAGTAAAACACTTGCTCCGAGGTGCTATGACAAAGGGTGCATTGAATTCGCACAGTCACACATAAATAACCACCCGCTATCAGAGATACGTCCAGCTTCCCCGTCTAGTCTCCATTTTTGCCCGCGATTGTTCACCTAAACCTGGTCTATTTCCTGGTATATAAGCTGCGAGGATAAAAGGATTTCCGATATACTCGTATATATGTATGTTCTTTTAAGATTTATTAAAACTAGAGATCTAAATCCATTACTCCATTGATGGAGATCCTTTGGGGGCCTTTGCGGGGAAGTTGTGGTTGAGATTGGCTCAAGAAAGAGGAAAGTGGACCGAGATGGGGAAGCCCTTGCCCAAAAGTGAAACACAATGGGCTAATTAAAAAAAAAGGTATATATAGAGGAGGGTGTTCAAATGCTAATATTGTTATAAAGTATGCATTATTAATACATTTAATTATTAAAATAAAACCTCACGCACTCCAATGCCAAACGATTTACACATACTTATATACATTTTACTACAAGATTGTGTCAAAGCGTGGTCATGACGACTGTACGTATATAAAATGTTAAATATAACAATGTTCTTGTACAAAGAATTAGAATTTTGTATGTGGCTTTAATTAAGCATATAGAAGCTGAAGATATATATCCGAATTTCGATCAGCTGGCAATCTCTAGTACATCAATAAATAGGTCGAGATGTTAAAAAAGCTTGGTTATGAGATACCCTTAAATCTAACATCAGTGAACACGATTTCGCTAACATCATCGTGATCTCGTATATACAGTCTATAATTAATATCTTATATTCTAAGCTAGTATGATTAGGACCTGATCGCAGAGCAATATTAAGGCGCTTCGTCGAAGGCACGTAACCAATTGTTATGTGATTAAAGTGTGGTCAGACTTATAGCGATTTCATAAGCTTATTAGACAATATTTTTAGATGATAGGGATCTTCAAGAAAAGAGCATACTCATTTTTTAAAGGCCGGCAAGGCATCCGCGAGTCTCCTGGTGGTGCAGTTGTTCATGGGTGTCGGTAGTTAAGTGAACCGTTTGAGCCTTGTTTTATATTAAAAAAAAATATTTAGTGTAGTCTGCTCTATAAAATTTCATATCTTTAATTATTTATTTTAAGTACATAAACATTCGATATCTACCTGCGAAACTTTTCCAAACCTACCACATTTTTGAATATATCGTTATTTCTTTTTTAACTATTTAATTACATATTTTTAAATCATATGTTATAAGTTTGTTTAACTTGTAGTTTTGTAAGCAAAATTATTTATTCATTTAAAGACAATTATACTTGAAAAGGTGTTGTGTTCTCCTTTAATTACAAAAGACCAGAACATGCACATAAATATATACTTAGCTAACATAAAAAAACAATTATGTTATAAGAAAATTAATGCTACCTCAAAAATATAAAATATAATGAAATTTAGATTGAGTATAGTACAACAAGGGTTTCACAGGTCGTAATAAAAAATTTTAGCTGCGATCTATGGGTCGCAAATTTTCGCACGCTTTAGCCAAATTATGCCTTTAACCTATGCATCAATCTACTTCTGGAATCTAAACTGTATAATGACAAGAATTCAATAGGTCAATAAATGCGGTCCAAGTATATTACCGCCATCAGTAACAACCCAAAACGAAATAATTGCATAATACCCAATTCAACCTTACCCATAATAATAATAAGGTTCAATTAAAATTAGAGTTTTAGTGCAGTTATGACCACCCACTTATCGTGAGCCCTGAGGTAGTGTAATTAACTGGGTTAATTAGTTCATATATTGGATATTACGATACGGGATGAAAGGCGAATGCGGCGGTTCACGAGTGACCCTATTACAGGCGTATGTTCTAAACTTAATAGATTTCTAATTTCTAATAAGAATTTTAGGAGGATAAATAATTTAGATTTTCTTTTAATAGTAAATTATTGCACCGAGCGGAAAGTGAGTCATTAATGCACAACTGTTATGTTAGCGCGAAATTATCACTCACTTCAGCAAGGTGCGTAATCTACTTTTCTTTCTACTACATTGCTGTGCATTTCCGTTCTTTAAACCTTTCATGCATATATAATATATCAAAATTTTATAATGTTAAAGAATTTGAGCCATTTGTTTCTTTTTTCGAATTTATTCGGTTGACTTATATTTTCAGGCAGTGTCTTTTCATTATATATGAAACTTAAAGGGAGACTTTGAAACTCTGTGGTAAATATACATGAATAGAAAAACGGTGCAGTAATGAAATTTCATACAACATTACTGCACTGTTTTGGTTCTAAGCAGAAAAAGATAGAAGGAAGGCAGAAAGCGTTGTTTCTCATCGGTTATGTAGTGTTTAATGATAACATTACTGCGCAGTTGGAAAAAAAGCATCTAGCTTTATCATGTACCAGTATAGGACAAAATACCGACTCTGATCGGAGAACAGGCGTGAACGCGCGAGAAACCGTCTACATTCACGTTCACGCCTGTTCACGGAGCTTCACGGCGCTAATGTGGAGCCGCCGTGATAATTTTCAAATATATATCGTTGTATTAAGCATGTGAGACAAAAATAGGTTTGTCGCCGAATTTCAGCGACGAGACGAGCTCTATGAAATATTAAATGTCAAATAAAATTATTTTCGGTTTGTTAAAGGCTGTCAAATCTGTCTAAGCAATAAATTCTAATAAACCCAGTCGGGACTGAAGGAGAAACAATAAAATACTTACACGTTGAAAGAAAAATTATAATCCGAATTATTTATCACAAAAAACTTAATAGCCCCCATATAACACGTTAGATTAATTTCTAAGGAAACGTGTAGTAGGAGTATTCTCGTACAACGCATTTTTTTCAACCACGATGTAACATTATATATTTTAAAATATTATATGTTATAGGGGAATTACAGTATTATGTACAAATAAAAGATGGATACAGATAAATACTAGTTCTCCTTTATAAGTTTATTACACTACTAAACACTGAATAGATGCTATTTGTAATATAGAATAAACGCCCTACTTTACTTCTACCAAAGACCTCCTCTTTATGGAAGCTGATTAAAAATACGAATGTTACCGTTCAGTAATAAACGAAACACTTTTAAAAAAACGTATAGGCGGCTCGTAGCATCCACGTAGCGACGTAGCAATTTCGTAGCGCGCTACAATTTAGCTGTCTTCAATAATTATTTGTATAGGCTCGTAAAAACATGTAGAAAAAATGATTTACAATAGATACAAGATTTATTGGGGAAGCATATTTTTTGTTAAAACGTTGGCTAGAACAATGGTTTCACAGAGATGTTCTGCTAGGCAGGAAATTTCTTGTAAATAGCACGGTTGTCTTTTACGTCGCCTGTACACCCTCTTCGTAGGACGGCGGAGGCGTACGAGTGCGAGAGTCTACAGGGGTACACTCGCTCTGTATTACTAAGCCTACAGTCACTCGTGGTTGCGCTCGTCCTTCGGTGTCTCGCATGAGAGTTTACAGACTTCATGCTAAATTTCATCTTTGTTCGTCCCGCGATTTCTTTTGTCTTTCGAGATTGATAGATAACCCTATGCTTTTATGTACATATGTATTTTAAATTTAAATTTAAATATATATATATATATATAGCTAAAAGGGTCAGGTCATCTATCACCGTTCGTTAATGTCATAAATAACATAGTAACGTATGTATATATAAATATAAGTATACTACAGAAGCAAACTGACGTCTAAACCGCGTTTAAAGCGTTAAAAAATAATAAAACTGTCACAAAGAATTTTAGATCGCAGTTTGGAACAAAAAGTATTAACTGGTAGCGATACCACAAAATATTCAAACTCAATATATTTATTTTGCTAGCTAAAAGGAAAACTCTTTTATTTGTGTGTACATAGAAAAATATTTTGAGGCCTTTCGATGATATTGGTTTTAAATATAAGCGTCTAAAAGATATACAGTCGAAACTCTTTATAGCGAATCTCAAGGTATCGATCATTTTTATTCGTTATAAAGAGTTTTCGTTATACAGAGGGAGTAAAAAAAATCCGTAATTACGATATGTTTTTATAGCTTTTAATGGATAATAATACTACTCTAAAAACATAATCTGTTAATATTTGTTTGCGTTTATTGTAATGCCAATATTGGTTTTGTATTTTCTTAAATATTTTATGCATTATATTTGGGATGTGTTGGAATCATCTTCATGACACAGTAGGATTTTTTTTTATTTCGGCACCTCAAAGATTTAGTGGGAACCTTTTGTGAGCTTATTATAAACACAAGTACACTATGAAACACTTTTGTAAATGTTTGCTGACATTTTAATATAGAACTAGTTAAATATTAGTATTATTTTTCGTAAAGGTCCCTTAGTCGTACCATAGGACTAGTTATATATTAGTATTATTTTTCTTAGGAGGAAGTCGTGGCCTAACCAGTGGTTGGCATTTGAGTCGATCCCTAGGTTAAGTTTATCTTGCTGCGACCGGCTGTTGGATGGGTGACCCATTCTAGCACTGGTTGACTTTATCCGTGTTTCGGAAGGCACGTAAAACAGTGGGACCCGATTAATGTCACTTTGTGATATTAGTCGTAAGGTTGTAGACATATTATTCCGAACAAATAGGCTGACTTCGTATATGTATAAGCACGGGAGTGAAAGAACTCTCAATTTATTAAAAAAAGTTGAAAGAGATACGTAATGTAATGAAGACAACTAAATAAATAAATGCATAGGACTACCTATATGACACACGGACGTCTGTTTCTAACTTAAAGTCTGTGTTGTTAGGGACACAGTCTCGATACTGTTCTCATGAAAAGTATGGTAAAAGTTTCGGATTCATAAAAATATAGTAACAAAAGTATCGAATACTTTTCTAGGACCTAATGCATGCTAACGTCAGGACATCGATGTTATTCAGTAATAGTTGTAAGTTAAGCTTTAGTAGAACAAAAAAAAAGCAAAGGTACATAGAAATACAATAATAAAAAAGTACTACTAACTCAGAGAACGCAGACGCAATAGCTAATAATCGATATCAAATATGCTATATGAATACAGGATAAGTATGAAATATAATCTGTGGCACTAAGAACGTTAGAGTAAAATCGATTATGAATGTTAAGTCGAGTTTTTCAGATATAAGCAAAAAATTAAACCCCTATTTAATTTTTTTTTTGAAATAATGAAAAAATTAAAATCAAGTAAATAATTTTTAAGATTTTTTTATATATTTTCATAAATACCCTTTCAAACTTTACATAAAGATTCGTGACTGGCTGATGGCTCTGATTTTTTTTTTAATATAACAAGGGGCAACAAACGAACAGGCGGTACTCTTAAGTGACTACCGACGCCCATGGACAACTGCAACACCAGGGGAATCGCAGATGTGTTGCCAGCCTTTGAGAAATGAGTATGCTCTTTTTTTGAAGGTCCCTAATTCGTATCCGTTCTTAAATACAGACGCTGGTAATTGATTTCACAGAGGAATTGTGCGAGATAAGAAGTTTCTTGAAAATCGCACGGTTGTGGATTTTAGGACATCTATTAAAATTATTACATCTAGTCTAGAATTTCCGAGCTTTTGCAAGTTTTACCTCTTACAGCGCTCCACTAATAACAATTTTCTTGGTATAATGTTTATTATAATAAGGACTTACTATAGAATACTATTTAAGGACATATATAGACAGTTCAGGTAGCTTAATTAGGCATAGTCAGGTTAATTAAATATATTGGCCTAGACGCTAATCACTTGACACCTATATCTGCCTGTGACTAACTGGCCAGCCGACCATAATAAAATCCCAGACTTGGTGGACTTCTTTGTTGCCAAAGGCATTAACCATCTCCACTCCTCCGTAGAATCAAGCCTTGATGGATCATCGGATCATACGCCGGTAATTCTTAATCTGAGTACTTCTGTTATAAGTGTGAAAACCAACAGAGTCGCTAACTAACCGGAAAACTGACTGGGAAGGTTGTAATGGATACCTAGAGGATATTATTAATTTAAAAATATCATTAAAAATCGAGGAAGACATTGATGATACATGCAAGTATATAAAAAACGTTATTCAAGCTGCTTGGATGAATACATCACATATGAGCAACGTGCCTGCAAGATTCCCACAATTTCACATCTATAAAACTAAACTCGATGAAAAACGACGCCTAAGAAGAGCTTGGCAACTATCACGACTAACTACTCCCTAGGCCGAAAACTACTAAAGAATTTACTTAAAGAAGCGATAAACTCTAGCATCCGTAAAACCGTAAAAACATGTCACCGTACGGGAAAAGCGAAACGTCTTTATGGAAGGTAATAAAATGTAACGGAAAACCGGAAGAGAAGCTCCATCCCCTCAATCGCCACGATCATGGGCAAGAAGGGATGCAGAAGAAGCAGAAGTATATGCTGATCATCTAGAAAACGTATTCCAAATCAAACAATGGCGATGGTTATGAGGCCGAAATTAACCACAATCTGAATCAAGACTTTCAAATGTGCCAATCAAACTAACTTCGCCTAAAGAAATAGCAAGAGATATTAGACAACTAGATTCCCGTAAGGCTCCAGACTTCGACCTCACTATTCCAACAGTCCTAAAAAGTCTTCCTAGAAAATGCATACCTTTCTTACTTCGTTTTTTAATGCAACCTTTAGAATAGGAAACATTCCTAGGCTGTGGAAAATATCACAAATTATTGGTAATAGACTCTCCCTTTCCCCCTACTTTGCCTGTATTCATAACCGTCTACCCGCTCCCATGTAATTCTGTGAAGCAGGTAAAAAATATCGAAATTTGAGCATTAGAAAATGCGCCAAATGTAATCAAAATTTATTTAGTTTAAGCCACATTTCCATTATAAATGACATGTTTATAATTCCAATTTTTGCTGACTGACAACAAATGATTTAGACTTAGAGATATAGAATAAAATTAGATTGATTTTGATGTCAGTAGCAATTTCTTTATTTTTATAAAATACAAGTAAAGTATCAATAACCTTATTATAAAATGACTGTCAGACACTCTAAGAATGCATTAAATTATCTTTAAAATTATAAAAAAAAATGATAAAACATATTTTCTTAACCCTCATATACTAACTAATACTTTACAAAGTAAAGTGAGTTATTGCAAATTCAAATTATATCGTAATAACCTTTATGAATGCTGCTTTATTTTTTGTTTCCGAAATAATTTGCATGAAGCAAGTTTTCAGGGATGTATATTATACTTGCGCATTTTTCAATGCCGAGAAATCTTTACATAAATTCTGTTGTACTTTGTAAAATATACATAAGTTTCGATTGACATGAGAGTATTTTATATAAATAGAAAAAAAAATAGTTTCTGAATTACTGTATTCCCCCTTATAACACAGTAGGTTTATTCCACATTATAGAAAAACGCGTTGTAGGATTATTCTCGTACAACGCGCTTGTACGGCCCCGAATGCGCTTAATATAATATAAAATAATATTCAAATAGCATAAGTAATTCTATTTTTATCCCCATCAATTTAAATAAAGATCGATTGCTCGATCAATGCTGACGCTTATCCGCCGAAAGTACAGTTACTTTTACTTGCTTTCTACCACATCAATGAAAAGATAGTGGTGCTATTTTCTGCTAAAAATCACTGTCAGAAAAGTAAATACAAATTGCCATCGCGTATACATAGTCGTACTACCCAAAGTTACCTCTGTACTAAAGTACTTATAAAGGCAGCTATTGCCTAAAACAATTGTTGTTACGCCACTTTCGCTTACTGTAAGAGCTAATGAATTTTTAATTAAGCTGTTATGATAAATAAAAATTTACAAGAATATAAGAAAGGGTGAAAATCGCTACAGTCGGGACTAATGATGTTACGGTGTGTGCATGACCTTATTTATTTGCTGTTGATAAATGTTATAGTCGTTGATTGTCTGGATATTGGGACTTTTCGCATGTCATACGCAATATCGCAGCTTTTATGCAACGAATGTATATAAAATTCTTGATATGTACATTTCTTTAATATTCACGTACATATGTAATAAGCAATACTTTCGTGGGTGGGGAATGGATGTGATGTAACATTTTTTAAAGATTGATTTCATTTCAGAATAGCATTTGTATATTTGTTGGTGATCTTCCGTTGTATTTATTAACGAAGTATTTTTATGATCAACATTACTGGAAGCAACATAACATATTTTGTTCTGAGACGATTCGCTTTACGGAATATTTAGGTACAGCTAACGCTACGTATGCATTTGTTTATTTAATTATAAAAATGACATGCGAAAAAACCTATTCGACCAGTCTTGTTAAGTGTATTTTGTGTTTACAAATGTTTTAATCGTCTGCAAGCACCATAGAGACATGACAAATTGGGGTGTTGCGTCCCCGTTTTTGTTTTGGTGAAGGTCAGGCCAGATCTAGTAACATGTTATAAAAGTTAGTTTGTCTTGTAAAAGGTCCACAATACTTAACGTTAACAATATAACATATTGTAATGTAAAGAATTATGCGTATATATATGTAAGTAACCGTTCAATATAATAATATATTTTTCTTCGTTTCTTAATATTTTATTTGTTTGGATAACGATAAATTTAACTCTTATATGTCAAAGGAGAACATGGCCGTTTGTTTGTAAATGATGTAACTCGATGATACTACTGAAAGTTTGTATCATTTTAATAAATGTAAGATATTTCTGAAAAAATTGTCTACGTTTTGTGGCAGTTACCATATTTTATAACATGTTACGTAATACACTGTGGACTCACCTTAAAGGCTGGTATCATTTGGGCTATTAAAAAAAGAAAGCTATACGAAAGTACGAGCCCTACATTACTGAGAAGCCATGGCGACACGTAACCGGTTACGTATCCAAACAATTAATATTAAAATTTAGGACAGGTAACTCACTTGGCGACAGTTTGGCGACGTCGCCAAATTAGAAGCGTGGCCACTATTACGTGATGAGTAGATAGATAGCGTAAGTTTGTTAAAAATAATTTGTGACTTTTTTGGTACAGCTCGATATTGTGTTATCTCCGGTTTTCTCTTCATTTATACTTGAAGCTTATGCTAGGAATTTCGACTTTGATAAGTTCCAATTCCAAGTTATATCAATCATAGATTTATTATGCTTTAAATTACTTCTTCTTTCTTGCTCACGTTGTAGGATCCATCCTTGTATCCGTTGTTTCCGCTTTGACTTTGTACATGTTTATTTATTTATATAATTGGTAATGCTGTCATTAATCTCTTATGGTGCATTAACAAAACGTTGTTACAGTTGTATTCTTATCTCTCCGCTCAATTATCTCTACATTTTAATCTGAGCAGTGACCCACATAAAGGTTGTTTGTATTTAAAGGTGCTTTCACATCGCGACCCAACCAACATATTATAATGGGGAAAGTGGTACTTCCGCACTTGCTATTTATTCAGTTATATGACACATAACTCGATATATTGTACCGGAAATATATACTTTTTTTATAAATGGAATGGAATGATTTAAGGATTTATCATTGATTTCACCCAAACAAAACTTACAACAGCTTAGAAGTCGTAAAGTTGTGTGTTAATCGGTTTTCGATAGACCATTTTTCGGACTTAAGGATGTTAATCCTTATTAGCTGTGTCCACGACGTTGTCTGTGTAAAATAAGGTCAAAAAATTGATTCAATTTTAGCGTGATGATATATAAAGCCTTCTTCGATAGATTGGCTATCTAACACTGAAAGAATTTTTCAAATCGGACCAGTAGTTCCTGAGATTAGCGCGTTCAAGCAAACAAACAAACTTTTCAGCTTCGTATATTAGTATAGATGCCTGTTTTCCTAAATCATTACGAATATAATACATGTGACAATTTACACACGCATAACCCAATCGTAGACAGTCATTTTTATTTAGACTGAATCCCCAAACGTTTCGCGTTATGAGGCGTGCAAAGTAATGATAAAATGTGAGGTATATATGTAACCTTTACTGACTTAAACGGGTTCTGCTAAAACTGGTAGAAATAAGTCAAAAGCTTTCATTTAGCCGCGGTTTACTTTATCCGTGTATAGAACGTGTTGACACCCGAAAAGGTTAATGGCGAACCGTTTCGTAATCAGAGTTGTAAACGTTGCGCGGAGAAGAGTGGCCCTTAAGATTGTGGGCGAAAACAGTCTAGGAGCCGGTTCAAAATCTTATTTTGTATACTGTTTACTTCAAATCATATCAAACATTGTAAATACGTTCTAGCAATTCCTAAAATATAGGATGCTGCTCGGGAACGCTCTTTTTTAAAACAGTGTTAAAAGAAATATATTGGAGTTTTCTAATTTTCGACTCTCATTGAGCAGAACAGAAATAGTTGGTCACTTTTAAAATGTGACTGTCAAATAAAAAAAGAAAAACAAAACTTTAAACGCGACCCTATATAATAAAAAATATATACATCTTCAATACTTTTGGTGTTATCATTGTTTTAAAAAGTGCGTTCCCGTGCCTCGTCGCTATTTTATTACACTAGGTTATTAAAAGAAATTGAAGGAGACAACTCTTTAACCATGGACCAAACTTACAAGAGATACAATCATGGATTTCACAGTTGTAGTAATTGTTTGTTATTAAAAGAAAGTATACTTAATTTTATGTACTGTGCATGTACATTTGGCATGATATCGGTCGGTGGCCTCTTACAGTATTAAGATAAGGTGTGGTGAGTGATGTTTTAGCGTTGTCTAGGCGGTCATTTGTAAATTGTTGGAATATTTCTTCATCTGTAGTACTGTTAATGTTTTCTTACTTATTTAAAATGTTACAAATAGTTATTTCTACTGTCAAAGGTACCTACAGTACAAAGTATTGCACAGTAAAGCCTTCATTGCTCAACGGTTCAAAACTCCAAACTTCCTGAGCTAACGTCCTAGCCACTCCTGGCACAAGCATTTAAAAGAGTTTAATTTAGCACAGGCATCGCTAACCGTGTTCGGGCACATAATAGATAGATTAAAAAAAAAACAATTAAGACTTGAGAGACCATATATTAAGAATTAAAGGATCAAGAATAGAACGGCCAAATCGTGGAATTCAACTTTATTAAAATCTGAATATTCATAACTTCAATATCATTGATGTCCAATTGATTTTAAAGTGATTAATGGCGATTCTAAAGATGCACCGATTTTTATGCTATAACTTGCTCATGCGCAGTTGACATATCCGGTACTGTGCAGGCGCGACCGGAAGCTACTCTAACAATAGATATTGGCAAATTGAGCGCGAGTGTACTTTATTCTTACTTATAAGCGATGCTCCCTGAATAAGCGACATTGAGTAGCAACTGGTCATCTTTACGTAATAACTCTACACATATTATATAGTCAACCAAAAAAATTGATTTGCCACTCTAAGGTCGAATGTCGTACGCACGTGAATTAGTTAAAAAGGTTCATGTTTGCTTGTTATACATTACTTAATTTTTAACATTTCCCCTTAGCAAAATTTTCATTAAGTAGGAGCTGTCATCCAAAATGGTAAAGCACTTTCTTAGTCGACTGTACATGTAACACTTTTTTTAGAATATTAGGTTTACAAAAAGATTCTCTATTACCATAGCTACTCCAGATATTTTTTTTTTAATTTCTTGTAAAGAGTGATCACGACGATTGTTTTTCAGAACTTCCCAAGGTAAAAAAGGGAGATACAAAGAGAATACAGATTTTAGTAAGTACATTTAACATTGGGCATTCAAGACGTCTATACACACGCAGTATAGAATAGAATAGAATAGATTTTTATTGTATACACCAAAAGAATAAACAGGTTACAGTTTAAAAGTAAGAGAGTAAAAACAGTCTGCCTTATCGCTAACCAGCCATGTCTATAATAATAAAGAATGAATTATAAATAAAATAAAGAAAGGGAATTTAGAATAATATAAGTGCATCGTATTAATAAATAACTACAATAATGAATATGAGTATAATTGTGGTAAAAATAAATAATGTATATACAAATCTGGTTATATTACCAACTTTGTTTTTATTACGACTCTTAACCATAAATCAAGATTTTCCCTATATCGGAGAGAGATAGACTTAAAATATACGTACATGTTTATGAAGTTATGCATGTTTAAGCATAACTTTTTGGCCCTTTCTTTACTTGCATTTTTACTATAAATAATTTTATTACTTTTATTGTTTCCGCTCTTTTTCTTAGTACTGAAAATGTATGTATGCATGATTATTTGGTATGTATATATTATACAGCGGCAGAATAGCGGGATATACAAAAAGGGGGAATTAAAAAGAGTTACTTTTAGTTTTAAATAATAATTAAACATGAAACAAAACCATACTTAAAGTTTAATGAAAATACAAAGTGTTTTTTTTTAAGATTTCGTGTCCGCAGAGAAACAGTTGATAGTTATATATTTTGTAACAGTTTATAATTAATTAAATATTTCTTATTATGTGGTAACCGTGCTTTGATTAGGGTTTTCATGCATTTGGAGGCGAATGATTTAAAGAAAATGCATTTTATTTAGTGTTTATAAATTGTTGTGTTAAAATTTGTAGTGTTTAGTAATTGTAGTTACATGTTTAATTATAACTAATTTAAAGCAAAACTAACAATTCTGTATTTTCCCCTTTTTGGGTTCCGCTAAATTAGCCTGCGTGTGTGTATACAGGTTTACTTGACCTTTTTGTTTCCTACCATTCTTCCAATACACTTCAAGTTATTATAGAAGTGTTATTTAAAATTCATATTCATATTCGTATCCGTATTCGTATTCGTATTCGTATTCATATTCCTATTCATATTCGTATTTGTATTCATATTCACATTCACATTCATATTTATATTCATATACAAATTCAATTACAATTAAATCAACCGTTACATGAGAATGACTTAATTCAATTAATTCTGTATTATACAGTAATGAAATGCAACTGGAAAATCAGGCGATGTGTTCATGTGTAATTGGAAAAAAAATGTTTTCACTACCTCCATACGGTTTTATCTGAAAAGCGAGCCGTTCCATTAAATTACCTCTCAATTTGCTAGCAGTGGAATTAATATTTTAAAACGTCACTTTATTTTCGAAACATATTTCTGCCTCGGGCTGTTAAATTTCGTATTTCATTCCTTTTCAATGTATAAACACCCATCAAAATCTAATTTTGGCCTGAAAGAACGTAATTTATTTTTTGTGTATATTTTTACCTCTCTTGCCGTCAAATTATGTATATTTCGATTTTAATTTTTAAAAAGTAAGTATAATATAAAATTCAAATTTAAAAACTCACTGAAAGCTTCCTTTATATGCTAACTGTAAAGGCAGCAGATAGACTTTAATGTTCTTAAATATTAGCTGACTTATACTTAAGAATATCATATATTTTAAAGGCAATATCAGATCTCTAATTAACATGATCAGTGACTGATCTATTCCTAAGTTATCTTGTTTATTAAGGTTTGTATTGTTTAATGCAATTTTATTTTTATTCAAAATATAATTTAAAATTATTTTCAGTTATAAATAACACTTTTATAAAAGAAGAGATGAGACCTATAATTTAATAGGTATAAAATTATATAATACTAGCGACCCGCCCCGGCTTCACATAGAAGCAACATAGAACGAAAATTATTTTTATATTTGTACTTTAATGTGTTAATATGCCAACTTTCAAAATTATAGATTTAAAATAATTATGTCAGAAAACGCACATAGTTATTTAAAATGGCTGCACTGTAAAATTTAACATTTGTCAGATCTGTCACTTTTCTATGACTATGACAATATATTATACATTTAAACCTTCTTGAATCATCTTTTATTGTTGAAAACCATTTTAAATTCTGTTGCGTAGTTCAACAAATTTAAGCGTAAAAGAACAGGGAACAACTTTGTAACATACTATGTAAAGATTTAAAATGCATGTATATAATATTGTTTTATTATATGTGTTGGTGATTATGATTGATTTTTTTTAACTTAAAAGTATGATTAAAACTAAACTCCGGTCAACAAACAGAAAGAATTTCGTGCAATAACTTCTCACTACTTGTCTCTCTCTGTGTTGTGTTGCATAGTTGACATATCATTAAAAAGAAATTCGTTCTGCAACTTACCTACTATTTTTATAGTACGAAATACTATATGGCTTACTCATTTAAATGGGAGGAAAAAAAAGAGATGCACCTAGTATTTCTAGAATAGGTGCATCTTACCCTGACGAGAGGAAAAGAACAAAGACAACAGCTAGTATTTTTAGTATTGTTTTTGTTCTTATCGAGTATTGCGCATTTTATGTGTCGAGTAATAGTACGTTTGTTAAGATTTTGACATTTGTGAGTATGGTAGCAAAACATGTTTTACAAAATAAGTAATTAGAACAGAAAATACTTAGTGGACTAGTATCGTAAAATACCTAGTGTTCGGATCTGTTCTAGTATTTACGTCTCACCTCTAGTCTGTCCAAAATTCTTTCTACTCGGCGACCGGAGTATAGCGGATTTATTGAGATGAATAATCAAGTTAATATTTTATGCAGAGATAGGGCAAAATAAACTATTCATAGTCGCATATAGTAATAGTTAATTATTTTAATGATTTTACAGACATTAGTTAGTTCATGGCCTTGATTGAACTGAGTTTATCTTTATTATATAAAAGCCTTGTATTTTTTTATACTTCAGTTTACTTCAACTACTTCAATTCACCTTGAAAGATAACATATTTTCGACCTAATATGTATTGTCGTTGATATCTAAGACTTTATTTTTTGGTTTTGATTCATTTTAAAGTTTTGTTGATGATTATGGATACGACTTCTGACGAATTCTTTGGGTGGGTTTAGACCACACGAAGATAAGAGGTAAAACTAGAACAAGAGCATTATTTCTCGATCTTTTAGTGTAAACGAAGAATGTTGACAAAGGGATTCACCAATCCATATCGCTAGAACACTAGAACGCTTGGATATTAAGGTGCGTTTAGATCTAGAATTATTAATCTAGTTTTTGCTTCTTGATATTTTCGTTTAAACGCTACGTATGGGTTTTCGTTTACACTGAAAGATCGAGAAAGAATGTTCGTTTTAGCTCTATGTTCGTTTGGTCTAAACCCACCCTGACAGCGCAAATTAGTGGAAACAATTGACCAATACGTCAGAACATGCACTTGTCGTTGACTTTTTTGCTTAATATACAAACTAAGTTATAAGGTCATAAGTACTTAGTCTTAAAGTTACTATGTTATCTTTGTAAGTTTATATTTTGTCTATGTAAGACGTAACGCAAAACCTTGTCAATGTTGTATTATTAAACCTAAATGATATCTCTGAAAAGTGTAATTTGTTTGCAAAGTTTTGTAAATATTAGAGTAAAAAAAGTAAAACTATTGTTTTTATTCATTTATTTTAAGTCCCATATCTACGTACAGCAAAGTTAACATACATAAAATAAATAAAGCAATATTTAATCATTATATTCTATCGATGAATCTTACTTTAAGTGGTCTGTTGGGGGTTTGAGGGAGCAAATTTATACTGTAGGAGCTTTAAAAAGCTTTTTTTTAATTGTAGGAATATAATTTTTATATACTAGCTAACTACAGAGAAAATTTGTCCACATTATATCTGTGATTTTGTTACATTGATGATTTTTTTGTGCAGAAGTCAAATTATTCCTCTAGCAGTAAAGAAGCCTATGTTACTCCTTGTAACATCAGCTCTCTGCCAGTGAAAGTCCTATCGAAATCGGTCCACCCATTTTGGAGGTTTCTCGCATTAACAGACAAGACATAAATTCTTAATTCATGTTTTTGTTATAAGTCTTGCATATACAAAACTTATAATACTAATTAATTCTTACGTTACAAACATACTCTGCAATTTTATGTATATGTATAGATTATTTCGCCATATTACTGTTTTGCTGTGTAAGTATTATGTGGTGGTATGGAACCTTGTGCTTGCCTGGGTTTTTTTCTGTTTACACAGCTTATAACAAACACAGAATTGTGTTTCTTATTTATTTCCCAGGTCATTATAGATATAAGTAAAGTATTATGTTTTTATCTTAGAAGCATTCAATTCTTAAAGTATGTATGTGTAAATATAAATCCTTTAAACAAAACTAATTAAATACCTCATGTAGGATTTGTTGGGACAGTTCTTCATGGGTAAACACATGGACAAACTTGGTGAAGTGTGATAGTAGCAGCATACGTATGTGACTATCTCTCACTCCAAACAATTGTAAAAGTCTAGGCTTAACATATTCTTTAAACACACCAAGGCTGAAAAACCCCACAGATTCTCCATTCTGCATTCTGTCTAAAAATGGAATTATCATAGAAAATTAAAAGCAAAACTTATAAAATAAAGTAGCGGACGTGGCAGACAATGTCCTGCCCTTACATTGGGCTATTTACTATTGACTTCTGTTATCGTAAATCACCACCATTCCCATCCTCGTTCCTGTATTACTAAGAATAACAAATAATAACGAATCGTTTCTGTTTTGTAATAAAGTGCAAATTGACTCTGACGTTAGGAACACGCCTACATTGCTTAGACAACAGTGAGTGCTTGTAATATAATATGGACTTTGTTGAATAGCAATAAAGTTCAAATAGACTCTATATTTTAGAAAGAAAACGTTTGTATGGAAAAACGAAAAGGGCTGTCTTCTCGATTAAATATTCCATTTTTCGCCGTAAAAACCATCCTTGGACTTCAACGAACATTAATAAAAAGAATTGGTAACATTGGCCCAGGCGTTGTTGAGTTATGTGCTTACCAAAACATTTTGCGATTCATTTATGTATATATATATACATGTGACTATATGACACACAACATCTGTTCCTAAGATAAACGACTTAATTCCTGTGTTATTACAGATTAGCAGAAGGCAGAGCTCTGCCAATGGCGCCACTATGCCAGTTAAATATATTATCAAGCTTGAGCTAAAATATATTCTTAGAGAAGTCAATTAAAGGTCACAATCAAGTCCTATATGACACTAATAATATTTTCACTACATATTATATGTACTGGTATAGTAATCTAACTACAATAATATTGTTACTTACCATTTTTTGGTTTAAAAAGAAATGGCAATACATCTTTACGGGCTGTTTGATCTAGGAGAGTAAGTCTTGATAACAATAAACCTCCAAGTTGTTTAGCTACAGTCTCTTCATCATAGCACTTAAGATTACTTAAAATGTTAGAGAAGAATTCACTTTTTTCTTCTTCCGTCTTCAAAGGTAGAAAATTTAAGAACTTATATATAGATATAAATTCATGATTAAAAAAGTTATCAGTAAGAATCTCTGATAAATTAGGTCTTCTCTCAGGGTCAGGATTTTGTAGAAAGTCTCTGCAATATTTTTTAAACTCTTGTAAATGTGGTACTTCATCTGAAACATATTTTTAAGAAATCATTTTATAAGCATAATTAAAATTGACCAAAACATTTATTATACATATACAATATTTGATTACACATATTATTTTTATTAATTTTTCTAGTTAAAGAAAACATCATTAAGTAAGAGCACTTAATAAGTATGGAATCTGATTAATAAAAGCAAAGAATCTTTGCTAATCTCCTTGAGTAAGTAATTCACACTATTAATTATAAAAACATGATTACCGTCACTGTGACCCTTAAAAACATCTTCAACTAGAACTGCAAAAGCATATTGTTATTTTATTTCTTCTTCTTATATATAGCGTTGTCCCGGTACATGACCAGGGTCCGCTTTACCGGTCTTACGCCTCATCTTTGCCCGATCTTGTGCGTCCTGTCTTGTGAGTCCATTGGCTCTTATAACCTCCTATACCACATCCATCCACCGAATGACCGACCGCGGGTTCTGGTCCTTTCCACGATATGATTAACTTTGTACCGTTAAACTGATTTTATTTATTGTAAGAAATATTTTGTAAAGAGTAGCCAAAGAGTATCTTACAAGTTAATGTCTGTGAATCAGTGATAGAGTTTAAAATATTTGACGATTCAAAAGAGCTTGAAAAAAAACAATCTATTTCGTTAATTTTTTGGAAAAAAAAAACGACCTCCTTACATCATTTGTAAATGAAAGCACTAGTGTATATTCTATTTATATGTATAAACAATGCAGCCCAAATAGAAAAACGTCTGACTTAGGGCTAACAAGAGCCAGTTTTTACTCCTTGTTAATAGACAATGTAACTTAATGTACTAATTTTTATTATTATTTTAATTTGCTTGTTATGTTGGGCAACGACTTTTTAATTGATTTTATTGTATAAAGTATATACAAATTAAATTATCCGAAATGCATTGTGAGAGGTATTTTTGGATATTTAGTTTTTTTTTAATCTATATTTAACAATATTGTACTTCGCCAATAAGTTCTGGTATGCGTACCGTCAAGTTATTCTAAAGTCGAGGCACAGTTTGTGTGAAATGTGTCTTGGTAAACAGTTCTAGGTCTTCGAACTACTAATAAGTGTAGATCTGGTACTAGTGTTCAGTTTTAGAGGAAACTTGTGAATATGCTTAGCCATTTTATTCCATTCTATTGGAGTGAAATATATATTATAACTTCTGATCGATTCGTTTTGACTGGAGTTCATATTTATAGCCAGTCGAAGGGCACCAACACCAAGGATTTCGACTTTATCGGAGGAACAAATGGTAGGAACGAACGTGCGCAATGTAAAATTATGTCTTGTTTTTTTTTATTTAACCTATTTTGTGCCACCGTTGGGCAAAGGTCTCCTATTTTCCCTCATTCATCTTTGTCCTGTCCCAATACCGTCCCATCTCTTTCAAATTTTTCAAATTCGTCGCGGTATCGCGTAGCAGGTTTTTTTTTACGTGGGGAAATCCGGTACGGGTACCATCCGCCACAAGGGCCTATGGTGGGTTATATGGGGCTCTAACCGACTAAAAACACACGGTAGTTCCTCTTTGCCACTATGCGTCGGACACATGGGAACGGTCTTGCAAACTACCACATCTCCGCCAGTGATGTCCTCTACGGATTCACCTCCTAGGGCTAACGTCCTCGTATTCTATAAAAAATTACCCCTTAGTAAAAAATCTTATGTCTTTGTTCCTAGCCGTACACTCCTGACGGAGTCGTGGTCATGGACCGTCTGAGTTATTGGTTGCGGCTTTCGAGAAACTTCAATCTCCGTCTATTCGTGTCATTGCTTGAGGGCTCAATGAGCTCTGTCCATCTTTTGGGTAGTCGACCGTATAAAATGTTATAAAGAGTGCGTTTTGTTTGTTACAGACAGTGATATGCAACTGGAGACAAGCAGCAGCGAGGCGAGCGCGGCGAGTTCCACCACCCTGTCCCAGCACTGCGCCATATGCGGCGACCGGGCGACCGGAAAGCACTACGGAGCGTCCTCCTGCGACGGATGCAAGGGCTTCTTCAGGAGGAGCGTCAGAAAGAACCACTTGTACACGTGCAGGTATAAGCGAAAACAGCTAAATTCTATACTAATATTGCAGAGGGGGAACGCCCATCAACTCACAAAATCCCACTTTTTGCCTCGCACAATTACTAATACTCTTTGCAATCTGTTGCCAGCTTCGGTATTTCCGAACAGATACGACTTAGGGACCTTCAAGAAAAGAGCATCCTTATTTCTCAATGGTCGGCAACGCATTTGCGAGCCCTTTGGTGTTGCAGTTGTCCATGGGCGTCGGTAGTCACTTAAGAGTACCGCCTGCTCGTATGCCCCTTGTTATATTAAAAAAATAAATAAATAAAGTCTATCTACCTACCTTGTACTTACTTTATAAAAAAAAATTAAGGGCACTCTGTTTTTCTTCCAGGTTTAGCAGAAATTGCGTGGTAGATAAGGACAAACGGAATCAGTGCAGATATTGTAGGCAAGGTAACGGCTCAGCATACAGAGCTGATTTTCAGCCGAAACCTTGGTTCGGGTGACGCCACGGAAACTAATTATAATGAATTAAAATACAAAATGAAAATATAAAACCTTTAAACCTACTTCGTGTGTACAACAAACTTAAACAACAAATTAAAACTATCTATTAATTATATCTATCTAAAATTATACACTTTACTTAATTATACTACCCACTACTATATACTACAACTAAATTAATAAATACAATAAAGTATATAGGCATATGCAAAGATATTTTATAAGCATGTACTATATTATAAATATATATTCACAAACACATAACATATTTTTACAAAACCGACAAAAAATATCATCACGCTAAATGTTTTCACCTAGTTTTACGCGGACGAACTCGCGGATACATAATATAATATTTCTAAAACTTATGGTTACCCAATTGAAGATGTAACTCTATACTGACAGCGTGGACGACGTCCTTTCAATGATATTTGATTTACATTTATCATATACGCCATTATTGGCTGGTAGTGGTCTTCGATAAATGATGTAGTGCATTTTACAGTACATAAAACAGGAAAAATACTAAAAGTGGTATATCGACGCGTAAAGTGAGATGGTTCCTTATTCTAGATCCGATCCAAGTATTTTTTTCATAATGCCGGAGTCAGATATAGCTCAAAGTGTTTGTACATTTTTCTCTTTGAAGTCTACAAAGTTCTACAAAACATTGTGCAGCTACACAAAGTCCCCGGACTCACTACATGATCATTGAAATGATCATTCAAATGAAGCTATGTCTGGTTTCTTCATATTAGTTATGTGTGGTCAATGCCTTGGAATATTGGTAGAAACAAGATATCGAAGTCGTAAAGGACTTTTTTTTCATTCTTTAGATGACTAATACTCAAAACAGACTTCCTTTCCTTTTCCCAGATTTCGTCCGCATAAAATTAGGTGAAAAAGTTTAACGTGAAGTTATATAAGATATCTGCTCCAAAATTAAGTTGAAAGATACCACCCGCACAAACATACATACGTTGTAAGTAAAATAAAAGCTTTTAAAAAGCGCTAGACGGTTAAGACTTGTCTCCTGTGAGCCTGACACGAACATTTTCATCCTAAGTAAAGTAGAATCATCGACTTATTTTGGTTCGAAAAGTTCGTGCCAGGCCCTCAGAGCCCTTTGAAAAGGGGGGGGGGGGATAGAGACGACAACATGCGAGCGAACGCCATCTGCAAGTAACATTATACTTCTACATTTGCTCATTCGTATACCTTATGTCCAGAGAGCACACGCGTGGTGAGGTCAACACCTGCCTGGCAGATGTTTTTACAATCTGTACTATGACTCTAGGGACAGGCATGCACCTTATATTACACCAGTGTACGAGCAAACGTCCTGTCAAAGCCACCTTTTAGTATATGGCGCATTTGATAACTGTAAATTTGTGAATAAAAAAATAACAGTGACTTGGTAAAATTAAAAGAAATCTTGTGAAGAATATAAATATTAAAATAGCCGAGTAAGGTATTCATGATATGGCACTTGAGCCGATCGCTAAGTTAGGCAGTTTTTGTCAGGGCCTGGTGATAGATGGGTGGCAATTCTAACACTAAGTTTGAAATATCCGACTTCTGCCGTGTTTCGGAAGTAAAACAGTGGGCCCAATGAATTTCACTTAGTGATATTAGTCGTGACATTGTAGGGGTTGAGGGAGTTTCGGGGATGACGTCAGAGGGCAGACGGTCATCTTAACTCCACCCACACTCACATCCTCTGCACTTTAAGCAGACTCTGGAACTAGACCGGAATAAATCTAGGCACAAGAAGATATGCTATTGTAGCTGCCGCTACATAACGAGACGGCAATGATGTCGAGTGGAAAGAACGTTACAACAAAGCAAACTAGATGGCGCTGTACGGATGACGGCGACCGTAGTACAAACACTGAAAATCTCCATACAAACCAACTCACGCTAGCGAAAAATCTACTTTCGATGATCGCCCCGGGCAACTCCAACTAGCCCGGACACGAAAATCTTCCTTTGCGGTGGTAGAGCATATCGACCTTGGCTACCACCTTTCATTCCTCGCCGAAAAGCTTTCCACCTTGGTGGGAAGTTCCCACAATGTACAATAGGCCCACGCAGGACTGTAATGACAACCGGCGAGAAGGAATGATGCAGTCTATAAAGCAAAGTAGTTTAGTTTCTCATGCATGTCATGGATTTCCGCAAAGTAACGCCTGATTCTATCAATTACTTTGAAATTTTGTTAATTTTAATTTTTGCTTCTGCCGAATCGAAATGTTGCCGACCCCTGCACTAGCCGAAACAACAAGAGAGTCCTTATTTATATAATTAACTTACCCTCAAACAATAATACTCTTTGTCGTTAGCGAAGGAAGCGCCAAGCAGCTCGTAGGCCTCTATGGACTGCGCGCGAGTGACTTCCGGCCGCGCCGCCAACAGTTCCACAACGGACGCGCGGGCACGTTCTGCGGCGCATTGTAGCGGCGTCATCCCTGTCAAAAAAAAACATGTTCGAGTTAGGTAGAACAGGTATAAACAAGAGTGAGGAGGTCGTAGCTTGAGTGGCCAGAATATGAGTCTGTGGAAACGCATACCAAGGAAGGTTTCGGCATACAAAGGTGGGAGCGTAGGACGATATGCTCAACCACCGCAAAGGAAGATCTTCGTGTCCGGGCTAGTTGGATTTGCCCGGGGCGGCCGCGCCTCGCTGACAGTTGCTCCTCGGAAGGTCTATATATAGTAATCGTAAGTAGAAACTACGCTAGCGTGAGTTGGTTTGTATGAAGATTTTCAGTGTTTGTATTGCGGTCGTCGTCATCCGTACAGCGTCATCTAGTTTGCTTTGGTGTAACCTTTTCCACTCGACATCATTGCTATCTCGGCGCGGGTTGTTGACTTGTTTTCGCGTCAACATTTTTGTTCACGATACATTGCGCGCTCAAGAATCGGACGAGGATGGCAATATGGTAACGTCTCATTTCCGAGATGAATGAATTTTGTGATTTTATTTAGGACATTAAATTTAGCCTTATCACGAAGTTTGCGGTACGATGTCTTTTATATCCTGTATAGTGTAATATATTTGTGGAAAGAAATAAACGTATTTTATTATTATTATTATTCTTAAGGTATAACTAACCGTTTTCATTTTTTAGTATCTTGGCGTTGCTGTCGATGAGTGCGCACACGACGGCTGCGTGGCCGCATTCAGACGCAAAGTGTAGTGCTGTTGCTCCACAAAGTGCCCTCTCGTCAACCCTGGCGCCACAATCTAACAAGAATTGTACCTAAAAAAAGACCAGTCTTCTAAACTTTTAATCAACTTAAATAATCTTTTTTAGGGTTCCTACGAGGCACCCTTATAGTTTCGCTCTATTCATCTGTAGGAATAAGACGGCTGCTCGACTACTTAATGTTTATTTAATACAGGGTACACTAGTGTTGATACCTTAGTCACAATAGGGATGGTGCGTTTAGAGTAATTAATCCCAAACGCGGAGTACAGAACAAGAGCCGCTATGTTTTTGATTGATCACGCTATCAAAGCACAGAGAGTACTGTAGCTCGAAAGCGCCAGTGCTCACAGTACAAAAATGGTAACTATTTATGTTTGGCTACTCCATTGGCAACCGCGGGTATCCATGGCTACGTCGCCATGGATACCGTGCATGACGACGTCACCATCGCGTCTCCGTGAGGTAGTGTTATTACGTTCTTAGACGTTACGTTTCATACATATGAAATAATATAATGTTGGATTTTGTCATCGGTTGGAATAGTTGCTTTGTGTGTTTTGCTTGCTGGTATTTTAAAGCGAATACCTAATAAAGAAACCAACAGCCGACAGAGTACCTTTTATATGAAGAGTCCCTCAATATGGCGCCAAGGGATGGTATTAGAAGCGATCATGGCATCACGTACGGCGCAGCAATGATGGCCGCGTTCGTGCGTAGCATGCTATCAACACAATATAACATTAATTGTGTATTTTTACGAGCACAGTTTTTCATGACGCATATGTGACCGGATCTACAATTGGAAATACATTAGTTGGATTCGTGCTAACGATCATTTTTATAGAAAAAGATAGTAAAGTTTGGACGTGTGTTAACGGCTTAATGAGGTGAACCAAAATACACAAACAGAGGTCTTAGCACGAATATTCTTGATAGATTTTCTTACTTTTACGTTCGAAACGAAAGGACGAAAGAAGGTTCGTGCGTCCATTTTGTACTATTTAAATGACCTTAACATCGAGGATTCGATACGTTTAAATTCTGGTTTCATTCTTGATAGTATTATTTAGCAACTAAATTGTGTAAAACCTAACGTTTCCATTAATGTTTGATTGTTTAAGCTGTATATGTCTATAATTGTTTTTACCTAAATGTGTGTGCAATAAAGTGCTTATCTATCTATCTATCTAATTATTGACTAGATCAGCTACGGGTACACAACCCCGGACTAGCCTAGCTGCTATTGTCATTCACTCTATACCGACCGTGACGGTAGTATCCGTATCCTTTTTCTCCCTTCCATGTATCATTATATCATTTTACTCTACTCCTACCTATTTATCTAATTAGAGGTAAACGACGCTTGCAGTTCTCTTGGTTTGCAGCAGAATTGGGCCGGCGTTTCCGGGTATTAGTACATCTTTCTCACATAAGATCGACGTGCAGTGGCGACTATGCTATCACGTCAGGTTATGATATTGTTGTCGCGTTTCGGTCGGTTTGTGTGAGATTCCGGTTGTCTAAAACCCTCTTTAAACGTCAGTGAGGCATCTGCAAGCCTTATCATACAGATGTCCATGGCTTTCGGTAGTCACTTAAGTGATGACCCGCCTTCTCGTTTGCCCCTTTTAATATACAAAAAATCATGTTAAGAAGTAAGACTTATGAGTTAATATGCTTCAAAACCTAAATATTCCTTTACACTAGAAACGGTCTGAAATCCATAATGGTCAAATCCGTTGAGTCAAATTGCACCCACTCATAACAAAAGCTTTTAAGCCCTGTTGGAAAGGTAACTAGTATATTAGGCATACCTAAAAGTTTGCTAAAAGGTCGATTGGATAAAAAACGATTTTCGCCGCGACCATAACGATCGCAGTCGTCAAATGTCGAATATCTGAATGATCACTTTAAAACGTTACGATCTCTTATTGGAACGTACACTAACATACAGTAACGTCACGCTCTACTGAGTCTTTTAGCTGTAATGGCGGACTGTTGTATTTTGTAGTTTCCTTTTTTTGTTTATCCATATTAATTTCGCTCGCAAAATAAAAATAAATACGTTTGTTAAAGTTTATGCATCTTATTCTATCAGATAAATATATAATTTAAATGATTTCTGATTACTATCGTCATGCCTATTAAACCTTAATATTGTTCAGTCGTAGAATCTTAAAACAATTTCAAACTGTCAGTCGAGGCTACTTCAGACTAGTGTAATTGGTCGACACGCATTCTAAATTTAGTCAACTTCATAATATGAATAAATGATGGTTCTCTGTTGACGAGGTTCTAAAAAGGTTCGTTAGTGTTTCATTCATTGCTATACAATGGACGGGAATGCGAGAATGGGGAGGTCCGAATGGAGTCGTTTTAAACCTTGGTTTAAATATTTTCATTTTTACTTTTGCAGTACACAATAGAGGGTGAGACAAACTTATTTATTTATTTGTTAAATTCCGTTTACGGTTTAAGACTTTATTATCTCAAAAGATTTA
The DNA here is from genome assembly GCA_024363005.1 of Charaxes varanes. Lineage (NCBI taxonomy): Eukaryota > Metazoa > Arthropoda > Insecta > Lepidoptera > Nymphalidae > Charaxes > Charaxes varanes. Next base: position 17,122,619 of record JANCMC010043217.1, on the reverse strand, counting down.
CAATCACTTATGGAGAAAATACAATATGAAGTAGTAAAAGTAGGCATGTTGGTCGATTAGCGTGAGAGGTGATTTTGTAACGGTAGAGTATCTGTAAAACAGCATGCATGCGAGAATATTGACGAGATAAGCGGAAATCGTTAGTGTTGTTTGAGGTGATATTTTAAAGTATTTAATCTAAATATTTACCTCCTCCCCCCCGACCTTGTCACAGGTTGTCACATTTTCGAAGCCCCCTCCCCCTTAATGTGACATCACATAAATAAGAAAATCAGTTTTTTTCAATTATAATTATTATGTTGTATATTAATAAATGACAAAATATTTAAATTTTAATATATGACGTCACAGAGATTTTAACCCCTCCTGCCCGCTGTCATACAATGTCACGTTTTGGTGATCACCTACCTCCCCCTTTAACATGTAGTTTATAGATGACCCCATAATGTACTAGGCTTACGTTAATATAAATTTAAACGGAATAAGTTCACTTATATTAAAGTAGAGAATTCTCAGTTCAAGTTAATTTTCAATTAAAAACCTCTTTAAAAAGGTCCCTTTACTTCGGATAAGCAGTTTAGATGTTTTTCACGAATGAATTGGCAGACAAAGTATTAAAAAAAACTTTATTGTGGTACTAAAAACATCTAAAAATACAATGTTTATAAAAAAACTGTTATATTGAAATCGCAAATAGACACTTCAATTTTATTTATATATAACAGATGTACAGACATACAATGAATTGTAATCTATTCAGGGGCATAATCATTTGTTACGTGTGACATACATTCAAGTGTTGATGAATTCGTCCTTCATTACTTTTCCTATAAAGGAAATTTACAGTAAAAGTTATTGTCGACATCTACATATATATGGTCTATTACTTAGCTATGACTAACTTATAACTTATTTCTGACTAATTTGTAGTCGTACCCCGCGACTTCGCCCACATGATTTCAGTAATTTTTTTTAAATTTTGAGGGTTTTCATTTTTTCTGCGTGGAACCCTAATTGTTTTTCTAAAAATACCTTTAACATTACCTATCTGCTAGTGAAAGTTCCACCGAAATCGGGTCAGCTGTTTCGAAGATTATCCAGGAGAATCGGACCATTTTTTTTATTTACGTTTTCGTTTTAGATATCGTTTATAAAGTGATAAGCAATTAGTAAATAAATTTACAAATTCTGCAATTTTATTTATATAAATACACAAACCCTTGACTGAAATTACACCTGGTCTTAAGTATCGATGTAGTCTACTATGGGACTTGATTCAGAGGGTGGTAAATGGTTGACCCAGACTAATACCAGAGCCAGACATTGCTCATAGTGTTTGTACATTTTGACCTTGAAGTCTACAAAGTTCTACAAAACTTTGTGAAGACACACAAAGTCCCCGGCCAAACTACATGATCATTGAAATGGTCATTCATATGAAGCTATGTCTGGCTCTGGCGTTAGTGTCTCGGCTCAGCTTTTTATCGCACTACAGGATTTCCTACCTTTGATAAGTCGCAGTCATTTGCGTTCACGTAGTATCTTTTGTGTTCAATCTTTTGTTAATTGAGGGGCTAAATTTTGATTATATTATATATTTGAGGATTATGTCGGACATAATAGTAATTTTCAAATATCCCACCTCCTCCGTATTTCGCAAGGCACGTAAAACCCTGGATCCCGTTTGTAGAGATAGTTGGGGTTCCGGGGATGACGTCAGACGGCAGTCCGTAATTCCTGAGGATGTGGCTTTTAATAAACAGCCAAATAATCTGGAATTTAAGAGGTCCCTGGTATTAGACCGCGATAACGAAATATAGAAGAAGACATTCTATAGGTATAATTTTAATTAGAGGTAGCGCCATGCTTGAAGCCGAATGTCAAAATTTACATAGCTCCGCTCCTCTCCTCTCTCCGCATCCTTAGACGCGTTGATGGTAAAATCCAATGTAAATAAACCACAATTTGAATTCGGCCTTGATCGCTTCGGCTATTTTGTATGCAGGCGTGCCGTGACTAAAGCCCGTTGGAATGGTACTAATACAAGTGGTTGTGACGCGAAAGTTTCGATTATGAGCAATCGATCGGAAATAACCGTCGCTGAGTGCGTACAATCGATCACATTTTTAGAGTCCAATGTAGACATATTCTATTCTATATGTATTACAACTATTTATATTCGAATTCAAAAAACTTTTGTTCTAATTGAATAAACAGTTTTATTCAAACACTTGTGAAAGTCAGTTTTTAGCATAATTATGTAAGTATATTGTTTTTTAAAAGATGTATTATTTTTTGGTGATAAAAAGATCTACTTGGAGCTAAGTTTTCAAGGGTCCCGACGCGCCCTGCACTAACATGATTACTAATGCATATTTTATAAATATACTCGCTGTGCCCGCTACTTCGTCCGCGTAAAATTAGTAAATAAAATACATTCAATTTTAGCGTGATAATATATTATAACCTATAGCCTTCCTCGATAAATGGGCTATCTAACACTGGAAGAGTTTTTCAAATCGGACCAGCAGTTCCTGAGATAAGCGCGTTAAAGCGAACAAACTCTTCAACTTTATATATTTGCATAAATTAATATTCGCACACCATCTTCTATTTATATTGTAATTGGGCCTAATTTTATACTCTTCCGAATGCGCAACATATTCGTAAAATGCTATCGAAAATTTTCGCTACGCGTATTTATATACACGTGTACTTTTTCTTTTATAGGTGGACTACGTGTTTTTGGTGGATGTCGGTGGTGGGGTACCCCTTAACAACTCAAAACAATTGCAAGAAGAATGGTTCCTACCATTATAGACAATATTTGATCCTAACCAATATATCTCATTCCATTCTTTTAACTAATCATAGATAATTAAAGAGTTAGTGTTCTTAATAAGTTTTATACGAATTAAAGTTAAAATTGCTTAAATTTAACCTCAAAGGTCATCAAAGAAATCTACATAAGTAAGGGTAGAATACGTGAGTGTGATCTTTGTGCATTTACGTATTAATATTCGTTAGTCAACTAATTTATTTTCACTATTTTTAACCTAATCGTTATTTGTGACAATATGTAATAAGTTTTACTTCAATCTCGCGTAAAGTTTAGAGGCACTCATGTCAAATCAGGTCAAGTAATGTAGTCGTATTTCGTTCGGTTTGTGAGAGTTCCTGGTAACCTGAACCACTCCTGATCAGACCAGTAATGCATCTGCGCACCTCCTGGTAGTGCAGGTGCCCACCAGTGGACTTTGGTAATCACTTAGATGAACCGATGGCCCATTTGCTCCTGCTATACAAAAAAGACCAAAGTATATAATATAGTAAAAAGTTGAACATACAGACGCTGCCTTCAGATATGTCGCTGACGGTTGATTGACTGGTTTCCATTTCAAAATGTCCAACGCGCCTAGAGAAGTTTTCTCGTCAAAATGGATAATACAATGTACACTCGCCTTAATCTAGCACCGCATTAGTAGAATGGTGCCGTTTGTGTAGAATTTCATTAGATGTCCGGACAGTGAGCGTTCCATCAGAGATTCCTGACGATCGTTGATGGCATGGAGATGTGTATCAAAAAGTGTGCTGAATTACAATTATTAGAATTATAGCAATGATACATATTGGTTGATTTGTCTTATATATATCACAGGCAATTTGTATAATTGCGACTTTTTCATGCGGCATCATCAGCTTATAGACCCGTGTAATTATGTAAAATGCCGAAGGCAAAAAGTATATTGCCTTGACATTACATAGCAGTTATACAAAATGCCGAAAGCAAAATTTCTTTCACCATGGCATTATACATTATGCTTAAATATTTCGCCTTTAATGTCAAATCAGTTAAGGACAGGTTAGAAGCGAACGGGTGATCGCACAGCGAAGTCGAAGAAGAAACAGTAACAATGTCACGGCAATATCCACTTTGCCATCGGCATTTTACATAACTGCAAGCGTTTATAAACTGACGACACCGTATGTAAACGGCCGAATCACACACATTGTCTGCGACATATACATGGTGAAACACACTTTTCAACGAGTAAGACATAGGATGCCCCATTTAATTTGTTTAATACCAAAATCATATACTGTTCAACAAAAAATACGTTCAAAATGCTACACCAAATATATCATAATATACTGTTTAAAATAATTACATTCAAGGGAAGGGCAATTTAAATAACGCATTGAAGACATTTAGAATCTTTGTTACTTCATCTTTATAGGATATAAATTATCTGTGATTACTTTTCTGTAATAAACGAGTATATATACACAAATGAATATGGAATAACGGTGATTTTAGATATTATTTCCTAAAATGTTCTATGATATAATGGATAACGCGTATTATATAGAATAATATTTTCTAATGAAACACGAACACATTAAACCGCACAGAGTTTGCTAGGGCAATATATTGGTTTTGCGGTTTGACCGCAAAGGTATCAAACGCAAATACTATAATACATTGTAACGAGATATTTCGACATTACGATATCCGTGTAGGGAATAAATCGTCTAATTAATATGTTTTCATATGTATATGGTACACTAGCTGTTTCCCGCCACTTCGTCCACGTAAAGCTAAGCTTGAAATACGAACTCATTATTCTGGTCCTATCGAAAAATCATTTCTTAGCGAATATCTACTAACTATGAACTACCCACTTTTCCTACTTAATACGTTCCGCGGTTTCCGATATAGCGTGGTCAGCTTTCAATTTTATAAATAATAATAAATATATACAGGACTATATGACAACTTAATGCCTGTGTTATAGATAAAAGACGCCTGATATACACAATTTTTTTTGAAGAAATATATAAATATTTATATATTTCTTCATACATATTTATAATATATCCAGACTCGAGGCGGGAAACGAACCCACTTACCCCGGAGCCGAAAACAGGATCACTGCCCACTGCGCCAGCAGGCCAATATATAAATTTTATAAATAAAGTTTATGAAATTTTATTTATTACAAAGTATGGACTTTATTATGGATGAGATATCTAGTATTCGATAAAGAAATTATTCGTAGCATCTTAAAAAAAACTCTAACGTTGTTTTTATGCTACAAGGGGCAAACAAGTAGGAGTTTAGGCCACCGGAAAGTCTCACAAACCGAACGAAACGCGACAACAATACCATCACTTGGCGTGACAGAACTAACCTGTGAAATATAAACCCGTATTATTATTCGCATTGACAGTGCAGCAATAAGTGGAACAAAACAGAATTGGAACCATCTATAAACTTTATAACCCACATACCTTAAGTTTACTTAAATATTCTATTGGATTTTTAGCCGTTTTCATATAACCAAGCCACCACAGCCATATATTTAAAAAAACAAACCGAATTTTTATTACCCTTAGAGTTACCATCCTAAGGGATTTCTCAGGACACGTCCGGCTTTTTTGTTAAAAAATATAAGTTATTGTGTACATAAAACAATGAGATTTTGATTATAGATTTAAAAATACCGAATTTTAAACAATATATGGCTGGTCGTCAGGACTTTTTAAAATTTCGCAATTACTCTATAAGTACACTGGTGTTTTGGTAAAAACAGTGTGTGTGTCTGCTCCGACACACGACTGGACTTTACTCCTTACATCACGCGTAATGTTTGATTTCACTAGCCATTTTACTCGCAATAAACTTTTGTGCCCCAGGCCTAAATATAAAAATCGATTCTTAAGCAGTAAACTCCAACAAACATTTTACACGGTAGTGCCGTGTGGTTTTATCGATACATTGACGTACCTAGACAAAATGGCCGTCGGTTCCTACATCGAATATCACAATGGTAAACTTTGGACTCTTCAGAAAGTACGAGAGTACTCGAGGGATATGCTTAGTATATATCGTCTTGGCTCTCCATGTTTGCGATTAGGTTTCTCTTCTCTTCTTTGCCGGGCTTAGCCTCGCCTAAAGTTGGTCTGATGGCGTTCCTCGGTTCGAAGCATGGCTGCAACAATGTAGAAAATAATATAAAATTTTTAGGAAACCCCCGATACAATAAAGGAAGACATTTATTAAAAAACAGACAGGATTATCTTAAAAAATGATTTAAAAAAAAATGAATCTTGGGTGCTTAGAGCTAAAAAAGGTAGAATAAAATAAAATAAACTTATGAAAAGCCAAAGTACAGGTTTCATCAAGGTAGGCAACACATCAGCACCTCTTATGCTGAAATCATGATGGGCATGGGCAACGTTACCCACTTACGATCAGGTGGAGTTTCTGCCCGTTTGACCCCTTTTTTATGTAAACCAAATAGTATAATACATTTGAAGAGTTGTCTATATAAAAATTACTATTATACAAATTGTATTATTGTGTTGAAGGCTTTAGGAAGCGGTAATTGTTAGATTGGATACTTGCTGATAATTTTATGCACAAGTAATTATGAATTGCCGGCTTTCTGATAATGAAATACATTAAGTAATCATTGGTTAAAAGACTTAGTAATTATTTCCTTCAGGACACGAAAATTGCTTCATTTTTACTTGGTACAATTCGGCGATTTTATTCTATTACAAGGGTCAAGCAGATAGAGAGACAGATAATGATAACATCTTTATAGGTACCGTAGGCACCGTCAGTATAGTCGCATGCATTTATAGTTATTTACGCGATTGGAATTTTCATTTTATTTACTTTTTTTAAATAGGCATGCTATATATATATGGTTTTGCATATTTCATAACCTCTTCTATCTTTCTTTTATCCGATTTCGAGGTTGACTGATTGGATTCCCATTGTGTATAAAGTTCAGATTTGTTTAAATTTCTTTTATTAAGAATATTAGAGTTAGTGTTTAGGTATGTCTAATATTCCCGTTTACCCTCATACTAAGCCTAAATTTAAAGCTTGTGTTAGTGTGTTCGACAATGCCCAGCGGCCTCGGGAGCTGTTGAGCTATTGAAACTCGTAAACAGAGAGATTGTGTATAAGGGTGAAAGTTAGCTAAGTGTACATTGCTTCTGCATTGAGACTGTATCTTTACAAAAAATAGCTGTATATAAACAGTCCAATACTCAATGCCGAAATATATTAATATTTAAAACGTAATAAAAATTATTTAGTCAGTTCAGGGTCACGCAAGTGTTAACTATACATTTACTTAGTATTTAATATAATATCATTTACTCATAACATAAAAAGTAAATATTCTTGTCAGTACGATCTGATGCTCGTATAGTGCGTTCTGTCTAAAAATGCACCCCTCTCCATTAAAATTTCAAAGGGTGAAAGTAAATATTAACTGCAACGCTTGCTTGTCTGTGTGGAGCGATTCTATTGTACACTCAACTCGACCATGAGACAATAATTAATCTGTGCGCTAGAAGAATTTTTACTCTACTTACAGAATGTGGGCATAGAATTAAATTATGAATTGTATAGCCTTATCCGAGCCCCTAACCATAATGATCATCGTTGGGCAATACGACCTCTCATAACGGACAAACTAAGCTAAAAAAATCTTTTATTTCTAGCTCAATTGCGTAAATATTTATGTCATACTATCTACTTAAAATAATAAAACTAAATTGTAAATATATTTCAATTTATTCTACAAAAACAAGCTATTATCGGAGACAATGGACTAAGAAGTTAGAGAAAGAATAAGTAGAAAGATGAAGTAAAAACCACATTCTAGTAGCTTATAAGTATGCACGAGTATGTACACCTCACTAAATAATAGAATTTATTTTTAGCTGCTTAGTTCATTGTGCCGGATAACATCTTTTTTTTTAAATGTGCGTTCTAAAACTTGACTAATAAAAGCAGACAGAGAGCCAAGACATTTAAAATGTTTTAGATTAATCTTAGTAAAGTATTAAAAAAACTATAACAAATTTCTTGCTTGTAACTTTAAAAAAAAAAGACTTTTTTATCTGTATAACGGACGAGATTACTTGTAATTAATTAAAGGTGAAATTACAGACGTTACAATAAAAACCATCAACTTCCGAAATTTCAAGTTCATAGCCCCCCACTAGGTTATACGTTGATGAATAAGGTCAGTTCAATTTGTTCGCACTTAAATAGATTTTGCCCGATGTTATGCAATTTAACTGCAAATATAGATCACACAATCCCTTAATTAGCTCCAACGCGTCATCACACCAGAACGTTAAATTGATGGCGTAACGCTTTTGCCGGTAGAATATTAAATAGCCACTTTGCTTTTTCATATGCATCCCAGTTGACAATATTTGCAACCGGAAATATATTTGGCTCAGGAAATTGCTGGTCAATTGCCAGAATGCCCACTTTTTTCATATTATTTTTAAAGAAATTTAGAAATACTTTAGACTGTATATATTATGCCCAACAATGGCCGCAGACGACCCGGCAGGCCGAAGAAGAGATGGCACAATAATTTGGATAACTTTGCTTGGAAGTCATGGATGAGATTAACGCAGGAAAGAGGAAAATGGATCAAAAAGGATGAGGCCTTTGCCTATCCGTGGGACATAATAGGCTAATTTAAAAAAAATATTATATAACGTTGTTTGGTAAGAATTTGCAGTGCCCAACACAGTACCAAGCCGTGTGGGCTTATTCAGCTCAAAGAATTGTAACGTAATAGAAAAAAAAATTATAAATACATCTGCTTACTTTCATTTTATCATCTTTGCAATACATGTATATGATATCGCCACATCGGGCTGCCTTAAACTGGCTGCCACAGTCCTTTTTACTATTTATTCTACCACCCATTGCTTATAACCGATCACATTTGTTGACAGGACAATGGGCACAGTAAATAAAAACAATTATGTCACGCTGTCAACCTCTCGTGGCATAAGTTGGTTACCGCAATTTGCATTCAATAATAATACGACTCCCAGCCGTGATCTTATCTCGTTTGAGCCCCGACGTGTTTAACACTCGTTAGCAAATTGTAACTGACAAGTATGAATCAGGTCTTGTTCGACTAGATTGTTGTGAAAGGAAACTGTTTATTTTGTGCTCGTGATTCCCAACTCAAATGGCAAGGACTTAATGCTACACCACCCTTACAAATGGCGTGTTTGTGAGTTTCTTCTATGTGGTTTTGTTCTTCTTCTTCCTGCTAAAATTGTTCCCATTTGCCTTTCTTGTACTTTCATTTGGTATTTTTCAGGTCTTGTTAGAGAGAGTTTAGACTATATTATTGTGAAAAGCGGCTATTTATGTTGTGCTCGTGATTCCCAGCTCACTTGGCAAGGACTTAACTCTAAACCACCCTTACAAATGGCGTGTTTGTGACTTTCTTCTATGTGGTTTTGTTCTTTTTCTTCTTCCTGCTAACATTTTTCCCATTTGCCTTTCTTGATCTTATTTTTCATACAGAGAGGATACATATAGAGGAGGTCGTGGCCTAATCAGTGGTCGGCATTTGAGTCGATCGCTAAGTTAAGTTGATCTAGCTGAGACCGGGTGATAGATGGGTTACCCATTCTAGCACTGGTTTATATTTGATATCCGACCTCCTCCGTGTTTGGGAAGGCACGTAAAGCAGTGGGACCCGATTAATGTCACTTTGTGCTTATAGAGAAGTGTGTGCGTATGCTGATCTTATATACAAAATTCTCGTGTTAGTGTTTCTTTCCAAACTCTTCCGAAACGGCTAGACCGATTCTTATGAAAATTTTAGTGCACATTTGGTAGGTCTGAAAATCAGTCGTAAACTAATATTTTAAATCCACTAAGTGATAAGGGAGGCCCACGCGGACGAAGTCGCGGTGTACAGCTAGTATATTTATTTAATAAGCAATATTAATATATTAAATTTCTTACGCACACTCGTGATGAACGATTTACATACACATTTATACACACACACGCATATATCTTTCTATAAGATTGTATCAAAACGCAGTCATAACGACTGTATGTACCTATACTAATTGTCATATGAATGCCGATGTTGAAAAAAAAAAATTATATGGCTTTAAATAACCATACAGCATGCAAATTAAAGATTTATGGGCGAATTTCGACCAACCGACGATATCTAGTGCCTACTAACTGCCATTTTGAGATTAATTAGTCTCTGAGATTTTAATAACTGAGATAGTAATCAAAATCTGAAAAAAATTGTAAGGATAGTACTCAGTAAAAATTTGAGAAATGATTTTTTTTGAAGGCCGGAGTTTCCTTTTTTACGTAATGTTGGCAACACCAGATGACATTTGATTGGTCTGCGCGTTATGGCTTTCGCTTAAAAAAGTTCCCGCCAAATGGAGGCGTCCAAAGAGGACGTGTTTGACGATCGGTCAATGAAATATGACGAGTTTAATTTAAGTAAATATTGTAATATATGTTCTATATCTAAATACTTAAAGTATTTAAAGCATTTTAGTGTCCAAATTATTCTTTGCGTTAAAAAATATGGATGCGAGGTAGCCCCTTTTAGCATAATAGTTTATAGAAATATTACAAAAATTGCAGGCCTCGTTCTAAAGCCGGAGCCAGACACAGCTTCATTTATATGATCATTTCAATAATCACATAGTGTGTTCAGGGACTTTGTGTAACTTCACTAAATTTTGTAGTACTTTGTATACTTCAATGCCAAAAATTTACAACACTTTGAGCTATGTCTGGCTTCGGTATAATAATTGTAAGTAACCGTGCTCGCAATTCGTACTCTCAGTTAATTACTATCGCGTGGACGGATATAGGTAGGTACCTTGGAGTTAAGATATTACTTTACCTCGACCGCGAGAAATATTAGAAACTACGCTAAGGCAGGTGCAAGAGATATTAGTGTACGATTGCGTGTGGTTTATCTACTATCATCAGAAAATAAAGAATATGTTACGCATAGCGCACATTGTAACAAAGTATTATTGTATTAAAAATTAATCCGAACGGCACATTATTCACAGACATATTTTGTTGTACTAATAATTATTTATCTATTATTTTCTCTGCCACCTTAAATGAGCACAGCAAATTATATTCCTGTTTAGAAATAGGCACTAAAAGCATATTAGCCGCCGTTAAGACGTTCCTTTTTTCTACTTTTTGTTATAGGCTCTATTAATGATTTTGCTATCACATTATTATGTATACATTATTATGGTAAAAATTACAGATATAAGCAAGAAAAACAAATATGGAACGCTTATTTACACAGCTTGGTATTATTAATGTATTCGTATTTCATAAAAGACGTAATTTTCTCCGACTTAAAAGACCAAATTCATATCAAATTTTCGATTCGTTTAGAGCTCTTAACGAGACGCCATGGCGACGTCGGCGGTTACGCGTCCAAATAACTCATATTAAAGTTTAGGACGGGTGACTCACTTGGCGATGTTTTGACGACGTCGACAAACTAGAAGCGTAGCGACGACTACTACATTGGCAACTGCAGGTATCCATGGTTACGTAGATGGCGACGTCGCCATGGTGTCTCAGCGAGGTAGGGCTCTTATGGAAAACTTATAAAGTCGTCCACCAGAATTTTGACATAGATTGTTAAATAAAAATTACCTGGAAGGTCTTCGCTGACCATTGCCGTTTGCCATCATGTAGTCTGCTTGATGTTGAAGAGAAATTCGTGATCTAGGAGCTGGGACCATATATGGATTGGGCATCGGAACTGGAGCGTAAAGACTTTCGTATACCATGGGGTGTGGAGCAGGTATGTATACCGGTTCTTCTATATACATCGATCTTCTGCTTTCTTCTGTAAGCAAATATATGTTGGACATTAAAAATCTTTTTGATATGTGAGAAAGAGGTACTGGTACCCGGACGCGCCGGCCCAATTCGGCTACAAGCATGGCGCTACCTCTAATTAAAACACAAACATAAGGGGTACACTCTGTGGTAAAAGGCGGTGAAGAATAAGATGAAGAAAGATACTACTTGAATATATTCCTGTAAAGATAAAATCACAAAGTCATAATCATGTCAAAAAGTGACGTGTCCGAGCTGGTGGGCACATTTAATTACATACTTTTGTACGAAAGCAATTTAAAGGTTTACGGGCAATTACGTTTAAAAGCTAATGGGCTGATTTTAAAGAATATTCACGTCACAGCGAACACAAAACGTTACACTACTTCACAAAAATTGTGTTCAGTGAGGAGAAAGAAGGCTTTAGTAGACCATGTATTTTAATTGACAGACCATTTATATACCTTTTGTTTAAAACAAGTGAGCCGTCGCGAGACACCTTTCAGATACGAAGCATTGAATTTATTCCGTAAAAACGTGCATTAAAGGAGAGATTGTGAAAGGAGATAAACATGGTACAGAAAAAATGGTTTTAAGAGAAATTTGTGTTCTATTTGTGCTTTTTTGTTACATTGCGCTTACGTTTTGAAACGAGCATTTGAAACATTTTTAATTTATATCAAAACACAACTAATTACAAAGTGTGCGTTCGAAGACTGCTGCTTTTTTATATTACAAGGAGCAAACAGCTTATCACATAAATAGTCACTCAGGTAATGAGCCCATGGACATCTGCAATACCAGAACGCTCACAGATGCGTGGTCGGTCTTTAAAGAGGGGTTTAGGCCACCGGGAACTCTCACAAACTAAACGGAATGCGACAACAATACCATCACTTGACGTGACAGCAATGCTGCCACGTCAAGGCCAATCTTATGTGAGAAAGAGGTACTGGTACCTGGACACGCCAATATATACAGAAATAAATAATGTAAACAGTTTATTGTTATACATTATTAATTTTATTAAATATTTTTATTGAACTCCAGAATGTGTACAGAGGCCTAAATTAAATTAAGGGGCCTTAATTTATGGTGGGTAGGCTTTTACCGTGGCTTATTATTTCACGGGCAAAGTTTTTTAATACTTTTACGCTATTGTTATATTTTATTAGCCATTAAAATAAGCTCTATTAAACTGGATGGACACCTGTAAACTTAATGGAATATGGTCATAGAATATTAAAGGCTAGAAGTGACACGCTATAAATGTAGTGCCAGACTATCAACGCTCTTCAATTCGTTTCAATGAACACCTCATTGCACTGAAGAGATGTATAGTCGACCAAGAAAGTGCTTTACCATTTTGGACGACAGTTCCTACTTAAAGAAAATTTTGTTAAGAGTTATTTTTAGAAATTAACGTAATGCTTAACAAGCAAAAAGGAGCCTTTTAACTAATTGACGTGCAAACGACATTCGACCTTAGCGTGGCAAATCAATTTCTTGGTCGACCATACTATCCAAGTAACTATATATTATAAATGCAAATTTGATTGTTTATTTGAAAATTTCGCTTAATTAAACAAAAATATCTCAATGTTAAAACTGAAATCGGCAAGCCCGACTCAAACTTTACGTAGTCCCCGTGAAATAAAAACTTTTGGAGCCGTTTAAAGAAAATTACAAGGAGTATGTAATTTGGCAGTATTATAGTGTATATAGAAAAAGTTGTGCGAATGTAAATGTTTTTATAAAATATGCAATATTCAAATAAAGCTTCACACACACTAATGCCAAACGATTTACACACACGTACATATGTATTACCTTTTACTATAAGAAGTGTTAAAGCAACGTCATGACGACCAAATATATTATTAATTAATACGTGAAGCGAAAACTTTTGGTACTATTTTATAAAATCTCGAGTACGGAGGAGTATGAAATTTGGCACAGTTGTAGATTATATTGAGGAAGGTGTGTGAACGTTTGTATTTTTTATTTTATTTACACCATTTATATACACATGTATTGTATCATGCTCATCAAAGAGCAATAGTGACGTTATATTAGTTGTCAAATCTTATTTTTATTGTGAAAAGATTAAAAAATGTCGTTTTACTAATTTATTATTATTATTTAGAGCCTATTTTTTCCCACTGCAGGGCAAAGGCCTTCCTACCGTCTTTCCATAAGGGTCTGTCTAAGGGTATGCGTTGCCAATCTCTATTATAACGGTGCGTCCGGGTACCAGTAATTTGTTCATTCATTTCCTTCCGAACTTTTTGTTCACATATGAAGTAAGAATAAACCTTAAAAATCAGTCCGTTTAAATTTATTGGAATATGATGATGATTTATACACTGAAAACACAGGCCAAAAGATACAATAAAAAAGAAACGGAAGCAAAATCTTGAATTTATTCTTGACAGAAATTTATTAAAATACAATACAATTTTCGTAAGATAAGACCCATTAAGGACAGAAAACGAATTCCTTCCGAGCCTGTACTTATATTTCCAAATCCGAGCTTAAACTAAGCCGCTCTACATTTGTACCGGAAATGCGTATTTCTTCAAGCATGCAATCCTCGAGGGGCGATTGCGCTATTTTGATATAATACCTCTTAAAACGGGAACGGCTTTTTGGAGGTTTCATTTTATGATTTGAGGTTTTGTACACAGCTAGAACCCTTTTTACTTCATCTCTACATTATCATATAGCGAATTCTAGACTTAATTTCTCCATAAGACTTTCTATTGGACATCCCTTAGTCGTTTAATACTGAAGATACTTAGGTATTTTTTTACATACCTGGACAGTTACGTTCTTTAGCCAGGCAGTTAAATATTTGAAAATGATATTTGCATGTTCCTATTATTATGTACTTTATATTTTATGCCTTCTTCTGAGCTAAGACGCTCTAACTGACTTCTGTTGGTTCCTTAATCGTTTCTTACAACCTCTATAGATTGTACTCCAAGATCGTGTAACCAGGCGCCAAATCTTAAATCATTGAAAAAAGTCAATACCTTGTCACTTTCTAAAACATTTACTCTCCAAAAAACGTTCACCAGACCAGTGTATTGGACGAATTTCTACTACCAGGCATAAAAGCAAAGATTATAGACGTTTATGGTACAGTCTCTCTAGAATCAGTCACTTTATATCATATAAGGTTCATACGCTAATTACAATGAAGCAAACTTATCGATCAACATACTTTGCAAGTGGGTTATGATTTGAAGTGAAATCATAAGTTTACTCAGAAAAATTGAAGTCATTTAGTCGCCTCATATGACATACGAATGACATCAAAAGGTCGGAAATTCTGATTGATTTGATATCTCCGTCTTCGGCTCCGATAAATTTGAATCGAAGCTATGACGAAGATCGCAATGTAACGACGCACAAAATTCAACATGTCTCGCTACTCGCACACTAGCGGGATTTACCCCTCCCCCTTCCATTATATTTGCCCTCTATAGTTAACTAGCGTGTCTCTATTGTAATCCGCTTCGAATTCCGGTTTAGGTTTCGTTTCCGACTGTGATATTTTGAATCAAATTTAAAACCTCCGCTTCCGGTAGAGTCACTTCCTTAACATTCGTATACCTCACTATAAATATATTGTCACTCTGTCTGATGACAAAACGCTATGGTTATTTAAAGCCGTTTGCAAGTACCATAGGCGTTGCTGACCATTCCTCTTATAGTGATAGCGATCTTAAAAAGTTAGACAGCTCCACATTACGACCGAGCAATTTTGTTATAGCCTACCTTCCTCTAATAGAAAATTAGGGAAGAATATAATGTTGGACTTTCAGGCATTTCTCTTGTTTTTCAAGAATTGTCCTAAAGAGGTTGTAACTTAATCAATGGAAGGCATTTAAATCTACCGCTAGGTTGAGTAACTTTTACCGCGGTCCGGTGATAGATGGGCAACCAAGTCGAAGTATGGTTTTTTATTTTTTTTTAATAAAATAAGGGACAAACAGACAGGTGGTTTATCTAAGTGACTACCGACGCCCATAGACGATTGCAACACCACAGGTCTCGCAGATACGTCGCCAGCCTTTGAGATATGAATATGCTCTTTCCTTGAAAGTCCCTAAGTCGTATCCGTTCGGAAATAACGAAGCTGGCAACTAATTCCACAGAGAAATTGTGCAAGGAAAAGAGTTTCTAGAAAAGCGCACAGTTGTTGACTTTAGGACATCGAGGTGATGAGGGTGGAATTTCGAATTTTGACGGGTTGTCCTGTGGTGAAAATCAGCTGCCGGCACAAGTTCAGTATAGTATAATAATTCTAGTAAAGTGTCCTAGGCTGTGATGACCAGTTGCAGTCGTATGCTATTGTTATTTTATATATCACATGAAGTGTTTATATGCACATTGGTGGGCGTACTTCAATAATAGGTTCGTTTGAACCGCGCCACCCCGCGAGGGGAGTTCTCGAGGAAACCGCGCGAGATCAGGTAGGCGATGCCACGCTCCGGCTTCTTGTTGAACAGGTTCAAGCCCACTCGGTACTGGCGTTTGCGGACCGTCTCCGATACCTGCCGATACAAAAGCAACACTTTTATCACTACTACGTAAGTTTGAATTATATGTGTTAGTAATTTTGTCGTACGGTTGCGTATCTGACATTCGCGTGATGGGACAGGGGAATTTTGAGTTTTAGCATGATGTCCAGTTACCTTTCAGTTTTCATTTGTGGTCAAAAAGGTGATCTTTAGATGAATCAAATATAAAGCTGTTGTATTCAAATAGACTTTACAAGCTCTTTTGAATAATTAAATATGGTAGCGTAACTGATAGAATCAGGCGTTACTTTGCGGAAATCCATGACATGCATGAAAAACTAAATTACTTTGCTTTAATCCGCGAATGAATGAATGAATATACTAATATATAAAGCTGAAGAATTTGTTTGTTCGTTTGTCTGTTTGAACGCGCTAATCTTCGGAACTACTGATCCGATTTGAAATATTATTTCAGCGCTAGATAGTCCATTTATCGAGGAAGGCTATATACCATTCCGCTAAGACTAATAGGAGCGGAGCACCCAAGAAGAATGTTTCAAAATCGACGGTTTTTCCCCCTTTTGAGAGCTTCCAATGCGTGCTCGGCGTAAACGGTTAAAGTTGAAGTACTATTTTTATATTATTGATATAATATATAAAAACTAAGACATTCGGCAGTAAAATTTTTCTCAAAAATTTCATGGAATTTGCACGAAATCTGAGAATCACCCGGTCACTTATGAGTGTATAGCACACAAACGCATAACAATTTCGTTCGAGTGTGCGACATGCGGGCAAAAAACTTTACTTGTAATCGTGTGTATACCATTTTGTTTTTAACCTTCAACACAAGTGGTTTGGCTTTGTAGTCGAGACAAATTATTAAATAGAAATTTCAAACTTTATGTAAGTATTTCAATATAAGTGTTAATTATGTAGGAGCCAGACATAGCTTCATTTGAATGATCATTTCAATGATCATGTAGTGTGGCTGGGGACTTTGTGTAACTGCGCAAAGTTTTGTAGTACTTTGTAGTATTCTTGGACAAAAATGTATAAACACTTTGAGTTATGTCTGGCGCCGCCGTCATAAATATAACTTACTTTACAAACATATTTCCCTCGCATTTTGTGGACCACAGTGAAACCATGGTGGTCGTGGATTTATAACACCAACAATTCACGTGTTAACGTACTGACATTAAATTTTTCGTTATATTCATGGTTGTCCGCTTTGTTTTGACAATAAAACTTATTAAAGTTTTAATTTAATGCCGGAGCCAGACATAGCTTCATTTGAATGATCGTTGCAATGATCGTATAATGTGGCCGGAGACATTGTGTAACTTCACACAGTTTTGTAGAACTTTGTAGACTTCTAGGTCAAAGATGTACAAATACTTTGAGCTATGTCTGGCTACGGTATAAGAGAGAGGTGTTATACGTTTGACGTGTCTGTGTGTATTTGGTTCTTGTACGTGTCATTGTAGCTCCAAAACGAATGCACCAATTAGGATGCGGTTTTTGTTTGAACACTAACGTGAGCGACATGGTTTTTAGCTACAATTTTAGAAGATTTGTTTAAGTGTGTCGTGTCAATCATCGGCTCTTTTCAATCGAGTTTAGTTTGGTTTTGGAAGGTTCTCAGTTCGACTGTATTTTTTTTATTTTTATGATTGTTACCACAGAACTGGACCCGACTTTGATGATACTTTTATACAGGGAAGCTGTGCTTCCCGTGTGGTCCCTTTTTAGTTTGATCCGTTTCTGAAAATTTGAAGCTTTTTTTTTAAATTATTATTAGCTGCAGTAAGGATTTAGTGTGGTCCCTCGACTTCACGATTTTACAATAATAATGACACATACATAATATAGACACATATATAGAGGCATTTGTGAAATAACTTAAAAAGTTGTTGTCCGATTTCAATCAAAATAATTTTTCTAATAAGTTTTTAGCATGTTCTATCAACATAGAAAATTTGAAGCCTCTACAACTAATAGCGAAGAAATCCTAGGGAGGGGAAAACTTTGTAGACGAACAGAGCGGTTCCTTGTAGGACTATGGAACCCTAAAAAGGCCGAGAAGGCAGAAATTCATTAATATTAAAATAAATATTTTAGCAACCTAACACTAGTTAATAGATCTTCGCGTACAAGTCCTGGAAGCGACTTTATTTTGTATTATGTAATGATTAATCCTTCAGCTGATTTTTATCTATACTCGTATTTAAAGACGTAATCGAGTTCATATCTATTACTTTTACGCAAATGTCATTAATTTGTCATAGTTCAGACAATAGTTTACTTTGTAATTTATTTTCATGAATGAGGGAATTAGAACAATTAAGTGCAATTCCAAGTTTCCACGCTGTTTTTCGTAGCGGAAAAAAGTCTAGCTTTTCAGACGCCTAACGATCTCATTTTGTGAAGGGTATTTTTAAAAAGACATTTATACGTACACTTCAAACAAACTGGTGCATATTGTACTTATTTATGCAGTGTTACGTAATAAGAGTTTATATTTATTTATTTTTCTATCTTTAGGGTTCCCTACCTCCAAAGGAAGAATGGAACCGTTATGGGATCACTTTGTTGTCTGTACGCCTGTCTATCAAAGACCCTTTTTCTCAGAAACGCGTAAAGCTATAAAGTTGAAACTAATACCAAATACTAAGGTCTTGCGGTTCCTTCCTTGACACTGTGAAAAAATCAACCCTCCCTTAAAATAACCTGGTAAAGTGTTACGTGATGGTACGGAGGCCATTTTTGAAAGTTTATTCTTTCGATTGGATCGGGAACGGGAACAGGAATGGAAACAGGAACGGGAATGGGAATAAGAAGGGGAACGGAACAGACCAGAACGGGAATAATACTAAAGAATAATAGACTGTAGTAAATAAGTACATACATTCGGGTAGGACAGCCTATATAAAAAAGTGGCCTTTCTATCCATCCATCTACGAATAGCAGTATGTATCTAAAAGTAAAATTACTCGATAAAGACGACCTTTTCCAACATACTATTTAATTTGAACTAATATCGTAGTCTGTCCCCTTGTTTTATTGCTGGCCATTGTTTGATTCGAGAATGTTCCAAGCCACAGGCAAGTTTAAATTTAATCGGTATCGAGATTCGAGGCGAAACCAATTATATAGTACAAACACTCTCGCGTTCGACGGTCCCAATATACGTAAATATTAAATGGGAAAATTGTATTTTCTGACTCCAAATAATGAATTTTCCTTTTATTATAAAGTTTATACGGTATTCCTATTGTTTTTATTGCAAATAATTCCACAAATTATATTGAAAAATGTATATATCGAGAAAAATAAGCAAATGTTACCGCGCCTCTTAAAACGAGACGTCCTACACTAATATAATGGTAGTGTAGGATGCGCTCCAAGTAAGTGGAAAAACGCCTTGCGAAAGGTTGCTGGCAGAAGTTGGATGCGTCAAGCCGAAGACTGGGTGAAATGGCACGATTTAGGGAAGGCCTACGTCCAGCCTAAGTAGTTTATGATAGGCCGATGATGATGATGATAATGTTGTTGTTGTCGATGATGATGATGGTGGTGATGATGATGATAATATATTGATAACTAAACTTCTTGTTTCACAAAAACTAATCAAAAATTGAACTATGTTTAAATACGGGTAGATAAACGCCTAATTGTGAGGTTCTTCACTCAGCACGCTCCATAGAACTCGGGGTTAGACTCGTGATTTACACTGCCCAGACGCTGTAATTGCAAATAAACAGCATTAAAAATAATTAACTTACATAATAATGATCACTTTCATAGTTTATGAGTCCAGGTGCCCGGTCCATTAATTTTTATTACCTAGTAAATCTTTGGGTAAGCTTTTAATATTTCTAAAGTTAAGATTGTTATCGGAGGCAGACAGATCTTATACTGGCGTAATTAACTCGTATCAATTTCGAGTAAATTATTCATGGAGAGATAAAAAAATACATGGACTTAAATAATATCCAGCAACATATAACATGAAATCCCTTAATTTTTTTTTCAATCGTAGACGTTGCTTTCTATACCAACATTGTAACTCTTGAATATATTTTACCTATCCTACATTGTCGCTAAGAAGCAGTCCTACTACTTTACCTGTGGACGAAGTTAGTGTCAAAACATCACTCGCCATCGACTTCTTTTTAGTGTTTAATTGGCAAACACAATATTTTCGCAGTCCAGAACGTAACCACATCAACTGCCCTATCAGAGGCATTTATTAAGGCTTTAGGGCATGCAGAGCACGATAAAAGATGGGACATCGTGCGTTGCGTCGCATAAACAACTCAGGTTGGTGCCATCTGTGAAACTGGGCTGCAGCATCGTATTAATGTATCAATTGCATAGTCATGAAACTCTATACTCTGATAAAACTTCTACTACAACCGAGTCATTGAATAAGGATAAACTCGACAATGTAGGTTAAAGCCAATTTCGCAAGCTATACAATTATGGAAGTGGTTGTCAAGCTCAATTTAATTTTTGAAACTATAAAACAAATTTTCCTGAAAACATTTTTGATGCCTAAAACATTAATCAATTGAGGAAGGATATTGTATTTAATAATAATACCGTATCAATGCTCATTAGGGTCATATCACACAGACGACTCTTTTGTATTTCCAGCTTATCTCGTGCTTAACTTACAGTGTTATTTTACAGTTTACCGCATAATTGACTCTGTATTATGCGGTATTGAGAACCTCACCTAAGTGCATGCCGAGGAACCGATAACCAGGAGTCAAAATTTGTGCTTCGTTAATATTTAAATATACAAAATAAATAATTATAGCAAGAATTTTGGACGCTACGACGAGGAGGCCAGAATTTCAAAGCAATCAAAGACTGATCTAAATTATATATAGAAGGAAGTTCATTAGGGGCTTACAATCGTATATTCTAGAAATTGGAGACAATATGGTTGAATAAATAAATAATTATTATATTATAGATCTTGGGACCAAAATCTCCACTTTATGGACCCCAGATCGAAAACGACATCGCGGCAGGACAAAAATGAGATGGAGGAATGACTTGGATCTTTATAATAGAGCTTGGCAACGTATAGCCTTAAACAGAACCTTATGGAAAAAGGGTATGGAGGCCTTCGCCCTGCAGTGAGCAAAAATAGGCTCTAAACAAGTAATAAATAAATAATATTACAGAAGTAAGTTCTAACTAAGATCACAGAAGAAGTTAGAACTGAAGCCCCCTTCTGGAACATCATCGCACTCACTTCTAGCACAGAAATATTAAGCATACCTAAATAATCTTTGAAATAAAAAATATTACCTTCACTTTTAAACACACAGAGACATAGTTTTCCCGAAGTGTTTTATTTATTTTGATTTTTTTATATTTTCGGGAAACATCTTCTTTTTCAAATACTTCTCCAAAACTGGAGGTTGGCGGTCAGGTTTTTGAATGCCTCTTTTCGGTCTCTTGGGAAACATACAATTATAAAAACACATGTCTATAATTAGAACGACTAACAAAAGCGGAAATCAGTTAAAATTCGACTGAAATAAATCTTTATAATACAAAGGCGAAGTGGAAACAAAAGCAATAATAACAAATTAAGAAATTATTCAACTAAAATTGGGTTTCAGTTTAAACACAGTAAGTTCTCCAGCAAATATATGCTTTCGCAAAATGCTAGTATGATACAGTCTTAAACACAGCAGTGGAACGAATCGGTTATTCTGAAGGGCGTGAATTCATAGTAGTGATTACTATAAGTAAACGCTATATTACGAATCAGTTGAACATAATCAATATGCGAATATATTACAATAAAACGAAACTTGTTTTATTTTTACAGAAATCTTCTTATACGAAATAGAATTTGTTCAAAACTTTATCTTGAGACTAGCAGACCCGGCAGACGTCGTCCTGCCGAAGGTGGGGCTACTTACTATTACAATATTTTGTTATCCTATAATATTATTTCTTATACCAGTTCCCCTTCTCGTACCGTAAATTAGTATAGATAATTAACCTAGATACCGACTGCAGCGCCATATATATAAAGATAGTAAAAAACAAAGGCGCTTCCCATTGTTGTACGCTTAGATCTGTTAAACTAAGCGAGGAATTCTAATGCAGTTTTCATCATTGCATCAATAAATAAAGGAATTCAAATGGAAGGTTTTCATGTGGGTATGTATATTACATACATATCTACATTGATACATAAAGATAAAGGCCACTTAAATCGTCCTTTACATCGGTTTTAACATATTCAATGGTACATTAAACAGTCGTTTTCACCTCGTTGCTGTCCAAGAACTCAGTTTTTTTTGTAAACCAATCGCACAGTTGTAGACTTTTGGACATTGACAGGTGATGGGGTGAGATTTCGGCTTCTGGCGCGGCGTCCAATGGAGAAATTCAGCTGACAACATTAGTCAGAAGTTTCTGGCACGCGTCGTGTGTCAGTAACCTGTCCTGTCTAGCTTACCCGCGTGCGAATAAAATTAGCAACAGACATTCACTTCTTGTCTACTTTTTACTCATTTGGCTACAGTTTAATAGTTTTTTTTTCTTCAGCACCGTGAAAGGTGATCGAACTCGTTTGACGTGCGGGCCCGAGATCTATCGCTCCATAAACGTAGAATATAATTTGCGAATTGTAAACAAACGCAATAATACCCCAGTTATATCACATTATCGTCAATTACTGGTTGCTTAGTGTCTGACCTGTATTTTTATGATTTATGCGAGCCTAGTAGTCGGAGACAATTTATTTGAATTGATGTTTGCAGACGGCTACTTGAATGATTTACTATGTTAGCTAAATTATTACATCTTAGGGGTCATCCATATATTACGTCACACGTTAAGAGGGGGGGGAGGGGCTGTTAGCTAAATATGGTATTGTATGACAAGGGATACGATATCAAGAGCCTTGTCACGTCACATTATAAAATTTTAAAAATTGTAATAAAAAAATTATATACGAAAAAAATTGAATTTGCCGTTGTCTTTAAATCATTTTTTTATTTTTAAAATATGTGACGTCACACCAAGGGGGAGGTGGTTTCGAAAATGTAACAGGGGAGGGGGGTTTCAAAAATCGTAATATTCGTGTGACGTAATTTATAGATGACCCCTTAACATAAATTTTGGAAGCAATTGATAACATAATTCTAATAATAATTCAGTACAAGTGATGATTACGTGATTTAAATCCGTTCACAATTAGTGGAGAAAAATGAATAAACTTTTTTACTTTGCCCAATTAATTATATATTCAGATAAATGTTTTTGCATATATTTTTAAGAACATTAGGAACAATACATTTTAAACTTTTGCAAGTGTCTTCACTATAATTGAAAGCTGAAAATCAGCTCTGTATGGCGTATAAAGGCATACAGAATTTATGCTGAGCCTGAAACCATTTTTTGGGTTGTGCCACACATAGCATTTGTTAAAGTATTTGTGTTTCCCCGAAGATTCTGTTACTTGAGCAGTACCAATTAAACTGTTCAAGAAAACGAATCGGGGGTACAATATGCTATGATAATATGTGTAGCACAATTTATAAATAAATGTGTTTTCTTTCTTTCTTTACAATTATTTAAGACTCGGGGTCATATCGAGCTCATATTTAGTTTATAATTTTCCCGACGTTTCAACAGAGTTACATCTGTCCTGATCACGGGGAGATTGGAGTACAGTGGCGCCTCGACTTCGCCTTTGGTTCGAATTTTCTCCACTACCCGCACTTTTAATTTATTGCCAATGTTAAGCGCCGTACATACTATACTAACTGTGTCAGTACCTCTGTTATTTCCACCGATATTTCTAACACCCGAATTATTTTTACACATTACGAGGTCCCACGTAGTTGACCCCATTAGAAGCGTACGAACAAATATTCTCGATTCTCTTTCAATGTTGTCTTACGTTGTAGTTAAACGTGGTGGGACCAAAGCGCATTAGAGTCGAGTTCCGAACGGCCTCGTGATTTTCAAGCCACCTCTTCAACCTATGAGCAATTATGGTTTTATTATCTCAATAGTCACCGTATTAACAACAGTCTACACTGTTCATCTGTGCAATTAGTCACATGTGATGACACACATGGATTTTTCGATATGTTTTCCAATTTGCAAATGCGATCGTAAAATAGTAATTCTATACGGCACACACCTGTTTTGCAACACTGAAAACTTTATGATTCAG
This sequence comes from Charaxes varanes, assembly GCA_024363005.1. NCBI lineage: Eukaryota > Metazoa > Arthropoda > Insecta > Lepidoptera > Nymphalidae > Charaxes > Charaxes varanes. Next base: position 17,098,156 of record JANCMC010043217.1, on the reverse strand, counting down.
TATTGTTCGTTACAGCAACGTTGAAAGTTTCAATATGTTACCTTGTTAATATTTTACACATGTATGTATATATTTCGCTTCGATCTCATGTACGCTAAGATCTTTTAAGCGAACTAACAGATTTATATTCCAGATATATTTTTTTAAACAAATAATAGCGGATCCGGCAGATGATGTCCTGCTCGAACGTTGAGTTACTTACTATTTACTAAACTGTATTATCTTATACTACCCCCCTTGCCTTCCCCGTTATTATTAGAAATAATTTAATATGGTGGTTAAGTATAATTAAATTTTCTAATTTTCCGCGCAAATTTCTTAATTGTTTTTGCTTCTCCTGACAATAAAAATAATATTATAAAAAATATAGATTAGTAATACTTTTTAGGTGTACCCGTTTCCCCTCTTACTAAACTTAAATTAAAAACTTGTGTTGGGAGTGGGTGCGGCAATAAATACCCTAGCGGCGACGGAGTTTGAACCGGACGCCTTGCGAGCTAAAACGTTCGGGAGATAATAAAAGCGAATGCTTATATAGATAGAGTATCAGAGAGTGTTAAATGTTTTTGTAAATTTACGATAAATTCTTGATAACAAACGTATCAATGCGCACTGAGTTACTGTTAATAAATGCAGCTGTAATCAGTCGCTTGACATTGTTATTGTGTACTTATCAGCCGTTGCGATGTGTGAGTTAACGAACAAATTCATGACCTCCGCAATGATAAAATTTTTGACTTTTTTTAATAGTATATATTTTTAACTTTCCCAGTATGTCAACCGTTCTATAACATTTATATTGGCTAAGAGAATGTCGGAATTTACTTCATTTCCTACACGTATGAATATTTCAAGTGTGATTAATATCGTAGCTTCCCTTCCAATAAAGCCTAAAGCTTTTGCTACAATTAGGGGAACGAAGTCCCCTTACCTGTTAAGCTATCGAGTCTTTTATGCAAAATGACATAGTAAATCGCCTTTAAATTTATCTATACTATATATTTGCTGTGTCCGCAACTTCGTTCGCGTAAAATTAGTTAAAAAACTTCAATTTTAGCGTGATGATATATAGCCTTCATCGATAAATACTATAGGCTATTTAACACTGAAAGAATTTTTCAAATCGGATCAGTAGCTCCTGAGATTAGCGCGTTCAAGCAAGCAAAAAAAAAACTAAACAAACAAACTCTCCAGCTTTATATATTAGTATAGATAAACCACTAACATAGTATCGGCTATGAAACATTTATCTTTTATTAATTAGGAGATTGTAAATAAAAACTAAGTTATAGGCTGAACAAAAAAGGTATGTAATGTATATAATATTATTATAACTTTTTGTATGTTACATTTAAACAGCAAAATGTTCATTCAGTTAAATGACCAAATACAGGTTTACAGTTTTTCATTTCGAAATTCATATAAAAGTGACTAAATATATCTCCGGGTCGGGTATTAAATGATGCCTGCTATAAATGAGTTTGTCCAAAACATCGACGTACGAGTATAAACTTATTTTTGCGCATGATTCATGCCTAATGCCCCAGAAGATCGATATTAATCGGTTTTCTGCGGAAAATAATCGATATTTTACGTCGATGTTAAATCTACAATACATCGAAGTTATATTAATACATCATTTTCTTTATCTATCCTAATAATACTTATACAAGTTTATACCTATTTAAATAGTAAACTTTTATTTGAGCAAATTTTTGTAGCGAAAAAGGACTAATGGGAATAAATGATTAAACATTTAATAACCGCTTAACATACTATTACCGATTTTTTAAAAACATGGACATCTCTTACGTCGTGATATTAAACTTGTAAATTAGCTTGATCAATTTAAATATAGAGACAGAAGTGAGGTTTTTTTATTGTTCCGGCTTCGAAGGCCCAATGATCTTATATATGTGGTAATTTATGCAAATCAGTATCTTATAGTGTCTTATAACGTTGTTAAATTAATATAATATATAATTACGTATTAAAATAATTATATTAGTTAAAAATTATGATTTACAACTCCTATATTAAAAAAAGTGTCAGTTAAGGTGCCGCCAACCGTTTTGGAGCTAACTCGCGAGACAGGTGGACAAAAACGGTAAAATTTGTTAGCCGTAAAAGCATTTACTTTACAATTTATTTATAGATAAATTTAATTATATGTATTTGTTTATATAGAAAAATGCTGTCTTTCTGTTTGTGTCTGACCACTAAATCCAAAATAAGATTCCGGTAAAGTAATTTTCAAAGTGATTTCACCGGCAATTTTGCAGTTTTGGTAAAAAACCCGTTCGGATGTATGTCACGTATAAGAGTTGCGCATGAAACGTACTATAGTATATAGGTGTTTAAAATACCTGGAACAGTTTCGAAAGTTCTGCAGTTGGCCGAATAATTTCGGAAGGCTTTATAGTCAACATTTTATTTATTTATTTATACATATTGTGCCTAAAAAGGCGATTTTGTGAGAAGAGTTGCAGGCATAAGTACGTATAGCCGAAGATTGGTCAAAAGGGCCCCTCCTAAAGGTAATATAGTAGTAGTGGATGCATAACTGATGTTGTTGAACAGCAATAAGAAAACTTAAAGATATTCCACGATGATCTAACGCATCTACCTGTGACGAAAACACAAATAAAAACATTTTTTCCTGTCTGCCTGTTTGTTCCGGTTGATCTCCGAAGTGGCTCTACCGATTGCGACGACATTTTCACTGGTCGATAGCTGATGTTAAAAGGAGTAACATAGGCTACTTTACTTTAGGAAAAATAATTAGGGTTCCGCACAAAAAATGAAAATCATCAAAATTTAACCAAATCCCTGACATCGTGCGAGTAAAGTCGCAGGGTACAGCTAGTCCTAGTAAAGTCGAATCGTCGACTTAGGATGAAAATGTTCGTGCTAGGCTCACTGATTACGCTATCGATAAACGCGTCACTACGCTATCGTCTAACGCGCGGCGTCATTGCTTATCAAATTCACACAGAAATATACCTATATAGTAGTGTATTGTTTATTGGTTGACTGACTAAAGCTACGGTTACACAAAATCCGTCAACAGCCGAAGCTTGGTCGGGTGTCGTCGGTCGACTTCGGCCCATTGAATGAGTCTAGTTGTGCCAATTACAGTCGTATTGTGTAGCGTTTTAAGTCCAATTTAGATTGTCGTTTAAACAACCGTTTAGCTGCCACTCCACCCGCTTGCACTGATCTTAAACCACTACAGCTAGCTCTCTATATCTATAGATTTAAATAAAATTGAAGTGTGTGTTTGTAACATCGGTATTATTATGTTTTTACTAATTGTATCTTACTATGTACATGATTCCTTTAACAAAAACACAGAAACACTAAAAAGCGTCTCATTAGCGATTAGTTGATTTTTAGTAGGTTTACATTCACAATTAGTATCTGTAGGCGACTCCGCAATCGTTTTCTAAGATCATTTTTTACTTGTTATCAAAACAACACCTACAATACAAAACACCTACAAATAACATTCTTAATTATACCTGCCTTAAATTAAAACGGGAAACATGACGTCAAATATTGAAGTATGGCCGACGATGACAAAAAATAACACGGGCAATCGAAAGAAAAAAAAAAACGTAAAGATTTTAAACGGTTGCTATGTGGTCGATTGTACGCGTTTGTCGGAGGACTGTGTTTGGCAAGTTTCCAAAAATTATAAACAGAATCGCCAACATCTACACAATCGTATAATTCTGAGTTACCGACAACTCTTTCAAAATTTACACTTCACCAACAAAAAAATCTGTAAAATACGTTTACGTATTAGACATTAGACACAAAGTACGTGAGCCTTACAAAGGAAAATAATACGCGTTGATATAAAAAAAAAATAAAACAGGCAAGTGCGAGTAAGACTCGCGCACAAAGAGATCCGTACCATTACGTAATACTTTACTAGGTTATTTTAAGATTTATACTTTTCATAGAATTTGGTTTAAATTGAAAAAGTCACCGCAATTTTCTTCTTGTGATCTAAATACAAATTTATGTTTTTCGCAATTTTTCATATACTTTCCTGTACTTCAAAAAGTAGCTTCTTGGCAATTTTCATGATTCTAAGTCACCTGAAGTACTTTAGTACTTTCTAGGTTTTTAATCCCTTTGCAAAATGTATAGAAAATGTGACATAAACGGTCATACCTTTTCATTGCGGATACTTAGGGGGCTGCTTTTTTACAGCTTCAAGGTACCGCAGATATCAGTATTTGGTATTAATATCAAATTTATATCTCTACGCGTTCCTGAGAAAAAGGGATATTATTGATAGATAGACGGACAACGAAGTGATCCTATAAAGGCTCCTTTTTTTCTTTGAAAATACGAACCCCTAAAAATCTGTAAACCTATGCGACACAAAGTTCATAAATCTCACAAGGGAAACGAATACGTGTGGTTATTTAAATAAAAGCCGGGATTTGTGTGAAAACTGAAGAGATGTTTCATTTGAACATTGGTCCCTAAGACACAATATCCGCAGTGCGTACGTACTGTTCAGGATTAATAATATACACTGACGTACACCGTCTACATTTGAAGGTAAGCCATTCGTGCGGCGCCATAACAAAATTATGTTTAAATATATCCTAGAGTTGTTGTTGAGTAAATGCAGTCGGAAAATCTAGTCAATAAGTTTGTTTCTACAAATTTTCAACGAGATTTTTGCATATTCTTCTCGTGAATCGAGTTTTTCGAATCAGTTATAGCTTCAAAATATTCGATGATTCAAAAGAGCTTGTATAAGTCCACTTGAATAAAAAATAGAGTACGGTTTTTTTTGGGTGGCCCCGTTGGCAGTGACACTGTTTTCTGCGCGGGGGTGTTAGATCGATTCCCGCTTCGAGCCTGAGCGTTACGAAAAGTGTGATCAGGTTAAAATTATTAAAATTGTAAATTAATTTTAAAGTTCAATTAAATATATTTATATACATACACACATATAGGTGGAGCTAAAGAAGTTTTCATTTAGTCGTCTAAAGTATACTCGTTTTTTTACTATCTCTGCGTATTATGTACTTGATTTGTGGTTTGCATGATACTTAATTTAAGTGGGTTTTGTGATATTGAGAATCGAATTATAGAGACTTCAAGCTATTTCTGCTTTACCGCACACAGAATTTCCGTAAATTTACGGTCGATGGCTTAAACGCTAAAAACCCAAACAATCAGGTGTCAGCCGGGGTCGGTGAATACTAAAGTGGTCCCCATTATACGCGAGCATAAAAACGGCATCGATTTCTTTTTAATCTCGTCTGTTAATCTGAGCGGGAACTCGTATGACGATGTCGGAACTGTGCGAAAAAATAACGAGTGTCGTTGAACCCCGGCGAATGCACCGGGGCCGTTAGCTTTAACCGAGGTCAGGGCGAAATTTTTGGTGAGTGAACACATGAAATGTTACGTAATTAAATTTTCAGCTGATTGTACCATTAGCAGCGACCTGTTTTTTAATATTTAAATTAGCTAAAGCCTGCAATTTCGTTCGCGTGAATTCAGTGATTTTGTTCAATTTTAAGGGTTTATTATTTTGTACGGAACCCTAATTATTCTGAGTGTAAAGTAGCCTATGTTACTCCTTGTAACATCAGCTTTTTGCCATAGTCACGCCAAAATCTGTACAGCCGTTTCTGAGACTACCCGGAACAAACGGACAGACAGACAAAAATGTTTTAACTTGAGTTTTTGCTATAAGTATCGTGTATAGAGGTCATATGCAATTTGTAAAAAAATCTGTGTTACAAAGAGACACTCAATTTTATTTATATTTATAGTTTTATTTTTAAGATGAAATTCTAAACAGTCTATAATTGGGCTGAAAAATCTCCCCCAGAGGGGAAGGGTAGCGTTTGAAACGTGCAAGTAATAATAAAAAATATAATTAACGGAATCAAGTAGTTTACGATGGCTCTTTAATAGGACTAGTACAGTACACATATAATGTAGAGAACTAAAACCTAAAACGCTATCAATCACTCATGATGGGAAACATTAATATTGTAACAGCGATGTTATTTTGTACATATAATTTAGTTAATGACATTACGGGTCATCGGCTGTCTGACGTCCTAATACGTACGTACATTTCAATCGTTGTCACGTTCTTTAATAAGCGTAATTCGGCAACATACACACGGTAATACACAATGTTGATAGAGCTATTAACTAAAACCCACGTAATCAATCACTCATGACGGGAACCATTATTATTATAACTGCGGTATTACATTGTACGTAGATAAAACTATCTAGTTAATTTAATTAATGATGTTACGGGCATCGGCTACCCGCCGCGGCCGTCGTCATACATGGCAATCCTTCGAAGCGCGCGTGCGCGTTTCGATCGATTTCTAAATATGGGAAGCTTTTCCGTTAGACACGTCAACAACATACGTCACACGATTGCCGCTCTTATAGCTATAACCTTACGATATATTCTAGTCTACTTTTACTATAACAAGTTACTACAAACGAGGTGACAGCGATTTCATACTACACTGATTTTACTACGACAAAAGTAATATTGTTTGAATGTGGAACTTTTTCGATGTGAGCAAATAGACGTACGTATGTTTTAATCGTTAAGTTATGACTTTAATTTTTACATATTTTTGTATTCATGTAATTAATATTAAAATAAAACATATCGTAATTTTTTTTTTATACTAAACAATTATACCAAAAAACGAAGTTTCTGTATATAGCAGCAGTGGCGTATTTTCGCTTTCAGAATAAAATTTTACGAATAATACCACTTAAAGGCGAGCCAGAATCGGTGTTATATGAGAATACAGGAACCCTTGAAAAACTGCACTTCCATAAGGCTCGCAGATGCGTTGCCGACTTTTGCGAAATTAATATGCTCTTAATTTATCTATGCGCAAATCCGGCCCTGTGTAAAAGGTAATCGCGTCATGATGACAGCATCGAGCTGCGTAGTTCCGTCGGAATCGCTTTATCGGAAATTGAATTCAGCTGGACGCCGACTTGTAATTGGATCAACCATTCATCCAAGCGTTTTCGCTTGCGTACTATACGATCATGGTAACAAGCTTTACCATGTTGCAAATTATTCCAGGTATAATTGTATTATGGTAGCACTTGTGTATATATTTTATTTATTTATAAGTGCATACACTAACTATTAAAATTAAACTTACTATCAAATAAATGGCATGTAAAGACACGCTTATATAGAAGAGTACCGTATCTGATACGCAATAGGCATTTGTTAAATAACTTAAAAAGTTGTCCGTTTTCGTTCAAAATAATTTTCCTAATGAGTTTTTAGCATTTCCTATCAACATGGCAAATTTCGAGTCTCTACATCTAATAGTTTGGAAAATCTAGGGGGACCACCTGGCGGACGGACAGAAGGACGGACTTAAAGAAAATACAAATGTTCTTTGTAGGACTACGGAGCACTAAATGTAACATCAGTCTCCAACCAGCGTAATATAACTATTTATTAGCGTGAAATGAAACCGAATGAAAACAAAACAACAATTTATTTATATTTGAGTTTCACGAGACGTTGTATAAAAAGTAACAAAACTTCTTATGAATGAAGAGAATTCTAAGTATCTACAAAAAGGTACGAGTAAATAAAGCGAGTAAGTTCCACGGATCTGTGTGAGTCACGACTTCTGTTGTTGTTTACAAAAGGTTAAAAATAATTTGCTTGAAAGCTTTAAAGAGTTTATGAGACATTTACGGGAGAAATGAGAAATGGTAATATTTTTCTTCTACTACTATATACTTGTAGATTGAGGGTTCTGTAGTATCTTGCCTTTTATTTTTTTATACACAGTTAGCTCTTTAGTTAGCTGATATCATAGACTGAAGACTTTTGCAAATAAGGGGCCATCTATAAATGACATCGCACGTTAAAGGGGCAGAGTTCTACAAAAGGTGAAACTGTGGGACGACGATCGTCAAACGGCCGACCAGCGGGGGGTAGGGAGGGTCAAAAGCTTTGTGACGTCACGTACCAAAATTTTTGTCTTTTATTAACATACTACTTAAAATAATTAAAGGAAACTGGTTTTTCTGATTATGTGATGTAACACCAAGGATTTCGAAAATGTGACAAGCACGAGGCAATGGAAAAATTCGGTGACTTACTGAATGACTGAGTTCTACATCGATAATTATATCCTATCATACCTCTGCTGAAAATAGTGGATTCTTGTTTTTACTTGTCATAAAAAAAATACCATCACTAATATCGATCAGATCTCTTTTAAACATATGTTTATGTTTTTCAGATATTGTTTAATATCTCATTTCATACCACTAAAAGGGTTATCTTAAATTCATGCCATATCAGTTGCTAATTTTTCTTAACATCTTTTGGTATGGATTTTTCATCACCAGGGCCTAAATGTTCCCTTTATTGTATTAATATGATATTTTTTGAAAGCAAAGGACACTTGTTAGTCTGTCTATGATAAACAACACAACGCCTCTACACAAAGAGACGAAGCTCCTAGTCAAGCCTTTTATTTCACGGCTTCTTGCTCTTGGGTTTCAATGTATCATCTTACAAATAATATCAACATTGCTGCGTTATGAGAACTCTTCAATGATAAAAATATGCTCGTATATAATGTATGTTATTGTTCTTCTAAGAATGTGGTAATATGAAGCGAGCAATAATCTAAACATTTTGAAATTTATATTATACAAATATAATAAAACTAATTTAAAATCAGGAAGTATATTTAGAAAAGTATCCAAAAAGTCAGGTTCGTACTATTTCCTTGTTTATCGAGAATTCAATGAAGTATTTTTATCGCGACTGTGGCCGTAGAATATCGCACAAAATTACGCCAACGTGTGGTAATGTGATTATTACATCATTTCTTTTTGTTAGCAGCTCTACGATATAAAAACTTGTCATCGCATATACTTTGCTGCGTAAATCAACTTTCAGACTATTCATCACATTAAGATTATATTATAAATATTATGTTTATACGACATGGACTTTTAAGAAAAGAGTATTACTCATTTCTAAAACTTCGGCAACGCTGCCTGCCCAACCTGCCACTCCAGATAGGGCAATTGTCGGTAGTCATACACTTGAACCGCCTGTTGCCTTTTTGTTATAGAAAAATCATGTCAAGTAATGCACAAATAAATGTACAAAAACTCATGAAGACTTAATATTTACCATGTTAGGCGATTTCATTAATTACCAACACAATTTTGCGTCGAATTTCCAGTCTCCTCCATCATACATATTTCCCGGATAAATCAATTACGTCAATTAACACGTGAACGTGAACCCAGTTAACTGCGCTGTAATATAGCTGAAATTTAACGTTCAATTCGGAAACACAGCGTACAAAGTATTACCATGATGGGCAATTATGGTGGTTTTTAGTACGTAGCTTATTTTTATGAGATTTCTTCTCCATTCGTGACTTTTCTAGAAAGGTATACAATTATTAAGCCACTTTTTTCTCGGCCTCTTTGGTTGTTGGCGACCATTGGTGGACTTCCATGAGGATGCAACGCCGGTACGCCTTCGTGGGTCCTTTTTTTGCCACATGATCACTCAATGCCGCTTCAGTATAGCTGACTTTTTCACCACTTCATTGTGCTTACTTTGTTGGATGGTGTTATAAACTGATTTAATTATTTTAACACCCATTATGCTTCCTTTCTCTTTGGAAATCCTTTTCTTCGGTTAGTATTAGCGCTTGTACACCATTGGTTAAATATTCTGTTCAAAAATTTGATGTTCATAGTAATGATTTACACTCTCTTGTTTATAATTAAAATATACTGATTTTTTTATACCGTTCCATAGCACTTTTTAACAAAGGCTTCGTTAGTGAGTATACCACAAGTCTATACTAAACCTTCGATGCCAGCACTCGAACGGTTCTAGGTCAAAAGGGCTCCACCTTAACCATACTAGAACACTCTTAAAAATCACCTGAGATCACATATACATACATGTACCTTATTGCGACTATCTCATAACAAAACAAATAAAAAAATATAAATAACTTTATTAACAAACCTTTTTTTTTTTCAAAACTTTTCTGACGCGACGGTATCTTAGCCTCCACACTGGGCGACTTATCTGGATTATGGAATTTGTACTTAAATATATAAATCTAGTATCACAATGTTTTCCAAAAATAATATCGACTAATCAATCGATCTTTATGAAAATTGCCCATTATGTCTAATCTGGTCCGACTTAAAGGGTA
>JANCMC010043217.1:17032606-17087794 GCA_024363005.1 Charaxes varanes | reverse complement strand
TTATTGTATGTCGTCATCATAACGATTAAGATACAATTAACAGAGTCGTTCAAATATTTTCTTTCTGTTTCTGCAGGTAAATAACGCTTCGAGGAAGAGCGAATAAAACTAATGAGATGATGTAATTGGCGTTGGACCTGACTGGTGAGTTTTATTATATTCTCCTTATCGTAATTGTCCTTTAGTTAGTTACTAGTTTTTACGCTGCCCTTGCAACATGCGAATTTACTTACATTTCATTGTCTATCGAATACTGTGTGCGACTGTTATGCGCGAAGCTTAGCTGTGCGTTGTAATACATAAATTGTATGTGTTTACCTTAGTTACTGTTTGTTATATGGATGATGATATGGAGCTGAAATATAAAGATGGCATCTCTATTGTTACAGATGTATTGAAATGTCGATGGATTAAAGCAGTCCATCTGATCTTCACTTGAAACCATCCGTGCACATAAAAGATGTCTTATTCTCTCTCTCTCAGAAGGTAAATATACGTTTTTTATGTTATTTATTATAGAATTTCTGTTTATTCCCCTCCCATATCTATTTCTGTTATGCAAAGCAGCGATTGTTGTAAGCGACATTTCTTTCTATCAATTGCGTGTTTTTATTGATTGTTTAACATTGGACTATAGAAAAATAATTGTGCTTGTCTGATATATTTACTGATATGTTTTTCGTTATATAAATAGTCCAGAGTTGGATAATCAAATTTTCAAGTCTGTAATACTTTGAAAATGCACTGCGATTGATTAACTGTGATAATTTTCAATATCTTTTTTTAATTATAACTAAATAATTATTTAGTAGTAATTAGACGGTTTGAATAGTGTTTGTAATGAATTTTGGCAGAAACGGTGTGCTGTAACGTTGGAGCTGGCTTTCATCCCAAAGAGGTCGGAATAAACGGATATCATCAGGTAGGTCAAATGTCTATCGTGAGAGAAAAATATTCTATGAACTCGATGAAATAATATTCAGTATATATAAATATCTTTCTCTCATTACTAATGTATGTTAATTATTATTATTTTAAAGTTATTTTTGTTTTAATGCAAGCGACATTTTTGTATTTGCTGATGCGATTTTTTTTATCCAAATACAGGTGAAGATACAAATTTAACTTGCGGGATTTTAATGTATTTTATCTTTTAAATTGAAGACTTTATACCTTAGCTTTGTACAACGTCGGATGAAGCTTAAATCAAGTATTAAGCGCGATTAGTTTCCAATCCACGGAGCTAATTAAACGTGCTTGTACATTGTCTGGAATTAGTATTAAAATTAATTTATGGATAATGAATAAGGCTTTTATGAATCGTATTGTAGTAATAAGCAAAAGCTGTAATGGATTTTATAAATTGTAGAGATCAACTTGTTATATCGTATACAATAATAAACTATACATTTAACCAAGTTTCTTTGTAACTAGTGTGGAGTGCAAAGTAAGCCTATTAAGAAAATAGGTAATTTGAAGCTAAAGGGATAAAAGTAAGCTTTACATAGAAATTTTTTCTATGTATAACTTACAATTCTACGCTTTGAGTGACATTGCAAATTTTCATTTTCTTTTACACTGGCGTGACTTAATAAGACTTCTTAATAGATGTCTCAGAAGTGTATGACAATTATGTTACTACTATACGACTCTTGAGGTTGCCTTATTGTTATAAGCAGGGCTTTTTCTGTGTAGGCTAGAGGGGGCACGCGGTGCTCTCAAAGAAAATTTAGAACCTATAAAAACAAATAATGAATTTGAAAATTAAACGAGCGCATAGAACCGTACCCACTCGCTATAAGTTAAACTTCTTTTAAAATTTTATTTACACAATTATCACTTCTAATACCATCGCTATTTTAAAATAACGTTTGAAATTTATTTCATTGCTTATAAAAATTTCTTTTTTTTTTATTCTATCACAACAAATATTTGTATTCTCAGAATGCAATTGTGAAATCGTAGAGAAAAATAAAGAAAATAACAGTGTTTCTCAAAGACTAGTATACGCAAAATAAATTAGGGGGTCACGCCAAGAATGTGTATACATAACCGGACCTTAGAATAAAAGTATGGGATCCGCTATTAGATGCGATTCGAAATAAGATTCCTAGCTAGAACTTTGTCCGCGTAAAATTGCGAGGCCTCCTTAATCTGGTCCTATCGACAAATCCGTTATTTACTAATTATAAACAACCTCCATACCAAATTCGTCTAAGTACGTGCCGCGGTTTTCGAAATTTCGTATTAGGTGACATTACGCTTTTATATTTATAGATTTGTCACGTTAATATGAAGTGATTCCGCGCAAACTAGCTCCATATTCGACTTTGATCGGAATTTGCATCGCTTCTAGTTGTTCTTTTTTTTATATAATATATAATGGACAATCATTTCTTCTCCTTCCGCATAGCTCGGGCCTATTTCACATATATATTTAATATGTATGAGGTGTCATTTACATGTGGCAACCTTTAATTACAGTGTCGATAATTACGGTTTTCGATAAACGATGTTATGTACGAGTTTTGTTTCGTATTATCAACTAGTTCCTACCCGCAACTTTGCCCACGTTAAATTCGGTAAAATCGTATCCAATTTTAAGGATATTTTTTGGCACGGAATATGTTTTTTGATAGAAATTAAGTAGCCTATCAGTATAAAACCAGCTATTTGTTAGTTAACGTCTTGTCAAAATCGGCACAACCAAACAAACCGACAATATATTTAACATTTATTTTTCGTCATAGGCAATAGGGTCATATACAATTACTAGCCGTGCCCGTCGTCGTCGTCCGCGTAAAATAAGGTAAAACGATTAATTCAATTTTAGCGTGAGGATAAATAGCCTATAGCCTTCCTCGATGTATGGGTTATCTACCACTGAATTTTCCAAATCGGACCAGTAGTTCCCGAGGTTAGCGCGTTCAAGGAAACAAACAAACTCTTCAGCTTTAAATATAGTTTAAACACCAACAGTATATTATCGAGCGTTACAAACTGACACGTCTTTTTTATTTATATATACAGATTTTTAATATAGGCCTTTTATAAAGAGATCAATTAAAGCTTGTTTTATTTTATAAAGAATATCAACACAAGTCTGCTTGTATTTATTAATCATTTTTCTTACTTCGTAATTATATCTTGAAATGACTCTCTGCTGAAAAACATACTATTATTTGAGAATTAATCGAGCATGTCCCTTGTTGTATATAAAATTCTAACGTCTATAGACATCTACCCTTAGTAAAGCTGGTTGTTCACCCGCCATTGCTTGTAATTTGTACCAAATGATCGATCCACCTAATTTAGGCTACCCTGTAGCTCCTCTGCCGTTTGGTACGTGATCGAACCTCGGGTTCATCTCCAAAATCGTTATCCAGCGGTGATCGGTTCTACCACACGTATTAGCAGCCAAAATATTATGTCAAGTTAATACTTCTGGAAACAATATTACTATACCTTTTTGAGGTTTATTAAAAGCCTAAATATTATGTCAAATTATTAGTTCTAAACACAATATTATTGTACCTTTTTCGGGGCTTAATAGATCAACGTTGGATATATAGCGTTATCATTAATATTATATTCGAAATCGAATATCTTGATAACAAGAATATTATGTTTTAAAACACCGTCAAACCTTGACTCTTAAAAGAACTTGTAAAAAAGCTGAATTAATCACGTAATTTCGACTTTGGCCTTAGGATTCTAACTCCACTGGCCTATATCACTCCAAGTCCTACCACATAAACTCATATTTGGGGCTAGCTGTCTTGTATAGACACTAGCGGCCCACCCCGGCGTCGCATGGGTATTTTCACGTTACTTAAATGCAAGTAAATTCTTGGTCAAGTTCGTTAAATATTTAAATACGTTTTTTCACATTTCTTTCCTTCACGTTTTACTGTTTTTGTTTTTTTTTTTGAAGGAAAAAGCACTAATTTAAAAAAGTGGGTGATTTTAAAGTGACTCAAAGGCGACCTGATTCCCATAATAAACTTTCATTTCGGATAAAGCTTTTTAAGGAAATAATTTTTATAAATCCTTTCTTGGGTATAACAGAGAGACGAATTTCTTAGCATTCCATGGATTCACCGTGCGGGTGCCGGGTCCATCGCGTTGCAGAGGAAGGAACAATAATTATTATAATATTTATGATTTTTTTGACGTAAACTATTTTGTGCACAAAATTATGGCTCTTTCTAGTATCGGCCCTCTTCCATGGTTTTCCACAAAGATCTATTTTGGGCCGCTGATGTCCAGCGGCAGGTTTTAAATTAGTACATTAAAATTTTATTGAATCAACTAGTTAAATGATGATATCGATATTGATTTATCTTAACATCGATGTTTATGTTATATCAATCATCACATCCCTAGGGCGTGGTAATGCGGTCACGCGCTCGGAATTAACGCTCTCCTCCCGCCCGGCGCACTTGACCCGAGCGAGGTGTCACCGAGCGCGTTACCTACCCGCAAAAAATGGGGGGAAACATGAACCCACGGTCCCAAACGCCCTCGCAGCTCCACTAAGGAACGTGGATTTGGTTTTTGATTTAACATTCGTATCTATTATCCAAAAATCCATCACTAACTTTATTAACTGGATAATACCATACGTATCTCTATTAGTATAAATGTGAAGTTGTTTGATTTTTACGCTTCACCTACCAACTGAAAATGTTTTTCAGGCATAACTATTTACCATAGTGATGCTCAGAAACGTCTTAAATTATTTAATTACCTACCAATTTCATAAAAATAACCCACATAGAACTTAGAAACTTTCAAGGAAACTTTTTTCTCCAAGAGTTCGTTCTGACAAAGCTGCGGGCGAGCGCTAGTCCACTACTAAATATAACGGTTACCCCTCGCATAATCTAGAGCTGTGTTCCGGTAGGTGTTTATTAAATAAATATAAGTCACTAATTGACGGAAAACAACCTAAAAGAACCGCAAACGCTGATATTAAAGTCTCTGAACTAAAACAACGACCCATTATCGCTTTATTATTTACATTAAAACAGTTTATTTTAAATGTTTCCTTCCCTTTACAGTCGCCATTATATTTAAAGAGCTAACATAAGCTGACAGAGGTTGTTGTATTATATATGGAATCTATACCTTAGGTATGTAATCATTGACTTTTAAAATGCAGTTGTAGACTGAACAATTCAGTAGATAATTTTAATAGATTCTTCATCCATAAGGTACTGTTTTCGCGAAATATTCGAAGTAATGTTAAAAATTTACCGGCACACTATTGAAAAAAAAATTCCCCTAAAATGAACGCTTCTTTTCATAAAGTAGATTAACAGCATGGTTTAATTACTAGAATCTAAACCAAATAGATGAAACGCGGTAATGTAATTCTGCAGTAACTCTAGACTCTACTATTACTCACTGAGATGCGCTTGTCTCTGGTTTGTTTTGCAAATAGTGTTCTCGTGTTTTAACTCATAATGGATATTTGTACTAGCAACTCAACCGTTAACAGACAATACAAAAATAGTAAACAAACTTTCGTGTTTTATTATCTATGCAAATAAATAGTTTTGTACGCATAACATTTAAAAAAATAATAAATTTGCCTCTCTGTATCTTTTAGCAATCTCATAGCTGACTTCATAAGATTTCTGATCTAACTTTACTTTAGCAATGAATTAGGGTTCCAAATAAAAAAAATAAAAACTTCAAAAGTCATTCGTACTTTCCTAAGTCTGTTAAGGAGTCTTAAGAGGAATTACTGCGTTAGTAACGTTTCGTAGCTACGTTTCCATCACAGAAAGTACTCACGCCTAAACTAAACACTCCGTCTGAACAATTTGTCGCAGCAAGTGCGAGCGGTGTATGCGTCATTAGACTGTAGTCGCTGAATGCTTTGTGGAGGAGTCCTTTATAAATTGAACAAACAGCTCAATTGTTGGCCCGACGACCCGGCGCTCGTCACCGGCCAGCACAATAAAGCGGGCGGCAATTGACACACTTGCACCCGTACTTCCCTCTCAGCTACGTACTCGTTGCAGGGACACTAAGCTAATATAGCACTAGAGTAATAAAGTCATGTTAATAATAACACTAAATTACTTTTTTTTATGTTACAAGGGGCAAACGAGCAGGCAGCTAAGTGCACACCGACGTTAATGGACTGCACGACCAGAAGGCAATCAGATGCGTTGCCGGCTCTTATAGACAAGTTCAGGCCATTGGGAAGTGTCACAAACCGAACGAAACGCGACAACAATACTATCACTTGACGTGACAGCATTGCCGCCACCTCACGCCGATCTTGTGTAAGAAAGAGATACTGGTACCCGGACGCGCCGATAATATAATTCATCAGCACACCACACTTGAACCAATTAATAACAAAGAAAAAAAGTAGTTTATAATTTTGGTCAATAATTTACTGTTTAAAATATCACGATACGTATTGGTAATGAAAGTGCTAACCGTACCCAAGTAACAGGCCGAGCGGGGGGAGGGGGCGTGATAGAGGAATGGGAGGGCTTCACATTCCAGCGAGAAATAGCAAGGAAATTGCTTATCTAGGACACTGCGTAAATAATTATTAACAAACAATTTAAAGCTAGACCAGCTCAGGAACTTTAAAAAGGGTTGGCCGGTGCTGGCAAATGGAAGAGCACCTTTGGCTAGGCGAAGAAGCAGTAAAAATTTAAGTAAATAAACCAATACCTCCTCCACCCATAAGATCGGCGTGAGCGTAGTCCTCAGGTTCTGAGTTTCAGGGATGGAGGTGACGGGCCTCATGAATACGTTAAACTGCGCGCGCTTCATACCTCGTACTACGGTGCCAGTGTTCTGCGAACAATAATAAGTTTTAACCGATGATAGTTTCACCAATGTAAGCTTAAAATACTGTTTAATAGCAACGGACGTATCTGCCACTTCTTCAGCCGTATCAATGGTACGGGGCCGCCACGCTACAGGGTCCCCGAAAACATGTTAACAAAACGTTATAAATTCGCAATTTCTTATCGATTATTATCAACATATCCGAGAATAACTGGTTTGGACAATTTCATGTAAAAACCACATTACAGTATTACATTAGAGTAGCACAGCAATAAAAAAGGACTTTTTCGGGTCAAACGAGCCCCAACTAGGAAATTTTCGTTGAGCTCCCAAATACATCTTGATATAGAGCCTCCCTAAGGCAAGCTACGCCACTAATAACCCAAACTATAGAACCCAAAAAGTTTAGGAGCATACTACAATACTTATCCACAACAGTACCTCCCCTTACTATGACGATAGGAATAAATTAGCCCTTTTTCTCGTCAAGAACTTGTATGTTTGAGAACAGTATGACCCAGGCACTGAACTCCTTTGTAAGATTTTGTATAAAGACAGGTTTTGAACGTTTTTACAAAATAGTTTGCTTAGTCTGTGGGGACACGCAGTGCCTCCAGAAATTTCGAAAATTTCGTTAAAGTTACACTCCGACACTAAAGAAGTGACACAAAAAGGCCCGCGTATTCCTTATTTGTAAGATTTTCAAATACAGTAGCTATTACATTTGATAATTTTATAGCTCCTGCGTTAAAACCATATTATTAAATTGACACTCGCAGCATTGTCGAGGTACAAAGGTCATATATTGTTCCTACTGCGCGTTACTCAGTGGTCAATATTTATATTTCTTAATGGAAAGTAAACATATTCTAGAAGACAGTTTTTTAGGTGAAAATTCCTTTAGGTATATTGCGCACTTTTTTGAGATGGAGAAAAAATGAAAATATTGATTTCGTGTCATCGTCACGTTACCTCACGTCTTCGTCACCGAACGCTTTCCATGAGCTATATGAGTATTTTGTATATATCTGTACTTTAAAATCGAACACTGGGAGTCTTGAAAACGAATCGTCAGAGGTGTCGGTAACGGTGACGTCAAAATCAACGACCAAATTAAAATGAATTTCAAGCGTTCAGTGACGCTGAAGCGAGTTTTATGCTTTCTGTTCACCCATTGACGTCACAGTTCGACACTTCCGACGATTCTTTTACATCTGTTGGGACTCCCGGAGTGCGTTTTTTTACTTAGCATGGCATTTATTTCTGCCTGGATGTTCTGTTGTTCAATTATTAAACAAAAAGTTTCGAATAAATAATTGAAAAGATTTTGTAATACTCTATAGAAATACTGATTTATTATCTATTTTATGTTGATATATAGAACAAAATATATTTAGAGACTATGAAAAAGTTTTTTATGACTGAGTCGATAATAACAAAGTTTATAATAGAGAACCCTCAATGTACGAATGGACTCTGTTCAGTTCAATTTTTAGGGTTCCGTAGCACTACAAGGAACCCTTATAAATTCGCTATGTCCGTCCGTCCGTCTGTCTGCCCGTAAAGTATTCCCCCTAGCATTTCCAAATTATTAGACGTAGAGACTTGAATTTTTCCATTTTGATAGAAAATGCAAAAACTCATTAGGAAAATTATTCTGAACGAAATCGGACAACAACTTTTGAAGTTATTTAACAAATATTTTTTAATCTATACGCACGCACTTGTCGATGGTCTCCTCCCCGTAATACATCCCTGCCCCTACGCAACGCCGCAAACATGGCCGCTTTGACAGGCAGTTGTCAAGTATTTACCGCCGCATTCGGAGGCTATCGCACTTATATTTTCTACCAAGACAATCGGGAACTTATCTCCGCTCCGGACACCACCGCAATCAGCCCACGCGACTGAACTACAGTCTTGCAGGTTAGTGCGTAATTCTTTTACCTTCAACAGCTGCCTTGTTATTACCTTTCATCCTGGTAGCTGTATTTCCCGTCGCGACAACGGGCAAGTGCTTTTAAGGGGAGATTTTGGGCCAAGCGAAACCTAATATATAATATACAGTCCACTAAAAACGCTCAATTTTATTGGTTGGAAGCTCCCCAAGAAAAATCCACCACATGTGTTTGTGTATTTACTACTTACAACGTATAAATTGTAGTTAAATGTGAAAACATCTTAATAGATTATGTATTTAGTATATTTTTGTTCCCAAGAAAGTAAAAATAAGATAATTGTCAGGTTGGCGTATTCAATTCAAATTTAGCTTTTCCTGGACATGGAAAAGTGAAAATTAAAGCAGCTTGTATTAAGTCAAACAATAAATAAATAAAAAGTTTATTACTGATAATGTCTTGGGTATTAACTAACATGGAACGTAAAATAGTTTTCCGACAGTACATTTGCCCTGTGATAAAGAGCTTCACTAAAAGAGCGGCGAGCAACATGAGCAAAAAGTGACTGGAGCTTTAACACATTTATGAGCCATTTACTGGAATCGATACGTAGCTGCAGAGCTCTTTGTACATTATACCACTATAAAAGGTCTTTTTACGTTTACAAGTATAGTACAGAACGACTTGTCTAACAATGTTATTCATAATTTTGAATAGTCCGTAACCTGACCTATTTCGTCCGTCTTAATAGAGGTATGTACATTTATCTTAAAAAATAACAAAAGTTTTCAACTATGTTTATAAAGTGTTTATACCTATATATATGTATACATATTTTAATTAGAGGTAGCGCCACGCTTGCACACTTTTTGGTCTGCAGCCGAATTGTGCCGGCGCGTCTCAAGTCAAAGTCAAAATTGTTTATTCATATAGACTTTTTTTATATAAGCACTTATGAACGTCATATGTATAATCATTTAATAATTTGGTGATAAAATTTACGAGTTACAAGCTGTTTACAAGGGTATCTTGCACTCTGCACTGAGAAGAGCCCGCAATAAACTCAGTCGGATATAATTTTGATATCACCATTTTCATAATAATTCAGATTTGGCTAGAGCAATTTATTAAGTCCGGGTAAAAGTACTTCTTTCTCACATAAAATCGGCTTGAAGTGTCGGCAATGCTGTCACCTCAAGTGATGGTACTGTTGTCACGTTTCGTTCAATTTGTAAGATTTCCCGGTAGCCTAATCTCGTCATTGAAGGCCAGCAACGCGTCTGTTAGCCTTCTGGAGGTGCCGATGTCCATGGACGTCAGTAGTAACTATGCCAACAGCCTCCTCGATTGCCCCGTGTAACATATGAGAAAAATATATGTACATACATATAGTATAAACAGTTATTTAAATAATTTTTACACTTATAATCCAAATGGTCTCAAAGTATGAAAAAACCAATTGGACAAAACACGAATTGGATTTTAAATTTAGAAACTGCACTTAGAACATAAATTAAAGTGTTATAAATTTAAAACAAGCCAGCAACACTGGAGACAGATGTTTGTCGACCACTAACACTTCGCCAGACACTTGTTGACGTCGCATGTACGAAGAAAACTTGCGCTGAGTTCTCCGTGAACAATGCTGGACAATTTGCAAATTAAACTACACTAATGTCCTTAAGGGAATATTATCTATGAACCGTAAAAAAGGAGAAAGTTATTTCTCAACGATCTTCTTTTTTCCGCCTTCTGAACGATAATAATTCTTATAAACTTTTCAGTAATAACTATTACTGGATGATATATTAGAAAATAAGATTAAATAATTACAAAGTATATAGCTATATGTTATACACGTCATTGTGTGCGTGTATTAACACGTTACATGGTTAACGCCCTCGTAGACTTGGTTATATTGTAAACAAATATTGCAAACAGTCCGTCCAGCTACGTACGGCGTAGCTCACGTGTAGCGCGTGCTACGACGTAGAGGTCGTGGGTTCGATTCCCACCTCGAGTCTGGGTGTGTAATCAATATGTATTGATATATTTCTAAAAAAATATATTTGTGTATAACAGGCGGCTGTTACCTAAAACACAGGCATTAAGTTCTCTACGGTGGCAACAGACGTCCGTGTGTCATATAGTCCTGTATTTATTTATTTATTATTATCTAATAAAGTAAAAACACTGAAACAAGTATCAGAAACTATCTATGCTTATAACGATATATAATAATGTACCATAGAATATAGCTATATGATTTCATTTTCGTTTCTCCTATACGATTTTTCAGTCCAAACCACTGGAGAATTTAGAAGTATTTAACCTCGACTCAGATGAAGAAGATTCTTGCACACAGGAAAACAAGGAAGAAGGTTGTATAGAAAACCTTATATTTTATATATTAGCGTATTTTTGCAAGTTTATTCAAAAGAGTCAGTTGTCAGATAAGAATAAACGTATTATAATTAATAAGCATGGATTATTTATTACTTTTACAGAAATTCCATTATAACTTCATGGTTCAATTCATCTTTCATATACATATGTAAGTCTTAATAGACGTTCGCCAATGTAAAAAAAAAACACAAATAATTAGCTTTTACTCTCTTATATATTTGTTCTTGTTTTTGGGTCATAAAAGGTATCCTATCATATGTCTGTATATTATTTGAAAAATTTAATGCATCAAAACGTAACAAACAAATAGTCTCGCAAATATATTTAAAACTTTAGAATTAACGGGTAATGTAGATATCATATGTCTAGAAGTAGTTCCCGAAGAGCCAGCCGAAGAAGCCCCTAAGCTGCAAGAAATACTAAAATGCATCAACAAATCTTGTTCGGGTGAAAACAATGTCGGATACTACGTAGCGGATACGACGACCATCGTTTTCTTTGATGCGGACAAGAAGAAACGTGGATACGTGTGCGAGAGATGTGCCGAAATAGTCGAGAAAAGGAACCAGGTGAGTAGACACAAGGAATAATGATGTGTTTTTCAGGATAAAGTTATAAAGTTGGAACTTAGTATTTTTCAAAAATTTATTAAGTAATTTAGGGGGAAGCAAAGCACAAGTTGCCCGGTTCAAACCCTGAAGCCGATAGGATATTATCGTCCCCACTCCTGACACAAGCTCGTTAAGTTTAGTATGAGGGTGGGGGGAGGGGATATTAGGCATACCTAAAAGTATAAGGAGTAATAAATAAATTCTTTTTGTTCAAATTTTTATGTATGCTAGTATAAAATATATACAAGAATTCCTTTCCAAAATTTCAATATTACGAACTGTTCATTGTAAAATTCTGTCCTATACCTGGTAACCCCACAGTAGCACTTTAATTAAATTCTGCATCAAACGGCCAGAACTTTTCTAATACTGAGGTAGTAATCCTTTTGGTCTGCAGCCGAATTGTGCCCATCAAATGACGGTATTGTTTTCGCGTTTTGTTCGGTTTGTAATGTTCCCAGATGCAGATGGGCGTCGATAGTCACTTAGGTAGACAGCCTGCCCGTTTGCCACTTTTAATTTAAAAAAAATACAGCTTTTATTATATATGTTATAGGATTTAATCGAAGGTGTCAAGAACTTCACTCCGCTTTTGGAACTTCGCAGTGGAGGTAATGGCGAAGAACTGGTGGAGATATCAGATTCGGAGTCTGAAGAGGAGCCGGAACCTGATCCGGACCAGTTGCAGCTCATTGGTGAAAAAGGAGCTAAGTAAGTACGCAAGTGTTGTATGTTTGTACTAGGTGTTTTCCGCGAATTCGTCCGCGTAAAAATTAACTTGACCTTAGTTCTCCTTATACTGACTCTATCCGTTCTTAGCGGAAGTCTACTAACTGTGAACTATCTCCCCGCCAAATGTAATCTTTATATGACCCGCGGTTATCGAGATATCGTGAGAGGTGACCTTTCGCTTTTATACATTTGTAGCTGCCGCTACATAACGAGATGGGAATGATGTCGAGTGGAAAAGGTTACACCACAAAGCAAACTAGATGGCGTTGTACAGATGACGACGACCGCAGTACAAACACTGAAGATCTTCATACAAACCAACTCACGCTAGTGAAGTTTTTACTTACGATTACTATATATAGACCTTCCGACGAACAACTGTCGGCGAAGCGCGGCCGCCCCGGGCAACTCCAACTAGCCCGGACACGAAGATCTTTTTACGTTATGGCGTGATGGCTCATTCAATTTAATCTATATTAAAGATCGCCGGCTGACCGAAATTCATCCATAAATCTTTAGGTGTCCTCCAGAAATATTACATCTTTAGCAGATACTCGAGAGCAATATAAACCACATTGTGTTTGATTTATACTTCTCAAATAGTACCAAAGGTTTGCGCTTCACGTATTAATATACAAATGACTAGAAACATAGTATTATCTGTCGATATTGAACTGGAATTGATCTACGCAGGTAAACGAGACATGTGGATGCGTCGCGTGGGCGAGGCGGAGCGCGCTCACGGCGCACTGCAGAGCAAGCTGCTGTCGCTGATGAGCCAGCAGCGCTTGCTGGCGCTGCGGCACTTCCTGCGCACGCGCGCCTTCGAGCACGTTGCTGACCTCGCGCACCGGTCCTCCTCCGACGCTCTGGAGCAGGTATACGATAAACACTGTTAAATTTGCCTTTATTGGAGTGTAAATTTCATAAACATTGTTAAATTTACGTTTATTGAAGTGTACATTTCATAAATATTGTTAAATTTACGGTTACTGAAGTGGAAATTTCATAAACATTGTTAAATTTACGGTTACTGAAGTGTAAATTCCATAAACATTGTTAAATTTACGGTTACTGAAGTGTAAATTTCATAAACATTGTTAAATTTACGGTTACTGAAGTGTAAATTTCATAAACATTGTTGAATTTACGGTTACTGAAGTGTAAATTTCATAAACATTGTTAAATTTACGGTTACTGAAGTGTAAATTTCCTAAGGCTCCTTGAGCACTTTTTGGGCGTCATCTTCAACGACCGTTTGACTTTGAGGTCACCGTTACCGATTCCTCTGACGATTCGTATCTACTTCTACTGGGACTCTTGGCGAAGGATTTTTCGTCTAGGGCCAGATTTATGATGATATAGGATGCCCAATTTGTTTGATTATATCTGATGAAAAGTTTAAAAATGTTTGTCTATTAAGTTTTTGAGATAGAAGAATGAGACTTTGATACTGATTAAAAGAGCACGAAAGAAGTTTAAGTGCCCAAAGGTTAAATTTTACAAAGATTACTATATATATACCTTTTATTGTAATGCCATCAGAACAATGTCAGTAACAATTTCATCTAACTAGAGATGAAAAGTTTACATATACATAGGCTATATAATGATTTTTTTTTTTTTTAGATATGTGTAGAAGATATCCCCCGTCAGGAGAGAGCAGCCGACAGTTACCTTAAGCAATATAGCATCTGGAATTCCAAAATCATGAAAGCGTGGACCAATTGGAATGAAAGCAACAAAAAAATACAGATGTTGTTCAAAGAGGCCGTCGCTGCGTGCTCCGATCTTACATATGTCGTCCAAGCAATACAGCTACAAATTAAATACCGTACCAGAGAAGCTAGCGACAATCTACGAAATAAAATTATATCTATTATGAAAGAGGACATTATGGTGTCCACAGAGTGTATGAGTGATACTTTCAAATTGCTTAAAAAAATATATTTGACTTTAAAAGGTTACGATTTTGTAACGCCAGCACTGACCGAAGAATATTTGGAAATAATAAACAAGGCGAAGTCGGCTAAAGTCATCAAGTGGTCGGACGAGAATACAGAGAGCGACCCTCATTTTGACTTTATCTCAACTCTGGACCTTGAAAATCCGACTTGCATGCTCGACTCCGACTTAGATAGCATAAAAGAGGAGCTGAATTCGACTATTGATGTGATAGACAGTGACGATTTGGCTGACATTGAGAATCGTGATCCACAGCAATCTGCAAATAAACGTAAAGGGACGCCCATCAAATTATGTAATAACGAAACTATTATTATTAATGACTCTTTAGAAGCCTTGGACACAACGAGAAATTTGAATTCTGCGAAGAAAGTTAAAAGGGATATAGATCCAACTGATGTAGTCCAAAATTTTAATATAATTGACGGTGAAAAATTGAATTCTACATTTGTACTTGCGGGTAATATGCAAGCATTAAAGGTGCCGATGAAATCTAGCAAAATAGAACCTCGAGCTGTGAAGACAGAATTAACAGACAGGACTAACGTGATGCCAAGAACTTTTGGTTATCAAGATAATAAAGGGGATATTGACGCCGATGTAATAAGGAATCATGTATATGGTTATTATTCCAGGAATGATTACCTTAATAGGTCGACGCTGGTAAACCGAGGCGGAACTCCATAACGACCAGGTTTGAACTCCGTCAATGTCGCACGTAATTCCGACACAAGTCTTTCTGCGCTCAAGTGAGGGCAATGTGCATAATTCTATACCTCCCACGTAAATTGTTGTACCCCAAAATTCTCAACTTCACTGTAGAGCGATACAAACATATAAATTGAAATAAAATCCTCATTATATAACACATTTGTGTTTACGATTTTTTTTTAGAGTATATTAGGAATTCTTTTTGGGTTTGTCTAATATTCCCATTTTCCCCTCCTACTAAGCTTAAATTTAAAGCTTGTATTAGAAGTGGGTGCGACAATACTCCACCGGCGTTGGGGTTTGAACCGGTTACCTTGCGGATTTCAGTCCATACCTTATACCATTGAGCTAATGAGATTCAACGGTATAATAACTTCAATAATGACTATTACATTGTTGTATACAAAAATATATTAATAAGTGACTATTATAGTATTACAATTTAGTTATTTGTAATACTCTGCTGCAAAGCTGGGTATTTGGGGTTACAACAACTTACGTGGGAGGTATCAATATTAAATATATCTAAAGCTTCCCAACTATTCTTTTAAAAATCTTTCGTTTTAACCACGTACTAATAAGTTAACTAAAGTTAGCACATAAGCGGTTTGTGATATAAAAACAACTTAAATAAAGAATAATAATCTTTTATTCAGTGATTCCTGAAGAATAATAACTATCGTATTTTGGACAGTTGTATGGCATAAAAATTCGGCCTATTGACAGGAAAATTACATTTACGCAAAAATGACAGGGACACAGTTCGTAAATGCATATTTTCGTGCACTTATTCTTTAAGAGCGATTTTATTGTATTTATAACTAATAATTCAAATTTGTTTAGTAGTTCTCGATATACGTACATATTCATATAAAACATCAAGCACCGGATAGGAATTTCCTGTTAGATTCCTAGTAGAGTTTCCAATAGGTCTTGTTCTAATAACATTATAACAACGTTATAGACTCGCGGCGTTCTAGAAATAGTTTCCACAGGAAAGCTATAAGTGTAGTCGTGTCATAATTATTAGTTTTCCCCGAATCAACCCTTGGGCGTATTAACTTTTCATAACACAAAGTTTAAATTACTGGAAAATTTCATATTAATTAGCGATTCGAGTGGATAACATTAGAAGTTGAGTTAACTATGAGGGTTTTTCAAAATTCTAATAATAAATATAAATTGGCTAAACCATAAAGGTGAAATAGGTACTGAACGCCTCAAAGTCTTTGTGTATTTCAATGTACAAACCTTTGCCCGCGGCTTTGATTGCCATTCGCTTAGATTTAATTCTAATTTTATTGGCTTCTGATCTTTTATGTTCGCATCTAATCTTTGACTGTGGTAATAAAGTCTTTTTTTTTTAATTTTATTCAATACTAGCTGTGCCCGCAACTTCGTCCGCGTAAAATTAGATTCAATTGTATAGTGATTATATAGCATATAGCCTTTTTTAAAGAGAACTGAAAGAATTTTTCAAATCGGACCAGTAGTTTCTGAGATTAGCGCGTTCAAGCAAACAAACTCTTCAGCTTTATCTATAAGTATAGAGTATAGATTTAATATGATAGCAAGCGAATTAAGTTATATGATAAAGTAAAGAAAAAGCTATTTTGAATAACGTAATGATATAGTACATTTTAGTTGTTCATGTCATTTAATTAAGTAGTTTGTATCTAAAAACTATTTTTATAGATAGCTATTTTTGTAGACCGAGATACCAGTCGAATACATGATACTAGAAAATATTGTCTTTCGACTTAAATTACTGTGTTTTCACAAATAATGGAAATTTGATTCGTCAATAGGCCAATTTGGTATGCCGGGTAATTTCCGTCTTGTCGTAAACATGGTATGCGAAATTTTATGATAGTCAGTTAACAAGGCAAGACTTGAATGCTTAATATAATAATAATAATAGCCTTTATTCAGATCGCTTAACCTAATTACAATAATCAAACACTAATAATATTTTTTTAATCTAAACTTAGTCTAATATCTGCTGTTTTTTAATTTTCCCAGATCTGTTTGCCAATCGGCAAAGGCCTCCTCCAACCTCTTCCATTCTGATCTTTCTAGGGTTACCCTGTTCCACATCACTCCTGCCACTTGCCTTATATCATCGTCCCACCTTTTCTGCGGAAGGCCAAAATGTGGGGGTAAGGCGACCAAGGCCATTTCTCTTGCTAGGGAAAATACCACTTCTCGACAGCTTACTTCATTTACGACCAAAACGAAACGTCATTTGTAGGTTCGGTTTACCGTTTTACACGACATACATCGCTGTAACGTCTCCAACTCATATATACAAATACATACGAGCTCTAATTCCATTCGTGCCAGTAATATTCATCAAGTCGTGCAAAACGACAGTATTAAAATTTTATTTATTTTTAAAGAATATTAGGAATATTTCCTAGGTTTTCCAAATATTCCCGATTCCCCCTACCACTAAATTAAAAGATTGTGTTAAGAGTGGGTGCGATACTATCCCAGCGGTGTCTGGGTTTGAACCAGGCATCATGCTAATTTCAATCCATCCGTTCTACCGTTGAGCTATTGAGACTCCAATTGATTTTGAACGTATAAGTAACTGTCGAAAAATGTTCGTGCTAGGGGCCTTTGGTGCCAAAGTATTGCCAATTATCAAACCACCTACACTTTATTATTTAGCTGGGTGTGGGCGGAGGCGGGCGCGCAAGCCGAGCTGGAGAGCGCACTGGAACTGGGCGGATTCGGATATCCCGCAATGGCTGTCGTCAATGCGAAGAAACTCAAGTTCTCCACTCTTCGAGGCTCCTTCTCTGAATCGGGCATCAACGAGTTCCTGAGGTAACGCCTAAACTAAGTCAAACTGGAACCTATGCCATCCCCCTACATATATTGACAACTTATACAAACAATATGCTTTATACATAAAAATTACTAAAAAAAATATTGCCTTGTCAAGGACTATCATAAGTTCTTTATCAGAAAGGACATCAAAAACCACACTACTAGTAGTATCATACCAAATTTCACTAGGCAATCGAGGAAACACTGACAAGGAAGGTGAGTATTACTGGTGTATATAAAGAGTACTCTTAAAACCACATCAGGCCGCAAGTCTTAGACACTGCTATGGTTCCTTCCTCTGCAACATAACAACTAAACTAAGAAATTTGTGACTCTCCTGTTAAGATGTAATCTACAGAAATCTGAGAAAATAAATTTCATTTTCTTAATCACTTGCAAAAAACTAAACAATTTTTTCAGAGATTTATCATTTGGCCGTGGACAAACTGCGCCAGTGAAAGGTGCACAGATGCCAATAATTTACGAATCAGCACCCTGGGATGGGAAAGACGGAGAATTGCCAATTGAAGAAGATATTGACCTATCAGATGTGGATCTAGAAAAGGATGAGCTATAAGTGGTGATGTGACAATAACAGTGTGTCAAAGTGTTGATAAAACATTTTGCTTTGTGTTCTTAGTAGAAGACGATTAAATGTAAAATAACTTGATTAATAGTTAAAAATCATTTCCAGTTTTCTATTATAGATGTGCCACAATTTCACGTACTTGTGTTTAGATTAGTCTGTAAAATTAATTTATTAAATAATTCAGAAATCATTCTGCTCAATAATTTTTATTAAAATCTCTTTTAGTTAATTATAATGTACTATTTATTAATATTTGTTCTGAACATAGACTATGATATATTTCAAGAAGTCCTCTAACATGATACAAATAGTGTTGTAATCCTTTATTTTCCTGAGAATAGTTGTTTGTTAATTATGTATGAACCGAAATCTTTTATCTTAATATTAAAATAATTCGATTACAATACTCCGTAACTGTACGTATGTTACAGGATTTATTTATATATTTATAAGTGATAAGAAAATGATAAATACAAAGTGCGTAAATAAAAAGTTTCATAACACTTTCAAAATAAATACTACTATCAGTGAACTTTCATCACATATAAACAACAACTATTTAAATGCTTAAACTTACAATTGTTCTGCCAAATTCTTAATCAGTCTACATAAGCGATCTTAACATCGTGTAAGTTCAAGAAAACTGTAATCGGTTCTTTTAAAAATGAAATTGGTTGAAAAAATTAACCTAAAAATATTTGTTTTTTTTTTGTTCATAATTCTTTGAATTTTACATTGTGCAATGCATTTATAACTATATACATGTTAACAGATCTTATACTTATTCAATAGCATGTCTTCTTAATACCTCCAGTGATAAAAAAAAATAAAGTGAACCTTTAGCGATAAATGATTAAGTGTTAAATAATAAGCCACCGCACACTCGTAAAACAAAGATTAACATACAGTGAAGTCTCTGGATGGCTTTTTATCTCATGGGGGTGGAAATGTTTGCCTACGAATTAAATTGTAGTGCCTGTAGTTTTAATAGTCTATGGTCTGCCAGATGGATAGGGGAGAGTGGCAGAAACAATGGGAGGCCTATGCCCAGCAGTGGGTGTCAAGGGTTGAAAATAATGATGATGAAGTCCCACGCTTAGGCTAAAAGCTAAAGTCTTAAAAGTTTGTTATTGGTATTTTGTTTATGTTTATGTAGTTAAAGACCTATGAATACATTTCTATGGTACAAAGGTGACAAACTACAGTGCCTTCTTTTACCTGACGTTAGGTAGGTCTCGTCCCAGGGTGTGAGATGTGGGGTGAAGTAAAAGACCTGACCACTGCTCACGTCGTCACGGCAATACCCAATCTCTACAATCTCACGATTAATATCTCTTAGTGACATAAATAGGGACCCGCTGTTTTACGTGCCTTCCGAAACACGAAGTAGGTCGGATATTAGAAAACGAGAGCTAGAATGGGTCACCCATCTAGCACCTGGTCGCGTTAGAAACTTCTTAACGTTGCGATCAACTCAAATGCCAGCAGATAACATTTCAGCAAGATGATCTATATATACCTTTCCTCATTAAATGGGCTATTTAACACCGTAAGAATTTTTCAAACCGTACCAATTCTTCCTGAGATTAGCGCGTTCAAGCAAACAAACTCTTCGGTTTTTTATTAGATTATTTATTTGGAGCCTATTTTTTCCCACTGCAGGGCAAAGGCCTCCCTACCCTCTTTCCATGAGGTTCTGTCTAAGATTGGCAACGCAAAGCTTATAATCTCTATTAATGGATTATACACATAGAAAATGAAAAAATCTTCACGGACACCACCATCATTATCAAGAACTGCAACTTCCATCCATTTAATTTCCCTTTCAAGCTATGAATTTATTATTGGGTCTGGATTCGGTGAGTCTAAACAATAACCAACGTACACAGAACATATAACAAAGTGGAAAGTCCTCGGGCGCTTGGCCTGCTTCTGAAAGCAAATAGCTATATGTGGGCGATGTGAGTTCATGAATACAATTGTAAATGTTACATACCTATTTTTACATTACTTATAAAAAAATAGTTTTTACTAGCGGACCCGGCAGACGCTGTCTTGCTCCTTATAACCTTTATGTCTTTTCCACTGGCCGAATATTTTATGAAATAATGATTTTACAGGACATGACCGTCGAAAGATCTAGAACTTACGTCATCTAGTTGACGTGTTCTGAAGGATCAAATCTGCATTTAATAATATTTTTAAATAATCTTCTGACTTTTCATTTCTTCCTTTTCTTTTCAACCTAACCTGGTAGTAGTCTATTTAAATGATGGATTTATACAAAGCAATTTATTCCTCCGCTTAATAATAACTCGGTATTAATGACTTCCTAAATAGTATCCGTTAATTCCAGCCATATAAAACATCGGAACAGCGAAACCACTTAGAGCTATTTCCCTAGAATTGCGTGATGGCAACACTTAATTTACATGGCCCATTTAATTTTAACTATTTTGAGGTTCACGCTGGAATTTAAATATCCACAGATAAGGGACTCACGCGAACTCTACGCCGCTAAACTGGCTACACTTAATTTAAAATTAAAATAAATAAATTGTCTATTACTTTTCAATGTTATGAAAACAAAAAAATATATTTTTGAAGAAAACAAAACAAATAAATAACCCGCTTTTTTTGATAGAATAATTATTTTTTTAAAGAAGAACGGAAACGGCATATGCGTATGCGTGCCACGTACGAACTTCCTTTACGTAAACATCTATGGACTGCTTTTTTTTTCATTTTTTGGTTACTGCTTTTTTTCCAAACTTTGCTTTGCTTTTCTATTTTTCATACAAAAAAAAATTAAGCCGATTCCTAAAATGATGTAAAAGGGTTATATGAGGTTTGTATCCATATATGCCTAATTAAATCATATGCCAAAATAACCATTTATGCCTAATTAAATCATATGCCAAAATATCCAAACCACAAATCGCCGATGGGGCCCAAGCAGCGGCCAGGTTAAAGTACGACTGGGCTGGACATGTCTGCCGCATGTCGGATGATCTTTGGGCCAAAATCTCCACTTTATGGACCCCAGATCGGAAACGACATCGCGGCAGGCCAAGAATGAGATGGAGGAATGACTTGGATCCAATGATGCGACTTCCATAGTTTTTGTCCACCAAAAAAGTACATACCCAAAAAATACCACAAGACAATATACATATGGTGACAATGACGGGAATTTAATGGTTTTATTCCCATCTCAAAAAATGCCCATTACGTATGGAGATGTCACTTCAAAAAACTTTAACTGCGTAGAAATTTGTTGAGAGCAGAATCTAAAGTCATTTTACAGAAACTTTTTTCCCGCTTCAATGGACTTAACGGTACCCCTCTTCCCAAATTTTCATCCCAAGAGTATTAAAGGAAAAAAGTTAATGCAATCAAATAATTTATTCCCCACCGGATTATCCAATTATTTATCCCTGGAATATTTAACGGCCTAACTAAATTAACACGGCTTCGAAAAATTTAAAATATTAGATTACGGTAACTCGATTTGCGTCATGAAATATAACAGACCCTCTTTTATTCTTAAACTAGCTGAGTTTATGTGGAATGATGGCTTTTAAAACATCGTAAAAGAAATTTTTGGAATGGTCTTTTTTTACTAAACAAGAACAAGCAACCTTTTGAATTTTTTGACAACTTAGCAATAGAAACACTATTATTTTTGAGTACTAGTCTAAAGTCTAAACTCTAGAACTGGCCACAATAAAAGCTCTTTGATTCAAGATTTCTTCAGAAATCCTATAAAAACTCTTAATAGAAATAAGAAAAGCCATATTAAAATTAAACCATACTTAAGCTCAAAATAAACATGTTAGAAATTAGAAAACTTTGGCGATTTATGTTTTAATCTCCAAAATAATATACAAATATTAAAATATAAAGAAAAAAAAATATTTCTAGTCTGACTTTTTCACAAAAACATGGCAGTAGTTATGTGGCACTCGCCTATAGCCTGCTAGTTTATTTAAACATAATAGTTTCGCCTTTTACTCTATTATGTGGAGACATAATGGCTCCACTGAGGGGAGGATAAAGGGTTAAATAAATACACTTATAGAAAGCCCACATCCTAATTGAGACCCTCACTTGTGGTGGCTTTGAACTTTGGCTTTGGTATGTATGAGATAAGTACAAAACGAATACTTTAGTCAGGTTATAGTTGGTGTCTGATTGTTTATTAGCGTGGCGACACGTCGCCAAACCATACGTCGCCACTGGCGGAAAAAGTAACAACAGCCAACAGCCATTACTACTGGCTTAGCGTTTTATTGAAACTTATGAATAGTAATGCTTGATATTATTGGGAAAAGGAGGGTCAGCAATGCATGAGTTATTCACCAGGAATGTGTGTGAATTATGACCACATTCATTACCTTTAGGTAAAATTGCAAGACAATATAGTAATATATAAATAGTAATAACTTAACAGTAGCTTCGATAATATGAAAATCGATATATGCGGTTTGACGCTGGCACGTAGAGTCCTATATATTTACTCGTACGGGCAGGATTATCCAGTACTATACACTTGTATGTATGAGGGGAACGCTCTCTACGAGGACGCTCCACATTTCTCGGTAATTGAAGTTAAAGGCTCGTGCATTTTCGAGAGAGTTAAAATAATACACGTATATCGTAAGATGCACAAAAATGTCATTATTTTAAAGTGAAAATATGTTCTAGGATATTAACCAAAATATATGATAATTTTTTGTTCCGGTTTTTTTCCTTGCAATCGGATGAGCCGTACCAAAAATGACCCAAACAAACATAAATAAACAAAAATAAAACGGCCAAGAGCGTATCAAGGCACGCTTATATAGAAGGTTCCGTATCTGTTACGCTATAAACGTATTTGTTCAATAACTACAAAAGTTGTTGTCTGATTTCTTTCAAAATAATTTTCATAAGTTTTTAGCATGTTTTATCAACATGGAAAATTACAAGTTCCCACGCCTAATAGTTTTGAAATGCTAGGAGGGGGGCACGTTATAGGCAGACAGACGGACGGACGGACGAACAGAGCGAAATTATAAGGGTTCCTTATAGTACTACGGAACCCGGAAAAAAGTTTGACGAATTGAGAACCTCCTCGTTCTTTAAATACGGTTAAAATATTTATAACCAATTTTTGTAATATTTTTCTAACCTACCTGTGAAAAGAGTTTTGTATACACTAGAAGTTTTGTATACGATTAATGTCACTTTGTGATATTAATCGTAATTAGAGGTAGCGCCATGCTTGTAGCCGAATTGGGCCGGCGCGTAGAAAAGCAGCCCGTTTAGAAGAAGCAGTAGTTGCTGCGATGTAATAGGGCATTTTTTTAATAGTAAAGTTAATATTAAAAAAATCATATAAAAATAAAACCTATTATATCTCAATACAGACTACCAAAATCAACCATCCAGTAATATGCAACAATATGATGATATTATAATAAATATACTGTAATCCCCCCTATAACATGGTGGGTTTATTCCACATTGTAGGAAAACATGTTATATAACCTAATACATAAATAAAAATTTATTGCCTCAAAAATAGGATCGCTTAAATTAGGTACATGCAAAACATGTTACAATGTAGCTATAAGACAATACATTGAGGTAGCATCCGTTGTTGAACTAAGTGAAACTAGTATTTCATATCGACTAAAAGAAACAACTTGCCTAAATTTTAATGTGTGTCTTTATTATAGAATAATATAAATGCATTATATAGAGATAGAAACAGCATTTTAGTAACAAATTATGTATTTTAATAATAGTTAATGAAGTGATTAACGACACTGCAATGTTATTTTGATGATATTTTATTATTTGTCTGTATTTTTAACCAAAATAAGTTTTTAGTTAAAAAGACAAAAAAAAATAGTTGTATCTCAGTATTGGACGGAGATATTCAAACAATTCTCTGATTGGCTGATAGAGGATGTTGAAACAAAGTTGTATCATTAAAACGCTTTCAAGCCCTAAAACTTAATCTGTCAGTTTATGATTAAACATGCAAATTATGTTACTTACATATATGATTATAGCTTAATTTATTATAAGTGTTAATCAAACACAAACATCAATTTAATAAGACAGGTTACACATACAAGTACCTTAGTTCAAGGAATGGGAATTATGTATTTATCTTTATATATATATAAACCAAAACTTATTACATATTTTTTAACTTTAATACTATTCTGCCATTATTTGCATATAAATAGTTAATATGCAATTATTTATTATGTTTTAAATTAAATTATCTTATATTAAAAAAGAAAATAAAGGTTACAAAACTACTTACCATTATTACTGATGATATGAAGGCGTAGAACTGTTAGTACTTACCTGTAATGAGAAAAAAAATTAACTTTATAATCTTTCTTCATAGTCAATTTACTTGTTTCTCAAAATCAATCTTGAAATTTAGCAGTGTCACTATTGAATAATAAAATAACATTTGTAATTAATTTGTAATATGAAACATATGGTATTATTTATAAACAAGATTTTTAGTACAAAATAATCTGTTCGTATTTAAAATATACCATACTGATTCAGTAATGTAATATATATACCTGTCTTCTGTATTTACATCCTTCCCGCCATTTCGACCATTAATAAAACTGAAAATCCACATATTTGACTTTAACTTACTCATAGCTAATAAATTATTCATATAATAAAATAGCTATTTAATGCAAGAAACCGAAATTTATCTATTAAAAACTCATTTAAATAGAACAATTAATGATTTGAAAACTCAAATAAAATAATAAAGGTACACGATTGGAAAGTAAAGTCTATGTCTAATAAGCGGAAAGTTTGCTAAATGTTTTATAACACTAACACTAATTTTACACACTATTGGAAAATTTTGATATTATTTCAAAAAATAAACAATGTAAATTTTTAGGTTATTTGTAAGCGTCGAGAAACGTCAATGAACTGGGGACGTGCGTATTAGAAATTTTACGGTTATTAGATAAGACAAGTCAAAAATCGGAAACATTTACCTTTTTCTTAACACATACTGATGATTTATTTACAATTATTTTTAACAATTGTTATTGTATTTTTGTGAAGTTCCCAAAGAAATGTAAGGCCTATATCGATTATGTAGTTATGTTGTTATTTTAAAAGAAGTAAGAGAGATTTTAAGAATGCCTAATTGTCTATCAATCTTCAAGTAAATGTTTATCATTTTAATTTGTCTGCATACTACACCTATTTAATCCAACTATTTAGATTCTCAAGATATCTTTTCGATATTTAGGTATATACAGTATATATAGAGTTTATATATCTCAATATTGAGGTAGATTTTCTCTTTATATGTAAACATAAAACTGATTCACAAATTTTAATAAATATTAACATTATAATTTAAACGAAAGCCGATAACAATAGCTCGAACCGTCGGGCGCCGATAATGTAACAAGTCATGACGTCACTAGTTGTTGTTGCAAATGTCAAAAACTATTATTTTATTTATAAATAAATAAATAACTAATAATAGTTTTGCGTTTCATCATGGAAAATTTAAAGAAAGTTATCAATTTTCCTCGGGTCGCGTGTTAAAGTTATAAGTGTGGTTTAAAAGTGTTAATTTGAGGGAAAGTTATGTTTTCTAACCTATACCTGTATGTCAACATAGATTTGTGTTGTTTAATGTGTTTTGTGAAGTTTTTACAAAATAAAAAAACGTTATAATCAGTTTCAGTGCTTGTTTATTGTATTGGATCGCAGTGAAACAACATATGTTGAATATTTGAACTGTTTCCACAAAGGCGCCAGAAGGTAAGTACTTAGGAATAAGTTTAAATTTATTAACAATAATACTTACTAAGTTAATCTATAACGACCCAAAAATCGCTATATTTAAAGTACTTGAAATTATAGTTTTTAGCTTGAAAATATTATCATTAAAAACTATATTTCTTTTAATGTAATTATTTTGAAACAGAACCTTAGGTTCTAATTTTCTAATAGTCAGTTTTTTTTAATGATTCCTACAAAGTTTACATGAAAATAAAGTTAAAGTGCACCAGGTAAAAGTTTAAACAATGTCAAATTTCTCAGTTTTAATATTTAGCAACAATTTTTCGACAACTCTGGGTCTGTTATTAACAATATTTATTTGTAACAGTGTAAAATAGGACAATAAAAGGACTTTTTATTTTTTTATTCATATATCTTTTAAAGTTACATAATATAAATATAAAAGATGTATTACAATTGTGCTCTACAAATATGTCCAGCTATATTGATATCCTTAGCTTTCTTCGTGAGAGTCATATAATTATTTTTCCAGTGCTATTTTAGGATATGAAATAAAAAGTTTGTATCTGTTTTTTGGTAAGTAATCTACTTACAGTACAGGTAAATTAGGATACTATATTTAGTAACTTACTTAATTTGACAAAATCTGGTAAAAAAATCAAAATTTAGTATGTAAAAAATATTTATTTAGCTTATCACGCGATATCGCGGGGTGTGAGAATAGCTCAACGGTTGATCTCACAATGTCGCGTGAGTGTTCTGCATAATATGTTTTGTAAGGGCTTTAAATTTCGTAGAGTGCAGGTGGCCAGCATGTAAATAAAAACATTTAGTAGTGGGTTTTCTTGGTTTCTTTAATTATCGCATCCTTCTTGCCAGAATCATCATCATCGTCATTATCATCATCATCAACATCCAATCAAAAAGCAAGACAGAATGCACACAGAGGACGAGATCAACATAAACTAACTAAAATTGAAAAATCCAAAACACGATCCCTCCAGACCGGCAGAACAGTAAAAGCAACATCCAGAAAGGATTGTAGATGTTGTTACAAAAATAAAAAAAGGGTTAACACCACCACTGAATGTAAAAAATGTCCAGGTTCACCCCCGTTATGTTTTGATTGTTTCTTCGAATTGCACGATTGCTCTGCTAAATAAATAACTTTAAATTTTTTATACCTTTACCCTTTTTTATACAAGTTATTTACAATTTAGAATTAGATCAATACCTAATTACCTATAATATGTGTTTTGGTTTATTATAATACATATCAATTCATATTGTGTAGTACCATATGGCCAAGCCATATAGACAAAATATTATGTATGAATCACGCTATATAGTGTGAAAGATTTTTTTGGGTATATAAGTCATACGGACATAAGAAAAACATATACATTACAATTGTTATTTATTTTGAGAACAACTAATATTGAAAAAAATAAAACAACAACCCCACAAAATCCAGTTTTCGCTTTTAACGTGTGAAACTTAGTTTTTAAATAGGGAAAGAAAAATGTTTTACGTATGTATTAAATATAATAATAAAAACTTATCAAGAGGCTCTTGTTTGTTTTATTAATTATAAAAAAACGCAATTTTAATTTTTTTAAATGTATTTTGTTTATAACAATATTATTTATTTTGCATGTGTTACTTTTGATTTCAATCTATTTGTCTGGTTGTTAAGAATTATTTTATAAAAGAAATGAAGCAAATATAAAATGAAAATAAACCCTCACAATTTAATCAACGTAGCAATATTAACTTTAGAAGTCATTTCTTAATATTGTTTTACTATTTTTATGCAAAATATATATTTCCAGATCGTATTGAGTATATACCGACAAGAAAAGGATATCTGTTGTTATTAGATGGCTATACTTATTGGAAGGATGCAAGAAACAAATCCGTCATTTACTGGTACTGTTCAAAACGACACCAAAAATGCTTAGCGTTCATAAGGATGGATCATGCTCATCAGTATATTTTAGAAGCCTCCACAAATCACACACACGAACCATACAATTACAGAAAGGATAAGCATGGGAATTATGTCAAGATCTAGAAGTGACTGGTCTGTTGGTACAGTTGACAGTGACCCTATCTTTCCGCCTCGAGTCTAGGTGTATATTTCGCACGCTTAATTATAAAGTGACCTAACTAAAAAAAAACAGATTGTTGGGAAATCGCATAAAAAGTTTTGTCATTCACGACTTATTCTGCATATAATTCGATGAAAATAGCATTCTAGTAACAAATTATGTATTTTTATAGTAGTTAATTTTTGAAATGTTAACTTAATGATACTTTATTATTTGTTTGTCTTTTCAACCAAAATAAATTTTTCATTAAAAAGACAAAAATAGCTGTATCTCAGTCAGTCATCTCACTATTGGATGGAGATGTTAAAATAATTCTTTGATTGGCTGGTAGAGGATATTGAAACAAAGCTATATGTTTAACTTACTTTAGACCTAAAATGCAATCGGTCAGTTTATGATTAAAGCATGCGATTGTGTAGAGTGCGTACAGTCTAAAAATGTCAAACTAAATAATTAATATTTAATTTGACACCTTAAAATTCCATCATTTTAAAGTGTCAAATTATATATTTATTATTATATATATTGTGCGCAGCGGTTTTGTGTCGACGAATAAAAAGCCAGTGATATTGACGAGCTTGCCTGTATTCAGTCTACTCAGTACTTTGCATATAGAGGTGAATATTTTTAGGGACGTGCACTTTTAGACTGAACGCAGTATACAAATATATATATTACAATAAATATTTGTCGTCGGCTGTTTACCTAAGACTTTTATAGTCTTCAATTACAAAAATGTACAAACACTTAGAAATTATTATTTGTATAAATAATATGAAAGTCGTTAAAACCGTAAATCACTAACATATTTGTCTTCGTCGAACTAGTCAAATTTCTATATATAAGTAAATGTTTGTACAATTTTATTTCTCACAAGAAATTTAATTTATTTAGTTTAATATTTAATAATAGATTGTTGCACCGAGCGCAAAGTGAGTCATTAATGCACGACTGATATGTTAATTAATCACTTCAGCAAAGAGCGTAATCTACTACTCTTTCAACGAAATCGCTGTATATTTCCGTTTATTAAATTTTTCTTAGTAAATATGAAGTATCAAAGTTTTACAATAACCTGAAATGCTTTTTTTTTTCGGTTTTATTCAGTCGAATTTTATTTTAAGCCAGTATCTCTCATCTGAATTTTCAAGTATCATTTTATATAAAACTTACTGGGAGACATTAAACCCTCCGTGATAAATTTATATCAAAATAAAAAATATTGCATTAATGAAAATCTGTGCAACAATAACATTTCCTACAACACTTCTGCAATGTTTTGGGCCGTATGCAGAAAATATGTCCTTTGTGATCGCTTTTGAATAATGATAACATTATTACGCTGTTGAAAGAAAATAATATTTTCTATTAAAATGTCATTTTTGTATGACATAAATATATACTCGCGTGCAACTGAATCGACACAAGCCGATTGGCGCAGAAGGTTTGCTTTTCACGAAACTTTTTTTTCGTAAGTCTGATTAATTATCAAATAAATGATGACAAAACTTTGTCAGTATATTGGCAGAAAAGCTTGATAAAAGTTCGATTCTTGAGTACATTCAGATGGATGTGAGAGTATTTTACACCTAGGGCCGGATTACCCGTAATGGAGATAAGGTAACTGCCTGGGGGCCCCGCGTCGACTTAGGCCTGTGCAAGCCCCAAGAAAAAATGTTTAATCGAACAAATTTCTTCTTGAAAATTTTTATACTTCCTCAATATTATTCCTTCTTATCAAAGCATTGTAAGTTGATGAAATACTTTAAACATTGTAAAATTGAAAATAGCTGTATTTTTTGATACGCATAAAGTAGGGGTTCATTCTTTTTTTTTATAACGAGGGGGCAAACGACCAGCCGGCATTCACCTAAGTAACTACCGACGCCCATGGACAACTGCAAAACCAGAGCGCTCGCAGATGCGCTGCCGGCCTTTGAGAAATGAGTATGCTCTTTTCTTGAAGGTCCCTAAGTCGTACCCGTTCAGAAATACCGAAGCTGGCAGCGAATCCGGTGGTGTGTCTTTGGGGTTGCAGAATTGCACCGATTTTCCCTCGTATTCTTCTCTTATTCGCGGATTTAAGCAAAGTAGTTTAGTATTTCATGTAAAAAATATGTTCTTGAATCTTATTGTATAATCGTCTCGTGTCATATATCTAAATTTTGTAAATAAAAAAGTATAAACACATTATATAAGAATACTGTACGATTTCATCTTTTCTTTGGTTACGACACAGTTATTTAGCGGCGGCTTTGTCGGTCTTGCAACAATAATATTGAATTAATTGTGTTGGTTATGTATCGTTGATTGCTGTCGATAAAATAAGGTAAGTGACTTGAAAATACGAGTACAAGCGGTATTTTCTTCTATACATCCAAAAAGTTTTGAGTATTATCGCACCCGTCTATAAATAAAAAGAAAATCTATCAAAAAGAATATACCTGACTCTATAATCCATATAAATATAGCTTATAAAAATTTATAATTCATTAAAATAGACGTACATTTTTATTTAACTTTTTAAAGCGATTATTGTTAGATACAAATCTGTCAGCGCCATAATTACTGTAGAATACATATTTATACAGTTTTACACTTAAAATGTAGTCTAATTAAAGTCTTAAATTTAATGAAGCATATTTGCTTCAGTCAATTCAGAATTAACTTCATTTAAATTTCATAAACACGTCATTCGTCATTCCAATTACTTGATAGCGTCATCTGTTTCAAGTTCAAGTTTCAAGTCAGTTTCAAGCGATTTTTTCATTTCCTTAATTGCCTTCTATCCATTTTATTACACAGCTAATTTAAATAAATTGTTACTACGTTTGTATTACAAAGCCGCGATAGGTACAAAGGAGTGCTAAAGTCCGGGCCGTGCCTGGTTCGATTCCCATTGGTAGTCTACCGTCGCGCTCTTAAAACAGGCTTTAATTATTAAGATATTATTAGGCATATATAAAAATATTCCCAGTAATAAAAAAAAACTTAATATCATAACCGCAAAGTCATAGCCTATATTAGGTCCACAATTCCATGCGACATCACGCCGTATGACGACTGTGACGCGAGTGGACTGCCCTCGCCTCCGACCTTGCAAAGAACAACTTTCCACCCGGAAAACATTGAGCCATTTTTATCACCGCGTCGCTCTTAATAGCTTTTATGCGGGTGCCCTTTTTTGGATCTTGTTTTGACGTTTTTTCGTGTTTCACTCTAGGATAGATAATTTTGGAAGGTCGGACATACTCCATCGTTAACTGTTTGTCAATGTTTAATCGTCTACGTTGTTGTGAAAGATATATAAAAACAGCAAACATTATATATTAAACAACAACAAATAATGTTGAAACAACAAAGATCTACTCTTTCATTTCTCAACTTAACAAAGTCTACTACACGTTCATATCCTCTTAATTATTTATTTAGACAAAATATTTATATAAGCTTCATACTAACAGATTCAAATTTAACGTCAATTTTAATAAAGGGTTTATTTAAAAGTATCAATTAAATTTACAAGGTGAATATATCAAGGGCTATCTATGGTTCATTTAATAAGTTAGGGCCTGTAACGACGTTTTCGAACCGAAGTAAGTCAACAAATGGAATTTACTTAGGACGAAAATGTTCTTTTCATCAATGCAACCTGCGTTCACGCTAAGAAGGGCCCGCTGTGGGGCCTAGCAGGAACATTTTTATCCTAAGTAAAGTCGATTTATCGACTTACTTCGGTTCGAAATGTTCGTGCTAGGCTCTCTGATCTTCATTTGCTTTATTATAGTATTCATATTTCACATAAACATCCTTGACGATCTTGTTAGCAAACTGATCTTCCTCAACTCTAACGGTGTGTTAACTAACGCGCATTATGTTTGTTTAAAGTATCACAGCCAGTGGAAAAATATCAAAGCTAAATATACAAGTCGTTTTCGGTCGGACCTTGGATGGGTACTTACGAATTGAGTCGGCCGCGCTCGAGGTCGCTACGTGATAAACACGCGTGTGTGTGTATGTGTAGGATTGATTGGATTATAGGTCAGTTTGGATAAGCGGGTAATGTCCTTGGGCAGTTGTGCCAAAGCTGGGAAGTTTTTAAAATAATCTAGTCAGTCTTCGATCAGTTTGAGCGTCTTTACAGCGATTACTTTCAGGTTGTACTTCGCGATAAAATCCATAACTAATAGCTCGGTGTGTTCGTTTCTAAATTATCTCTAACAAACTCGATCAGCCGTTTGAAGGCAGCTTGTACGCTGCACTGTTAAAAAGGAACAAAAAAGAATTTTTGTTACTTCAGGAGCTACTAAAACGTGGAATATGCCGTATCTGTTTTAAAAGTTTCTCCCGACAACGAAAATACTCTTTAATATCATCGATATAAAGTTGAATTTCAAATATAATCTGCCCTTCAGTAATGCCAATAAAGAATAGCCTTGGTATTACGTTTTCGAGAACGCTTCCTGCACAAGCTACTGTTTTAAAGTATTCCAAACTCTTATTTGGGTTTTTGTTTAAGTAGCTTATGGGCCTTCGGATTGCTTTCACGATGAACTTGTGTGTTATTTTGATGGTATTTTAGCCGATTCTCGCGACTTCATCGATGTTTTTACAACCAAATAAGATTGATTTTGGTGGTTTCTAGAGACCTTGAAATATCTGTCTGTTTATCTTAGTCTCTTTTATGTTTTCTGACGTAATCTATTTCTTAATATCTCTTTAAGTCATATTAATAACACCACAGACATCTGTTAATAAATTCTTACTTAAGAATTTTATTGCACTACAGCTATGAAAAAAATTGTCATAAAATTAATGACACACTCTCTGTAAGTAAAAACGCATATGTGATCAATAAAACTTATCTTTGTAATATATAGAAGCATTTGCACTAAAATATGTTTCATTACGAGGAGTCAGTGAAGTGAACACTGGATAACAGGAACGCGGACACTTTTACGACACTGAAGGTATACGACACTATATTGAGACAAAAAAAGTATGTATTTATTCCCCAATGCTTCGTTTAGAGGCTATAAAAAGCTATATATGTATATACAATGTATGACTATTTTTCACAAAACTATGTAATACCTAATCGTATAAAATTACATATACTCATCTAAACATACTCATTCATACACATCCTTCACACATGCTTTTCACACATACTCTTCACACACACCCTTCACACTTAGCCATCCACATTTTTATTACTCATTCTTAATGTACTGTATACAGAATATAATTGAATTTTAATTATTTCATATACATGTATAATTCTGTTAACTTTGATTTTAAGTGATTTAAAGTTTACCTGTATTCCGGAGGGAAGCGATGATATTCTGTTACACAGTATTATCGTTGCAATTTTATAATTGTGGAAAATCAGTTTCTTTAAGTAAATAAATTTCAATTTCAATTCCATGCTCCTGTAATGTGTTGATGACCAACCATTGATGATACTTGATAGATTATCCGATCAGATATCTAATTGGTGTCTCGAAACCTGACGTTACCATCACAGAAGGGTATATAATAAAGTGACAATATTCACATAAATCTTTATTTTATAGATTTTAAGTTGGTTACATTTGTATATCCTAATTAAATTAAACATCAATCTTCTGTGATAGATATATTACATGATCAGATATCTGATTGGCGTCTCGGAAACCGGTGATCAGAC
Source organism: Charaxes varanes (assembly GCA_024363005.1). Classification (NCBI taxonomy): domain Eukaryota; kingdom Metazoa; phylum Arthropoda; class Insecta; order Lepidoptera; family Nymphalidae; genus Charaxes; species Charaxes varanes. The sequence continues at coordinate 17,053,625 of JANCMC010043217.1, read as the reverse complement.
CACAAGGGGGATATAATGTGGCGACATTGATCGCATTCATCCATTAGGGCGAAATGTTTGGTGCAATTACGTTGATATGTGATCTGTCGGGCGCTAGTCGTGAATCAACCGTTGACGCGATCCGATCATTGTGTGTCATCATTGTATTGTTCATTGCTCATTCATCAACCTGTATCTCATAGACAATAATCATCTTCTTTTTGAGTTTTTTTCTTAATCAAATAATCATGCTCTTTTAAGGTAGCACCTATCACCGACAAAATGATGGAGAGCCGTTTGCGGTGGTATGGCTATGTGATGAGACAAGGTGAGAATCAAGCTGTAAGGAAGGCCTAATGGATATACCAGAGATAAAGAAGGTTAGAGGACAACCACCAGCCACTTGGTGGACACCAGTAGCCAATAATTTGGCACGGGTACAGTTAGACGGGAGGACATCCCAAGACAGAGTGTCATGGCGCCGTGTTATGAGGAGGACCGAGCCCAAATGATGGGATAAGGAACGGATCAAATAATCACACTTTTCATGGATTCCGGTGTTGATATAAGCGGGGTAACACCGCCATTTGTGGACGTTGATTGCTCATTTGATGATGAAGCATGTGCTTGATGGTAATAACAGCTGATGATCATCAATGATGCAGTAAAACACGCTATACTGAAAACGGACTTTAACGATGCCATATCTTAAATCAAAAGCTCCGAAGAGACTGGTGCCTTAAACCAGCGCCTTAGACCGCTCGGCCACGCTACCGATGTTATACTGAATAAAAAAAAGAAACATATTTAATCATAACCTTTACATAAAATTGGACCTTTTACTCGCTGGATTGATTTTGATGAAACTGACTATTCTAGGTTGTAAATTTTGCTTTAATAATAGCTGTATACAGCTTTTCATTAATATCTTATTTAATATATATGTCCGTCGTAGTGTCGTGTCAGTGACCGGCGTTTGGGTCGGTCGCTAGGTTAAGCAATTCTTACCGCGGCCGTGTGATAGATGGGTGACCAATTCTAACACTGGTTTTCAACTATCCTATCTCCTCCGTGACATTATGGGGATGACGTCAAAAGGCTCATCTTCACCTGCCGTAAAGCCACATACTCTGCAATTTATGAGGTCCGGATAACGCTATGTAGAAGAAGATTCACGATTTTATTATAAGTGATTTAATATTCCCTTCTTGTCATGTATTCGCACAAAGCAACGCCTGATTCTATCAATTAAAATATACAGCAAGAAAGCGAACACGTGGCCGGCACGTGTATAAAGATTAATTGAAAAATATTCCGAGAGAAATTTGAAAAACAATTAATTGAATCCAATTAATTACATGGCGGGATTATTCCTTGAACGTTTCATTTGAAGTCTCGATGGCTCAATGGTTGGAGGTTGGATTGAAATCCGTGTGATGCTCGGTTCTAACCCCCCTGGGCTGTTATTATTAACATAAGCTTAAATAATATAAAATTTTATCCAAAAAAAAAACCGCCTTCAAATTATCAGCACTGGACCAAATAGAAATGGGGAACACGGAAAGCATTAAAAAAGACTTATCAAAATCGGTTCATCCAGACGAAAGTTCTGAGGTAACGATCAAAAAAAAATACAGTCGATCCGAGAACCTTCTCATTTTTGAAGTCGGTTAAAGAAAGCGTAACCGGATTGGTAACGAATATTAGACTAGTTGTTTCCCGCGACTTCGTCTGAATCGAGTTAAACATTTCTTAATCTCGCCCTACCGAAATGGCGTTCTTAGCGAATGTCCACTAGCTATAAAATATTTTCCTGCCAAAATTTCACCTTTGTACGTCCCGCGGATTTCAAAATTTCGTGACCTTTGGCATTTATGTATATAAATATTTGAAGATTTCGGCGTGAAGTAGCGAAAATGCTGTCATGTCATGAGTTGGTCTAAATCCCTCTTTAAAGGCCGACAACGCAACTGCAAGCCTTCTGGTAGTGCATTTCTATGTGGGCGTCGGCATTACATAATTATAACGGGACTCGAGTACCGACTGCCCTTGAGTATTCCAAGTGTCTCACCAGTCACGCTGTAAATAAATATAATTTTACTATTGGAAAATTGTTATGGAAATATCAGTTTAATGAATATATTCCATCCATTTCGCCTCGATAACACTTTTGCATGATTACGGGCGTTATATAAAACCATTACAACTTTACGAGCCATTCGGGAAAACTTGCATATTAAAAGCACGTTACTCGTTTATAATATTTGCTGTAAAGCCTGTAATTACTGGTAAGAGTTCAATTTAAAGCAATCTATGTATATACTAATATATAAAACTGACGAGTTTGTTTGCTTGAACGTGCTAATCTCAGGAACCACTGGTCCGATTTGAAAAATTATTTAATTATTGGTATGTATTTATTAACAATTTCTATAGACACTAATAATGTAGAAATTAAAAAAAAAATTGTTTGTTTGTTTAGGTCTGAAAATGCTGTACCGATTTTGACCATCTTTTCACTAATAGAAGAATAGTGTAACGGCCGCTACATAACAAGATGACAATGATGTCGAGTGGAAAAGGTTATATCAAAGCAAAACTAGATGGCCCTGTACGGATGACGACAACCGCAGTACAAACAATGAAAATCTCCATACAAACTAACTCACGCTAGCGAAGTTTCTATTTACAATTACTATATATAGACCTTCCGACGTACACCTGTCGACGTGGTGCGGCCGCCCCGGGCAACTCCAACTAGCTCGGAGATGAAGATCTTCCTTTGCGGTGGTTGAGCAATATCGACCAACGCTCCCACCTTTCATTCCTCGCCGAAACTTTTCACCTTGGTGTGCCTTTCCCACAGAAAGCTACACTATAAGGAAGTAACCCCGCGTAAAATTAGGTGAAAAACACTGCCAACTTTACATTCTTTTCACGCTTAAGAAGCTGCAGTGCCAGAATGATTGCTGAAAAAAATATCAGCATGATAGAACAGTTTTTCAACTATAGTTGATAGAATTATCAGAAGTAATATATACTATTACTGTACAATAACTGGGCAAATCTAAATGTTTTTTTTTGTACAAATCCTAAAAATTGGTTCCATCTTTCTTAGTATCATACATATCAATACTAATATATAAAGCTGAAGAGTTTGTTTGTTTGTTTGAACGCGCTAATCTCTGGAACTTCTTTGAAAAATTATTTCTACAACGTAGAAAATTAGCTATCTAACAAGATAGCCCATTTATCGAGGAAGGCTATTTATATCATCAAGCTAATTCCAATAGGAGCCGGGCACCAATGAAGAATGTTTCAAAATCGGCGGTTTTATCCCCCTTTTGAGAGCTTCCGCTGCGTGTGCTGCGTAAACGATTAAATTTTCGCAAAAATCATGTATGTCGGAATTGTTCCCCTTTAAAAGTTCTAAATAAAAGTCCGCGACAGCATATGTCTATCTTTTAAGGTTGGCATCCTATAACTTTTTTTATGCTAACCAAATTTGTTCTAAAATAATGCATTATTTGCGAAGGTGTTATTGAACATGATATTGATCCTTATCTAAAACCAATTTTTTAAGCCCCTAAGTGGTCCACGCGGACGAAGTCGCGAGGTACAGCTAATATTATATATAGCTAATGTACGATAGTGGAAATTTAAAAGTGTTTGAAATTACCAGCATGGCCAGGCGTGACATGTTTGTTATAGAAACATTCCGCAAACAGCGCCTTCTTGCTCTCCTTATTTTCAGTATCAGCATCACCGCCAGCTCCAGGAGTATTCTTTCTAGATGTCGTCTTGCCCTTCTTTGGATTCATGTAGCTTTTGCAGAAATGACGACCTAATAATTACATTTTATCAGGATTATACAAAACTGGTGGTCCCTGCTGACATTGTCTTACCCAAATGTTAGGTTACTTACTATTACTACATTCTATTATTCCATAATACTATTCCCTTTCTGAATATTTTTGAATATTAAAGGCAAAAAACAGAAGTCTTTAAGTATACAAACACTGTCTTAACAATAACGAAAATAACTAAAAAGAATTATGCAATTTGGTGCAATCGTTCGGAAGTAATGCGATTGTTGCGGACTGGCTGGTTAATTTTACTTTTTTATAATTTTATATTTTTTATTATATATATATATATATAATAAAAAATTTATATAATTTTATATATATATATATATATATATTCCTGTCAGGATAAATAAGTAAAAGTCTGCTGCAAGATATTGGTTTTCTTAACATTAAAAACCCTAAATCACTGCAGACCTCAACAGCCATTAAGTACATATATTTAGTAAATCAGTTCTAATTTATATTTATTTTCATTTATTTAAATAAAATATAAATAAATTTGAGGAAGTAACAACTAAAGTTCTTAATGATTAGTACTAGTAAGATGTAATGAATTACTGCCGCCCGTTTATTGAATATTAAAGAAAAAAATACTTTGAATATTTCACATTTCACATTTTTGGCACATGAAAATTTTAATGTGCCCACTACAAGTATTGAACTAATAATGTAAAAAGATTTGTTGAGTACAGAATAACTAACAACGTCAACACTGGTGGTCAAACCCTTGAGATTTAGCGGGGATTCCACAAGTGAAGAAAACTTTCACAAAGCCATGCCTTTTGCTAATAGTTCGAATTTGAGATATCATCAGCTTATGTAAACATATCGCTTCTTAGTCATAAACTAACCAATTAAGTTTTAGGTCTAAACTTTAGACTCTAAAGTGAGTTAATGATACAGGCAGCTTCGTTTCAACGTTCTCTATCATCCATTCAAAGAATTATTTCAATATCTTCATCCAATACTGAGATACAACTATTTTTGTCTTTTTAACAAAAAAAAAATATTTTTTGTTAAAAAGACAAAAATTAATTAAATAGGATTTCCATATCACTAATCACTTCATTAACTATTATTTCCTACATAATTTGTTAGTATAATGCCGTCGTAAGTAGTAAATGACAAAACGTTTTTTGCCCCATAATATATCCCCAAAAATCAACTTTTTTGAGTTAGGTCAGTTTATGACTAAGCGTGCGATATATGAGGTATTTACAACTTACCTTTGAAGAGTATGAAATTTGGCACAATTATAGTTTATATAAATCTTCTTAATAATATCTTTAAAATATGCACTATAAACATATCAAATTCTTAAAAAAAAAACTGACGCACACCAATACCAAACGGTTTACACACACATGTATACACTTTATTTATAGCATGGTGTCAAAGTATAGTCAAGACAACCGTGATAAAATGTACTTATATACTTAAAAAAACAATGTACTTAATTAAATATGATATCTAATGTGATTAAATTGTCAAAAGTTGCTATATTAGGAATATCAATTTTGCTCATACATATGTATGTAGCTTTTAATGAGCATAGAGTACGCAAATCGAAACATTTATGGTCAAATTGCGATCAGCCGGAGATCTCAAGAGTAAATTTATTTGAAAAAAATACATACCCGCTTGGATAATTAAGGCATATATCGATCGAAAGTCCTTGACGAACCCTAACACCATTTCTGAAACAAAATTATTAAGCCATTAGTAATTTACGAAAAAGGATATACCACCAAAAGCATTATTTCCACGACTAAACCATATGGTTTGCACTGTCAAAGAGTAATCAGATATCTTTGAGAGCCACGCCTTTAACTCTACACGCCCTAACTCTACACGCACTAACTCTACATTCTCTAGCTAAAATACGTTCGAGTTTAAGAATACTACAGATTTACATCCTTAGGATAGATTAATAATTAATTTCTATTAATGTTATTTTACTTACGATAGTGCATAATAAAGCTGCAAGCACACAAAGAAGAGGTTGCTGGCGAAAGATGTTAATACAATGCCGTTAACTACGTCATCGAACATTTGAACCAATCGCGTGGCGTTATTGTAATCTTCACGCAGTTCCCGCCAATAAGATGTAGGTAAGTACTGTAACAAGAAATTGTAATTAATCTGTACTTATCACTACATTTTAACGTAAGATTTTTATTATTTTGAGGAGGGATGTCGGATGATTGTGTCCATCTTTCCAACGAAATTCTGCCCACTCCTTAAGCAAATTCCACAGCCATGTAATTTGTCAGGAACTTCTTGCTTTGCACAACATCTCTGCCAGCTGCCAGCTCTATTGTTTCCGTATCGTTACGTTCTAGGGACCTTCAAGAAAAGAACGTATTCATTTCTGAAAAGCTGACAACGCATCTGTAAGCGTTTCAGTAAAACTACCCATGGGCAACAGTTAAGATACGTGGTGGTAGTTTTACGGGTCACTACGGAACGAAGGCGAATCTGTAGAGCCTGCCAAGACGAAACAGAAACGATGGGGCACTTGTTGTGCGAGTGCGATAGGCTGGCCATAATGAGAATGAATCTCTTCGGCGTGACCTATCCAAGGTCGGAAGACTAGGGTTACTTCAAGTTGCAGGCGATCCTAGAACTGATCGTCTGGATTTTTGAAACCTTGTAGCTGCAGGAACAAGGGAAGAGGCAAGCACATAAGATCCAACTGGGTCGAAGTGTAACCGCTGTGCAGGTCCCACTAGCGATATATAAATAATAAATAACGCTACCCATTGACGTCGGTAGTTACTTAAGATTTATTAGACATTGGATGAACCCATGTTAAACAAAACTTACCTGCCCTTTCTGACATACTATTCTTTTATTCACTTGCTCCATTATTGACGATAAATACAGACTCACGCAGATAACAAACAAATGTAAATACGTCCAATTTATAGTGCTTATAAAATTCATCAACTGCAAAAACGTAAAAATCTGTATCAATTATACATATTCCATACGCATGAAAAACCAAATTACTTTAACGTAAATCCGCGAATAAGACGAGAGATAATCGGTGCATGTTTATAGACTGAATTCTTGACCCATTTTAACAGTAGTTTTTTAAACAGGCGACCTCCTCGTTATTTCGGAAGGCACGTAGAACAGTGGGTCCCGATTAATGTCACTGGAGACACTATTAGTCAAGAGATTGTGGAGGTTCCGAGGTTCCGATGACTTTAATTAGAGGTAGCACCACGCTTGCAGTTTTTTTGTCCTGCAGCCGAATTTACTCACATAAGGGTAAAGTTGCGGCAATGCTGTCATGTCAATTTGTAGCGTTTCCTTCGGTTTGTGAGAGTTCCCGGTGGCCTTAACCTAACCTAACCTAACCTAACCTAACCTAACCTAACCTAACCTAACCTAACCTAACCTAACCTAACCTAACCTATTCAAAAACGGCCATGATCGCCGCCATATCGCCCGCCGATATCAACTACGATGAAACGCTCAGCACATTGAGGTAAACGATGTTTACTATTAAACCCGACAGAATTCTCAAACTTAACGCTTTTACTTATAGCCGCGACACACGTATCGATAAATCGTTGCGATTTAACTGTGCAGTTAAATAGCAACGATTTAACGATACTTTTGTAGCGGGCATTAGGTTATAGAGGTACTAAGGATGAAGCCAGGCATCATTCTATGTTACACGTGTGTACACATTTACAAAAGAACTTTTAATATTAGCAGCAACTTTATCTATAATTGCAACACTTAATGTTTTTAGTGGTTTAGGGTTAAATGCCAAATCATATTTAATTAAAGCCATATTTCTTGAAACACGTTTTAAATCTTCGACGCGACGTCATCAGTTAGCGTGAATTATAACTCTCTCTTGGAATTACGATCACATTTTAGTTATGTACCTCGTAATTTAGCATCGCACTTGTTTGTCATATATGTCACACTATTTGGCGCAGATACGCGGACCGTGCCAAACAAATTGTGTGCAAAGCCGTCGTCAACGAGGACGCGAACGCCAAACTCATTCGCGAGCTCAAAGAGGAAATACTTAAGTTGCGCGAACTGCTCAAGGCCGAGGGCATCGACGTCGAAGAGGGTACGTAAATTATTGTTCACGAAACCTCAAATCATATAGGTTTAGTCGTCATGTGATCCACTAGACAGTCTTGTGAGTGTTTAATGTAAAACGTGCTAGATGCAAAAGTGAACGCCACAAACGTTTTTTTTTTTTAAATATAATTAAAGTACCGACGATGTTACTAAATGACAACTTTTGTTTTCAAACGCGAAGGACCCGATGGTAGAGTCGTTTATGAAAAGAAAGAACAGCCTACCAGTAAGTAAAAGTTGAGAGGCTTGCGCATAACATATGTACACCCCACCTGTACGCTTTGCCTCAGGGTTGCCAGAATTAAAAAAAAATATTTAAAAAAATACGGTTACAAGCCGTCATGACAACCTGACACCTAAAGAAAGAAGTTTGCACCCTTATCCAGAGCTTGTGGCGTTGTAGGCGTAAATGCGTAGTACATATATAACAATATATAATCGTCACCTTACGGCATACGATATATATAGATTCCGTTATCTGCGCTTATATCTATTTATTGGTGTTGGTTATATGTCTAAATATACTATTAAATATATAAACTTTTACTATATACCATTTAAATGTGTCCAATTTTAAAGTATTTTGAATGTGCATAATTATATATTACAAAGTCTGCGCATTCTCTGGCTGTATAAAAAGAAACCGTTAAAAAACGCCTACATTTAAAAAAGATAAAAAAAAAAGGTATGAATAGTGATGTAAAAAAACTGACTGAGTCTATTATAGGCTGTGCTAATATCAAACGTATAGGAACTCACATACCAAGTTTTCATTTGAGGAATATCCTTAACACAATCACATATAAAACCATAAAATTCATAAAAAATTCTATTCGTATATAAATTATTTTGGCATTGCTTCTTTGAGCAATTTATTTTGGCCAAAAATGTCTAGTGCCCAGACTTTGTTACCCGTTCGCGGCAAATGTGAGGGTAGGGTAAAAATTTAAGTTATCTTCCTGGTACTGGCAAAAAAATAAAAAATAAGGAGCATATCATCTTTTGATACAAGTAAAATATGATTAATTATTGCGTAATAGTGTCGCGAACGGATACAATTTTGTACCCATATTTTGCAAACAAGCTTTATAGCTTCGCATGTTTTTTTTCTACTCTACTTACTTTTGTGTCTATATCATCTTTCCTATCTAATGTTATATTAATTCAATGTTTTCCTATTACGTTATTTAGATTGCATTTTAAAATGTTATTAAGAAAATCTAAATTTTTAGTTTTTTTTTTATCGCATTTAATAAAACTACAAAACTGTACATGGCCGAAAGTTTATGTCGAAAAATTACTTACAAGAAAAAAATTTCCAAGAAAATGTTATAATATTAGAAGTTATAGGTCGATACGTTATAATAAAAGAAATAATCATTTTGTTCTATAAAATGCAGTCTAAATTTTGTCCAATGGTGGTGACAAATAAGTTTTTAAAAACTTATAATTTAAGTTTTTTTTTAAGTTTGATGTGATATATACCTAGATTATCTACTTATACCGACGCCCATGGACAACTGCACCACCAGAGGACTCGCAGATGCTTCTCCGGAATTTGCGGATTGAGTATGCTCTTTTTTTGAAGGTCCCAAAGTAGTATCGGTTCGGAAAGACCGAAGCTGTAAACTGATTCCACAGATGAATTTAATACGGTGGTTAAGTATTCTTGAATTTTCTAACATTTTTTTCTTTCATAAGAACCTTCTCCTGACAATAATAAACTTAACGAAAAAGAATTGTCAAAATCGGTACAGCCGTTCACGCGTCATCACGCGTGATCACCAAAGATGACCAAGGGAATTTGAGATTAATTTTTATTTATCTATACTAATATATGATGCTGAAGAGTATGTTTGTTTGTTGAATGGGCTAAACTCAGGAACTAGTGGTCCGATTTGAAAAAAATCTTTCGGTGTTAGATAGCCTATTTATCGAGGAAGGCTATAAGCTATAAACTATCACGCTAAACATTTTCACCTAATATTAAGCCGACCGAAGTCGCGGGAAACAACTTAGCATTTAATGTGAACTATAAAATTTGGCGGGAATAAAGAAAATATTTATTTAAATAAGAAAACTATGAAAGTATAAAATGTATTACAAAATTTAACTTCATCTATACTAAATTGCAAATAAACTTAGAAACCTGAGTATATTTATAAAATAATTATAAATGTGCATTTACGCCTATAAACAATGTTTAAAAACTTTAATATTTTCAGTTGATCTATATAAATGCACAAAATGGATATGCATAATTATCTGTGCGTGTGACCGTATATACGGTTTATAAACAAAACCCGCAAAATTAACTAAAAACATGGTACCAAATGCGTACGAAGTCACAGATAAACTGGTAGTTAATAAATATTCTCGCGTGGCAATATATATATATTCACGCCGTGCATATTTAATATAATTAATATAATAATTTATTCACAAACAGCGGAACGCGGCATTTGTGGTCTTAATGTTTTAAATTATGGCGCTTGATTAAACATTATAAATTGCACCAAAATAAAACTTTTATTCGTTTAGTGCCTACAGGTGCAATATTTAGGTACCATTGGCTTGCCAGGGGAGAAAATTCTAGTACCACATGCTAGGCTTTGTAAAAGTAACTCCACATTTAAACGTAACTGTATTTTTAATGATAAACTCGCAAATGATATTCGGAAGAGGTATTTAAAAAAATTAATCTCCCTGCTTAATGTTAGCTTAATGAAAATTATATTCTAACGTAAAGAATATGGTAGTTTTCACTAAAAGAAATTCTAATACATTTTTGTTCCGGATAGTCGACAGAGGTTTAAATATTACATAAATCAAGTGGAATTACTAAACTATGTTAGATTGTTTAATATTTTGCTAAAATAAATCAATTAAATTAAAGATATAAATCACGTGACTCCAAACAGCAATCTGATTGCGTGACGTCACAGCGTGTCAAACAAATCGTCGTTGCTAATGTACGCCCCAATCACGTTCAAGTACAGCTGTTTGTTTAGCACGCCGTTACGTCATACAAGACGCCATGATAGTCAGTTCGCTTTGGCGCTAAAATTTATGTCGATTTATAAAAGCGCAAAATTAACCAGGTTAAAGTTTACTTAATCTTGAAATATTTATATTTTTGGTTTAGTTGACTGCAGGGCATAATATTAACTAAATAGTTAACTACCTAAGGAGTTTTAAACATTTCTGCACGTTAACCACAAAGTACAAAGATGGAGCCACTCAATTCCAAGCAGATTTATCTTTAGTATAGTCTTCGACAGTATAAAACGCCTTACGAATAAGCGTATTTTCAACGTGTTGTTTAAATTTAACTATGGATGAATTTAAGATGGCATCTATTTAGATAGACAACGTGAAGAAAGTCGAAGATCGTCGTATTGGCACATCGAAGAGTGACCATCATGCACGTAGGTGAGGTCACATGAATCTCATAAGCAATGTGGCAGCAACTTTAGAGGTGTTTTTGGAGGGTAAAGACAAAGATTTATTTATAAGGGAATCTTGGATTTAGAAAAAAGATGGACTAAATTGATTGACTTGTTAAGGAACAATGTAGAGAAACAAAATTACATATTTCTGTTATTATCGTGTTTATTATATTACTGTTGGATCACCCCACGCATATCGTTTCGATAGTGCTGTTGCTAACATTTCTAACCTTCTTTTTCGCGATCTTCTAATATGTATATAGTAAGATAGTTGTCTGTACACATACAAATATTTATATAATTTGCTGGTTATTTTTTTTGTATCGTTGTACTATGTATTTGGATCTATCCCAAGAATGATTAACCAATACTTTCAAATGAAATTGTGAAAATGTAAGGTAAAGAATCTAACACGCTTTAACAAGCATTTTTTGTATATACGTTTAATAAAATTTTAATCTCGGATTTTCATAAAATTTAAAATGCCGGGGATTTCGGTGCGATTAATCGATCTAACTATGTTTCATTTTTAGAAAACGCCCTTTTAACCGAGCAAAAGATCGGTCATCCAGGTAGTTTTAGTTAACTTTGGTAGGGTAATAAAAGTTTCAATTCAATGTTCTAGCACATCAAGTACATACAATGCACATCATATACAATTTTTATTAACTTTTACAATTTTATTACAGACAATTAGGAGTAAATTAGCCATCACTTATTTACCATCAAATAAAGGTCCCCTATAGTCAGATCTCCGGCGTCGTAAACACTCCAACCTTTTCGGATCTGCTGTATTGCAATTTGCATGTCAATATCAGGTTTCGCCTCTTCTTCTTTTTCATCAAGTTTCGCCTCATCCACCTTTGGATCTTCAGCGGTGACGTTTAAGGTTTTCACTTCACCCGAATCCTTTTCTAAAACCATAGTGAAAGGGTTACCGCCATGTTGCTGAGGCCGAATGCGAAATTTAACCTGTAGATTTTAATACTCTATTAAAAAAACACTCACGGCTATTTCGATTAAGCTTTTACCAAAGCTCTATCTACTTAATACAAATTAATGAAATAAATCTAAGCATCTAACAAAATGACTACTACATGTAACTCGGGACTTCGGCCGTGTGAATTCAGTGATATTGTTAAATTAAAATAAAAACTATCCTATCTCTCAAGTTGGATCAAATACACATAAATGCCAACTTTCATTAGTATCGAATGACTTGGTAAGGAATTCACTGGGAACATACACAATGATACTGGATTTTTCTATATTAAGATCTATAAACAGTCTGGTGAAATTTTATATTTACAGACAATTATTAAATATAGAAAATAAGGTTAATGCACTGCATGAAATAAAACAAAAAGTTACCTTCAAGTTTTTTCTTTTGTCAATTTTCCCATCACTTTCATTGTCTGTGTCACTTTTGTTGTATTTTTCGTCATCCTCCATTTCCGAAAAGCTATCTTTCTCCTTTTCTGACATATCTTTATCCTGTATATCCTTGTCTCTCTCAGGCATGTCTCGATCGGTTTCCTCTTCAGCGATTTCCTCAGTCTTTATTTCTTTTTCATCTTCAGCGCTAGGTTTTTCTTCGTCCTCTTGTTTATTTTTATAACTCGCCATAAGTTCAATTCCATCTATGGCCGTTTCGTCAATGTGCATTAATTTTGCCGGTTCTAAGTCTTCAGTTTTGAACTTCTTCTCGACTTCCTTGTCAGTGTCTGTTACGCTATCTTTTCTTTGCCGTTTTGGTGTTCGAATTTTAACTGCAAATATTTATATAAAAAGTTTATTATTTTAAATTACGATTTTAAATAATGAAAACCGATTTTCGAGAGGAAGAACTTTTTGTAGGAAATTTTCTCCTGTTTTGAATCTTTTTCTTCAAATTTGAAATGTCTCAAACCATTTTTGAGATACAAGCAAAATACCAAAACCACTTTTTTGTTATTCAGTTATTTGTAACTTGTAATTTTTGCAAGTGCAACTTTATATATCCACAAACTATCTACTTGCGATTCCGAGTCGAATGATACCTCAACCAATTTTTAGGAGAAGTTACAGTTTAGACCTAAAAGGCATTTGTTGACTATACCATAGATATACGAGTAAGTTTATATTTTGTAAGGATTATCAAAAAAATGTGTATATTTGGGAATATATGTCAAAAAAAAACGGGAGTGCTTCGATTTTTCTGATGAGAAGTATATTTAATGCCCGATCCACACATAGCTCAAAACGTTTATACATTTTTGTCCTTTAAGCCTACAAAGTTAGGCAGTAACTACCCACTATCTTCATAACTGTAATTGATGACATACTAGACATAATTCTTATGTGTTTATAATATATATGTATGTATGTATGTATATATATATGTATGTATGTAAATATATATATGTATGTTGATATGTAAGTATAATGATATTTATTAATTCTGAAGCTAATAAAGCAAAACATAAACGTGATAAGTTGACTGTTTCGAACGTGATCGTGCCAGATCCACACACACAGACATCCGGACGTCTAACGAAATACTTTTTTAAATAATTTTTTCTTTCACTAAATAAAATAAACATGTTTTCCGAAGCATTAAAGTTGTTGAAAGACAATTTCTACCTTAATCTGTGTGTATTTAAATTTATCAATAAATACCATACTAGAGGAATAGAATGACTTTTAGTTTACGAAATCGATCGATTTTGATTATGTGAGACACCCATAACGCTTTGCGTTATGAGGCGTGCAAAATAGTATGTTGTGTTGAAAAGTTAGGGGTGTAAAATCATACGTTACGCGTTATGTTAGGAGTAAATTCCAGTTATGCGTCGGAGCTGCTAGACGCACTTTTTTTTCCTATTAATAAAAGACAGAATCAGCAATGTAAATACACACATATATAGGATTTCATCCTACTATTTTTTTTCGGTTACAAAAATTATCTACCCGGAACATTTATTATACCGGAGCCAGACATAGCTTCATTTCAATGATCATGTAGTGAGGCCTGGGACCTTGTGTTGATGAGCAAAATTATGTAGTACTTTGTAGTATTCAAGGACAAAAATATACAAATACTTTGAGCTATGTCTAGCTCCGGCATTAGACTTTCCAGAAGCTAATGAATTACTCTTTTAGTGGTTTTGTGCCGTTTTTGCGACGGCGTAGGATCCATTCTTGTTGGGCTGTGGGCTGGCGATAAGCTGTAGGTTTGACACAAACGTCTCACGGGACTTGTTGGCTTTGGGGACTGCACACAGTCAGTCCTCTGATTTTTCCTTTTTTTACGATCCGGACTCTGGAAAAAAAATAATTATTACTACACACGTATATGAAAGTAATTAGGTAAGTAAAACTAGGTAAAAAATTGCATAAATTTTCTCTCGTTTTTATTCACGGAATTAAAATGTAAGTAATTGAGTATTCCTGCTTTACGTACTAGAAAGCGAGTAAATTATTATTTATTTAAGTAAATTATTATTAATATAAGAAAATATAAAAACAAAAAAATGGTTTAATTTTTTTTAATCGCTGTTTATATTCAGGGGCTTTTGACCAATATGGACGTGTCAGCCCATGGCTGAATCGACATTGACGGGACTTTCATCACTTTATAAGGAATAACATAGGATATTTAACCTATAGCAAAATATTTAGAGTTCCGCACAAAAAAACTTAAAAAACCATCCAAATATAACAAAAACACTTGGGTGAAGTCGCGGGCATCAGCTAGTATTAGTAAAAATATAAAGCATTGACACATAATATATATAACCCTTAAAAATTATACTCAAGTATATAACATTATTGAACAAACATTGACAACTGACGAAGCTATACTGAATGCAAATTAAGGTGATATTGAAATGGTAATCTTAAGAAAACTGCGCTTTTGGTAATTATATAACACCTTAATTATGATACTAATTAAAATTAGGAGATTTTTGAAAGTATACTTCAAAGACGGTTTGCGGAGATATCACTTGGTGATGCCTAAATTACTGATGCATGCTAGATTAAAAAAGTTAGTTTTGAACTTGGCACCTTGACAAACAAATCAACATACAATACCTTGAAGTGTAAGAAATGTTTAAAACTTCTTCACAACACTTCCTTCGTCTAAAAAAAGTAAAATCTATGCAAACGTTTCATTAGAACGGATATTTCATCTTTTTTGTTTCGCTGATTTATACCAAGTTTAATTTTTCCAACTTACTTCTATAATAGACATTAATGAAGTAATGAATGTACATTTTATTATTAAATATAACTAGAGATCGCTCGGTACTCGACATTCGGCCACAAAATTTCAATTCTTGCTACAGCGACATTGTAATATATGACAATTTACATTTACTACGCTTTATTGAAAACCATCCTGTAGTAAAATGTATACATGTGTGTGTAAGTCGTATGGCATTGGTGTGCGTTTGGTTTTATTTTAATAATTTAATACATTTTTAATGCACATTTTACAGAAATATATATTATATTCTATATATATTATTATATAAATATTAGCATTCGCACATCTTTCTCTATACAAACTCATAATTGCGCCAAATTTCATTCTCTTCCGTCTGCGCAATTTTAGAAAAATGGCACCGAAAGTTTTCGCTTCACGTGGCTGTGGGGCGAGTTAAGAAGACCGATTGTCGTCTGACGTCATCCCCAGAATCCCCACTATCTCATGACTAATAACACTTAGTGACATTAATCGGGGCCCATTGTTTTACGTGCCTTCAGATAGACAGACGAAGTTGGATATTTGTAAACTAATGTTAGAATTGGTCACCCATCTATCACTTGGTCGCGGTAAGAGCTACTTAACCTACCGACCAACTCAAATGCCGGCCACTGGTTAAGCAACGACCACCTCGGTTCCCTTGCTGATAACTGTAGGCCAAATTAAATACTACGACGCTTCTAAATAGACCGTAACAGGTTTATCCTCAGGCCGCGATGAAACCTATTTAACCTAGCCATCGACTCAAATCCTGGTCACTGATTACACTAGAACCACCTCTTTTTTGTTAAGTTTAGTATGGAGTTAATTTATTTTATTGATGGTCGATAGAAGTCGAAACTCGAAGGCTCGAAAACGCTAGAGACGGCAACTGGTTCGATTGTGTACTTTTGGAAACAGTGGCGGTGAATTTTGAATTTCGACGCACATTACGTGTGTACGTAAACGAGAGAATTTCAGTTGCTGGTATCAACAATTCCTCGGAACAGTTCCCGTGATGCATGCGGTAAAAGTTGGCAATTCTAAGTCACGACAACGTTACAGCATTGCTGTCACAACTTATTATTTACTATCGATGTGTGATGTGATATAAAATGAAATGCGTTGTATATATAAAGTTACGAAACCCTTTTAAAATATTACAAACTTAAAAGCGCGAATCTCTCGCGGAGGAAATGAAACATGAATTTTTGTGACATAAATGCATGGTAAATTATTAAGTAGGATATTTTATTTACAAAATACGGCAAGTATGGTATGCAAAAATATGGTTCATATTTTGTGTAGCTGTGTAAATTATTACACGAGACGTTTTTAAGACGTCATGGTAATATTTTCGTAGAATATTTATTCTCGTGTTTGCGTCATTAGAGATGTGAATTCATCGTGGACAAGAAGGAATTATGTTGTTTATGTAAAAAATATTTTGTACCTATATGTTTTTTGAATGGCTCTGGTATAATTTTAGATAGATTTATAATATAGATATAGATCCTAAAATAAATCAGATATAAAAAAGAATTCAATAACTTAATATTACATTAATCGTATTAAGTACTCAGATGTAAATTATAATATTAATTTTAGCCACGCGTATGAGGTTTTATAAGTCAGCAAAAGGTTTTTTTTTTTTGCAATTGACCTAATAAAATATGCGGTAAAAGTCAAGATAGCAATTTTAAAATGTATATCAGGTTAAGTTAGTAAAACCCTCGCATTATGTCATTATAAATCTTCATTAAGCAAAATCTCGCCGGAGCTCATATTTTTAAATAACGCTTCGGCTATCCTAACGATTACGTGAAGCGGAGGCAGCAAATTTTATGAGAAATATATAATGGTGGCTATAAAATATATATTCAGCGGGTAAAAGATAATTACTTTGCGTAAATTTGGTAAGGAAACGTAAAAAATCTTCAATATAACCCGATTGCTACACCATTAACGCCTCTACGAAAGCAAAGCACTGACATGATTTTCGTCTCTCAGCTCGCGTTGCGAATTTAACCCTCTAAGTGTACGCTAACAATTTTTGTTGTTATATAAGAAGGGGCAAACATCCTAGATTTGATACAAAATTGAACGTAATATAATGTAAAATTATAACGAAAAATAAAATTATTAATTTTTCCCGGAGATCTTTTAATACTGAAATAATTATAGGAGATGACCAACAGAGTCGTCTTCACTTGTTTTAATATCACTTGGAAATTTCTTATGTACTTAATATGTTATTTAATATACGCAACTACAGTCCCTTGTTATTTAAGTTCAATGTTCAAATGGAATTTGATATGATATTACTGACTGAAAGAAATGTTCATTCAAGATATATCTTTCTTGATATACGAAACTTTTAGCACAATTTGTATGTACTTTATTTTTTTATCTTCCTAGCGTTACCCGGTTAAGTAACAGGGTCCGCTTAGATTGCAGTGAATATGTCTGTTTGTACCTTATTTTAATCCCGTTGAATGTAACGAATATGAAGTTTTCAATTGAACCTTTTACGCAGTAACAACGTTCAGTGCTCTCGTCCAACGCACTTCAGTCAATGAGGTGATTTACGTGATTTATCACAGGAACTCGGTACAAAACCTGACGTGTATGCCCATTCAGTCTAAGTAGACATTCTAATTGTTATTACAGGTATTAAGTTTAATTATGTTAATTTAAATTAAGTTTGTCAACTTGGATTGAATAAATGTCTATGAGTCTAAATACAGATGCAGGTAGAATGTTCCACACCTTTGCCGGTCGTATAAGAAGTAAAGTTCCGTAAAGTATAGAAGATAGATGTTCGAGTAATTATTCGTTTTTTTTTAAATTTTACAAGGGGTAATCAGGCAAGTGGTTCGCTTAAGTAACTACCGACGCCCATGGATATCTGCAATACCAGCAAGCTCGCAGATGCGTAGTCTTATTTGTGAGAGGTACTGCTATTGGACGCGCGGACTCAATTCGGTTGCAGACCAAAAGGACTGCAAGTATGATACTACGTCTAATTAAAACCTACATTTCGACGACCTGTTTCCCCTGTGTCTCATCTTAAGAGCACGTACTTTAAAAATATCGAGATGATTATGGACCGAGGTCTAACTCTAACGAATTTCAGCCCAAATATCACAGATATCAGTCCAAATCTCACGCACCTCGTCTAAACTTCACGGATTTCAGTCCAAATGTGGCGAATGTCATTCGAAATCTCACGGATCTCAGTCCAAATATCACGAATTTTAGCCTTAATCTCTCCGATGTTAGTTCAAATCTCACGGATCTAAATCCAAATGTAATGAATCTCAGTCCAAATCTGGCGGGTTTCAGTCCAATCTTCTATAGCTTTAGCTTTAATAGGAACACTCGATATTTCACTAAAATATCGATTCGCGGAGTAATGCAAGTGAGACTTGCTGCTACGGGCAATAAATAATTTAGAGCTACCAACACGGTCGGTACACTCCTAGAGTAGCCGAAAGTTACTTAATTAAATTACGAGTTATTTCGTAGCCGGGAGTTTGTATCGATTCGATTAGCCGGCTAAAAATATGGCTTTCGTGTCGCTGTTTTGTTTCACAGTTTGTTAACTTGCTTGACAATTTTCAGTTACGCTAAGCGATCTTTGAGCTAATTTTGTCGATTTCAAACTTGGTACGGAATAAGCATCGGCGGAGAGCTCGTGACACATTTATGGGAAGGTGTTTTAGGCAAGTTTCAATTGCGAACAAATTGTATTTTATGACTGGAATAACTGTAGATTGTAAGTCTGCTAGAATGGTTATGGTTATTTTGTAACTAATCATTATATTTATATATTTTTGGAACATTCTGTTAAAAAAAATCGACCAGAATAATTAATTTTAGGCAACTTTCCACGTCACAGTATTTTAAAATATTTGACAATTCTAAAAAGCTTTAACAAATATATACAGAACTATATGACACACGAACGTCTGTTCATAAGGTGGACAACTTAATGTCTGTGTTATAGGTAACAGACTTTTGTTATGCACAAATACACATTTTTTGTAGAAATATATAAATACACCCAGACTCGAGACGAGAATCAAACCCACGACCCCCGGAACGTAAAGCAGGGTCACTGCCATTCAATTCTTTAAATTTATAAACAGCACCTTTTTAAATTTGAATTTGGTTTGCGTTGTTTCATCCAATGCCGGAAGTAACATAATATCCTCACAAAGAATGCCTTTGTCGGTTTGGTGAAAATAACGCGCGTGCTCTTTTTACCAAACACAAAGATCCAGGCTTTTCCGTCTCAATAAACCCAACGCAACGTTAGATAAAACTAAAGCGAGTGAGGGAATTGTTCCGCGGAATTGTTTAGACTAACACAAGTTTCAACCAATATTCCACTCTACACATACATGCACCGTGATGAGATCAGCTCGATGGCTTCTTCCTCTACCAAGCGTTATCCCGGTCTATTAGCAGATTCCGCTTAATTTTCAAAGGATGTGGCTGTAGGGCGAGTTAAGATGACTGACTGCCGTGACGTCATTCCTGGAACCCCCACAATCTCACGACTAATATCACTCAGTGACAATAATCGGGCCCACTGTTTTGCGACCGAAACGCGAAGGACATTCGGAATTGGAGATTATCGGATATTTAAAAAACCATTGTTAGAATAGGTCCATCTATATTCCGGCTGTGGTAAGAACTGTTTAAGCCAGCAATCGACTCAAATGCCAACCACCACTGATTAAGCTACGACATCATCAGGTGGATGGCATATGGTATTAAAAAATTTCTTCTTCGTCGGTCTAGTATTATTGCTAGTCTGCCTTTCGTCTCCAACAAGGTTTTGAAGCGAAAAGTGCGTTGGTTCAATACGGAAAATCAGTGCAGACTTAGTAGCAGCGTTGGTGATGTAGCATTCAGTCACAAACCACTATTTCCTTTATTTTAGACAGTTTCTACAGAGTAATTTAATCTTAATAGAATTCTACCTGATTACTATCGGATGGTTCGCTAGCCAGATTCCAATTGACTTCTATAAAATAAAAATTAGATGAATAAAATAACGTCATTCCAATTTAGGTATCACAGACACGTCAAAAATTAAAGTTTTTATGAAAAAACACCAAACTGAACACTGGCACTGACTGGGAGTCTCAACAGAAGTGCAACCGAAACGTATGAATTGTTGGTAACGGTGACATCAACGTTCTCATCTCAAAAATACCCAACGTGCCTTACAAAGTTTTCACGGCAAACATCCTACTAATATTATAAATACGAAGGTTTGTACACATGGATGTATGGATGTATGTTTAACACTGTATCACGGAAAACCAACTGAATGGATAATAAAAACTTTGCAATAATATAGTTTATAT
>JANCMC010043217.1:16887188-17032506 GCA_024363005.1 Charaxes varanes | reverse complement strand
AAAGATATTGTGTGAATTGTCCAAAATATAACGATAAATGTCAAGTAAGTAGGACAAAATTCTGCCATCTGCGAGCTTTGCTGGAGTGCGCTGCAAAAAACCCTTAGAGTTACACGTCTCTCTCTCTCTCTTGTCGGTCCCTCATTACTGAGGATCATGATCACATGGCATCTCATAACGAACAATTTGACGCCATCGGCTTCGGTCTACTGTCGCCCTGATTGCCTGGTAGAAGCTTTTTGAGGAGGTCGCTTCTGTTAATCGGTCGGTCCACCGAGTAGGGGAAAGGGAAAGGAAACGGGAACGGAAACAATATTATAGGATAACAGAACATAGTAATTTGTGAGTTACCCAACGTTCGGGCAGAACAGCGTCTGCCGGATCCGCTAGTAAATTATAATTCGATTTTTCAAGTCTATCAATTTTACGCATTGCAAACAAATTTTCGACTGTATGAGTTTCAAATCATAAATTTATCCCTCGTCATCCAGACGGCTGTTCTGCGCTAAACTACCGCCGACGAACAAACAAACAAACAGATAGAGTACGTGACCTATCAGCGTCAGAGCAACCTTCGTTACTTAACTATCATTGTATAGCAATATCATCTGTAGTCAGCATTTGAGTCGATCGGTAGGTTAAGTAACTCTTACAACGGTGACTGATAGGCGGGTGACCCATCCTAACACTTTTTTTTTTACCACAATTTAAGTCAACTTTTACAGTATATTGTTTTATACAAGCTGTAAATTATTGTCAGTATAATCCGAGCTGTACTGAACTCGGAGAACAAGCTGTTCGGCAGCTCGGAACAGCTTGCGAACCAATCAGACGACCGGAGCTTTAAAGTTTATTTTTAAAGCTCCGAGTAATTGATGTACTGAACTTTCCTAATTCAAAGTTGGACGACCTGTTTCCGAGAGCTTTTTCATTCAAATACTCGTATGTGCTCAGCTTTTTTAAAAATTTGTTGCAGTCGCTTATTGTTATATATAACTAGCTGTGCCCGCGACTTCGTCCGCGTAAAATTACACCTTCCTCGATAAATTGGCTATCTAACATTAAAAGAATTTTCCAAATCGGACCAGTAGTTTCTTAGTTAAGCGCGTTTAAGCAAACAAACAAACTCTTCAGTTTTATATATAAGTATAAAGTATAGATAAAAATAGTATCGCCTCGCTGTGATTTTTAATAGAAAGGATTGTATTTTTTTGGGGCCGGCAACACATCTACGAGCGTTCTAAAACTGTCATTTGTATTAATCGTAAAATCATTATTGTCACCGTAAAATGTTTAACTAGCAACGTAAATTTCAACAGTCCGGAACAGTGAAAGTTTTCAAACACCTAATTTTTAAGGTTCCGTTTCTCCAAAGGAGAAAAAGAACCATTATAGGATCACTTAGTTGCCCGTCTGTCCGTCTTTTAAGACCCTTTTTCTCAGGAACACGTAGAGCTATAAATTTATTACTACCAAATACGGCTGTCTGCGGTCAGTACTCTACGGTAGTAAGTGACAAACTTGAAATACTGCGATGATACGGAACCCCTTAATGTGCGAGTCTCACTGGCACTTATACGGTTTATCAAACTTAGCACATAGCCCTTAAAGCCTCTTATTTTGGTATTTTCTAAATGCAAATTTCCAACTTAACAATAATTTTACCAATATGACGTAGGTAATGCAATGAAAGCTTGTTTATATATTTAAAAATCTATTTATTGGTACAGAGAAACGCCAGGACGATTCGGCTAGTTTTATAAGCTAGTTAATTTAATTAGTTATTAAGTTAATGTTAATTATTCCAGTTGCGCATAACATTTCCCCTCTAAGTCTTCGTCCATCAACCTCCCATCTCTTTTCAGCACGCCACAATACAATTTGACGTCTCTCTCTAACAGGTGTATCAAATGAAAGCAGTTCTGAAACTGCTAAAGGGTTTAAAATTAAACTAACTTTGAGGTTAGTAAATCTAAGAGTTTATTTTAAAATGAATCTTAAGTTAAAAGGAAATGGGTTGAAATTAGTACGATAAGATGGTTTAGATGTTTTAAGTTGTAAGGACCCTAAGGTGTGATCGATCTTATAAAGTAATGACATCATTAGAGAATAAAATACCTAACTACGCTGTAATTAGTTGAATTTATAAATTAGTACGCGACTCCGTAACTATATACGTATAAATGAAATTGTAGTATCACAACGAGACTTCTAAATAACACATCATTTTATAGCTATTTGTAAGCTTTAATAATTGAGACATAACATTTTCAACTAACTTTATTAACACTTGAAGCAAAAACTTTCGGTACCATTTGGCACAATGATAGTTTACTAGCTATGCCCGCGACTTCGGCCGTCTAAAACTAAGTAAAAAAAAATGATTCAATTTTAACGTAATGATAAATAGCCTATAGTATTGCTCGATAAATGTGCTATCTAACACTGAAAGAATTTTTCAAATCTGTCCAGTAGTTCCTGAGATTAGCGCAATCCAAACAAACCAACAAACAAATTCTTCAGCTTTATATATTAGTATAGAGAGAGGAGGGTATGCGAACGATAATTTGTTTTTTTATAATATGCAATATAAATATATTATAAATTATTGAAAACAAAAAACCACACGCACACCAATGCCAAATGATTTACATACACATGTATGCATTTGACTATAAGAAAGTGTTAAAGCAAAGTCCAGACGACCGATATATTTATTGACAATTAAAACAAAGTGGATGTTTAAGAAATTAAAATATAGCTTAAAATAAGCAATCTAAAACATATCTTAAGAATGGGTTTATTAAGACCAACTGGAAATTTCTAGTATTTAATATTAGGTTTCCATTTATATAAAACTAGAAACAATGTCTTTAACGCTATCTTTAAGGGAACAAAATAGCTTAGACAGAAGCACGAAGTAAGGTAATATTTCTCACAAACGTTCGCTTTCCGTTACAATGCACGTGAGGAAATGATGCACGTGTACATTTTACCAAACGTGAAGATTCTTCTGGATTTGATAAACCAGAAACCACCATTTTTAAAGCAAAACCTTCCTTCTTCACAATCCCTCAGATAAATAACTTAGTCCTAAGGAAGTAACCGAAAAATATTTGGTATTTTTAATGTTACTAAAGAAGCTGGTCGAAATTCGATCGCAAATGCTTATTTAAAACTATATACAAAACTAGCGGACCCCTCAAATCTTGTCCTGCCCGAAGGTTGGGTTACTTACTAGATTCTCTTATCTTATAATATTATTTATTATACCCGTTCCCGTTCCGTATATTAGACTATACCGACCGACTGCAACGCAATTAGCCGGACTGATTTGTGAATCTTAACCATCCAGGGCGCTACCCTAGCGCATAGAAAAAAAATCATTTAAATGAATCCAGCCGTTTAGAAGGAGTTCAGTGACATATGTACATATACACGTACAGTAGAATTATATATATGTATAAAGATTTAAGTTTTTTGTAGAACAGCATTTTAATAATTGACAATTAATATACATACAGTCGTCATGACTACACTTTTTTTACTACACATATATGACACACAGACATCTGTTCCTAAGGTAGACAACTTAATGTCTGTATTATAGGTAATAGGCGCCTGCTATACACAAATATTTTTATTAGAAATATATAAATACGTACGTATAGATAATACACCCAGAATCGAGGCGGGAATGGGTACATTGTACTCGTACAATATAGACATAAGAAGCGGAGCTTACAAAAAGGTTTGTGATCGCGTGCCAACAAAACGACGCGTATAATATTGCCATCGATATCATAAAGGGGGCATTCCTAGGGCTACGATAACGGGAATATTAGGCAGTAATTATTCCTAGTATTCTTAAAAAATCTTTTGAGTCTCAATAGCTCAATTATTGAAAGGATAAATCTAAGTTAACGAGATACTGATATAACCACTCCTAGCTCAAAATTAAAATACTAATTAAATTTTTTTCACTTGTTTCAGAACTCGTCCACAAGAAGGAAAATTAAATGATGAATAACTGATCGATGAAAGAAAAATGAACAGCATGTGATTCTAATCGGTTAAGAAATATATTTAAATGAAAAAAAAATACTGTGAATTTTCCATTACAGATTTTATGCATTGTTAGTGTTATATGAATGCAGATATTTCTATCTTTAAAAGGTAAAATATGTATAGAGAAATATTAAAGGCGTATAAATAAAATATTTTTATTTAAATTAAACCTATAATTAAGATATTAAAAAGTGGACAAAAAATTATAACTAGGTCTTTATACTACAGTAAATTAAATATAAAAGAGATTATGTATAATTAATTATCATCTAAAAAAGGTGTTTAAAATTTAAAATTATTACAAAAGTGTTTACTTACTCATAAAAACGCAAAGTGTATGGAAAGTGTCTTAATGTGTTTAAAAGTGTTTTGAAATATGAAACTAAGTGTAAGTGCGTACAGAGCGCAAGCGGCGGCGCGGAAGAAAATCCTGACATCATCATACCAGCAACACTATGGCAGCACCGCGGCGCCGCCTGCCTGTAACCCCGTGTTCACGCCACAGGTAGGTTTAGTATATACTAGCTGATATCGGCGACTAAAATTTGACTCATACTCATTGGCACTTATTCGTACAGTTTACAATCTTAATTGAAATTAAAATTACACAACTTAATATCTAAAATAACAATTTAGATGTATGCGTAGAATGAATGGTATACACTTCAGTGGTATACCGTATATATGGTATACACTTCAGTTGTATACCGAGTTCCTGTGATAAATCACTCACCTGAACACTCAACTTTGATTTTTTCAGTGTTTGCCCTGTGATGTCACTGAAGAATTGAGTAAAATAAACAAGTGAATAAAACAATTTAAAAAAAAATAAAAAAACGAAAAAAAAACTAATTTTAATAAATGAAACAAGTATGAATAGTAATTTTAAATAGTGTTGTATATTGGTATGAATGTATCTCAGGTATATATAAATATATTAAGTATATAATATTTTGACGGTTTTTATCTCGTTGTGCGGAACCCTTATTATATTTCGAATAGTAGTCTGCCTATGTTATTCGTTGTAACATCAGCTGCCAGTAAAAGTCCAGATGACAGCGAATCTGCCGTTTCGGAAATAACCCGGAACAGATAAACAGACTGACAAAATTGTTTTAACTAATCTTTTTGCTATAGGTATCGTACATATAGGTATAGGCAATTAGTAAAAAATAATTTTGACGTTAATTTATATTAATAGATTAAAATTCAAAAAGATGTTTTTTTTTTCAAATAGACTTTCACAAGTACTTTTTAAAATAGATTAAACTCTACTTCATTCTGCTTCACTTTTTAGAATTACGAATGAATCAGAAGAAGTGGCCGTTAGCCCTCCGAAAGTTTTGAACCATAATGTCGTCTCATTTTATTAGGTTTTTGTCACATCGCGGCACTAGTCGGTCGTTAAATTCAATCCGGCGTTTGATTTTGTAAAGTTCTACTATCTATACTACTATATAAAGCTGAAGAGTTTGTTTGTTTGTTTGTTTGCTTGATTGCGGTAATCTCAGGAACTACTGGTCCGATTTCAAAAACTCTTTCAGTGTTAGATAGTCCATTAATTGAGGAAGGCTGGAATTTCTCAAGTAATTTACGCGGACGAAGCAGCGTGTAACAACTAGTATGTATGTTAAGCTAAAGAGTTTGTTTGTTTGCTTGAACGCGCTAATCTCAGGAACTCCTGGTTAGATTTCAATATTATTTCGGTGTTAGATACTCCATTGATTGAGGAAGGCTATAGGCAATCAACACGCTTAAATATCCGAGTATTTCAAAATTTTTATAAGAATTTCATGTAGGAAGGACTATCGTTAGTATGATTAAAACTAAAAAGAAATAAACAATAAACATGAACATAAAACATTAATAGTGTTGCTAGATGGCAATCGGTTATCTTAACTCGCCCCACATCCTCTACAATCTAAGCGGACCCTGGTATTTAACCG
This sequence comes from Charaxes varanes, assembly GCA_024363005.1. Lineage (NCBI taxonomy): Eukaryota > Metazoa > Arthropoda > Insecta > Lepidoptera > Nymphalidae > Charaxes > Charaxes varanes. Next base: position 17,026,492 of record JANCMC010043217.1, on the reverse strand, counting down.
GGATAACGCAACGAATAAGAAGAACAGCCGATAATAGCCAAGTTAATAGATCATCTATATCTATACTAATATATAAAGCTGAAGAGTATGTTTGCTTGAACGCGCTAATCTCAGGAACTATTGTTCCTATTCGAAAAACTCTTTCAGTATTAGATAGCCCATTTATCGAGAAAGGCTGTCGGCTATATACCATCACGTAAAAATATTTCACCTAATTTTACGCGGACGAAGTTGCGGGTAATAACTAGTCTTGTATATAAATTTAAAAATAAATTGTTATACGATAGTCTCACTAAAACTCAGAAATGGCTGAACCATTTTGGATTCTGTTTATTTTATTTTATTCCTTTTATTATCGGGAAGGTTTAAAAGAAAACAAAGATGGGAAAAGTAAAAGGGTTTTTAAAAATACTGAATTGTTCGCTGCTTTAGAGTATTTCAAACTAACTTTTCAGTAAGGTCAGCAGTATATTATATTATTATTTCATAAAACATTCGGCCAGTGTCATGTTTTATGGAGAAGACATAAAGGAGGTTAGCCAAAATTCGGGCAAGACTACGTCTATCGGTCTACCAACATCTACCACGGTGACACCCATCTCATCACAGAAACGGCTGCCCCGAAGAAGCCCAAAAACCAAACTAGGACTATAGAAGAATAAGTAAATCGAGGACGACAATAAATTAAAAAAAAATAAGAAGAAAATAACAACGGCACGGGCCTTTAGCCCGCGGAGTATACACTATACAGTGACGATTTAAAAAAAAACATCTACCGGGTCCGCTAGTATATTCATAAAAACTATAGGGCAATATTTACAAAAATGTATGATCGTTTGCCTCTTCTTTTTATATATAAAATATATATTGTTACTTAAATATAGAACTGTAGTAAAACGAAACTGTTCCAAGTGTATTTTTAGCAACGGTCGTCGTTTGAAACAGTTTAATCAAATTATTCAATCTGAGCGTTGCAACTGTGCAACGCTTTTCTAAGCGGCAATCACTTAAGTGAACCACCTGCACGTTTGCTCCTTGTTCTTTATAAAATACTAGCTGTGCCCGCGAATTAAAATTAGGTGATTTTAGCGTGATGATACGTGCCTGTAGCCTTCCTCGATAAATGGACTATCTAATAGTGAAAGATTTTTTCAAATTGGACCAGTAGTTCCTGAGATTTCAAGCTCACAAACTCTCCATCTTACTATATTAGTATAGATGTACAAACGTAAATGTTTTAGGCACCATAAAAACGTTCACGGTACCTAAGTCTTTGTATCTAGTTTCTTTAAGGCGACTAGAATTTCACTAGTCACGCCATATTCATCGCTTGGAGCCGTCAATTAGCTACGTAGGTATCCAATACGTCCTCATATAGTTAATTTGTTTAATAAACATGAATTAATAGACTACAACAAGTCGTGTACCACGTGACGGGGACTAGTAAATAATACTGCAATGTCAAGTCTCAAGTGGCCGTTGGTAATACGTGTTAAATTATGCGGATTACACCAATTGGTGTAGGTATCCTGGCAGTGTCAACTAACAAGACGGCCTATGAGGTTCAATGTCACCGGCGATTCTTCTAAGAAGATGTCTTTACGTCTAATGTAAGTATGCCCCGTTGGCGCAACGGGCAGTGACCCTTCCTTCTGCCGGGGGTTAGATTCGATAAAATTTGTGGTCGATTTTTGACCACCCGGCGAGTTTAAGTCATCTATACTTTTTCAATCTATAAAGCTGAAGAGTTTGATTGTTTGATCAATCGCGCTAATCTCAGGAACTGCTGGTCCGATATGAATTCTTTCAATGTTTGATAGCTCATTTATGGAGGAAGGCTAAATGCTATATATTATCACACTAAGAATGTTTCAAATCTGGGGTTTACTTTTCATTTTGAGAGATTTATTTGCGTGTGCTGCATAATCGGTTAAAGTTTCGCAAAAATATTAATATATTTAATTATTTAAGCCTCAATAGCTCAACGGAATAAGATATGGACTGAAATCCGCAAGGTACCCGGTTTTAAACCCCACCGCCGTTGGGGTATTGTCGCACCCGCTCCTAATACAAGCTTTTAATTTAAGCTTAGTAGGAGGGGAAAAAGTTGCGACAGACTACAGTGGACCCGAGAGTGAAGCGGCGCGGGCGCCGCCGCCGGGAGGCCGATGTACGTCGAAGGTTGGCTGCAGACCAAAAGGAATGCAAGCATGGCCCTTCTTCTAATTAGATAAATAGATAGGAGTAGAGGAAGGAATGGTGTGAAAGGATATAAAGGTAGTTGAAAAGGAGAAAAAGGATATCACGCACGGTATAGGGGTAGTGACAATAGCAATTAAGGTATACCGGGGTCTCGTACCCGTAGTGGATCTAACCAGTTATTGGATAGATATAAAGGAAGAGACAGCCAGACAGAGAAGCAAATTTAAAAATACATAACAAATATTTCACATAAACTATGGTATAGATCTCTTGGTATGCTCTTGGTGTGACAAAAAACTTTATACTATAAAAAAGTTACGCACAAAAAATCTTCCGACTTAAACGTCGTCACTCTTCGGTTAAAAAATAAAATTATGATTAAGATTCCTCATGAATTCCATTTTCTACGTTTCTACCCACAGATTCTTGCGAAACAATTTTTGGTCTCTTAGGTCTCTTTGGTCTCTTCTTTAATAAAATACTTATCTTGGAGTGTAACAGTGTAACATATTCTGGAATTTAGAATAATCCTGAATTTTGAAAATCATAACATGATCCCGCTCCGATGAATAAATCTATTTTATTTATTAAGTTGTTTCTATGTCAACTCAATAGATGGCGCTGAAATTCAGTTACATAATATGTGCACATTTGTTCCCTTTTTAACATGGAGACTACAAATAAGACTATCTCTCTTATTTAACGCTGATAGGGGGCACACTGCAAATGCATTTTGACATGGCTGGATCTTTTCTGCTCGGCCCTTCTCCTGTTCCCACAGCTACAAGGCTTCAAAAATTCAGACGAGTAGTTCTAGCATTGCTTGCAACCAGAAGAAATTGTAGTCTTTCAACCTCGGATAAGCCACGCTGAAGAGATTCATTCTCATTCCGGTCAGCCCATTGCACTCGCACAACAAGTGCCCCGTCGATTCTGTTTCTTCATAGCAAGCCCTGCAAATTGCAATATTGCTTAATGACATTCGAAACAGGGACGCCTTCGTTCCAAAGTGACCCGTAAAACTGCCACAGCGTATCTTAACTGTTTCACAATACTTACAGAGTTTTGGCTTCCCAGCTCATTCAGATCTTTAATGCAATCCAATATCAGTGTCGAGCTGATAGCATCAGCCATTAAGGCTTTAATCGCTGCCTGGCTGTTATTCCAGATGTGGATTATTTTACTTTTGACTTGACTTAGTAATTAATGAGCACTGGAAATGAAGCAAAAGGCCTCCGCTTGAAAGACTGGCATATTGTTCCAAAGTATGGCTAATCCTCCCTCCACTTTTTAGAGATTTTTGGATTTGGTTTGGTTTATGGAGATTAGAATACAAGGAGGACCACCTCAATGTACTAGAGTGTCGGTCGAAATCCGAAAATAAGGGGGCGCTATATTAGAATAAGGAAGAATTTTAAAGGTATTAGACAATTTATTACTACATTCATACTATACCGCAACGTTCTGGAAGGCTCTAAATCAATTTATTCTACACTAACGCCATTTCGGTGAATCTTCGAATGATAATTTGCTGTATACAAATGGCCACTTTTTCAACTAGCCCGTCATAGAAAACGGTCCTACTTATATTCTTATCTCCATAGTTGGATTACTGAATACTATTGTTGCTAACTCAACTTCAAAAACAATAGTGTTGCGTTTTAAATTTATACAGTTAAACACTTTGTTTTAAATAGATGAAGATGGTAACACTAGTCACTAAATTGAAAAGGATGTAGTAATTAATAAATAACTACATAACTAAATATAATAAAAATTAAAAATTGTTCGGTTCTATAATAAATAATGAGTTATGAGGTTGAGGCGTAGACTTCAGTTATAGTTATTAGTTAAACGTCTAACTCTTTACTTATAGTAAATGTATAGCTATTCTTTATTGGTCACGATGAGTTATAAAAGTGTATTATTTAGTTTTACTATTTAGTATCTGTTATATCTACATTAATTCTAAATATTATCAATCGCTCGGAATTACCTAGTATAGAAATCAGACTATATTATAGCTGATGACATTGAGGAACGACGGACTATGCTGACTGATACAGATATTTGCACATTTGCTCATTTTGTTACAACAGTAATAAGGATATTATACAATAATCAGTCAAAAAAATGGTAATACAAATTGTATATTTCAAGAAAAAGCCGAATAAAAATTTCCCACCACTGAGGAATCTAGAATCATGTACTGAACCCATGGGAGGCTTATCCGGTACGATATCTTTTACACCCTGTATGATAGATAATAAGTCAAGGTGATAAGAGATAAATAGGTGGGCGGTTCATCTAAAACAACAACTGCGATACCAAAAGATTACCAAAAGTGTAATTGGCTCCTTTCCCTATCTGACTTATCTTTCATACCGGAGGCGATATAACTGTAAAGCTAGGTTTGTAAAGCTGTTGTTCGAGGAATGGAATTTCTTACAAATCGTTCGGTCGTATGATTACAGAATAACTCTCAGCGGCGTATCATTATTCATTTAAAATTTCGTGAATGTTAAATGAATATGCATCCAGTGATGTATTCATTTGGCATTCACGAAATAAATGGAAACCGCGTCAGAGGCAGTAGCGTCGGGGCAAAACATCGAGTGCGGCTGATGTCGTGTTGATTGACGTACTGGTTTTGCGTCAGACGGCTTTTTAAAATATCTGCCCCATTTTGATAGCTTTTCAAATGCTTCGTAGACTTTTATTTGCGGCTATCCATTGTCCGCGAATGTATTCGCGTGGCTTAAACGAGTACTTCAAACATGAAATGCTATGAAACAGTTTGTAAAAATTTTTATTACGTAAATTCCATAACGAAAATTACGGATAATGGGATATCGCAGAAATCGTCGCTTAACGAAATGCCGTATGCCCTGTGAGTGTCTGGACATGAGCAAGTGAATGTGCAGCCGGGGCGCAACTCTTTTTCTCTGTCCCTTCCCCATACCTTTGGTCACCTGGCATGAAATCACGAAATCGCGGGAGGTACAAAGATGAAATTTGGCAAGGCTTATAGTAAGTGACGAGAACTGTTCTGAGGAGTTGTTCGGACTGATACCGGCATCTGTATTCCACCACAGGACATCTTGCCAGAACTTGAAATTTCACCCTCACCACCTTCATGTCCTGAAATCCACAACCGTGCGATTCTTAAGAAACTTAATACCTCGCACAATTCTCCGATGGAATAAATTACCAGCTTCAGTATTTCCGAGCCGATACGACTTAGGGACCTTCAAGAAAAGAGCATACTCATTCCTTAAAGGCCGACAACCCCGGCTTATAGATATAAGCCCTCTGTTGTTGCAGTTATCCATGGGCACCGGTAGTCACTCGAGTGAATTGCCTGCCTGTTTGCCCCTTGTTATTTAAAAAAAAGACATCCAAGACAAGAAGACATTAAAGGGTTTTCCACGAGCTATAAAGACATGCGCAGATATAATTTTAGGCGGACAAAGTCGCGGGAAACAGCTAGTAGCTTGTATAATAGATGTCTTAAGTCCTCCTTTACTGCACAAAATCACAAACCCTACAAGCTGTCGTTTCGTTTTAACGTAAAAAAGAAACGACCGCTTTAATTTGGGGGATTAGAAAATATCACTATAGACGTTACGGTCGGGAGATTGCAGGATAATGACTGGAACCACTTACAGATTTGGGGGGAAGTGGACAAAAGACACGCGACGTTTGAAGCACACGAAACGGTGTATTATGTGCTGTTAAAATCTACAACATTTTTGCCCGTTTTAAATAAGCAGGAGAAATTTAATTAAAACCAAGAGAAAATTGGTGGAATACGACATGAACGCTACACCACGTTTAGCTTTGAAACCGAAACAACATCAGCGCTTACAAACCAAAAGAAGCGGTGCTTGAGAAAACCCGCCGAGGCGACATGGTTGCATGACATGTGAGATGAGTTGCATAACTGTGATCCTGTGACGCCTCTTACTGTGACTAGAGACACATTAGAGCTCATAATAGAAAAAATGAATTAATAAATCGTAATCCTTGATTTCTTGAGTCGCCGTCGTCGAAATCGATGAGGAGGACTATTATTATTATTATTACTGTGACTAAGAGGGTAACCCCTGGTTTTTAATGGGTATTCTGGCAATCTGCCGGCGAGTTCCACACTTCCAGTCGAGACTGTACCCAAGACCGAGTACGATGTCGGTTGGGGAGCGTAAATGCATTTTCCAAGTTTAAAAAAAAAGAAAACACGTCAGGCGATACTAGAAAGGTTATTTGTACAGTGATCAATAAAATTATTTGCTTATCTCACTCTTTGCTAAGAGAGACCGTCTTAGATTTTTATAATGCATAATTTGGAGGGTGGATTCGTGTTCCAAAGTACTACAAAACTTTGTGCAGCTACACCTTTGTGTAGCTGCACAAAGTTTTGTAGTACTTTGTAGTCTTGTCTTTGGTTTCATCCCCGGCCACACTAAATGACCATTCAAATGAAGCTATGTCTGGCTCCGACATCAGGTTATGCTGTACCTTCAAACTAAGAGTGAGGTTTTGGTTTAAATTACTTGGAAGAAACACGTAAGAAACTAGTTGAAGTGATTATGATTTTGGCACTTCGAGGATTTAAAAAAATATTAATTTCCTCTGCAATTGACCTCTTAGTGTCTGCATTAGAGAGATCTTTTTAGTAATTATGAGGTTCTGGTATCTTCAAGTGTGAGGTAAAATATATAAAAAATAATTGATTGTAAAGCAGAGTTCTCTTCGTATTTATTTATCGTGCAAAAATATTTGAAAAGATTTTATTCCTCCTATCTTCTAGCGTAATCTATGCCTATGTTCTAAAAATATATATATTTTTAAATTAATATAGAAGCCAAGGTGCGAACGGCATATTGTTGTCACCGAGACGACATATGTGTTTTTTTTTTTGAGGGGTCCCGCTTTCAAATCCGCTTCCGGTGGCCGTAGGCGCGTGCGCATCTGGTTGTTATTGACGTCTGAATGGTGTATTAACTACAGGAGTGCATCACCACTTCAATCCACTTTTTTTTAGGAACATTAGCTTTACTTTTTAGGTATGTCTAATATTCTCCTTTCCCCTCCTACTAAGCGTAAATTTAAAGCTAATGTTAGAAGTGGGTGCGACAGTACCCCTGCAGAGTCGTGGTTCGAACTTGGGTACTTTGCAAGATTGCAGTCAACACCTTCTACTGTTGACATATTAAACCTCTACTCAGACTGAGTTGTTAGAAATATTCAATAATATCTTATTCAAGCTGGCTTTCAAAAGATCCTTGGACTGTCAAATATATTGGATTTGAAGGCCTCGATAGCTCAACAGTGATGGACTGAACTCAGCACGGTTATTCGGTTCAAACAACGCTGGGCTATTGTCGTAGGCACTCCTATACATTATTGTCAAATTCGAAAGAAACCTATTTCAAAAGATACCCAATTCAAAAGAGACCTAATCGAAAAGAAATCTAATTCGAAAAATACCTAATCAAAAAGACACCTAATTTAAAAGATATCTAATAAAAAATACACCTAATTCAAAAGATATCATATTCAAAGGATACTTCATTCAAAAGATACCTAATTCCAAACATACCGAATTCAAAAGATACCTTATTCAAAAGAGACCTAATTCAAAAGATACCTCATTCAAAAGATACCTAATTCAAAAGACACCTAATTCAAAAGATACCGAATTCAAAAAATACCTCATTTAAAACATACCTAATTCAAAAGATACCTACCATGATCTCAACAAACTTACAACTAGTATCACAAAGTGGCATTATTCGGTTCCCACTGTTTTACGGCCCTGCCGAAACACAAAGGTGGTCGGATATCAAACATAAATCAGTTCTAAAATGGGTCACCCATCCATCGCCTGGTCGCAACAAGAGCTACTTGACTTAGCGATCGACTATAACGCCGACCATTGACTAGGCCATGATCTCATCAGCGTTGAAAATAGAACATTGCACGATGAAAAAGCGTCGCGTTATAAAAGCGCTGTCGTGTGAACACAAACATGGGAGTTCATTAGTCCTATATGAAAGCTTTTTTAACGCACGTTAAAAAAGCTCTCGTGCGAATGAGGGCCTAAAATTTGGCAACATGTCGGCATATAGTCTCAAAACTACAGTATATATATAACATGGAAGTTTATTTTGGACTAGTTCATGTAACAAAGGATAACTTAGCTATTTATTTAGTGAAAGCTAGCTATCTAAGAAATGAGTGGCAAATATGTTGGCATTCCACGAGTGGCAGAGTCGATGTGACAGATGGTCGCCTCCACCTTGCGGTGTGCGTCTCGCGACATCTGCGCGGCCACTGACCTAAGTAGAAAGGGTATGTGCCCTTTAATTTGGCATACAATGGTAAAGATTGGGAAAATATTAAAAATCATTTACACGAATGGAAAGATGGATTTCAGACAGACATCGTCAATATTATTGACAACATTATTGATAACCTATGGTTCCTTCCTCTGCAACGCGATAGACCCGGCACCCGCACGGTGAATCCATGGAATGCTAAGAAATTCGTCTCCAGCCCACATCAGATACTCACGCGTACAGTGAGGGTAGGAGGGACACGACCAAAAATACACTATAAACTAGAGTTATCCAAAAATCCTAGAAGTAGTCTTTATTTTGGCTGACCTGTATCCCAAGTCTATTGAGGGACTTCCGTGTTGGCCATGGTAACTCCGACCCAAGCGGAGAATTCTCAAAGATCGGAACATAGGTATCTATCAGTCGCTCAAAACAGATCAGATTCAAAAGAACAGATCTCTGTGGAATCCAATGACCAGCCGTGGACAAAATCTGGCTGAAGGAAGGAAATGATTGTGGGCAGAACACAATAATAAACTGCGCTGGATCTATGATCAGCGGTGGACAACATCTGGTTGAAGTAGGGAAATGATTGTGGGTCAAGACATTTATAAATTGCGGTGGATCAAGTCTTAATATTTTTATTTTGGACAAAGTCAGTAAATATCGGCAAGATTGCGGGATGAGAAAGATTTATTCGCGGAGCGATAAAATATTTAGTACCGAGCTAAAATGTAATTCTGCTCCGCCAAACAGTATCGAGATTAAAAAAGTTTTTTTTCCCGGAGGCCTGTGGTGAGGAAGAAAATTTTTAATGAAATGCTTCGGATTTCGGAAATTTTCATTAGTGTTTTGAGAGTTCCCTATACAAATGGTTGGGCTCTGAATTAAACAGTTTTACTGAAAATATGTCGCACATTGTTTTTTTTAACTATTCTTAGGATACTTTAGGTAATAAGAAAAAGAAAATCGAAAATATTTATTAATAAAGGCAAGTATACCGTTCATTGAAACCCTGACCCCTTAACTAGTTCAGCCAGTTATATTACTTATTACCTAAAGTATTAGACAGACAGAGCTAAAAGTGTTTGTACAATTTTGTCCTTGAAGTTTACAAAACTTTCCGGGGCTACACAAAGTCCCCGCCACACTACATGATCATTGAAATGATCATTTAAATGAAGCTATGCCTGGCTCTGGAATAAAGGCAAGTGTCCTCCATAACACTGGCAAATTTCTTTTTTGACAATTAAATATAAATAAAACGAATCACATATTAAAAAAAAATGAGCAAAATGCATTATGCAGCAACTTCATGCGTATAGTGTATTTGTGGGAGTAAGAGGTATGTATGTGTTTCCAAATACGTGTATAAAAGTGTGCATATTTTTGGTTTCCCTAATTTTATAAGTAAATATAAGTATATTTTTAAAGGATTATTTCGGTTTTGTAAACTCTTTATCTGTTGTAGGTATGCTTAATATTTTCATATCACCTCTTACTATGTACATCTTTTATTCAAAGTGAGTGAAGATGTGTTTGGTTGTTATGGAACGAAGACGTCTCATATAAAGGCAATGACGATGATGCAACTTCCAAGGCCTAATGAGGAAATAGATCGTTAGATACTTCTTAGGACTGTGAAGGCCTGACCAGAATGAGATTCGGTCACTTTGATTTTAACGTATCTACGATCGGAGGACAATGGTTCGTTCAAGGTTTTGACTTCTAAATGATGGCCAACCAAATTATATTCAATGTCAGTTTCTTATAATACACATATAAAAACGATGGATCAAGCCTCAATATTTCTATTATTGCCAACCCGAGTATTCCTACGTGCTTTTCGAACATTATTTCTTTAAAAGAATGAAAATTTCATTTACACCAATTTGTCTGTCATTAATTTTTGTCTCCTCAACAGAAACATCAAAAATGTTTATCAAAGTATCTTCTGGTCCGGATAGGTAATTAAGAAATTCAATTTCCTGCTCCCAACACAATTTGTACACGTTAATTAAATGGTTTGGTGTAAAGATAAATGTAGATGGCTGGAATTGCAAATATCGCAATGGCATGTTTGTTGTTACCATTTATGGTAATGACGATATATATCTATCTATAATATATATATACTTGAGGAGGTCGTGACCTAATCAGTGATCGGCATTTGAGTCGACCGCTAAGTTAAGTTGCTCTGGCTGCGACCGGGAGATAGATAGGTGACCCATTCTAGCACTGGTTTATATTTCATATCCGACCTCCTCCGTGTTTCGGAAGGCACGTAAAACAGTGGGGCCCGATTAATGTCACTTTGTGATATTAGTCGATAAACGTAGCGATTATAATATACTGAAAATTTAAAGTTTCTTTTCTCTTTATAATCGTTTTATAAGAACTTATGAATTTCCTAAGTTAAAATTTTTTTTTTAGCTTAATATATACAGTTTTAAGGAATTCGACTTAAAAGGTTAATTTGGAAGGGTTCGATGCTTTAATCTGTGGAGAATTCTATAATAAAGTATAAAAGAGACTCATTCTTTTGTCGATTGTGTTAACGAGTAAGTAAGGTTAGCAGAACCAGGGGATAGAAATAGAATAGCTGGCTTCGTTAACAATACTTTTATGGAAGACTATATTATATTAGATGGTACCAACATGAGCTAAGCCTAATATAGATAGCTGTGCTCGCCGCCTTATTAAAATAATTAAAATTCTTTTTTTGGATGGACAAGCAACACTTGACGATTTGCTATCATTTGTATCTACGAATAGATACAGTAATAAACGCTACATCTTATCATCATGACCTATATAGGTGGCCTTGGTCACCACCTTATTACAGTGGTATGGACGACCAACACTTGACGATTTGCCATCATTTGTATCCGTCAATTATTATTACATACGCCTCGGTCTTCAATAAATAAATACACTAATAAACGCTACATCCTATCACCGCGATCTAAGCTGTATAGATTGCTGCGCTCACCACCTTATTACAGTGGTATGGAAGACCAACACTTGACGATTTGCCATCATTTGTATCTGTAAATTGTGGTTACACAGGCTTCGTAGTGGTTTTTATTTGCACTTATTATCTAGATTGCAATTACTGTGCTCTCTTATATGTCTAGCCGTTAAAAAACAAGTCTAGTAAGATTGTAGGAATAGGCGTTATACCGGAAGGGTCCGGTCACATCGTTAGAGCAAATTCCATACATATAAATAAAATATATTGTGTTGTATCTAAAATCTATTTCTAATAATATTTAATTAGAGATAGCGCCACGCTTGCAGTCCTTTTGGTCTGCCGAATTGGGTCGGCGCGTTCGGATACCGGTACCTCTTTTGCACATAAGATCTGCGTGAAGTGGCGGCGGTGCTGTAACGTCAATTGATGTCGCGTTGCGTTTGGTTTGTGAGCTCCTATTTAAAAGTCGGCAACACCCCCAGCTTAGAGCTATCTGGAGGTGCAAATGTCCATGGACGCCGGTCGTCACTTACCACCAGCTCGTTTGCCCCTTATAACATTGAAACAATATCTGTGTAATGAAAATACAAAAAAAACATCTCTTACATAATTATTTTTATACTAATATATAAAGCTGAGAATTCTGTTTATTTGTTTACTTGAACGCGCTAATCTCAGGAACTATCGGTCCTATTTGAAAAATTTTACACGAAACCTCGAAAACCACGGCGCCTATAAAGACGAAATTCGGCAGGGACGTAATTTTTAGTTAATAGGCGTCCGCTAACAATGGATTTTGTGACAGGACCGGATAGAGGAAGTATAAGGGTTCGCGAAAAGGTTAATCTATCTTATATATGGTACTTACAATTTAAGAACCCGTCTGTTTTATTTTAGGGGTATTCTTCGAAATGGCAAAACCAATTATGATGAAGTTTTCAGAGGTAGATAGTTTATTTTATATAGGCTTCCTTATTAAGGATAAAAGAATTAGGGACAAAAATCGGATCTATTAAAATGATACCTAATTTTACGCGTTCGAAGTTTCGGGTAACAGCTAGTCGTATATAAACGCAAAGAAAATGGACGACTTGCGTTTATCATGCGTGCAAGAGAATTCCAACTGCAACAGTTAAACACGTCTCAGTGCTCGCATCAGTAATATCCTACACAGATCTAACATGATGTAGGGCTATTATTATATGAAGTTATATCCGTTATAAAATCCAGCATCAGAAGTTCGCTGTTTGCCCGCGGCGTTATATGATTTACCACATGGCCGCTCTACCTGTTCGTAGCTCATTGTTGTGAAATACGTGTTTAGTTTGAATCATTTTAAGCTGGAATTACTATTCTTTTTAATTATCCTTTTGTGTCCTACTACTTGGCAAAAACCTCCAGATCCACCCTGATCCATCTTCCTCTTTCTTGGGCCAATCTCATCCCTAGCTTCTCAACAAAGATTTCCAAAAGGGGGCAAACGAGCAGGCAGCAGGCACCGAAGTGCCTACCGGCGCCCATGGACATCTGCATGACCAGAAGGCCAGCTTGTCAACGTGGAAATTTTCAAGTCTCTATATCTAATAGTATGGAAATTCTAGGGGTGGGACCGCCTTGGGGGCGGACAGATGAACAGACAGAGCGACACTTTAAGGGTTCGTTATAGAACTACGGAACCCTAAAAAAGAAATCGGGGAAATAAAACATATTTACTGCTTGGCAAAAGAGTCCCGCTGAAAGCAAAGCACGCGTGCAAAAATACGTGATACGAAATGTTTGCATATTTTACTTTGTACATTTCTGTTTACCTGGCAGTGAGTTTACATAGTTGCAAGTACGTTGATGAAAATAAAAGGGGATTTTATGGACATAGTTTGAGTATTTGCCTTCAGATATCAGCAAAGAGATTCGTGTTAGTTTTGCAGTAAAGCAATATGAAAGAATAAAGTGTTCTAAAAAATTTGCGGGTTTGATAAATTCGGTGAATTGTTTTGTACATTTTTTTGTATAGTCCTTCCTGTGTCTATCAACGAATGCAATGCAAAGGGCATTGCATTCGCTGATGGATACCTTCTTCAATTAAAGAGTCATTTTGATACAGGAGTATTGTATAGAGAAATTGCGGATGGAACATTATCTGCTTGAATAAGTGAAATTTTTCTCATCCAAACCTTCAGAGAACTTGAACGAACGCGCGTGCGAGCTCATAATTAAACAAAAGATCACTGTACTCCTTAATTTATAAATAAATATAAAGATATACAGGACTATATGACACACGAACGTCTGTTCCTAAGGTAGACAAATTGCCACTGCCCACTACGCCAACGGTCCAGTCAAGTCAAGTCAAGACTTATTTCCCAACTATGAAAAGATTAATACATATTTGTTAAAAACCTGATCAACACGTATGCATAGCATCATAAATAAAACGTCAACAATGAGCAACCATTACAATTATTACTCATCGCGAGGTTTTTATTGGGACAAGCCCATCTTCTGATTTGAAACACCGAGTTAATGTCTTTCGGGAAGCGACAAATACGGGAAGTCGTTCAGGGTGCTTGCTTGTTGTGCCAATTTGGATCCTTACGATTGTTATAAAACGGAGCAACGGGCGCTTCTTGCTTTATTGCCTCGATATTACTTAACTTTATGCTCAAAACTTGAAAAGACAAGATTTATGGCGGCTGTATTCGACAAAACAACACATTACACATGCATCAATGTAATGTAAGCAACACATTAAACAAACCAACTTTGAAACGGTATGGAAATAATGAGGTCTTTAATTATAAACATTTGATGCGGTTAATTCAACCCAAATTCTGGCTTAATAGTAGCTCAATCCAGAAGCACAGTCTCAATTAAGACGAAAAGTAGTTGAAACCCGCAAATACAGTTCATACCACCTGGACAGTATCCTAACTCAGTTAAACAGTAGCTCAGTCATGACTAACAATATCTCAATTAAGCTGAAAGGTAGCTGTTGAGCTACTTAACTGAGTTGTCAGTTGGATATTTTCTCAAGCTAGCTCGACACAAGCTCAACCTCTACATTTGGTATTATTGCGCTATTCCTCCCGGAGAGGAAGATCATATAGTTAAAGCAGCCCTATGCATAGGTGAAAACAAAAAAGACATGAGGAAGATCCCCGTTTACCTGATGGACTAGCATGACCAACCTCATTAAGGTTAATAATTTACCTAATCCAGCATACCTTGACACAATGTCTTGGCGCACAAGATTTAGGAGAGCCGACCCCACTTAACGTGGGAATGGGCAAAGAAGAAGAGCAAGATTTCTTCCTCCCGGACCACAGCTCAAGCTAGAACAGCTTTGAAAATAAAAGAGGATATTATGGGTTCTAAGACCAGTATAAGGATAAAAGCATTTTTAATGACGTAACACCTCAAAAGCCGTCTAAAATCGATTCCCACCTTACTGAAAAATGCTGAGTATTTGTACATTTAGTAACTCATTTGAAGAAAAACATACATTTCAACACTTGCACACGCTCACGTACTTTCATAACAAGCAAACGACTAAGACCCGAGTCCTCGCCGAGACTCGTACTCGAGTTAATTAAAAGTCTGAAAGCGTTTTGAGGCATTATTCAATAGAAATAACTCATTCCAAGTTATGAGTTATTCTGGTTTTTATATGCTGCTTTTTCTGTTTTTAGAGTTTACTCCTTAGGAAACGATATAATAAAAAAATTGGGTAGTGATATCGAATGGTCGCGGGTTCGACTCCCGCCTCGAGTCTGCGTGTTTTATCTATACGTAGGTATTTATATATTTCTACAATATCATATATATATATATATATATATATATATTCCACCTTGTCGACTCTACTATCTTATCCCTTTAACAGAGCTCTGAGGTTCCTACTTATAAGCAAGACAATGAATATTGAGCTGTGGTATTCTGTGTAATAGTAAATAATTTCCGAGGCAGTGATTGCTACATTAGGAAAGACAAAAGTGAAACGGCCGAAGGGCAACCTGAACCTTGTATGGTACTCGATTCGAACTCCAACCCCGCTGGGCTATGGTTGCTCCCACTTTTAACACCGACTTAATAACAGTGGCGACGAAAAATGAGGCATTGGGTATGCCTCATCTTATATTCTTGATATTCTCGGTAAAAAAAATTAATTGAACATGTAGTAAACACGGACAAACATAGTATTTTAGTGTTATATAAATACGTCTATAACAGGGTAATTATTTACTTTAAGCACGTCAAATGGCTGCCTTAGGCAATAAGGGCTACAAAATCAAAACCAGGTGGAAAATCCTTTCACTTTGGATTATCATTGCATCAACGTGTAACGGTTAGGTAAACAGGACATAAACACATTTGAACGAATTCTTAAGAGTATTATTAAAAAAATTAACAATTCACTAACGGCTAATTGAGAGCGTCAATAGTCAATGATGAATACCGTGCATTGAAATCCATATGGACCCGTTACAAACAACGACCCCGCTGACAGGGTCACGAGGTCGCAATGAGAGGGACGATGTATCGGTGGCGGTCAATATTCAACACTTCGTGTATATTAAAATTAATAACATAAAGACTACGAAATATATTCAAATCTAGATTCGAATGAGCGCGTATCTATGCGTAGGCGCGGGCGTGTCCTGTCATACTTTCACTATCGCCACTTTTTGTAGGAGCCGCACCAGAAATGTATTACATTGTTCACTAGGTTTCTGTGCTAATAGAGCGACGCGACGGCATGACGAGGTCGCATCGAAAAGGGCCAATGTACACTGAACGATGTACCTTAAGCGGCTAATATTCCGCACACCTCATTTGGCAAACGAGGGCGGACGATGATGGTTACAATCGATACCATTATTTATAAAACCTTAAAATCAATAATGAAATTGTTTTAGAAATGGTTAAAACGCTGTGTGACCAAATTAATTAACACCTTGCCATGTTGAACAAAGTGATCCAAATTTTTTTATCACCGCTGAAATATTGACATTTATTTCGAGAATGGATGTATTTGTTGTTTAGTGAATTAATCATAAAAAGCTTAGATAACTTTGTATTGCGTAAATGTTATTTTATGCATAAATCGAATACTAAAATAATAAAAGAATGCATCACGATTCTAGTTTAGGTGTTATTTGGCAACTAATATTATGTTCATCCGTAATTTCTGCCTCTCAGGGACTTTTCCTTTTTAGACATAATAGTTTTTTAAATATATTACATAAATTTCCTTAGAAAGAAAATGTCACATACACACTTTAGCGCACATGCGCATATTCTTATATGGAACTGCGGAACCATCGGCGTTGGACTCCGAGACGCTCTCGGCGGTAATTGTTAGCGAATCAATTGCATAATACGTTTTAATAATTGACTCGGTAACGTTAATTACTCGCGAATGTTTGACTATCGTGTTCACACTCTGATAACTATAAAAGTAATTGTACGAGGACCAACTTTAACGCACACATTTTTCCAGCAAATGGCGTCAATAAAGTGGTACGACTATGGTTGGACTCGGGCGGGCGGCACATGAAGGTATCGTTGAAGGGAAGGACTCCTTCGTCAACACTAGTGGACGTAACCCAAAATACTTGGCGTCATGTCTGCCTGTCGTATCAATCGGATTTTGGCGCATGGGCACTTTACCTCGACGGACGGTTGGCATCTTGTGCAGCGGCGCAAAGTGTAAGTGTATATTTATCACCCACTTTTGAATAGATTTAAAAAGAAGCGGCAAGTGTCGTTTCTTATCCATTAGGAGCGAAGGTCAAGGTCCACTAAAAATAATTAAGTAATAAACTCAATAGGAAAAGTATCCGTGATTATTTGTAGCTCCCATTTTCTACTTTTGCATGTGAGACTTTTGTTCTAATAACAAATAATTATGAAGAAGTCGTGGACTACTTGAAATTGAAGAATCGGTATTCGGTAATATATTTACAATAGAGAATGTCTTTTTTGAAGAAAACCTTGTGGCCAAATGCCGCCAATAAAACATTTTGGTTTGGTTTAGAAAATAGAATGGACTTTGAACATTGTACTACTATTATGCAAAAATTAATCAGAAACCTTTTTTTTAGCGATTATAAATATGACATGTATCATATTTTGTAAATACATAGAACAGTGGTATTGGTGATTGTTTTTATATTCACACAAATCACCATTTCCCGAAAGTTTTTGATATGATTCATCCATAACGTTGCGAAGCGTATTCGCGTATCACAATTTCAAATAGGCCGTCAAAATCTATCATTCACGTCAGTGACATTGACATTTAACGATTGTCGACTTCTAGAAGAAAATTTATCGTGAAAAAGTTCGAAGGCGTCATTAACGAAGATTAAAAAAAGCCGTCACACGTCGCATTCATCCATCACGAGCTCGTATCACGCAAACATTTAATCGAACCATACATCAATTATGCGTACAACATTACGTCCTTATCAACATCTTGTTTATATTTATAAAATCATTGGAAATGCTGCATAGTACTTAAATGTATTACTAATAATACATAAATATATAATAACTCGTCAGTTGGACTATCGCGGTGTTATTTAATGAATATATATTAGGTTCATATTCTAGTAATTCTCAGATATTTAGCCATATTCCGATAATGCAAACAAATGTTATTTCGCACGTAATAGTTTAAACTAGTCACGGACGCTGCTCCACATTTAATGGTGTCCTTTTAACCTAAACATCGATATTAATTTAACTTAAACGAACTAACGATATATTACGATATTGTATAGTTAGCAACAATAATATTGTATAGATAATGTAAAATATTTTGGGCTTAATCTATTTCATTGTATTTGGCAAATGGCGGCAGCCTATGAGCTGTCAGGCACCTCCAAATATTAAAGTGTTGCCAAGAGTATTATGTCCATTTGTTTATCATCATCTCCTAACATTGACACGATGCACGCCATCTGAGTCACCCAACCGCTCACCGTATAGCACAACCTTGTTCTTATTTTTCTGTGAGCACAACAAATGTACTTTGTCATTTGTGTTACTAAGATTAGTTCTTTTATTTCTTTGACAAAATATCTTAATTTCACTACTTGTATTTTATCAAATGTAGAGGCCCTTTTATCGAAGGTTCCCTTCCTGCCGTATCAGAAAGTCTAGATTTAAATTATTTAGTAAATACTGCACAGTTTCACTATTTGTTTTAAATTTAAAGTACTTTACTAGCTTTCTATCCCTAAATAAATTAAAGCCCATCCTTACTAACGTCTTAATACGGTCTAAAATATAGCCTGAAATGCTACTAATTACGAGAGCTCGTAGCAGGAAGTGGGGAGACAAGTTCCTTAAAAATGGCGGCTTTGGCAGCGCGCCACACGGAAACCCACTGCGTCATAATTAAAAATGTTCTATTATCTTCTATATAATTATCTTTTGAGCAACTTTTGTCTCAGTGTCACATAATTCTGTTATGAACTTTGGTCCAACTAAAATGCGAACATTTGAGGTGGTGCCGACCTACTTTCCTCTTTATCTCTATTTTATACGGCACCGACTTCTTTACTAAGGGCACCATATGAATATTCAGTATTATCGGCATTCATCGTTTCAGTTTGGGGACATCCACTGCTTGACAGCGGCCTCCTCTACTAATGTCCACGAATCTCAGCGGAATTCAATATTGTGGTACTGTGATAAAAATGCTTTCTTTTCGCTATCTGACCACCTGAATTCGAAGGCTCTACGCCTATGACACTCCACCAAGGCGCACGTGGCGTTTCGATGCTTCTAATCCGATATATTACTTCTGTGTTTGCCGATGTTGTTGTTATGAGGCTTTTGACAGCCAAAGAGTAGTGATGAGTGGATCCTCACATTCACGGATTTCTGCACTGCCAGGCTTGTAGGTGCGTTTCTGACATGAGCATGAGCATAGGTTACTTTGATTCGGAAAAACTGGATGGACACTAATACGGTTGGCCACAGTTATGAAGTGATGGACATAGACGTGGTGTTTTTTTTTCTGATCGTGTAATGGTCGGAGTGACTTTCACAGCGTCAACGGGTGGTGGGTTTGGGGCGAGCTGAAGCTCAGCCGTTCGCGAAGCCCCGGGTGTTGCCAAATGTATACATTTTTTGGAAATATATAAATAATGTCATAATAATACATAATACACTCAGACTCGAGGTGGAAATCGAACCCACGACTCCCGAAGCGGAAGGCAGAGTCACTGCCCATTGCACCAACGGGCCAGTCCGGTGATTTTTGATGTCAAAGCGTAATCGTAACAACGGTCTGTTATGTTAATTGTCAAATTTTATTTTTCTGTGAATAGAACAATATACGTCGCTGTACGCAAACAAGTTTGTGTGTGAATTTCAAGCAGCCGGCGATCTCTAGTTTTTATTAATATATTATTATTATATATATTAATACCACAGTAACAATTTAGACAATTATAACCCAGAGACTAAGGTAAAGCCGGTTGGCACTAAATACATCAAAGTTTGACGCTCTCACAACTAAACTTTAAACTCCTGTTCTATAGATATGGTATTTAAGCCAAACGTCCATACAATTTAGCCAGACGCCTTTCCGACTTCCTATACAACTGAGCATGTTTATTGTGCAATATTCAAAGCTTAAATTCATATAATTTTCAACATAAATATTAAAGTTGTATAAATTCTCATAAAAATACGAATAAAGTTAAAGTTAGTTAAGTAGTTGATTTAAACGATGTCGAAATTATTTTAGCTCCTGGGTTTATGGCTATATAAAACCTATCCCAAATTCTCATCTACGATCAAAGCTCACAGATAGACTTATTGAGTTTGTGGTAGATACTGCTGTGTTAATTTAAGTGTGCCTTTGTTGTCGCTTTTATACCAGTACCTGGAACCAAGAATTGGCGAGAGTTATTTCGATCTATCAATCATAATTTTTCTCAATATTTCTCTATCTCCCGCTATATCTTTCTAGTAATTTATTTTTTCTTAAATCTTGCATCGATACTTCCTACGTAAATTGTTGTAACTCCAAAATCCCAACTTCACAGTTGAGCGTTACAAACATGTAAATTGAATTAAAAAAATAATCACATAACACATTTGTGTATACAATTATGTATTCAGTTACGACGATTGCATTATTATTTACAATAGTATATTAAAAAGTGACTGTTATATTACAATTTAGTTTTTTGTAACGCTCTACTGTAAAGCTGGGAATTTGGGGTTATAACATCTTACGTGGGAAGTATCGATATATTAAGCCATGTTTGTATGTCGATGGTGTACTACGGTAGCATACTAGCGTATCATATGGATGAAGCAATTCCAGTAATATCTTTGCGAACAGCAAGGCCAGGTTTTGTATCCTGACTAGACCAAATTTGAGAATAGATTTATTTATAGACATATGCAGTTATACTTTGTACTAGTAACTGCCTCACTTGTAGCAAAGCGATACATCTAAACAATTTAATTTTTTGGTCGACTGTAGAAGCCAGATGGAACCGAACGTCTCGAACCGAAGTAAATCGACTTTACTTAGGATGAAAATATTCATGCTAGCGCCACAAGAGGCAAGTCTTAACCATGTCACACTTTTAATAAATGCTAATGCAACCAGCGTTGGCGCTAAGAAAGATCCGCCGTGGGACTAGCACGAACATTTTCATCCCAAGTAAAGTCTACTCATCGAGTTACTTCGGTTCGAACAGTTCATGCAAAGCCCTTATTTAGAACAATGGGTATATATTTGTGCTATATTCTTAACTACTTAAACTCTTCTTCTACCCTGCCACAGTGTTATCCCAATCTTACTATACCAGGTTAATGCTAGAAAGAGAGAGATAGCGAGCTCGTGAAGAGGGACCTAGACGGGTTCGAAACTAGTCGGGCAATGCCGATATAACAGCACTAGTTGTTACCCGCTACTTCGTCCGCTAAAATTAGGTGAAAAGTTTTAACGTGCTGATATATATCGTATAACCTATTGCCTTCCACGATAAATGGGCTATATTACACTGAAAGAATTTTTCAAATAGGACCAGTACTTCCTGAGATTAGCGCGATCAAGCAAACAAACTCTATGTGTGTTACAGTAACAACCCTAAATAAACAAAAAAATATACCATTTATTTATTTCTCTTAATCTTAATAAACTCATTTTTCTTAAGAAACACTTTGTAATACAAAAATATTAAACACAAGATTATAGAGCTTACAAATTGGTGAGAAAGGTTGAATGTGTAATGAATTGTGAGGGCACTTGGACCATTTACGAGCTCTTACCGTAATCAAAACCTATGATTATGTTGTCTCACTTAAGAACACATTATCGATATATTAAAACGTGAAGCAAAAACTTTTGGTACCATTTTAAGAAAATTGCGCGAACGGAAGAGTATACAATTGGCACAATTACAGTTTATATAGAGGAGGGTATGCCAATGCTAATATATTTTATAAAATATTAATTATAAGGACAGGATATTAAATTATTAATATGAAATCCAACGCACACCAATGCCAAACGATTTACACACACATGTATTCATTGTACTATAAGATGATGTCAAAGCAAAGTCGCCCTTATAATTAATTGTCAAATAGAAAAATGGCGTGGCACATGTATTTAATTCGTAATTGTTATTTTAAGTTTTGAACTGATTTTATAATTATTAATTTCTCATTTTAAATTGTGCTTTCATTTTGAATTGTTTATGTGTACGAGTGTTGTATTTTTTTTAATGTATAACAAGGGGCAAACGAGCAGCTGGTTCTCACCTAAGTGACTACCGACGACCATGGACAACTGCAACACCGGAGGGCACGCGGACGCGTTGCCGGCCTTTGAGAAATGAGTTATAATATATTAATGTTAGTTTATGTTGTCTGAAGTAAACGAATACAATACGATAACGGGCAAAGAAAATCGTTATGTGTTATCTTTTTATATTTATTCTAACTAGGTTTTGTAAGGTAAATATTCATTATTATTATTATTAAAAAGAATTGAAACCGCCCACATTAGTTCTACATTTTGCATAAATAAAAAGTAAAGTAAAGCCGTGTAGATGCACCTTTACGCATAGCAAGTATCTGGATGTAAGGGAATTAATTATGGGGTAAAACGTATAAAATGAAAGGGGAGCTAAATGCACGGAGAGCCCCATGAGTCACCGTGCTTCGGCTAGACGGCGCCAGTCACCCAGCCACGCGCTGTCTTACCAACCCCTTCATTAAAAATTACGCTACTATATAATATAAACGCACGGAATCCAGCTACTAATTCATTCGTTTTAAAACGTGTCATATTTTTAGATGTCACAGTTTTTTATAAACAGCTTTTTATTTGTCACACACACACACACACACAAACAAACTCATACACATATACAGTCACTTATACACACATATACACTTACTTATACACACATACGTACCGATACACAAATAAGATATTGTAAGCGGCCTAACAGTTTAATTTATTGTAGATGTTATGTATTTTCTTCTTTCTTGTTTAAATTTAAATTATGAGTGTAATTCTCATTTGGTCTTGTTATAAAAAAAATATTGGAAAGTTAAATTAAAACCTGTAGCACTGTTGAATTACCTAAAAAAGAAGACAAAACCAGGAGGTCATACCTTAATCGGCAGTCGGCATTTGGGTCGATCGCTAGGTTAAGTATCTTTTACCGCTTCCGGATAGTAGATGACACATTCTAACACTGATGTTCATATATCCGATCGTGTCCGTGTTTTGGAAGGCATGTAAAAGAGTGAGTCTCGGTTGTGCGATTGGAACGTTTTTGGCAGTTCCAAAGATACAACGATAGAGGTATCTTTTGCAAGTAGTAACGTGGTAATAATATTTTATTATGCAATAATAGTGTAAATAGAAGAATATTAAAATGTAGGATCTTTGTTAGTAAGTAATAAGGTGGTAACGTCTAAAGTTGTGTATGGGCAGAGGCAATAAGGCTGGTGGGTAAATCATTATTTGTGCCTAAGAATGCTCATTTAGCATGCAAAGGGTTTTACTACCGGACGCACCGCGTAAATATCTTATGAACTTCCAGTTTAAGGTCTCAACACACAGATAGTTTTTAATAATTATCTATAACTAGTTATCTGTGTTCGTGCGCGTTTAATTTATCTTGCCAGAGCCCTTAGACCTCACAGCCGCTACACACGTTTCGATAAACAGTTGCGAAAAACTGTACCGTTGAAACTGCCCTGTTTTAACGATACGTAAATGAAAAATCGTTGTCGATTAAACTGCACAGTTTTTTTCACACCGATTAAACTGCTCAGTTATCTACTACAGTCCTATAATATTGTCACCGTTTCCTGTCCCGTTCCCGTTCCATAATGGTCTGAACCATTTTGGCGTCAATAGCTTAAACGCGAAAGATAAATATATGCTGTCGCGGGCTTTTTTGTAGAACTATTTAAGATAAACATTTCCTTCATACACTATATATGTACGTGTAAGCCAGTAATAGTCGTAGCTACGTTTCTAATTAGGCGACGTCGTCAAACCGTCGCGTGTGGCCAAGTGAGTTACCTGTCCTAAATTTTAATATGAATTTTTTGGACACGAAGCCGGCGCCATGACCGTCGCCATGGCCTCTCGATGAGGTAGGGCTCGTCACCTCACGGATGCTCGAACAGAAATAAAAATCGGTGGGCTAATTTTAATTAAAAAAGTTTTATCTTAAGGTAAAAAAAAACAAGTAGATTATATATTTGGTTATTAGGTACTCACTTGTCGTGATATGGAGTTTGAGGCGCGAATATGTCAGTGACCATAGAATCCAACAAATATCTTAGATTCTTTCTGTTCATAATGAAAACTGTAACTTTGTAACATACTGAAGCCTGAGTGAAGAGAAGATACGAGGCCTCGGAAACCTCGTCCAGATCTCCCCAGACGACGATTATGTATATAATTTCAAATAGTATAAACGAGTATTGAGTAAACATGATCAGCATTTTGTATAAATTATACAACAGAGTATAGTTTTTGGGCGGCAGCCACATACCCAGAAATGATAGAACATTTCTTGGCCTGCTTAAGTATATGTCAATAGAGTTTAAAGTCATCTTTAGGAAAAGTAACGTTGTAGTTTGCACGTTTTGTACTAAAATGGCGATTTATATACCTCTAACTCACTGTTCTTATATGTAAACGGTAGAGGGTAAGGGTGTTCTTATTAAATAAATTTATCAATTAAAAGTTTACACGTTATATTAATCCTATGAATGTTCCTATTGAACGTTATACGGTCTTATACCCTCTTGTATTTTTTTAATTCCAGGTTTATTTTGCAAGCACAATAATGATTTATAATTATATAGTGAATACATATGTATATAGTAATGCGATTAACAGAGCCTGCTAACTTTATCCCGGTCTAGTACCAGAGTCCGCTTAGATTGCAGCGGATGAGACTGTGAGGCGAGTTAAGTTTACCGATTGTCGTCTGACGCCAATCCTTGGAACCCCCCACGATCTCAACAATCAAAATATAAACAAGACAAACATCCTACTATAATATTAGAAACGCGAAAGTTTGTACTAATGGATGTATGGACGTATGTTTAATGCTCTTTCACGCTAAAACTACTGAGTAGATTTTAATGAAACTTTACAATAATATATAGTTTACCCATCAGAATAACACATAGGCTATAACTTTTAAATTATTGACTAAATTGTCCAAAATATAACGATAAATTTCAAGCAAATAGGAGAAAAATCTGCCACCTACGAGCTATTCTGGCGTGCGCTGCAAAAACCGTTAGAGTTACATGTATATAGTGTACGAAGGAAATATTTATCTTAAATAGTTCTACACAAAAACCCGCGACAGTATATATCTATTTTTCATGTTTAAGCCATTAACGCCAAAATAGTAAACCATTATGAAATGGGAAAGGGAAAGGAAACGAGAACGAGGACA
The DNA here is from genome assembly GCA_024363005.1 of Charaxes varanes. Taxonomy (NCBI): domain Eukaryota; kingdom Metazoa; phylum Arthropoda; class Insecta; order Lepidoptera; family Nymphalidae; genus Charaxes; species Charaxes varanes. The sequence continues at coordinate 17,000,996 of JANCMC010043217.1, read as the reverse complement.
ATATTATAGGACAATATAATGTAGGACATAGTAGGTAACCCAACGTTCGGGCAGGACAGCGTCTGTTGGGTCCGCTAGTAACAAATAATTCTATTCATATATTTTTAAAGGAAGTTAAAAAAAAAAAAACATTTTGTGCGTTCGATTTTAATAGTTGAAAATGAAGCAGGCCGTAGCAAGTCCAATTAAAACAATCTTTAATACTTTAGCGAAACTGAAAGCTATAATGAGTTTTGTCTACAAACTTAGGCAAAGGTGAGAATCAAGACACGCTATACGTATAATTTTATATAATTTCCTACAGCAGTAATAAATAAAGTTTTCACTTTTAATTACATCTCTAATGCCACACATAGCTCTAAGTATTTGTACATTTTTGTCCTTGATGACTACAAAGTACTACAAAACTTTGCGCAGCTACACAAAGTCCCAGGCCACACTACATGAACTTGAAAAATATCTAATAACTTGCCTTCCTTCTTTACTATTAATTACTACATAAAGGCTTTTGTAAACTTTAGTTTTAAGAGTTACTTTGTTTGATTTAAAACAGCAAAATATGAATAGGACATTCGCAGAATCTGAAAAAAGTAAAGTAATGGTTTTTAGGGTTCCGTAGTACTACAAGGAAAGGAACCCCCCTATCTTTAGAAACAGTTGTCGATAGCTTTATAAACGATCTCGACAAGGTAGACCAACAACCAATAAGCAATATAAAAAGCTTAGTTGGAGAATAGCAGACAGATCTTAAGAGTTAGGCTAGGATCTATATATTTATTGAATAATTAATAAAAAAAATAGATCTCACATACCTAAAATTATGTATGAACCAAAACTTATTTATTTAACAATTAAATAATGTAATTACTCAAGATCAAATAAAGGCAAAACAAAATATAAAGGGAAATACATCAAGACGTGACGGCTCCGACGCAAAGAATGACCACTGATTGTTTCGCGCGTTCTATTTACGAGGCTGTCGTCACGTGATTATTCGTCAGATGGAAATAGAGCCTCTAAGTATATATATAAAAGCGAAAGGTTTGCTGACACGAAATTTCAAAAACCGCCTGACTTAAAAAGGTAAAACTTGGCAAGGATGGTAGTTAGTGGATACCGCTATGAAATATTTTTTTGTTAAGGGACACATTAAGGAGGTTTTAGGGCTCGAATCGCAATTATACGCGAACGAAATCGAGGGAAACAGCTAGTTCTTTACCAAAATAAAAACATCGATCCGTTGTACATATGATTCCCGCGAGCAATTTTAACAAAATTCATGCAAAACGTCCCGAGGTCCGCCCGTTCAATTTCACGGCTGAGTAGCCCTGTTTCAGCATCGCAAGATATGTTTCAATGTGAGCCTTCATCCAAGTAACGCGAGAGTCGGGATTTATGGTGCCCGGGCGAAAATTCACGATCCACCGACTCTAGGAGATCTGTGGGACTCCAATATAATATGCATATTGTTGTAACCGCAGGTGGCCCGGATCTGAAAACGCCCCACGTTTCTATTTGCCCACAGCTTAGAGTTGGAATCTTTTTGAGGAGTTTTGAAATGTTTTTGAAATGTTTAGTTGCTTTATTCTTATGTGAGAGATGTAATTTGTTTTCATTATTTTTTCTTTGTAGACCACAAATGTTCACAGATTGACATAGGCATACTGATACAGATATCTCTGCATCTGTAAGGAACATGGTGTTTCTTGACTGGTACGACTTAGAGACTGTTAGAACCTTGGCACTCCGGGCGTCCGAACAAAAGTGAAAACGAATCGTCAAAAATGTCGGTAACGGAGACGTCAAAGTCAATATTAGGCGTTCGGTGACGATGACGCGAGTTTCACGCTTTTTGTTCAACCATTGAAGTTACCGTTACCGTCACCTCTAACGATTGATTTTCACTTCTGTTCGGACTCCCTGAAGTGTTAGTGCTTTTTTTTATTTAATTTTCTAGTACATTTAATACTTACTTGTTTGTCTTGGATGTCCTTAAGGTACAGCCTAAGGGCCTATTACGAACCTTCTCGATAGTTTTACTTACTCTTAAGTTTCAAACCGAACGTGATGTAAAAATTAATGCAACCCTTTTACACAACTTAGTTGCTAAATATTGCTAGCACGAGTGAAACCAGAACTCGCACGTATCGAATCCTCGACGTTACGTCTGTGTAAATCGATCAAAATGGAAGCACGAGCCTTCATTTGAAGTTTGGTTTCGAACGTAACAGCAAGTAAATCTCTCGAGAATGTTCGTGCCAGGCCCTTTGATACATATTTTTAAATTTAAAAATATATTTTTGATCATTAGCTCGTACATCGTTGCGAATAAAATACTACATTTGTAAGTGTAAAGCGCTGAACGCGGCTTCATAAATTATTGTATTGCAAACTACGGTCGTTATGTCGCTAGCTGTTCATTGTACAGTTAATATAGCTGTGGTTTTATCAGCGCAAACTGAACAGCGAAATGGTATTTATGGAACACGTTGCTCACATTTGTTTTCCATAGCTTCTTCGATTTCTATAAAGACCTATTTCGTGCGTTTTGTAACAAATTCTCTTCCCTATGTCGCTACCTGTCCATTGTAGTACGGTCAATATTATTCAGTCAAATAATAAATAAATTATTTACTTAATATGGTGGAATGGACAGCTGGTAGAGTGACAGTATTTATTAAATGAATCCTTCCAAATATTCTTCTTCCTAGCTTTATGCGGGTCCAGTATCAGTATCGGCAGAGGAACTAGCTGTGGGGCGAATTAAGATAGCCGACTGTTGTATGGTGTCATCCCCGGAACACTCACAATCTATACAATCTCACGACTAATATCACTCAGTGATATTAATCGGGACCCACTGTTTTACGTGCCTTCCGAAACATAAAGGAGGTCGAATATTTCAAAACCAGGGGGTCGTGGGTTCGATTCCCACCTCGAGTCTGGGTGTATTATCCATATGTATGTATTTATATATTTCTAAAAAAAAGTATATTTGTTTATAGCAGGTGGCTGTTACCTATAACACAGGCACAGACATCCGTGTGTCATATAGTCCTGTATATATTATTTATTTATTTAAAGTATTATCACAGCTTGTTAGTGTTACGAATGAAACATCAGATGGGAGTTAATTGAGAGCTGCGAACGCGTGGATGAAGCAGTCGTTAATATGGCTCCGTCCATTAAGGGCGGCGGCGTCGGGGCGTCGCGACGACTTGTTGATATCCACCCCACGAGACCCACTCGCTCCCACCCCACCCCCGGAACGGAGGACAGCACCCGACGACGGCACAGTCGACGCCGGTCGACCGAAATTCCAGAACGAAATTTCATCTATCAAATTATCGATATATCAATCTGGGCAGAAAATTATTTCGGTTCAAACATACCTACATTCTAATCACATATTATCAGTACTATGTAGAATACTACTATTCTACATAGTACAGGGATAAATCCATCGAAAGACTGATCATTTTATGCTAGGCTAGCTGTGATCCAGGTCTGCTTGTCACGTTGGATTTAAATTAATTTAATATAACGCCTAGATGGAGACGAGAAACTAAAATATTCTCAGCACTCTATTTTTTCTAAAATGAAAATACCATTAAAGTAACTTAAAACTCGGGTAAGTGGCACCAAATCTAGGCTATGACGTCACAGGTCGTAACTTTCAGTCGTATCCCTCTGCGACGTGGGCGGCGTGGCACAATGACGTCACGTGCCACCTTCATTACAGAAAAACCTTGAAGGACTGCAACTATGAGCTACCTATGACTATTGCAATGAAATTTCAATTCTAGTCAGCTGGTTACTGCATCCAATTGAGTAAAGGTTCCTTAATATTTATATTAAGAGTTAATACAACTCCGATCCTTAGACGATTAGGTGATTCAGTAACCATAAATAAAATAGCACGTCGAATTTCAAGTATAACAAATCCATTTAAAATGTTACACAAACTAAACAATAATCCTCCGAAAGAGCAAAATACTATTACAGGAATAAAGAGCTTAGTTTAAATTAACATAATGTATTGGTAGACTCACGATAACATTTGTTAGCAAGCAGATCTTTTAGGACCTTCCACAAACATTTGGCATTTAAAACAGCATTGAAGCTATTCCACAACGAGATTATCATAGATCGTAGCTTTGTTAAGTCGAAAATATTATTTTGATTTCAGAAGATTATTATTTTGGTTGCAAACATCTTGTAACCATGATCTTTAAAATGAACTAATTTACACAACAATATGACCAAATGCAAATGTCGGATTGAGCATTTAATGGACGCGACTACAGTCATGGAAGGAACTTGCACCTGCATTTAATAAAATTACTCAAGAATAAAAGAAGGCATAAATACTTTTTATTATTCTAAATATAAAGTTGTTGGTTCGAGAACCGAAGTTTACAACATGACGATGTTAGTTTTTGTTGGCAGTTTAAATTGTTATTGGATTTGCGACCTACACACAGAACTTCAATTATAGGAAGTAAACTCAAGAAAAGGAAGAAAATCTAGTATACAAATGGAATAGAAGTATAAACGTTTGTTAGTCAGCAGTCATTACTGTAGTTTTTTTTGTCGCGTTTTTTAACGCAATTGTTCGATCTCATTAATTATCGTATTGAAAAACGATTTCCCTTTTGTAACAAGACTCGAGTGTAGCCGCTTTTAAGTATCGACCTTCACGGTAAAAGGAATTTGATGAAAGATAATTACGACTTGTCCGGCGTCAACGAAATTTACTGTTATTGATTGCTAGCACTGGGCGTTACTTGGTGACATTCCATGACTATGAGCAAAAAATGTCATGTCAGCCAATACTTATGGAACTTAGCATGGTACCCAAGACGATAACGATGCAGGCCACCTTTAATAAGCCTCGTCCATACCTTATACCTTGATCCTCAATAGCTCAACAGTATAAGGTATGGTAGGTAAAGGTATGGTAGGGATGGTACCCGGTTCAAACCCCACCGTCGTTGGGGTATTGTCGTACCCACTTCTAATACAAGCTTTTAATTTAAGCTTAGTAGCAGGGGAAAATGGAAATACACATTTTAGATATAAAACGTTTATATGGGAAAAAAAGAAAAGTTTCAGGGGGCTATTAACTTTATTTAGGCGGGTTATAAAGCTTTTAAACGGTATCGGAACCCTGAGCTTTTTCGTTCCATTAACCTTATAAGCTATTGATAATATTTATACATATTTTTTTTTTCAATAATTTTAAGGACCTTGTACATATTTTTGTTCTAAATTTTATCAAGTACTAATGTCTGGACATTACTGCTTTTTATTTTATAAGGTTTTTTATATGCGTTATCAGTAGGGACCGAAACAAAATATTGTAATTTTTTTTTCCGTTTTTCATACTAGCCAAAGACAATGTTAATTTGTGGGTAGCTTATTTTGTATGTAACGGATACTAGAAGTAAGAGAAGTAAGTCAAAAGGCTGTAAATGGATTAATTAATAATAAGTCACATGCTTAAGTTCATTAGCGGACCCACGGGACTCACCCATGTTAGCCCACTGGATTGGACTCCATACAGTCAAGTAGATCTTTCTAGCATGGTTGTGGTTCTATCGATCGGAAATTTAAACTTTATATATATAGAATAAGATATATAGGGTATAAAATAGCAAGGTAGTATATACACTGGAAACAAGTAAATTTGTGTGTTAAAAATATGGACTTATACGAAAAAATAGACAAGATGTCACGTCGGTTCCCCACTAGGAAAAGTAATAAGTTAAACATACCGATATCAAAATTAAAAATACATAGCGAAAACCCGTATATTAAATTAATAAAAATTTATAATCACCTGCCTGAATATTTATCTTATAATATTTACTGGGGAAATAAAAAAAATATCTTATTGACTAATGCTTTTACGACATAGACGAATATTTTAACACCAACAATAAAAACATCTGTCTCCCTACGTGACTAACAGCCTTGCTATTCTTATACCCTTTCAGAGTTTAAAATAATTTTAATAAATGATTTATGAACAGACCCAAGCATTGAAATTGCTTTTTTTTGGTTATTTATTTCTTTATTATTATTTTTTTTTTACAAAATTTTTACTAACAATTTACATATCCTGTACAAGCTTGTGTATGTGTGTGTAATATGAATCTTATTATCTGAAAATAAAGAACTATTATTATTATTATGAAGCTATTGAATAATAAAATGTACTTTATGCCTCCCAAGAATAATAAATAAGATAGCTTATTAACTACAAAAGTTTATGAAATTTCAATAAATCGCGGTTTTACAATATGATCCTGAGGGCGCAACAAAAAGTTCCAGGGAGACATTAACTTTATTTAAGCGGGTTATAAACCTTTTAAACGACATCGCAATCCCCCGGAACCTTTTTAAGTTACTGGTGTTTCGGTACAAAATTGTCACTTAAGGTACACCTGCTTACAGATTTATTTTCATGTACCTATCCCAAGCTCTTGTGACATTAATATCTCTTCCACTAAATAACGTTAAAAGTAAATATGCACAACAGCAGTATAATTATCTGGAACTTAGATTATATAAAAAGATAAATAATATGAGTAAGTACCAATTAAAACATGGTTAAGTCAATTAAATTATGAATATGTTATTATATTATAGACACTAAAAGGACTCACATACGGACATTTCAAACACAAACATATAAACACATGCACGCACTAACACATACACGCCAACCCATAAACATACACACCTATATACGCCAACACAAATAATTATACACATTTTCTTTTATGTTAGTCTCACGCTTTTTTCGGGTTCCGTAATACTACAAGGAACCCTTATAATTTCGCTCTGTCCGTCCGTCCGTCCGTCTGTCTGCCCGTAAGGTGGTTCCCCCTTGCATTTCCAAACTGTTAGACATAGAGACTTGAAATTTTCCATGTTGATAGAACATGCTAAAAACTCATTAGGAAAATTATACTGAACGAAATCGGACAACAACTTTTAAAGTTACAAAATAAATCTACAACAAATCTTCATAAATTGTAGTATTTATCATTTCAATTACGTCAGCTTTGAAATAAAAGATAAACGCATCAAAATCGATCCATCGATACATTTAGAAGCTGCGATGCCACAGACAGACACAGAGATACTTAAAACACCCTTTTTTTCATGGGGGTTGATAAGCAATGCCATAAAACAGGCAGTAACTAAATGCAAATAATTGATAGAATCAGGCGTTTCTTTGCGGAAATCCATGACATGCATGAGAAACTAAACTACTTTGCTTTAATCCCCCCCCCCCCTCCCCCTCCCTAGAATATCAAACTACGTAGCCAAATGCAAAGAAAGATCAGAGTCCCGAGTCCAATCGCATGACTCGTTTTACAGTAATAAGTATGAGCCACTAGTGAAACGGCCGGTAGCTTGTACGCCCTGGGCTTGCACACCCCTCCCCTCCCACCTTGGGCCATTGGCTAGCGACACCTTTGATAAACAAATATGCCAGACCATTTATAATATAAAATAAAATATATTTCAACCCTATAAACAAGTTAACCAAAAGGCGTTTATGAGTTATTTAAGTATAACCAGATTTATGGTGTTGTGATTTAAAATAAACGAAAGATGGTCTAAATTCGGCCACAGATTTGCCGATATGCCTACTATTGGCTTATTGAAAGTGATATACAAAAGGTTAATTCATTGTACGACAGTGTTATATTTGACAGTTAATATGCATACGAATAAAATAGATAACATAGCTAACTACGTTATCTTTACTAATAAAGACGCCATAACTACCAATAATTTGTCTTGAAAATAATCTGTAAAGATAACTTTTTATGTATGTAGGTAAATATTAAACACAAACCTTAATAAAAACGCCTCAGAAAAGTATTCCGTGTTTAAAATACAGTGTAACCTTACTATAACGACCCTCAATATAACGAATTTCTCGATTTAATGATTTTTTTAACATCGCACTGTCCATTAGAGCTTATGTGAAAAATACCTTTACATTACGAAAATATTTATCAAATGCTTTTTGTCACGAATACAGAATATATAAAGCATTAACCTACCTCTATTCTACAAATTTTTCAACATAAACTTAACGTATTTTATCAATAATTCCCACCATCCATGTTTTGACGGATTTAGACACATTTACTGTAATTAAATTAATCATAGTTCAATCTAACCTCTTTACAACAAACCTCATTGTAACAACTTACGTTTTTTATGGAATATTTATAAGCCCCTCTGGATATCTGCGGTTGCCAAATGAGTAGCCAGTAGTAATCGTGGCTACGCTTCTAATTTGGCGACATCGCCAAACCGTTGCCAAGTGAATTCCCTATCGTAAATTTTAATATGAATTGGTCACATTTGTAACACTACTTACTTAGTGGTTTTAACATTTAATACATAAACTTAAGCGTGTTTTATAATAAAACTAATTTTGATTTTCAACGAAAAAGGATTGACTGCAAACCTGTTCTGTGCCAAAGTAGAATATATAAATTACTTTGTGTTGGGTTATATTTATTATTATATGATTGGCATTTTTTTTCTGTTGTTTTCATTCAAGAACAACACGTCAAACCAACCAAAAGTAATTAAGGATTTAATCTTTCTTTTTGCCTCTTTTTTAACATACACACGTACGTATATAATTATATATGGAAATTTTATGTTTCATTAAATGTAATTATGGTACCCAGTCGCACATTTACGGTATCTCCATTTCAAAGTACTTCAGATATGGTTACGGAAAAATCTCAAAAATCTCGATATGTATGCCATATATGGAAAATACGAAAGGAAATCATATAGCGTGCAATAGTGCGTAATAGAAAAGGAAGGAAGAGTTATTTATACAGTTATGTAGTAGTGAATCACGCGGTATTACCTAACCAACACCGTAATGGTCTCGGTCATACGCTTACAGACGCTAAACACATATTCATATAATTATACAGAATATTAAAGTAAAATATTTCTCGAGTTAGTATTGAGATGTGTAGGTTTTAGGTAGGAAAGACACACAATCTAAACCAGAGGTTCTTAATTATTTTTTATAGACCTCTTTGTCCAATCAAGTGTCTCCATCCAACTTTACTTTTATTGACATCTACTCACAGCACAAGAAACCTATTAATTCTCATTTATTTTATTAAGGAAACTCCTCGTTCGGTGTGATACAAATATAAAGAAAAATAGTATATTTTGTTGTATTATTGTATCGACACGTTGTACAGAATATTGAATATGGAAGTTATTAAAAGTAACAGTCGCTGGAATTCTTAAAATATTATCTGCCAACATTGATAGGTGAAGTTAAGCCAACATTTTAGTTCTTGACTAACGAGAGCAGAGAAATTCTGGACCTCCGCTTACGAATTGTGGAGTCCCATATTTTGTCACGCCAACATAGACCTCCGACGAGCCTCGCGTAGAAACCTGGGGATCCACCCGGACTCAGTTGTATTTGAAGGCTCAAAATTCTTATTTATTATTCATGTCTTCTTTTATGTATTGAATTACATTCTATGCTTTTATTTCGTTAAAAAAAACTATCGAAAATATGAGTGTGCTCAGGATACAAATAGGCTTAGTTTATAGTAGTTTAGCAAAGAGTTCTTTGTATGAATGATTCTAATTTTTGAAACAAAAATTACTTTATTTCAATAGGTTCATCATCACTAAAAGTATTTTCTGAATTACAAATGACGATTTTCGATCACAAACGTCGCGATACCTTTAAATAAATGCTCATTGCATTCGAAGCAAGCGAAAGTATTAACCATAAGTCATCGTATCCTTTCCTGCCGATTACGCAATACGTTACGATAGTGAAGTTACTTCAAAGCTAATGGTGTGAAGGTAAGTATTGTATGTATGTATGATTATTTTCCGAATCGTATAAGCTACGATTTTCGATCACAAGCTTCGCGATAACTTTAAGCAAATTCGTTCGTTGCTCTCAAAGCAAACGAAAGTATATTAATCAAAAGTCAGCGTATCTATTCGTGCTGAATAGACAATAAAAAACGATATTGCTAACGTTTTTAAATTTATCAATTGAAAGGTATGACTATCTACTAAATCGTATGAACTAGGATTTTTGATCACAAATACTACGATAACTTAAAGAAAATCTGCTCGTAGCTTTTGATACAAACTAGTAATAAACCAGCGTATCTATTCGTGCCAAGTGTACAATATACTACAATAGTAAAGCTATACATAGCAGGAAGGAATATCACTGTCTTCCGAATCGTATACTATAACTACAATTTTGGACCACAAATATCACGATATCTTCAAGAAAATCCGCTCGTTGCTTTCGTACCAAACAAAAGTATATTAATCATTACTTAGTGTATCCATTCGTACCCAATGCAGAATATATTACGATAGTACGGTTTCTCAAAAGCTAACAGTAAGAAGGTAGGTTATCTATATGTATGTATATGACTATCATTTGAATCATATAAGCTACGATTTTCGATCACAAATGTCGCGATACCTTTAAGCAAATCCGCTTGTTGCTCTCGAAGCAAACGAAAGCATATTAATCACAAGTCAGCGTATCCGTTCGTGCCAATTGCACAATATATTACAATAGTAAAGTTACGCCATAAGTAACATTAAAAAGGTGGGTTATCTATAGGTATGTATATGACTATCCTTCGAATCATAAAAGCTACGATTTTCGATCACAAATGTCGCGATACCTTTAAGCAAATCCGCTTCTAGCTCTCGAAGCAAACGAAAGCATATTAATCACAAGTCAGCGTATCCGTTCGTGCTGATTGCACATTATATTACAATAGTAAAGTTACTCCATAACTAACAATAAAAAGCTGGGTTATCTAACGGTATGTATATGACTATCCTTCGAATCATATAAGCAACGATTTTCGATCACATACGTCGCGATACCTTTAAGCAAATCCGCTCGCTGCTCTCGAAGCAAACGAAAGCATATTAATCATAAGTCAGCGTATCCATTCGTGCCGGGTGCACAATATATTACGATAGTGAAGGCGCTTCGAAGCGAACAGTTGGCGTTAATGGCCGACCTTACCCGAGGGAAATGCGCTCTTGATAATGTGAACAGTAATTTTATGATGCAACAATGGCGACGGACGATTTCAATGAGATAGCTTCGATAGCGATTGCAATGTAAATTTGTATTAATTGTAGCTTGATGTATTTTTTGTTAGACAATGCGACGTTTATTGTTTTTTTTTCTTCCTTTAAAATATGACTTGAATTCGGTCGGTGATCCGTAAATATTGTAGGGTAAAGATTCTGTTTAAAGACTGGAACACAAATAATAGTTAAGATTTACGTAATATTTTTTTTTTTTTTTTGTAAAATTCAAAAGTCTGCTGTCTTCCAGAAAACGTTCGCTGATTTTTTGTCAGAAGATTCATCCTGTGTCGGGGAATTTCTACCATTTCCTTGTTTATCTTGCGTGCTGATTAGTACTACATAAAAACAATAGGTTAAAAATAATCTTTTTAACAATCGTCATCATCATTTTCAGCCCTTGATAACCCACCGCTGGGCATACGTCTCCCTTTGTTTCTGTCACTCTACCCTATCCCTTGCCAATCTCATTCAGCTACCTCTTGCCACACTCCTTACATCATCCTCCCAGACCATAACCCTTAGCAAAATTTTCTTTAAGTAGGAACTGTCATCCAAAATGGTAAAGCACTTTCTTGGTCGACTATACATGCAATTACTAAATATATAATACCAACCGTTGATCTGTGAAAAACTGGTAACAAAAAGTAGTAATTTCAATGATATGGCAGATTTAACGAATACTACAGTCAGGTAGATGTCAATAAATTCCATTGACAGACCCGTTCATCCTATCACAATATCTAATAGACCAAGAGATACAGGTGACTTTTATATGACCGGACTGTTAGATAATTCTTTTTTGCTTACCTGTTTCTCACCTCTAAATATAGTTCATTTTTACTTTTTTCATTAACAAAGCAAATTACTGGATTTATAGCCAGCCTGAAATGTTTGAAAATTCTCAATGTTTAAACATCATTAATTTTAGAGATCATACACACATACGAAATAATGAAATACTGTAAGCATTTGTTATTTTTGCTACAACCAGTGGCGTTTCTATGGTTAGTACAGTATAGGACAAACGTAGGGGAGATTTTTTGTTGGCTTACAGTTAGAATGATACAATAAATAGTAAATGCATATTTTTACATTTCTTTTCTATGTATTTAATTTCTTTGGATCCTTTTTTCTTGTTGTCTCGTTTTTGGGCTCGGTCTGTCTGTATGCCCGCCTTGAGACCCTCAAGGAAAAGATGACTAGGATTCTCTTCAGATTACACTCTCCCCGTTAAAAAAAATGAGAAACCCCTTATTAAACATAAAAACATTTACTAACTATTGTAATTGTGTGCATCGCAACTTGCTTTTATATTATGTGAATATAAATTTTTGAATCTAGTTTGTTACAATATCTGTGTAAGCTTTTAGCTGTAACTACTGTAGCTCCTTTTGCTATCGATGTGATTTCTATAGGTTCTTTCCAAATACTGGTGTTCTACCCTTTATTATAGTAGACCTAGACCTAGATATATTATTATTATTTTAGTACTTTTTACTAAAATAATTATACTATACTATAATTATTTTAGTAAAAAGGATTTCGGGTTCGCATGTTCCGCCTCTGTCCAGACCGCGAGTGAATGTAAACATATAAAATGTTACGGCAGTCTCTGGAACTATAAGTACGTGTTCGTGCTATTCAGAACTATTCCAGGCGAACCGATAAGGATGTGCCGTGACTGTGACTCATGAATAGGGAACGGGCCCATTAGGGAAGCCTACCGCGACCATCGAGATTATATGAAAATTTGCATACGGCCCTTGATGCCGTGACTGCACACGAGATTATAAAATTTCACGGATAACGGGCTAAGCTATTGGCATTTTATGAAAGCCTGGTACTCAAAAAGTGACGTCGTACTTTGTTGAGGATTAGAGACTTTAATTCTACTGTTGTAAAGTATTTTTTTCTGCTTAATAAATACGAATTAAAATACTTTTAGCCACAATGCAATTTGGCGTAGAACTAAGGAAGTGAGTACAACAGTCAAAATACAAATGAATTAAATTATCCTTGTTAATACCAAGTTTATCATTTACTGTATTAATCGAACCATATTGCACAAATCACGAAGAATTATCCTTACGAAAGTTAAATGTGTTCTAAGAATTTCATCTCTACTCAATATACGATGTAAATTAAAAAGCACACTATTTTACCCACGTCTTAACAGTGTACAGACAACACAAACACGCACACAAACAAACAAACAGCGGAAGTATGCCATAAAAATAAACATAGAGCACATTGAAGGAAAGCAGGGTTCGTGTACTCGAGTCTATGGTAACGAGAAGCCATTCGTTCTATGGGCTGCTACCGTATAAAATTTATAGGAGCAATGGCCTAGCGAATTGGCTTAGTTTAAATATTTCTCGACCATCTAGTATTAAATAAAAATAAAATTGAAGTGCCTGCTTGTGATTTTATAAATATTTCTCTCTTTTTCAAGTCTACCTATAGTGTTTTTATATAACTACGCAATCAATGATTTACAGAATACATTACTATAAATAAACATATGCAGGACTATATGACACACGGACGTCTGTTCCTAAGGTAGACAACTTAATGGCTGTATTATAGGTAACAGCCGTCTGTTATACGCAAATATTTTTTTTTAGAAATACATAAATACATACATATGGATAATACACCCAGACTCGAGGTAGGAATCGAACCCACGACTCCCGGAGCGGAAGGAAACATTACATTGCATGTGTATATTAACTCTAAGTTGTGTCGCTGATACTTAAAATAGGTAAAACCTGAAAAACCTAAAACCTAAAACCTAGTTTAAATCATCTTTTTTTAAATTTATATTTTATATCATAATTTAAAAGGTTTCGATGTTAATATTTACATTTAGGTATGTTATGTAGACACTTGACCAATCGTTATATTGCGAATATCCATGGCAGACAGGAAATATTAATTCTCATATTATTATAGTTATTCAGATATCAAAGATAGGCACTTCATATTTATTATTATGTATAGATGTTGATTATACACAAACTTGGCAATTGGCATGAGCGAGGTCGACAAGACCGCGACAAAGAAGGTAAATAAACAGAAAAGTTTAAACTTCTTTAATATCAAGCTGTATCACATACTTGATATTCACAACTCGTTATTCAATAGCTTCTACAGCGTTTTACTTTGACCTACAGTTATAAAAGTTGTCGAAAAGCAAGGCCTAACAGCAACGGTAAAGATAAACTTTATCAAAAGTCGTAAATGTGTACGTAACTGTATTGTAAATGCACTCGCTAAAATACCTGTATTCGGATTCATAAAATAAATTATTTTACCGACTTTTATGTTGCGGAGGTACTAGTTTTTGTTTCGCTTTATGTTTTAGTCTGTACTTTTACTGTTTAGAAATGTATTCTCAACTATTTTTAGAATGAATTGACCGTAATTCATGACAAAATCACACGGTATGCCTAATCACAGTCTTCCGAATGACGTTGGTATTCCCGATGACGTAATCTGCAATATTAGAGTGTAAAATAATTGAGTATTTTAACGTAAACTGGCTGATATGAATATATCTGAAATTTTAACATGGTGAAACAATACATGAAATATTAAACGTTTCTCATTTAAATTCGTAGTCACTAGTTAATGAATATTTTTCGTTGCAGAAATCACTCAACGCATGTCCTCAACCAATGTAGTTATACGTATATGGTGTCATATACTCTCGCCACCATCGAAAGATGATGAGGATAAAAGTGCTCAAGTGCAGGACACTGTTATCCAGACGTGGGGCGTATACTTCAGCGGCCTCAGATACATAGGGGCTAACTTAGCTTTAAATTTCACCTCAGATTGCTTCAAAAGCAACACCTTGGTATTCCAAATGCAAGGAGGTTACTTTTGCTCATACAAAAGTCTGAAATTAGATGTTATACCTCCGGAGAACGAGTTGGAACAAGGATCCCTGTCTTCCGATTCGTCGGGTAGAACGAATTTATCCAAAGTAACTTTAGAATACAAAGTCGTGCAAAGTCACAAATTGATAACGGGCTCCCGATCCGTCTCACCGGGGAAATTCTCTAGAATATCCGATAAAGAATATTCCAAAAGCCACAGTCCTGTAGAGAGAGGCTTCAAGCAAAATTTTCCCACGTTAAAAAACTCGGCAAGCCTAAATACGCCTCTGTCTCAGAGGGAGAGTAGAAGAGACGATAGTGTCGAGAGAAAGAAGGTAGATACGATACATATTTATGAACACTCGCCAGATAATGTAGATATAAGGGAATTCTCTTCCAGTGAACTCAACTGTGATATATCCGCGTCCCAGGAGGAGCTATCGAATAAGGTAGATTTGAGCGAGACAGCTGAAAGCTACGATCTGAGAAATGAGTCTGACGGCGTGCCAAAATATAGGTACTTGGCGCTCAGTTTCCTGAAATCGGAAATTAGGCCAAGCTATAATGCAACCAAATTGCAGAACTTGCATCTGCTTCAATATTCAATAAAGAAACGCCAAGAAGCGGTGCAATTGATCAAGGAGAAGATATACAAGAAATCTGCGCTGACTGAAAGCCTGTCTCCGGATAACGACCTCAAACTTAAAGCTAGAAGCAAATCGCAGAGAAATATTTTCTCAGCAGAGGAGAACGAGATTTTAGTAAAAGAGAAATCGGCATCGCAGAGCGACTTGACTGTGAGGAATGGTAAAATTACAGAAGACATTCCAGTATCAATGGGGCCACGGTTAACTTTAAAACTGAACGACCTTTTGTCTTTTAAGGTAAAATTTCAACAACAATGCCTAATTTTTCTTCCCTTTTGTGCAAATTTACTTTTATTACTGTCTGTTTTTATATTAATCTGAGTCTATTGACTTTATACAGATAAAACAAGGTTTCTGATCATTAATAACTGGAAAAGATAATGACCACTCTTTTATTTAATATATTGGGTTGAATTGACTTACAACGATAAATTCTGTTTAATGAAAGAAAGAATATATAAATGTCGTTATTTTAAACAATGCTATCGATTCTGTTGTTATATTTCTATGATCTGAGGTTGTTAGGAAACGCTGCCACTGGTTTCAGCTTTTGTGTTGCAACTTCGATTCCCGTACCGAATTCGGACCTATTTTTATATTCTTTATATAAAGCTGGAGAGTGTGCTTGAACGCGCTAATCTCAAGAACTACTCTGGTTCGATTTGAAAAATTCTTTTAGTGTTAGATAGCCCATTTATCAAGGAAGACTATAGGCTTTATATACCATCGCGTTAAAACTTTTCGCCCAATTTTACTGACGAAGTCGCGGGTAGCAATTAGTTTCTTACCGATGGGTTATAGATGCGTTGCCGGCCTTTGAGGAATGAGTCTCCTCTTTTCTAGAAGATATCTAATTCATATCAAGTGCAGGTTTATATATGCGGGTTAAAAAAATTGTACGAATTTGATCTTACGTCTTAAAAATTGTACGATTTTTTCTTACGAAAAGACAATCGTATGTGCAATTTCATTGTTCTTTAACATAAGAAGCCAGGTAAGCTTTATATGTCATTAGGAAGTTAATCAGCAAGCGTTATATGTTAACAGTACGAGATCAGTCTGCGTGGTGCGGAAAAGTTGACCTTGAAACACGGTACAGCCTACACATTTGGCACGTCAGCTGATATTTTGTGTAAGTAATATTTTTTACAAAAGTTAAGGGTATATAAAAGCATGGGCTTTTAGTTTAGTTAGTTACATATGGATGTAAATCTAAACCAACCTAATGGTCAAGTAGTTTCGGGAACTATCGCGACAAACTCTGTGACACGGAATTGTATGTACAGGTTGACTGGTGAGATACTTATGACACTAGAGGACATATTTGATGATCATATGTGCGGAAAAAAAATGAACAATTAATTTATATATCAATTAACTACTACGTGAGATTAAGTGCAGGTTAACTCATTATGTACGGAACGCTTGGACATACTAGCGAGGACTCACGATGATGGTCACGAAGTTTTCCCTTCACACTTTAGTCCTGGTTTAGGACAGGCAAAAATACGTATTTCACTCATCACTTATTCACATATTTGTTTAATAAATATAGCCAAAAATTATCGGAATTATTAATTTTATTTATTGTTGCTGACTGACAGCCGTCATTAAATCTTTTTTTATAACTGACCAGTTTTTACGCTGGAAAAAGCATTTACGAACTAACTTTTTCGAACTGCAATTTAATCACAGAACTTAAGGCCATACTTTTAGTAATTTTAAGGAGATTTGGAAACTACTTTTATTACATAATTATACGAGAATCGAGTAACTCAATACTCAATAATAAACTTAAATTTCATGAATATTTAGCCGTCCAAAGATTACCCTTTTAAAATATTTAAGTATTACGTTATAGTGTTCCGTATTTCCAAAGAAAATAACGGAACCCTTATACAATCTCTTCGTAGTCCGTCTGTCTGTCAAGATCCCCTTTTCAAGAACGTGGACAGCTTGAAGCTGTGGAAAAAACTACCATCTAAGTGAACGTAATCAAAAGATATGACCGTTTATGTCACATTTGCAAAGGGAACCAAAATGTACTTTCCGTTGATCTAGAATCATTAAATTTGGCATGAAGTTATAATCTTAGAGTACAAATATATATAAGATTCCGAAAACCACAAATTAATAAAAAAATAATAATAGGAGTGACTTTATCACATTAAAAGAAATCTTATGAAGAGCATAAACCTTAAAATAGCATGGTACAGTATTACGTGGTACGGAACCCTTAGTGCGCAAATATGACTCGAATTTGCCCGGTTTATTTAACATTACATAGAAATTAGATCGTCTAAGTAAGATATACTGCTATTACTCTCTCCTCTTTTTCATTTAATACAGAGGAAGTAAAATATGTTGAATACACATAATAGTCATTAATAAATTTATGATTAATTGATAGAATCAGGCGTTACTTTGCGGAAATCCATGACATGCATGAGAAATTAAACTACTTTGCTTTAATCTGCGAAATAATACGAGGGAAAATCGGTGTAATGCTGCAACCCGAAAGCTACACCACCGAATCCGCCACCAAAGCACAGCACTACAATGATTAAATTCTTACGCAATATGCAATTGTTGTGTCGCCTCAGTCCTGCGGAAACTATTAACGCCGAGTTTCTTTTACTCATATCGCGAATTTTTTCAATGATTGCAATTAAAATTGAATAGCACGTCTAGAGAATCTGATAAGAAATATGAACAGTGTCACAATAGCAATCTGGCATCTTGAGGGAAAACACGTTTGCTACCACAATGGTACCACGAACAAACATATTTCACACGCGGCGCGTTCAAAATAATTATGTATTTATATGTAAATTATTGTAAAATTTCGTTTGTTTTCCGTGTCGTTTTTGTATTTAGCCGGGTTATTATTTATGCATTCAGCGCCGAGCCTACGCAAGCTGACAGCTGTATACGTCAAGAGTATTTCTGATATTTTGAATATTCTACTTACGTGTACATGTCAAACCTTATGACAATAACCTTTTTTATCAAATTATTTTACTTTTTTAATATATTAATCCCGTTTTGAAAAAAGAATCCTATATAATTGTTATTTCAGCAAATATTCAGCGATATTATCATGTATTAGGTATATAGTTGACGTTCTGAATGGAGATCAGTGATTTTTTTTTGAATTCAAAAAGTTTTTAGTTGTTTTTGCCTGTAACCATAGTAAGTGTTAAGATAAAATACGACTTACATAGTATGATATTTTGAATTTTCCATATTTATGTCTCACTTTTTTAAAATTATCTCTTAAACATATTTAATTTGGACATAGCGAACAGGAACTTTAATGTTATTTTTATCTTTGCACCAAATGTACTATATTAAAATCAAAAGTAAATGTGTGACTTCAAATTAATTTAGTTTTCGGTCACTATGTAATTGACCATTATATATTGCGCAATATAAGTAATGCCTTAAACCGGAGCCGGACATAGCTCAAAGTGTTTGTACATTTTTGACCTTGAAGTCTACAACGTTCTACAAAACTTTGTGAAGTTACACAAAGTCCCCGGCCACACTATATCATCATTCAAATGATCATTCAAATGAAGCTATATCTGGCTCCGGCATTATACTAATTTACTGTTAACACCGTAACGTACGTTTCGTATCTAAAAAGAATCATCTTTAGGAGACAGCCTCTTTCACATCTTAGTCTTAAACACATTAAGCACATTTAGGTCTTTCTTTTTTTTCATCCTGTTGCGTAGTATCCCTAAATAATTTATTCCATAGTCGAAAAAAAGTTTTTAATCCGCAGACTCGGCAGTCTACGTACTTGTTAAATTATTAACAGAAAGCGCTTTTTTTATTTACTACATTATTTAGTACAACTACGTGAGTTGCGAGCGCAGCGGCTGGATTTTGTGTCCTTGTCGGTACCGAGTTTGCATTCCGATTTAAATCTGCCGTGTCAACTTAATAATCTTTATTATTATTAAAGTGATATCTTATTATGATGTCGACATTCATTCTGGTAACTTGTGCCCTTGATACCGCGTCTTTGAACTGTGAAACAGTTGGCGTAAATTTCTGAAATCAAAACTTCATTTTCAACGGCATTTTTTGAGATAGGAAACAACCAATGAATCGCATCATTTTCACCGAACAATTATTTATTAATTTATAGATTGCCAAAGCATTGCCTTAGACAGAACTCTATGGAAAGAGCACCCTCTTTGGAAGGCCTTTGCCCTGCCGAGGATAAAAAAATAGGCTGTAAATAGTAATAATACGTACATATATGTGTACTTTTTGGGTGAATAAAAAGCGTAAAACTCGCGTCATCGTCACCGAACACGGCACTACTGACGCTTTATTTTCTGTTCTGTTGGGAATCCATTAGTGCCAGTGTTTTTAAACCAGAATGTTATTATTCGACCCACACTCTGTTTCCCATGGATCTTATCCAGTATGGAAAGTTAAAACGTTGTGAGTTACAATCTGAGATAATTTGTATGTGAATTGTGCAAGTTTTGGATGTTTCAATAAATATATAGAGGACTATATGACACACGGACGTCTGTTCTTAAGGTAGACAACTTGATGCCTGTGTAACGGTAGCGGCCGCCTGTTATACACAAATATTTTTTTAGAAATATGTAAAGACATATATATGGATAATACAGCCACACTCGAGGTGGAAATCGAACCCACGACCCCCGGAGTAGAAGGCAGGGTCACTGCCCACTGCACTAACGGGCCAGCCATTAACTATGAAAGTCGACTATACAACGCTGACGGGACTCGACATTACATATAGTCTGCTAAAAATAACATAGTCTATTTTAGTTTTAGCTGAAATAATTAGCAATTCCGCACAAAAAAATTAAAACGCTCAATATAATTATAACAAAGCCACTGAATTCACGCAGGCGAAGTCGCGAGGATCAGATAGTATTATAATATTGTAATTATTATTATTTAATATTTTAGTTTCCACCTCAACTACGTTTATAAGCTTAACCTAATACCGGAGCCAGACATAGCTCAAAGTGTTTGTAAATTTTTAACCTTCAAATCTACAAAGTATTGCAAACTTTGTGAAGTCATAGAAAGTCTCCGGCTACACTACATGATCATTCAAATGAAGCTATGGCTGGCTTCGTCATCAGGGTAGGTGCGGTAATGTTATATATTTCACAGGTTCTTCGAAGTATCTGTCAGTGTATAAGCTAAGTAGCCGTAAATATGTTATAATTATGTTATTAACTCTCCCTAATAGCCATAAATCTTAGGGCTTTATAATAAGTGTCGCCACTTACGCCGTTGAAACTTTTAATTACCAAACCAACTTTCAACCCGTGGCAAAACATGGCCGCTAAAATTACTCACAATTCTTCGCCCGCTCGCTTCTATTACGATAATAAAAGTGCACAGAACTGCACTCTGAGCAGTAAAACTTACTGAGAATAATTTTATACGCGCTTCGACGTCATTTCAATTTAATATTAAAAAGTTTGATTGAAATTTGATGAACGTGAAATTCTTTAAGATTTATTTTTTCGTAGACAGAATTGAAATAGATGCGGTTGTAGCTGGTATAATATGTTTTGATAGTCTTAATACTTTATGCTGTTCCATGGTGCTGGCTGGAAAACTTTATACGATGTATCTAAAATGAGATTAACACGAAATTCTAGATTATAGTTATCCGTGTACTACGCCACATATGTAATTAGAGGTAGCGCCATGCTTGTAGCCGTATTGGGCCGGCGCGTCCGGATACCAGTACCTCTTTCTTACATAAGATCGGCGTGAAGTCACGGCAATGCTGTCAGGTCAAGTGATGGTATTGTTGTCGCATTTCATTCGAGACTTCCCGGTAGCCTAAGCATGACATTAAACGCCGGCAACGCATCTGCTTGCCTCCTAGTCATGAAGATGGGCGTTAGCAGGCACTTAGCTGCCTGCTGCCTCGTTTACCCCTTGTAAAAAAATAAATAAATAAAAAATAAAGTACACAACCAATGAATCTATTATACTTATCTATACTAATATATAAAGCTGAAGAGTTTGTTTGTTTCTTTGCTTGAACGCGCTAATCTCAGGAACTTCGGGTCCAATTTGAAAAATTCTTTCAGTGTTACATAGCTCATTTATCAAGAAATGCTATAGGGTTTTACCTTATTTAACGCGGACATAGTCGTAGGCACAACTAGTTCTTGATATGTACTTTGCAAACTGGGATAAAGATGTCTTCTATTGGTAACAAAAGCAAGGTAGACATGGCTAACGTCTCTTTGACAAGAAAAACATTGTTATGCTGACACACAGTTATTCTTAAACATGAGTATCTAACTGACACTGGCTTAATTCGTATATATTTATCACTAACTAATTCACGCGACCGACTTTGTCCTGCTAAAATTAACCTTGCCTTTAGACCTCACTCCAAAAAACTCATTGCATAGTGTAAGGAGCATTTTTAAGTGTGTGGTAGTACCCCTTTGTTAGAAGTGTTCCGCTTCTCCTTCAAATAGTGTAAAATAACATAAACTTAAAATAAATTCAAGTTATTAAAATTTATTTTCAGTTTAGGTTATTTTACACTAATAATTAAAAATTAAACTAATTCCATAACCTATTACATTTTTAACACGGATTTATTTTGCTTTAATTTAAATTATTTGTTTTGGTGTGATTGTGTGCTTGTCTCTGTGTATGTGTGGGAGCGTGTATGTAAGTGTATATTTTAAAAAAATGGGATGGGTTCTTATGATCGTCATTAAATTTACAGATTTTCGATAAAATGTTTCCTCATAAGTTATTAAAATTTCGCTATCCCCCCACCTGTTCGACTTTTCAAGTGACAAAGGCATTAAGACGTCTCGAGGGAATTACCGGTCTTTTACATTAAGGTTGAGTGCTATTTTAGCTTATGTGTTTGCCAACAAGTTGGAAACTTCGATCGGCAGGATTCAAACCAACATCTTTAGAGTGTCGTAATAAAATTCGGCCTGCGTTTCATTAACTGGTACCGAATTGGCCCACGATACTAAGATGGGTTGTCTAGTTAGTGAGTTGCAATCGATGTCCCACCTCATGTCGTGCCCTGTGTGCCCTAACACCTGCATACAGAAGGATTTAAAGGCGGAAAAAAACTAATTTTATGAAGTTTGCTACTGAAACTGATAAGAAGTGTGTATACAAAAATTCAGCGGTTTCCGATGGCGACCCACGGCATTCTAACTATTGTGTTACAGGGCCCTTTTACTAAATAAACTTTATTGTTTCTATTATAAGTTTGCTGGATTTCTTTTTATATCAAAGAGATATTTGTTCGTATTATTCTTGAAGAAAACTAGAAATGTCTGTAAGTCTTTTGTTATTATAATTGGTATCATGAATCCGAAGTTAGTTTCGAATCGGTATATAATAAAACGTATTTTTCTAAACCTTAGTATTTCTTAGCTTTTCCCTCATGAATACTATCCACAGAGAATGAAACTTAAAAATCACAATGAACTGTTGTTTTAAGACGTAGATACTATTACGGTCTAGAAAGTTCCGAACTGAAAGTTTTAATTTTATGATATATACACCGCCGTTGGGGTATTGTCGCACCCACTCCTAATACAAGCTTTTAATTTAAGCTTAGTTGGAGGGGAATATTAGACATACCTAAAAAGTATTCCTAATATTCTCTTTAAAAAAAAATAAAAAATAAAATAAATAATTAATTTTAGCCGCAACTTTGGGCGTATTATTGAATGTTAATGAATGAAGGTATTTTTTTGTAAGTACAAGTGTTCATTTGGTGATGCGAAACTGGCCTTTGAGAAGGTCTTAGGCAATAAAATATTAGGCTGAACATATAATCGAGATCGTATTGGATCAAAATAACTTGGTTCTAAGGAGATTTATTTTCGAGGCAGGATATTTTTGCCAAACCTAGCACAATCTTTTAAAACAACTTAACTGGAGTGTTAACAGGAATATAAGAATATTAATCCACGACTTAGTCCGTGTAAAATTAAATTAAAAAAAATAGATTCAATTTTAGCGTAATGACATATTATAGCCTATAGCCTTCCTCGATAAATGGGCTATCTAACGCTGAATTTTTCAATTCGGACCAGTCCTTCCTGAGATTAGCGCGTTCCAGCAAATAAAAAAAACTCTTCGGCTCTATATGTTAAGTATAGATATATTTTAAGTTCATAAATTTATATGTTTCAATATGTTATTGGACACATAAAACAACAAGAGTAATAAAAACAAAAAGTACTACTGATTTTTCGTAAATAATAATATTGCAAATAATAAAAAAAATCTTATTGCTATATGTAATCTCTTACAGACAACCTCATGGGAAAGAAATGAAATAGACGATCCTTAATATTTTTTATTTACATAAATATATCTAATACTCGTTAACACTTTAGGTGCAATAAAAACTCTGTTGGACATTAGTTTTGGAATAACAAAATTAGCATATTATCAATGCGCAGATCTAAGTAATATAGTCTGTTATATATCAAGTTTGTATTGCAGCAGAAATAACAAGAATTTCGTCATCGCACCTGTGTTATTGTGTGAATGAACATTAAATTACTTTAGGTACTATTTTCGTCTAACTGAGGCCCCTCCCTTTTGACTTAAGAGGAAGGAGGGGCACGTGAGATTTCATCTGTAAAAATATACATATAAGTTTCCGTGAAATATTTCTCGATAACTGGCCACTTTCAAGTCCATAATACATAATACAGTTATGTCAAAATATCTCTTTTTAATTTGGCACTCGCGATAATTATATTTTAGAATTGGCGGTTTCCCCTACCGAAAAATCCGTCCCGGGCGGATGTCTACTAAGTATGAATCTTCTCCTGGCCAAATTTCATCTTTGTACGTCCCGAAGTTTTCAAAATTTCGCGATAGATGACTTTTCGATTTAAATGAATAAATATATACAGGATTATATGACACACGGACGTCTGTTCCTTGAGGTAGACAACTTAATACCCGTGTTATAGATAACAGACGCCTATTATGTAAAGAAATATTTTTTTTTGTAGAAATATATAAACATATACATATTTATAATACACCCAGACTCGAGGCGGGAATCGAACACGCGACCCCCGGAGCGGAAGGCAGGATCACTTATTTATTTGGTATCCAGCTTTTTATCTGTCAGCCTAAATTGTAACAGATCAAATGTGGTTATCTCGAAATAATTTATCTTATTAAATTGCTAGAAACAAAAGTTACATTAACTAGTCGTATAGTTAGGGTAACCATCAAATTCGATTATATTCATATTTTTTGTCATGGATACCAAATACATTTTCGTATTTCCAATTCGAGAACTAATTTTCTTTAATTTTTTTATTGGGGATAGGCAAGCGCTTGACGGTAGTCACACTTGATAAAGTGTAGATGCGGTCTACGGTGGAACGCGCTTGCCTAGAATGAACCTATACACTCTTGCCTTAAAGATACCCATGTTGTACTACAACAAGGTCTGGGAACACAGACGTAGGGAGAGCATTCCACGTTTTTAGTTTATTGTTTTGTTTTAATTAGTTTTTGTTGATGTATCGATTGTTGACGAAAACACGTCTAACTAGTCGAAGATAATAAAAATCGCTCCAGCCGTTCATGAATTTATAAATACTGTGTAAATAACACGATTTTGTTTTATATAGATATGGTACACCCTGGTTAGAGATAAAGACAATAATTACGTTTCTAATGATAACCAAGACGCAGAATCCGCAAGGCGCAGGGAATGCGAGAAAACGTTACATTCCTAAGTTGTGTCGACGTTCGCATTTTGACAATTTGTCGTTACTAACGTATGTTATTATATAAAGAAGGGCCACTCGTATATATTTTTACAAAAACCAAACTAAAGAGGTAAAGTCCCTAAATTAAAATGAAAAAAATAAATAAAACAAAATAAATTTTTCACTTTAGTATTCGTTTCTGAATCGGCTAAATCTTAAAATCTGTAAATCTTGTCATATCTTGGCGTAAAATCGAAATAGGCTCAATAAAATCCTTTAAAACCTTCACAAACCGGTCGTCTCTGATGTTGCACATGGACAGTTTGACAGACAAAAAGACGGTTTAAAAGGCAATTTCAATTACGAGTACGCTTTGATGGATTCCTAAAAATAAATAAACGCGAACGTAATGGATATTAATATCTATAAGCAGCCCTTGCCCGTGACTTCTCTTGCATTATTTTTATATTCATCGGTAAAAGTATTGTTTCGTGGTCATATTATAAACTTAGGCGATGGAGCCCTCAATCAAGTCATCGTACAACATCGTTTTTGTATCGCTTTTTTCTCACCATTTGCTCAATTTCTAAGGGTCGTAGCGTGATGTTAAATATCTAAGCAGCTTCTTATAAGAATTATCTGTCTTATAAAAACACATTTCAAAATCGTACGGCATTGCTCTTGAGATGAACGAGCGCCTAGAAATCAAATCTTTATTATGTATGAAGTACGAAATACGCGGTGTTTTAAGATTTCTACACACGTATGTTTCTCGTGATACTAATCGGCATTTTTCAAAGGTTCATATGAGTGAGGACGGATGCTGGTTTATGGATGTTGTTGGTTTTAGCATCTGATAACCACCAACCTTGACTTGAAGGAAACTAATAAATTTTGTGTAGGTGTCTTATTCAAAAAGTCGGTATCAAATTTAACGACTGTTCATTATCTTACCGCTGGGTTTTTATTTTTATTGTTAACCTATTTTGCTGGCATTCATTAATATATACACCTGAACGAATATAAAATTTCAAATGTCATTAATATTATAATAAAGTAACACTTTCGAGCCTCAATAGTTCAACGGCACAAAAGATAGTTAGATTTTATTCATTCCAGTATGAGCAAACTAGACGCCAAATTGGAAGGTAAACCGGAATAGAAAATGTTCCTAGTATTATCTACTTTATAAAACTGCGTAGACGATGCTGGGGAAGCCACTAGTTATAATATTCTTTATGGCTTAATGAAACAAGTATAAAGAGTGGGTTTTGTCGCAGACACTGGCTGTCAGTTTGAATCGTAAAACAAATGCGTGGGAGTCACTTCTACTTAGTCAACTAACTTAATCTTAATACTAGCAGTAGCCCGCTACTTCGTCCGCATGGGCCACAATTATCACTTAAGGGCTTTAAAATAATTTTTGGTTAATGGTATGGTATCATGTTTATAAAAAACACCTTCAGAAATAACGTAATAATTTAGAACAAATTTGGTTAGCATTTGGTTAGCCAACCTTAAAAGATAGACTTATGCTGTCGCAGACTGTTTTATTTAGAACTTTTATACAATTTTACGGATTTTTACATTGAAATCTTTTGGTATCGAAAAAAAAACATCTCTGTTTGGAACCTACACTTTCTCGTTTCTTACTGACTCTTTTCGAGACTCGATTGTTCCGAATCAGTGGTGGCTTTTAAAATATTTGACGACTCAAAGGGCTCCGTCATCTGCCGGGCTGATTTGTGACTCTAAACCATCCAGGGTGCCACCCAAACGCATACAGAAAAAATCATTCAAATTAATCCAGTCGTTTAGGAGTTCAGTGAAGGACAATAGAGTTATATAAATATATAAGGATAGATTATATTTTCATCTACATATATAATCTGTATATACAAAAGCGAAAGGTCATCTATAACGAAATTTCGAAAACCTCGGGAGGTGTAAATATTTTTTGCTACAACCAAATTAAGTAGGTCTAAGGGCTCTTGAAAGGTTAATTTTACGCGGAGGAAGTAGCGGAAACAAGCCAGTCTCTCATAAGTGGTATTATTTGTTGTGACCCTTTCCTCATCCCATTAACGCACACGAGGAAATCGCTTTGCAGCTGGGCAGTAAATTTTTATTAATACACAATACTATAAACGGTTTTCCCAATGTTAAAAACACTGGAGTATACAGCAACATTATTATTTCCTCAATGGAATCATTAACTTAAAACCTGTTATTTGGGTAATTTTTTCCTCCAATGCAAATGGTTTTTTTTGATAGTTATTCTCAAGTTGCAATTTTAATAGCTATGTAATTAAACTTTTTATATTATTTTTATTTATTTAGCGGAAATCCATGATAAGTTTCAAAAATTAATTACTTGTTTTTACTTTCACGCGGTTTATGCTATTCTTTTATTTTATTAATTTTTTTTTATATACTAAACTCAAATCTATCTTAACAGTTTAACAAAAGACAAATAATAATTGACATACAGAAAAAAGAACTTCATTTATTAACAATTAATATTCAGACTTACCTAAAATATATACCTTTAATAAATTTGTTTTTTTCCTGAATAGCATTTTAAATGACTAACGAATATAATGTGATAGGTATTTATTACATTAAATGTGTGTTACCAACGGAAATTGAATGATATAATTAACTAGCTGGGCTCGCAACTTCGTGAAAGATCAAACAAAAATGTTGCAGACGAAGAATCGAAGATATGTAATAGAAGTAAAGAAAGATTATTATGCTCTGTAACTTCTAACAAAAGATCAAACATAATTGTTGCAGACGAAGAATCGAATATATGTAAAAGAAGTAAAAATAGGTTATTTTGCTCTGTAACTTCTAACAAAAGATCACACAAAAATGTTGGTGAACTCCACAGCATCCAAGCATCCAAGTCTAGACCGGACACGTATCAATTAGTTATTCGACAAGTTCTACTCGAGAGCGTCTCGAGGACTCGCTAACAAATGTTGAGCTTCATTAAAAACTAATTCACAAACTTCTACTTAGTATTTACATGTGAAATTTCAAGTTAAAAACTTCAACAAGAGACTTTGCTCAAATATAATATTTTGTAACAAATCTTTCGCGACAGAAAGGCTGCAAAAAGTTTGTTACAAAATGCTTTATTTCACATCTACATTTTTATCCTTACAATATTAGAATTATAAAAGTGTTGTAAGGTACCTTCCGAATATTATAAACATAAAATAAGGATAAAATGTCTAATTGCCTACTCCTTCTTTATAGGCCTATGTATTTTAGTTTGTCATGGCAATGAAGTAGGAGAGTATCGACATTTTTTTTAAGAATACTACTTAATTTAGCGTGAAATAGACCTTCACTTGTGATTTTTTGCTAAATGATAAATAGCTACAATTTAATTTTTACCAATTTTCTTCTCTATACCATTCGCCATTCAAGCGTGTTATCGAAGGCATGAGGCAATTTTGGCGACTTATCAGCGTTTGGTGATCATTCCCTAATGGTTGGGTTGGACACTATCAGATCAACAAAGGTCACGGACAGGTTGAGTTAATTCCGTTTATGAGGTGCGCTTTGATGTGGAAAATTTGAAATTACATCGTTTCATCAGAATAATTGATGATAGGAAATATATAGATTTTTACATTTTACTCAATATCCTTTTATTATAATAGTTTTAGTAATTTCAAGCCGGATGCCCACCAATGGCCGCCGACGATCCGGCAGGCCGTGGAAGACGTGACGCGAGGATATGGACTATTTAAGCTTAGTAGGAGGGGGAAAGGGAATATTAGACATACCTAAAAAGTATTCCTAATATTCTTTAAAAAAAAAACCTTAAGCTTTCCATTAGACCTCCTTAATGTGTCTCTATTGAAAAATCCGTTCTTAGCCCACAAACTACATCCCTGCCAAATTTCGTCTTTATACGTCCCGCGGTTTCCCAGATTCCGTGTTAAGTCACCTTTCGTTTTTATATATAGACATATTAAAAATTGTACAGTGTTCAGCTAGTTTTAAGTTTATCGCTAGATGCCGCAAGCGTAATACTATATGTAAAAATGTTTGCTAATATAGACGGTGGCTTTTTGAAAGATTAACAAAACCTGTTGTGTGGTGCCTCGTGAAACGTTAACTAATGGAATACTGTTGAAAGTTAAATTTATATCTATACTTTAATATATAAAGCTGAAGAGTTTGTTTGTTGAGCAGTACTCTATACATGCAATAAGAGTAACTAATAAATAATATTTTAAAACTGCAGATATGTTAGTAATTCTCTTTAATAGTGTTTAATTGTGTCAACATCGCCCCTTGGATGCAAAAAGGGTAGAATTTTATTTATATTTATGACAAGGGACAAACGAGCATTCGGTTCATTACCTAAGGGAGTATCGATGCCCATAGACATCTGTACTGCCAGAAGGCTCACAGATACGTGGCCGAACTTCAAAAAGTGGCTTATGCCACCGGGAGCTCTCAAAAACCCGAACGAAATGTGACAACAATACCATCACTTGACGTGACAGCATTACCGCCACTTCACGCCGAGAAAGAGGTTATTTGACTTTTTATATAATATTCTAAGCACTAAATCGTTAAAAAACCTGGTCCACCTACAAGAAATAATAAAAACTGTTTACGGAATCCGAACTTACATTAATGTTTTCAATCCTACTTAAATAACTTTAACCGCATATTTTTAATCAATAATAGACAACACCAATACGAACTTTCCTCCCTTGTAATAAGGTTGAAATTGTTTAATTCTAAATAAGATCTCGCATCATACAATGTGTGGAGTGTACATTTAGTTTTAAAATTCTGATTTAGTCGATATCATTTCTCTTAGCGGAAACACTTGGTCATTATGACCATGTTACCAATATAGAATGTCTCTAGGCTTGGAATATACGGATGTAATTTTAAGACTTTCGCTCTGCGGCTTTTTTTTTTGTCTAAGATTTAAAAAACCTTATAGAAAATTTTGGTACCGCTTTGAAGATATTTCTTAAACAAAATATTTCGACATTAATGTACTTAGTTTTTTAATAATGTCGTTGCTAGACAACCCGACAGTCAAATAAAAATCGTTCAGTGGAGTATATTTTTTTTTTTTTTTTTTAATTATGCAATTATCGAATTATGTCTTAAATTCGTCATAAAAGTCTTCGCATTTTGCAGAGTATAACTATCATTATTTCAATAATCTTATATCACTTATATTTACTTTTAAGTATAATTATATCTTTACAACCTTAACAGGAATACGTATTAAGGAATAAATAATTTTAATATAAATTTAGTTCTAGCGACATTTATGCCATAATGTTAACAAACTGAATTATTGTGTGGAAAAATATTCACAAGAAAACCTATTAATTTCTGCTTCAACATATTCTTATTTACGAGTCGAGATTTTTTTACTCCTCCACGTATTGATATGTAATTAGCATGCAGATTGCACATATTTCAATCGCTTCCTTTATTTTTATGATATCGTATACAATTAATAGATTTAAGGCAAATAATGACGCGCATCGCCGCCGCGGTCACGAGCGCAAAACAGTTCCGTGTGTTTTTGTCCCTACCGTGGTTTATTGGCCACGTTCGCCATAATGTATTCAGATTGCAGATCAAATGATTTTAATTAAGCAACACGATACTTTGCTCTCCACGAGACACACGATTCCATTTTTCGTCTCATTTGATAACGGTATCTTTTTCTAATGGAAAGGTACTATTTATAGACGAGGCGAAAACAAGGCGTGTCTATTTCTATAACTCTGTAGAGTTTTTGTTCTAGCATTATTGATTTGGTAATTAAAAAATAAATATAAATAAATATATACAGGACAAAATGACACAGACGTCTGTTCCTTAGGTAGACAACTTAAGGCCTGTGTTAAAGGTAAAAGACGCCTGTTATTTAAAAATATATATTTAGTAGAAATATATATTTTTACATACATATAGATAATATACCCAGACTCGAGGCGGGAATCGAACCTACAACTCCCTAAGCGGAAGGCAGAGTACTTGCCAACTGCGCCAACAGGCAGGAGATGTCAAATGTGTCTATAACTTATATTCAAAAATCATTCCTTCTTTCTTCATGATTAAATGAGGAAATAATATCGTGCGTTTTTTTTTTCTTATTTTCGTATGATTACTCTATCCTCAAAGTCCATGGAACACATCTGCGAGCCCTCTGGCTCTGTCTGGCAACACAACTGCACGAGCAGTTGTCCATGGGCGTCGGCAGCAACTCAAGCTACCCCGCTATCCCTTTGTTCTGTTCTTCTTCTTCTTAGTTTTATTCTGTCCTAGTACCAGGATACGTTTAGTTTCCAGAAGATGTGTCTGTGGCGAGTGTTTCACGACTAATATCACACCGTGACTTTTGACGGGACCCACTGATTTACGTGCCTTCCGAAACACGGAGGAGACTGGATATTTGAATACCAGTATTTAAATGGTTCACCCATCCATCACCCGGCAGCGGTAAAAACCGCTTAACCTAGCGATCGACTCAAATGCCGGCCACTGATTGAGATACGAAATCCTCAAAAAAGAAACTAATTCTCTCTCAGTAAATATATATCTATCTCAACTCTGATTCGCATAATAGGTAACATGTGCGTCAGATTCATTGAAGTCGTTCATTATGAAGCAATAAGTATATATTTTTTGCGACAAACAGATGGACGGAAATCGCTAAATGTGCGTCACGTGGACCCGACAAGTGCAGTGTGTTACACATAGACATTTTAGGGATCCTTGGGAGCAATGGTCATCGCAAGCAATAACTACCAAAAAGCTGAGTTTTGTGAGGGCTCGCGTGGCATTTCATACATTATTTTTAACAGATAACATATCTACATATGAAGTTAAATTACTGTTTATTCGACTGTCTCGTTGGAGCAATGGGCAGTGACCCTGTATTCCGCTCCGGGGGTCTGGTTTCAATTCACGTCTCGAGTCTGGGTGTCTTATCTATATGTATGTATTTATATATTTCTAAAAAAAAATATTTGTGTATAACAGACCTCTGTTTCCTATAAAACAGGCATTAAGTTGTCTACCTTAGGAACAGACGTTCGTGTGTCACATAGCCCTTTATATATTTATGTATATTAAATTTATAATTACTATGTTAAAGCATAACTCTATAGGCGTGATAGGTTTTCAGTAAATTTTACCAAAACACTTCGCTCGCCTTCTTTATTCCATTACACTTTGAAGTTGTCCAGTCAGGACTTTACTTGCCCCGTAATTATAACGAGAATCGAGTACTGAGTAATCCGAGTGTTCTATGTGTCTCACCAGTCACCATCACCGATTCGAACCCTGGCCCTGCTAAATGTCGCACCCATTGTTAGTGCTAGATTTAGTTGGACAGGTTTCGAAAATATTAAAGAGCTTCAAAAATATTCCTATTATTATAGAATTTATTTTTATATATATACTGAGTACTGTAAGCCCCCTATAACACGATACTCTTATAACGCATTAACAGTATTCTATAATATATAATAATATTGTGATATATATTATGCGCATTCGTGGTCTACAGAGCGCGTTATACGAGAATACTCCTACAACGTTTTTTCCTGCAACACGCAAGAAATCTACCGTGTTACAGGGGGTAGTGTAATACGAAGATTTTTTTAAAGTAACATAAAATCCTTCGTTCATTTATTTTGCGTTGATGCGATATTCTAACAGAACAAACAATTTTAGAATACTCTATCGTTGTTTTTCATTTCGCACTCGAAAATTAAGTATTAAGTATTGTTCATAAATAAAATTAAGAGGACAATTTTAGTGAGATTTTCTATTTTTATATACGAACAAATCGAATATTAGAAACCAATAAGTTATGTAGGTTGTTGATGTGTAGATGTATTAAAATAATTGTAATGTTTTTGTATATGTTTTTATATAAACTCTAGTGCGGTGAAATCGCACATGAGAACCTTTTTTTTTTCATTTAAAAAAATAAATAAAAATATTTTTAATATGAGACTAAAGGTCGTTTCAATGTCTATTAATGAAATGTTCTTTAAACTCATATTTAAGAAAAAAACATAAATATATTACAAAAAATTTTCTCACGTGCGATTTCATTGCACCCGAGTGTAGTTCCCTACCTTTAAATTTTACTATTTTTTCTTAAATACTTCTATTATGAGTTCTAGGGTATTCTTCACAAAAAACGAGTAAAGACTCTTGGGCCCTATATGCGTGAGTCCGAGTGTATTTTAGTTTTTTTTTTAAGTAGTTTATTTTGGTTTTTGGTCATTTTTTTTTTTCGAAATGCAACTCAGATGCTGAGCTTTTTTTACAAGTTGTTTACCGCCGGTCCGGTCCTAGTTTTTGTATGAACAACTAAGCAACTAACTATATTTCAATGCAATGGAATCGCCTCAAGATGGATACATTGGCATAAAAAATCGATTTTAGTTTTTTTTTTTCTATTATTTTCATTTATTTTTCCTATTTTTTTCTGTTATTGGACTCCCATCAATGGCTACCGAAGACCAGGTAGGCCGATAAAGAGGTGGCGCGCCTTTGCGGGAATAGCGTGGATTGAGATGGATCAGGATAGTGGAAAGTGGTTTAGGAGGGGGAGGGGGGGGGGCTATGCCGAGCAGTGGGTAATTACAGGCTAATTTAAAAAAAAGATTTCCATGTTGTCATCATTTATTTGAAAATTACTCTATTATGACACTAATAATTATTCCGGCTTTCGAATAAAGAAAGTTTTATGAAAATAGTAAAAGCCATTTTTCGACCACTGTACTGCCTTGATTCGATTCGGTTGCACGCTTAAGTTTCTCATATCGAGTAAAGTCTGGTTCTATCAATTAGTCGTTTTTGTTATTGTCGTTTCACAAAAATTCAGACGTGATCCTTCAATTCTTTACTTATGTATAATATAGATTAAAATTCTCATTAAAAATTAATATTAGTATGATTATTTATTTTGGATCAATTTAGATTCAAAATGAATAATTATAAATTCCCACAATCATAAAAACCATAATTCAATTTAATCAATACTACTGATTGTTGATCGATCAGCGTTCCAGACAATAATAGTTGATATAATTCTACTATATGAGAATAATCTTATTAAGAGATGTAGAATAAGTAAATATTTGACCCTTGCCCATGAGATTACCGTCATGGAATGTTGAATTAACAAATTTTGTCCCGAGGGTTGTATATGTACATTAATAAACATTTTGACAAGCTCTGGCCTAAAACCAATATTTAGGACCATTCAAATCCAGAATTGCGAAGTCCTATTTGCTCTGTCCTATCGAAGTAATAGTCAATAAGGACATTGTTTTTAGGTGTTTTATTGTTCCTATCGTTTCGGTATAAGTTGCCAAGTTCTTTAATTTATATTTTATGTTAAATTATAGTTATGTTACTGCATAATTATGGTTATGATGAAAGATTTTTTGTTTTTCTCTAATAAATGCTCTTTTACGGGCAAAATCCATTTTGTATTTTACCCATTTTGATCGATGTGGTTATTGACTTCTGACAGAGAGCTGTCTGAATTCCTAAGAATATCTACGTGGGGATCCTTAGGAACTAGTCGCTTACGTTATTCTCGAAATTTGGCAAGTTGAAGTGGTAATATATGGCTGCATAGCTCCAAGAACCCAGTAGAGGCAGAGGAAAAATTCCTTTTCTATGTGACAGATCATAGTTTCCCAATCTGTGGGCCGCGACCCCTAAAAGGGTGGCGAAACCGGACTTGTGAAAGATTTCAAAATTAGTTTTTACAAGTAGTCTTTTGAATTTTGGTTGTGTCTGTCGGGGTAGCCTGATTTTTTTCAACCCGAATCAATGGTAGCTCTTAAAATATTTGACGATTTAAAAGAGCTTGTAAAAGTATTTTAGAGTCAAACATCTTTTCATTTGTAAAGGGGTCGCGTATCCATAAAGAATACTCTTCTGCTACTAGTAAAAGTTCATTAAAAAAGAGTTTGCCTACTTCTAGAAGTGGACGTCATCAAGCTGGTTAAGGATGTAGAAGGCGCGGCAGGAATTTCGTATCGTCATTGCACAATAATGTGCCGTAAGTGTTATTAATCATTGCCAAGGCGCGGTCTTCAGAAATCGTCATTGTATTTATCAATTAATGCAGTGTTGTAAACTTGCTACTTTTCCACCTTTTTGTTGGTCGATTAATTGTTGATTTAGTGATAAGGAGTAATTGGAATGTGTCCTCTACAGTTTTAACCATATAGGTATACAAAAACTGTGTCAACTTCTGATATAGTCATACTTAAGTTTCCCTTTTTTATTTTATTTTTAAGTCTTATCCTAACAAGGTCCGAATGTGATTAGGAAGAGATTGATTATTAATTTTAGAAGGATAGGCTAAAATCTAAAAGACGAACGAACGAACTTTTAAAATTACAGACAGATAACAACCAAAGTATAATAGTTTAGCCTAATTTTGTTTATACCTCCTTTACTTAAACATCTTAGTGCATACAATATATTGCAATAAAAATTATTTACTAAATCCTACTAGTCCATTAAATCTGGTTAGCTCACAAATGAATCAATTTTCAGTAACCCTTATACATATATCATGGACAGGCGTTCGGAAAGCGTAATTCATTTCCCGTAGGAAACTCCTGGAAGATGGTGAATTAGCGCTCAAAACTAGATATAAGAAAGGAATTAATTTGCATTCAATCCTTGTTTTATCCTTGAACCGGATTTAATAAGATCTCCAAAGCCTTTTGTATCAACCAATTAATTTGACGGACGCATTTGTTCATAGTTGAGCTACAAACATTTATTTTTAATTGAAATTTAGTAAAGAGAAGTTTTAATTTTGTCTTGACATATAAATAAAAAAATATACAAGATTTACAAGGCTTAGAGTATACGACATACTTGGTTAGCTCACACAAATGTCCCAATTTCCAGTGGCTGTTATATGTCACGGGCAGATGGTCGCAAAGCGTTGCTCATTTCCTGCAGGAAACTGCTGGTCGCTGGTGAGCTAGTGCTCACAACGAGATATAAGCAGTGGTTTAATTTGCACTCACTCCTCGCTTTACGACCAGATTTAATAAGATTCCCAACGTCTTTTGTACTTAGAAATTAATTTGTCTGAAGC
Source organism: Charaxes varanes (assembly GCA_024363005.1). Classification (NCBI taxonomy): domain Eukaryota; kingdom Metazoa; phylum Arthropoda; class Insecta; order Lepidoptera; family Nymphalidae; genus Charaxes; species Charaxes varanes. The sequence continues at coordinate 16,964,380 of JANCMC010043217.1, read as the reverse complement.
ATTTGTTCATAAGTGAGCTTTAAACCTTAACTTTGGATTGAAATTTAATAAAGAGTACACGTTTTGATTCTGTCTTGACATACATATAAAATTTATACAAGATTTACTAGGCTTAGAGTATCCCACAGACTTGGTTAGCGCTCACACAAATGTACCAATTTCCAGTGGCTGTTATACGTCACGGGCAGACGGTCACAAAGCGTAGCTCATTTCCCGACGGAAACTGCTGGTAAGCTAGCGCTCAAAACGAGATATACGCAAGGGTTTAATTTGCACTCACTCCTCGCTTTATGATATTTATCTTGGCCCAGATTTAACAAGATTCCCGACGCCTTTTGTATCTACAAATTAATATTGTTAGAAGCATTTGTTCATAGTTGAGCTTGTAACGTTATGAGTTGAGATGTACAACTGAATATTTAAGTGTACTTTTTCTAAATAAAATTATATGTGAGAATCTCTTTTTAATATTATTGTCAGTTTATTATTAAAGAAATGAGCGGCTTTAGATACGAATGAATTTGTTAAAACGGTTTGTTCAAAATTGAGCTAGAAAACATGGCGCAGAGTTGAGATGTACAAAGAATTATTTGATTGTGTCCTCTTACTCGAATTTCTTAAAAAACAATGCAATAAGAACTCAAACACTTTCCTATCTATAATTTGTTTTGTATCTTCATCTTAGAATAAATAGGTTTTTTTTTTGTTATACATACCGTACATACATCATACGTTTTCAATAAACTATTGTATTTTTGGGTCGCTAGTGAATAATAGCTAATTTAACGAAGTTTGCTATTGAAACCATAAGAAGAAGTAAAATAAGTTAGTCGGTATGAAACAGGTACTTCAATTTGATTCATGTGTAGAGGATGCAGTAATTTTTTCACCGAAAATACAAACAACGTAAATAAACGTAAGTGTTCTCTGTAAAAGTCTGACTGAAACTTTCTACAAATCCACACGCCTTCAATGTACAATACTGAAAGGATGAACTCAGACATGAAAGGTACTTGTTTTGTTCCGGTAGACGATTATTCTTGTGTAGCTTTTACGTATTCTTACGAATGACACCTGAGAGAAAAGTATAACGCATCATAAAGTTTTCCTTTTTCTTTTTAAGCAATTCCTAACTGAAGTGACTTAAAAATAACCCTCTATGCCTATAGGATCTATTTTCATTATGTCAAATATTATTTTTTTAAGTAAAGTAGCGTCAAAAATGACCTAAAAAGTAATTGTATATACATAATATTTCTATGTAACAAGGGGAAACGAGCTGGCAGCAGGCAGCTAAGTGTTTACTGACGCACATGCACATCTGCACGACCAGGAGTCAAGTAGATGCTTTGCCGGCCTTTAATGACGAGTTTAGGCCACCGGGAAGTCTCACAAACCGAACGAAACGCGACAACAATATCATCAAAATTGGTTCAGCGGTTTAGGTAACAGACAGAATAACTTTTATATTTATAAATAAAGCAATGATACTTCAAAAGTAACGACAGAAGTTAATATTTGAACATACAGAGGTGTCGGTAACGGTAACAGTGTCGCGAGTTTAATGGCTTTTTCCCATCTCTATAAAAAATATGGTACTGTACACCTGTTACTTGTTTGTATATATTTAAATATAATTTTAATATTCATTAACATTTTAAAGACGTTTAAATAGATATATTATGTTAACTTCCTCACCAATAACTTTAACCAAAATTGAATTAATAAGCGTATTTCTAACTGATAAGTGTTTTATAGCCGTGTGAGAAGGTGCACCATGCTTTCTAATTTTAGAAGGACAGTCCTATTGCTTTATTGATTCCCGTTCCCTTACCCCTTCTCGTTGCCGTTCCTTTTCCCTTTCCCAATATTTTTGAAAATTACCAGTAATAAAAAGACAAACAGTAAGACTTTTTAAAGTAAAGACACATAAAAAAAATCAAATTTGGTGCAGTCGTTCAGAAGATACGCTCTGATCTCTCTTAATACATAGGAAAGCTACACGCCCCGGGTCCAATGGTACGCGTATATACAAAATTTCTTCTAGAATTTCACTGTTAACTAATGAAAACCGCATTAAAATCCGTCACCTAGTTAAAAAGGTACAAGTACGGGAAGCGACCTAGTTTTTATACTATTTAAAGATTACTTCGTTTACGTGAAATCAGTCATTCTGTATGATTTTACATTTTTTTTGTACTGAACCCTAATTATTTTTCTAAAACCAAAATATCCTATGCTTTCTAACATTAGCTATCAGCCAGTAAAATTCTCATCGAAATCGGTCCAGCCGCGTTTCAGAGGTTAAGCGATTGTTGACTTAGTGAACACCGACGCCCATGGACAACCAGAAAGCTTACAAATGCTTCGCCGGCCTTTGAACTTCTTCTCTTGAAGGACCCTAAGTCGTGTCGGTTCGGAAGCACCGTAGCCAGTAACTGATTTTACAGATAAATTAAAATGGTCAAAAAAAAGAAGTTAACCAAATCATAACCAAATGGTAACCCTAGCCATATATGTACGTACAGATGTCAATGACCCCACATTAAGTTAGATACACACTGATTAATCACAGTAATCTCTTGATACGCGAAATGTTACCAAACCGGAATTTACCGGCTATTTTTTGGGTTCCTTTGTCCAACGAGAAATCCATTACAGAATATTAAGTCTGACATGGGCTATTTGCTGACTTATACCGGCAACGCATACGCGAGCCCTCTTTATTTTTTGCATATGTTGGTTAAGAAGTGAAGACTTCTTTATGCGCGTTGAGAAGGAAAAAAAAACTATTGAGTTGGCGACACTGTTACCGTTACCGAAACCTCTGTATATTCGTGTTTTCACTTTTGTCGGTCGCACTGTCTCTTTTGTATTACTGTTAATTTTCTTATGTTAAAAAAAAAACTTGAATAAAAATGGGAAAAAAGATATAAAGTCGGCTTTTCGTAATCAAAAACGTATATAAAAATATTTCATCCGATATTTATCAAACAACCCAGCATCCCTCGAGAGCGTTACGCAAAGATTACCGAATTTTCCCCAAAAAACAAAATCGTTACCCAAAATCGTGTAGACAGGCGCTTAAGTGCAATAAACCCTTGATAAGGGCCCACCACACTTCTTCCTTATTTTCTCGACATAAACAAAAGGGGATTAAAAACCTCGGTAGCTACGCGGTAAAAGAACGGATTGAAAACCATGAGGTTCAAGCCCTGATCAAACTTAAAAATATATATTATTAATATATAAGTATCTGAGTTTTCTCTTTGCATGGCAATACCAACATAATCAAGAATCAAGAATCATTTATTATACAAGAATTTTACAGAGTATTTGTGAAGGATCCAACTAAGTTAAAGAAAAAAATGATCAAAACGAGTCAACTTAATAATGAAACACAATTAAGTAAACATAAAAAAATATTAAAACATACACTTGTAGATAAAAACAAATCAGTAAAAAATGTATCAACTGTAATTCGTAATTTCAACGAGCTAAGAATGTTTTTAATGAAATCTATATGAATAAAAAAAATTAAAAATATATTATTTATATAAAAGTATCCCGCCCTTGGCTAAATTATGCCGCTTTGCACGGAAATACCAACACGTGGTAAAAGTCACTAATGACATCACCAACCAGATCTAATAATTACAACTCGTCATACAGAAATCAAAACCTATAAATGAGTAGTTACTCATACATCATATCGTATTGGGCAAAATCAATACTCAAATAATCCTAAATACTGTTAAAACAGGGCATTCACCCAATAATACTTGTAAAGATTTAAACTAAAGCAGGATTCGACAACCTTTTGTGCCGGAAGATCCAAAAATAACAATTTCAAAGTTTTTAGAGAGCTATAAAAATTTTCATGTAAGCAATAAATAGTAGTCACATAAAAAAGGTCTTTGATAAAAAAAAAAGCTAATCTATTTATTCATAAGAAAAATATCTACTCATCCATATATATTAGTGTTTTTTTTTTTCATAACAAATGAGATAATATCGCGAGTCTCAGGTTGCCGACCCCTGAACTAAAGCATTTTATTTTAAGAGGGAGAAGACTTAGGATAAAATTTACAACACACAATCAAATTAGACAAAGTAGCCCGTTATATGTCGGCAAGTGTACCTCGCGCACCATTTCAATCATACAAAACATTTTTGTTATATTTTTTTACCAAAAAACATTATCCTATACACATCTGTAACACTGGCAAGACCAATTAAGAACAACATAAGGCTTTAAGCCGATTCTGTTTGTACAATATTTATTCTTTCTTTGGCTAAAAAACACCTCTGGGAAGCGTAAAATATATTTCATATAAACATTTAAAAAATGAGTACAAAATTAACATATCCCGATCGAAACGTACGCGGTACAACATATACCTAAAAAATCTGAAATTATATAACTCACTAAAAATCGATTAAAAACTTTCTATATAATATATAATCTTATAAACAACATTTGGACATAGTTATTACGGTAATTGCAAACAAAAATTCACATAAGACGTGCCTTTACGGAATCTCCCCATTTGTAAATACTTTCTGAATACGTATAAAGTGTCTATTACGGAAAAGTTGCGATATGTTACGGTCAGTTTTAAAACACGACTACAAAATGAGAGAAATGGATAGTTTTGAAGTAACGATAATTTTTTTTTTTAACCAATGCATATAATAATTTTCATATGGTATCTCACTTTCTGGAAGGACAGATAAGTGAAAAATTGATTATAAAACTATATAGAATCTAAATGTTATATTTCTAAAAGAATTGTGCGCTTTTAACATGTTAATTTACTGTGCTCCGCCATTTCTCCACGTTATAATAATATATAAACTTTTCCAAGATGCAATATATAACGGATCAATTGGTAACATAGCATAAACAATGTGATGCCCGCAAGTATGTATTAGTACTAATACGACATAACAAATAAATATAATTTGAAATTTTCTATAGTTTTAACATCAACACTATTTTCCACTATGGCACAAGAAAGATCATATATTCCTTTTTAACGAAAAAGACAGCAAATACTACATAACACTCCCACTAATTGGTGGGTCACGTTTAAGTACTAACGTACACAATGTTACACAGTTTAATATAATATTCTCACTAAAACATTCGCTATATCATATGCTCTTCAAAGTTTAATTCTCTATATGATTTCAGAACAAAAGTGGCATAATTCAAAGGTTTCTTTTTAAATTAGTAGTAAATCTGGACACATTTAACATCAAAGATCTATAGCGCAATCACATGGAAATTAATGATAATATGAGAAGGCGTATAAAGACATATTTACGCTGTCCATTGACAAAAAAGAAGTTAGTCAATATAGTTCAATATGCCAATTTAAAATTTATTATGTATTCTTTAACTTTAGATATTTTTTTTTCATTGCAGCATTAAAACTTCTATTTTTAATTATCTTTGACACATTGTATACATTTTTTGGCATTAGCTTTCAACTATTTATTGTAAAATCATTTTTGTCAATTGAATTATTATATGGGTGCACTTTACGTGAAATAAATTATTATATTATATTATTATAATAGGAGGAGGAAGTCGTGGCCTAATCAGTGGTCGGCATTTAAATCGATCGCTAGGTTAAGTTGGTCTTGCTGCTACCGGATGTAAGATGGGCGACCCATTCTAACACTGGTTTATATTTGACATCCGACCCCATCCGAGTTTCGGAAGTCACGTAAAACAATGGAACCCGATGAATGTTACATTGTATTATTAGTCGTAAGGTTGTAGAGATCGTGGGGGAAAAACTGTGCAGTTTAATCGACAACGATTTTTCATATACACGTTTAGATAAAACTGTGCAGTTTAAGCTGTACAGTTTTGTCGCAACGATTTATCGAAATGTGTGTAGCGGCAACTAATAATTTTTTCTTCACATAGCAAATAATTTTCGTTAGAATCTTATAGAAAAAAATAAGCCGTCAAATGTCATTGTACTCTTATGCCGGAGCCAGACAGCTTCATTTGAATGATCATTTCAATGATCATGTATGCGGACTTTGTGTAGCAGCGCAAAGTTTTGTAGCACTTTGTAGTCTTCAAGGACGAAAATGTACGAACAGTTTGAAATGTCTCGCTCCGGTATTAGTACAATGATACATAAAAATTTTTGTTCTTAAACAAAAATTTTGTAAATAAATTTTAAAATAAAAGTAGGGTACGTAAATCTAAGTATTCGTGGCTGAATTTCGATCAGCCAGCGATCTTTAGTATGTTCTTCTTCTTAGCGTTTCGTTGGCAAGCACTAAATTGTGTCGGCCCAGAACTTAGCCACATCAACTGCGTTATGAGTGGCAGCCATCAAGTCCTCTTGCGTGCAGGCATTAGGGCACGCAGGGCACGATATAAGATGGCACATTGTTTGAGTTGCACCGCACAAACAGCTCAGATTCATATTATTTGTGAATCTCCACTAGACATGTTCTCTGAGTATGTTGAAATATACTTACGCTCATTACCACTTCGTTAGACGCCTTTAAAAGCTTGTGTGAAGTGGCTCGTTGCCACAGGAAACCCGGTCTTGTAACAACGGGGATTAAAAGTAAAAAGCTAAACATTGTTGTTAATGATGTTACCTCAAATTTCTGTGAGAAGATTGTTGTTTTATTTGTAATCGTGTATATAAATGTTGTCATATAAGATTCGTTGCATGCCGATTTAGACAAGGACCATCTTCTGTTTCTTTGTTTTTCTTTATTTAAGTAACTAATGCTAACCCCCAATTCCCAAATAACTCAAATTGAACCAATAGAATCTGTAATTATATTATGTTATATTTTTGATGTATTTCTGTTACTGTAGTTTTTATATTCATAATATCATTATGTGTTGTCGTCTATCTAAAAGGAGCTACTGAAAATCAGCTTTAGAGTTTTTACTCTGATTGAAGCTGAGTAGTTATTCCTTTCAGACTAATTGCAGCACTATATCTATTTAAGTATTGCTTAGTGATTTTTACTTTATTGTGTGTAGTAGGCTTAAGTCTTTAGATATAGTGTTGTTGTTTATTTATGTCTGAATAAAGTTTCTTTCTTTCTTTCTTTCTAATGCCTCCTAACATGACTAATGTACCAATTTCAGCAGTGAATGTTTGTTAAGTTGCTACATTTGAGGCCATTTACGTAATTATAATTTATATTGTAAGTGAGTTTGTTTTTGAGCTCTTCTTCCCTTTTCAAATCCAGATCGCGCCTTCATTTGATCTCGAATGTGTTTACTTTTTGTGAACATCGCTGCTCCAATCAGACCGACTAGCGGTCTGGAGTTCCCATGTAGAGGGCTTAATTCCGCATCCCTTCATGTATACATAATAGATATATTTTGGTTCCAGGTACCGCATGAACTCAATTGAAAATGGCCACAATAGTGAATTCAACGCAAAGTGTCCTGAAAGACACCTACGATTATTACCTATGGACTTTGTCACTTTCAGGTAACACCCCTATTTTATATACTTTCAGGACTGTCCTGTACATAACGGCGTAATATTCCTCCATACCAGTAAATTTGTTTCGATTTCTATATATAAAGTAAGGGCTTGTCAAGACACGCTTATATAGAAGGGTTCCGTATCTGATATGGTATAAACGTATTTGTTAAATAACTTCAAAAGTTGTAGTCCGATTTCGTTCAAAATAATTTTCCTAATGATTTTTAGCACGTTCTATCAATATTCTACTAACACTCTAATAGTTTGAAAATGCTTGGGGTGGGCACCTTAGAGGTAAACAGACGGACGGACGGAGTGTTGTGTATAGAGTGTTCCTTGTAGTACTACGGAACACTAAAAAGGGCCAACGGAAAGAATGCCCACTTGTTCGTAAGAGGTCACCGTCGCCTATGGACATTTGTAAGATAAAAGGTTGCTTTGCCTGCCTTTATGAATCCTGTATAGCTATTGTTTAAAGCGCCGATTTCTTGGCTCGCAAAGAAAGCCAAATTTCATACTATTTCCGTGTGTGTGCGCGATCTTCGTAAAATTTTACTGAAAATTATTGTTTCACGTATTTAATATATACTTACATACTTTGCGCATCTACAAAGTCCCCGGCCAGACTGCATGATCATTGAAATGATCATTCAAATGAAGCAATGTCTGCTTCCGGCATAAATCGATGGTCCTCTGGGACATTGGCCTTCTTGGAAGTTCGGAAATCGGTTGCGAACGAAGCCATAGTAAACAGCTAGTTTATTTATAACAAAGGCAAAACTGTTATTGCTCCTCAATGTAACCTGGGAAACGGAGTTGACCTCCACATTGTATGAAGCTGCAAAAATAAAGAAATAATTCTAAACAATATGAGGCAAATGTCAGAACTCCGTACCTGAACGAAGGCCATTTAAGAATTGTTATCATTTTTAAAGCGCTAACTGACTTTAATCTATATATATAAATAAAATTTAATGGTCTGTTTGTTCCGTCCACGTTATTTTTTTTATAGATTTGACGAAAGGTAAACATTTTGTCTGTATGTCTGTCGTTGTTCCGGGTAATCGCCGAAACGGCTGCACCGATTTTGATGGGACTTTCACTGGCAGATAGCTGAAGTGACAAGGAGTAACATGAGCTATTCAACTTCCAGAAAATAGTTACGGTGCCGTACAAAAAAACGTAAACCCTCAAAATTTGACTAAATCACTGAATTAACGCGGACAAAGGCGAGGGTTTATGGAACACTAGTGACACGCCCCGGCTTCGCACTTTGAAAGATGTACGGGTAATAGAACAGGACGCATAGTGTTTTATAATATGAAAAGCTTTAGCCCTGACGCTTAGGTAGATAAATTTTATAAGGATGCAATATTTTTAATTAGCCCATTGTGTCCAACTGCTGGGCAAAGGCCACAACCTTCTTGATTCACCTTTCTCTTTCCTGGGCCAATCTCATCCACAAGTTCCTTGCAAAGATTTCCAAATCGCCGCGCCACCTCTTTCTCGGCCTGCCGGGTCGTCGGAGAACAACATTAAATAAGTTTATATCTTGTACCATATATTTCCACTCGACACTCGGGTTTCTGGTCCGTTTTACCATTTTCCGTGCAATAAAGCCACGTAGAATTCGTCACGCGTTTGATTTGTTAGGTGCATGGACAAAATGGGAGCTTAATTCACGGTTTAGAATACTTACTGTAGTTTTTATAAATTAAGAAAAGATTTATTTTATCGCAAATGAACATGGTTCGTATAGTATTAAAATTTCATTTATATGTACAAATAGCAGTGTCCGCGACGTCCGCGTAAAATTAGGTAAATAAAATAAATTAGATTTTAGGGGCTATCCAATACCGATATTTTTTTTTAATCGACCAATAATTTTTTTAATAGACTTCAGATTATTGCGTTCAAGCAAACAATCAAACTCTTCAGTTTTATATATTAGTATATAATTTATCTTTAATAAAGAGTATCCAAAGATATTTTTAAAATTTAGCATTTTTAAATATGTGTATTTACATATGTCACTATATGTGCGGATGTTTTTGAACTCCGTCTTACATAGAAACCTGTCCAAAACTTTTCGATTTTCCATTCTTCATTTTAAGCCTTTTCTTTGTAAGTTGCTATAGTTTTTCGAAAATTAAAACATTATTAGTTACAAAGTTTTTGTCAATTGTTACCTCTTCAATAACATTTTAATAGTAGATCATCGCACCAAGCGGTAAGTGAATCATTAACGCATGAGTGTTATGTTAGTGCGTAATCTACCTCTTTTTCAACTACTAAAATACCTGCCGTTACAAAATATATCTACTAAAAAAACTCAAGTTAAGAAAAACAAAGTTCAATTCATTTTCTTCTCAAACAATTAAAACTAATAATGTTAAATGTGCAGTTACTAAATATGATATTTACACTTTTACTCTACTTTGCTTTTTTACATTTAATATATAGACTACAACGATGGTCGTCTTACAGTTATGGACATTTCTCTGAAATATGTTAAAAAAGAAACAGTATCGAATAGTGATTTTTTTCGCTTTTCCAATGAATAAAATTACTATATGCTTTAAAATATCTATCGCGCGACTTTTTGCTGTAAAAGGTTATTAATAATTTCGTTTGCAGCTTTTTTATATATTTCCTGGAGTTGAATACATTACTATTTTCATATTTTAAACTTTTCTTTCCATGTTTCGGAAGGCACGTAAGAAAGTGGGACCCGATTAATGTCAGTTTGTGATATTAGTCGTAAAGTTGTAGAAATCGTGGGGGTTCCGAGGATGGCGTCAGATGGCAATCGGTTATCTTAACTCGCCCCACAGAAACATCCTCTACAATCTAAGCGGACCCCGGTTTTTAACCGGGATAACGCTAGGAAGAAGAAGAAGAAACCATATACGCAAAACTGTTCTTAAGTTTCAGAGATGAAGAAAAAACGATTGTAAAATTTGTTAGCGCCTCATAGCTGTTTCTTAACTACTCTTGACTCTTTACTAAAGATGACACAGATTAAACAAGAGAATAAATCCGGAGCAAGTGATTTCACCTGAGAAAAGTATAGTAAAGGCGACCGAACCAAATAATAAATAATAGATAAACTGGAGCATAGTAAACAAAGAGCCGGCTCAAGTCTAAACTTATGGAAATATATTTTTAGCATAATTAAATAATCGGGCAAGTACGAGTTAGACTCGAGCACTAAAGGTTCCGTACCAACACGTAATACTTTATGAGGCTATATTAAGGTTTATTTTTTTACAAGACTGTTTTTTATTCGATATAGTCACTGCTAATTTTTTGTGATGTAGCTACAAATTTTCGGTTGGCTGAATTTTTCCTATACTTCGTTTTACTTCAAGATATAGCATACAAACTGCATGTTTATAGGTCATTCTCTATTCGAACGTACTAGTATGGGAAATGCGACTTAGAGTGCCCCAAATTTTGATTGCGTAATCTTAGAAGGTTAATTTTTACAGCTTCAAGGGAACATAGACCTCATTAATTGATATTAATTTTAATTTTATACCTCAACGCTTTTCCGAGAAAGAGGATCTTGACGGACAGACAGACTGCCTACGAAATGATCCTATAAGGGTTCCCTTTTTTTCCTTTAGAGACACGGAACCCTAAAAACTACTGTAAGATTTGCCAACGCTGTGTATAACAGCTGATTCTTAACTATACTTTTCGCTTTACTAAAGACGACATCGATTAAACAACACAATATAACTGGAGCAAGTGATTTCACCTGAGAAAAATACATTAAAGAGCGACCGAACAATGATAGTACGGGCCGCGATTTCCCAGAGCATCGGCTCAGATCTAGAACATTGGTGATGAAAATCCAGACGCGGATCGAGCCTTCAAGTAAGGTGGTGTGCACAGCGACTCAATTTTGGCCAATATTCAGTTAAAAGGCGCGGATTGAGCTTTTAAATAAAGTGGTGTGTACAGCGACTCAATTTTGGCCGATATTCAGCTGAATACGTGTCCGCGTAACTTGTGATCCATATAATGCATAGAAATAGACAAATTATAGGAACATAGGGTATCTATTTTTTTTATGTGTTTTTTAACTGAGACTTTTTGATAACAAATTGGGTTGTGTATGTGGTACAGTGTAAACGATGTTCCATGTCATGTCGTGCCCAGCGTGCCCTAACACCTCGCACAACACGAGGATTTAATGCTGCGTCAGATAGAGCCATTGATGTGGCGACTTTCTGTGTCGCTACTGTATAACTACTAATTTTTATGAAATTTGTAACTGAATCGATAAGAACATAAACTGAGACTGTTTGCCTACCTGATAGGAAATAAATGTATTTTCTTTCTTGCCTTATATGTCTAGAAAATTAAGGTATTGGACATATTATGAGGCTTTCAATCTAAGCAGACCGTGAAAGTGTGAAGTCACATGTCTGTTAAGGTGGTGGGCATGCACATCGTGCCCACGACGGTGGATCCGCGCCTGGAAAACTCTCAGTTCGATAGTTAACAGCGTTTTAAAGTTAATAGCAACTAACACCTGTCAGCTGTTGGGATAACGAACGGTACCAATGTTCCACTTACGTTAGAAAAGTTCTATAAACCTTATCAACTGTAAAAGTTTTTCTTACATTTAAAATCTCCATTTTAAATCTTTACTTCGATTAAATATTAAAAAAATTCATTATGTAACCTTTAATTGAAAGAATTAGGTGTTACTTTGCTGAAATCCATTACATCATCTTTTATTATGACCGTCATTTTGCATAACGATGTCGGATCACTCTGTATTAGTTACCGTATATGATAATAAATAAAGGTAACAGGCCGACGTTCAGGAACATTAGGCGACAGGAGGTCATTGATATCACAATGGCCTCAAAGGCATAATTTTCCTAATGAGTTTTTAGCATGTTCTATCAACATGGAAAATTTCAAGTCTCTACGTCTAATAGTTTAGAAATGCAAGGGGGGGGGACCACCTTACGGGCAGACAGACGGACAGAGCGAAATTATAAGCTTTCCTTGTAGTACTACGGAAACCTAAAAAAGACTAATTTCTACTGACTATAATTAGTTGAATATTAATTATTTTTTATTCCACCCAACATCTACGATAGGATTTTATTTAAATTCGTACTTGAGAATATTTACACAAAAAACCGAGAATATCGCGTGACACTCACTTGTCGCACCACTCGAATATTGAAGGTTTACGACATCAATCTCCTCTGTTTTTGAAACTCGTTTAATAACGAAATTTATGACTTGAGACGATACGTATACCGCCACATCGTATAAAAAATTTAAGTTGAAAGCGACCGGAAACCGCAAGTGAAGAAATTACTTTCTCAGTGACGTTAAAAAGTATTCGTATATATTTTGAATAAGCATTTCAAAAGTCATACTCACATAAAGACATACTCACGAATGGTTTTAAGTAATGCTTTAAAACTTATTGGAAAATAAAAATATCAGAAATGATTAATGATACATACGTTGTGAGGGTGTGTGCAAACGCTGTATGATCGGAGGCACTAACTAGCACGAACATTCGAACCGTTCGAATCAAAGATTCAACATTGAAAATATTCGTGCTGGGCGCACATCGGACCCTCCGTGGTATCAACGCGGGTTGCATTAGCATTGTTTAAAAGCGTGACACGATAAAAACTTCCCTCCTATGGGCCCAGCACGAATATTTTCATCCTAAATACAGTCGAATCTTCGAATTCAAATGCTACGAAATGTTCGTGCTAGGGCCTGAGTATATTTGTATACAGAAAAACAAAACAGAAAACAATAAAAACATTTCTATATGGGCCTAACCAAGTCTGTCTAGAAAATCGGTGTACAAGTAGTTGGGACCAGTAAACTATATTACTATAGACTGAATTTGATAATAAAACACTCCGTATATAAGCGCAAGCAATAGCACAAGTCAACGCATTAAGCATTCATCCAATATACTTAATCTGTTATTTAAATACATAACAATGCCACCGAGTCAACGCGTCCCGATTGTACGGTACATTTAACAGTTAATATATGCGTCAAATAGGTTATTGTGACTAGTCTTGAGGACTTTTATCTCCATTTTAAAACAATAAACTCAATCATCTCCCAAAATACTGACACTCTAGTGTCAAATGTGTTTCTTTGAGTACATCAGCGATACAGGGTTTTGATGGGGCAGAGATAATTTCAAATGTAAGAACAGTGGCATTACGTTCGATAAGCAAAAATAATAATATCTCAAGCTCACCAAAATTACTGCGTTTGAAAGGTTTGGAAAAAAATCGTAAAAAATTTGAACTCCCTGAGCAAATAAATATGCTAGAGTCCCAGACCTACAATACAATTACAATTAATACGTATTTAGTTGACAATATAAAGAAAATGCAACTACATACCGATACAAACATTTTTGAAAGAGTTTAGACTCAAAAATTGGGAATCTCTGTATCATGCATAAGTTCTGTTATGGAAAAATGGAAAAAAAAGTTGCTAAGGTCTACTCAAGCTATGGTCCAAACCGAACACGAATAGAATTTTAGACCTATTGTCGTTTTTTAAAAAAAGGTAGATACCTACTAAGTAACTCGCAGCCGACTTAAGTACTTAGCGTAAAATACGAGTACAGAAAAAAAGCTCGCATTTGACAACTAAGCAAGTGCAGCTTATAAAACCTGTTACGTTGAAGGCCTTCCACTGAACAAAAAACTTAACCCGAAGATATATAGACTCTATACTAGTATGCAGTGATATAACAAATAAGTCATTAAAAAATACATGTATTTATTTATAACCTGCTGGAATTTGCTGACGTAGACCACCCTTTTTAAGTAGACATAATTTGTCTAATTAAGAAAGTTGTCGTAACCTTTTTTATCAGACAAATAAAATTTACAAAAACTTGAAACAGAGACAGAACTTGACAAAAGCGAAAGAGTACGTTGTACCTTCTGTGTGTTACAACTATAAACACAACTGTGCTAACATCGACAAACCGTTTTGAGTATCACATGACCGGCCCGCTTATTTTTCACCCTAGCGGGCCTCAGCAAACTATTTATGAACTCGTATTCATTCGCGGATTAAAGCAAAGTAGTTTAGTTTTTCATGCATGTCATGGATTTCCGCAAAGTAACACCTGACTCTATCAGCTTTTATATTATTAATATATACCACACACTATAGGCCCGGTACGTATTAATAATAACATTCAGTAAACATCAGGTATAGTTAAATTAACAAATGTAGTAGTTAATTTCAAAATTTGTGCGAACCGCGAAACAAAGAAAAAATATAAAATAACGCGCCTCAACAAAGGCGCTCTACACCGCACCATAATGCACAATAAAAACGACGCGAACCTTTTCAAAAACTACGCTTTTTTCGAACGCGACTGCCAAGCGTTTTTTCCTGCGAGTTTTTGATGTTTACGGGCACAATGCAACATTGACCGTAAAGATAAATGGAGTATGCCCGAAAAAACGGAGGTTGCGACGTCCAATTTAGTCGACACCGCATAAAAACGAAAGTGCATTTGAGAGATGCATTGTCGTGCCACACGAGTTACAAAAGTTTGGATATGTTATTGCTGGTGATACATAGAAAAGTGAAGTTTAAGTGAAACACTAATATGTGTTAGAATGAGATACACCTTTTCCTGAACACATTCTAAAAAGGTCACTTTTAATAAGTACAATATGCTGTCACGAAAGAAAAATGTGTGAAGAGCAGGGAAATCATAGCTTAATTAGTAACTGGCATTTGAGTCGATTGTTAGATTGCACTTGTCACCGTGATCCAGTGATAAATGGGTGACCCATTTTCAAATATCCGACCTCCTCCGTTTCGAAAGGTATGTAAAATAGCAGATCCCGATTAATGTCACTGAGTGACTATAGTCACGAGATTTTAGATATTGTGGGGTTCCCAGAATGACGTCAGACGGCAGGTGGTCATCTTAACTCGCCCCATAGCCAAAACCTCTGTAATTTAAGCAGACCCTGGTACAAGATCCGGATAACGCTAAGTAGAAAAAAATGTGCGAAGACACCGATGCAATCATAAGATTAAAAGTGCATATATTTATTTAGGCAGGGCTTAAAATATTTTTTAAGTAGCTTATACTGTGCCACTGCAGAGCAAAGGCCTTCCCCTTTTCCAACTACACATTCCTTTCCTGACCCATTTGAATCTATTACTATCCAGCAAAGCCGTCCAAGTCGTCAGTCGTTTAACATAAAAATTAAGTTTTTGCTAATCTCATATTATTGCCGCATCCAAGAATTCATAATCGGAGGAGCGTACCGCAACAAAAGATAGATTCGGTAAGAAGATATGATATTATTTTTAGTTGTCCGTTCGCGGGGTGGCCGAAGATTTGTGCGGTGGGGGTGAAGGGGAATGACAGGTGGATTTTAATCTTTGCATGCATTGTGTTTATAAAGGTTAGTGGTTACGTTACAAAGATAAATTTGTTGCACGCATGCCTTGTAGCCGTGTTCAGCTACAGCGACTGCTTATGGACTCTTTCAAGAGGTAGAGCCACAGTGCTCGGCTCTTTGGTGTGCCTTCCAGTGCCTCACGTAGTTAGCCAATTTATTAACCGAGAAAAACCCTCTTAGATAGTCTATAGGTATTTGTTTACTTCCATATCTATGTCAATTTGAATTTAATCTTCTGTTTTAAACACACATGTATACATTTTACTATAAAATTGTCTCAAAGCGTAGTCGTGACGACGGTAAAAATATCAAGATTCAAATACTACAATCTCGTTATACAGAAAATTGCAATGTTGTATATATTTAGATTTAAATTAGTACATTGTACGCAAATCTCAAAATTTGTGGGCGAACTTTGGCCACCAAACGATCTCTAGTTAATATTATTCTGTCGTATAAAGACAGGACGCCTCTGTTCCAGAAGGAAAGTAATATTCTCGGGAGATAAATAACTTCTAGATGCACTCGAAATCGCAAGCTGTACCTAGTACATCTATAGAAGCATAAGCTCATTTTAAATGTAGAGTCTTAGCGATGCAGAATAAAGAGATATGAGGCTCATGTAACGTCAAGGTCGTCGGATGCGATCCTCAGCGACGATAATGGCGGGCGGATAAATGAAAACATTAAAATCAAAGTGATGGCGTCGCGCCGCGGTGTCGGTGGCATGTGCAGGGAACCTTCAATTTTATTTATATGTATGTGTAAATTATTATTTGGTGGTTATTTCAGTCGATGGAGGCGGTCCGCTCGGCGCGGTAGAACTTGTGATGATACGATGTTTGAACATTAAAGGTACTAAAGCCAGTCAAATATTCAAACAAAGCCAAAATTACCCCTTCAATTGTAACAATAGCACTTTCGCAGGATTTCCGAGGCAACTTTTCGACTGAACACCACCGGCGTCGTACTACTTTTGTCAAATTTGCGGCTTTTATGAACTTTGCGCTAGGATTACGTTCCGTTTCAGCGTCCTTTTAATAATGTGTGTTCATAACGTACCATTTGTATAGTCACGTCTAGATTTATAAGTTTAACTTCGATTGCTTAAAGATGCTGGGTTCAATTTCCAATTTTCTATGTTATTATCGTAAAACTTTTAGAACAAGATTTACACATTTACGGGGTGACTGGTGAGACACTTAAAATGCTTAAGGAGAGTACTCTGTACTCGATTTTCGTTACAATTATGTAATAAAAGTAGGTACTTAATTTTTTTACCAAATTTCCTTAAAGCTAGATAAAGTGTGGTCTTACGTAGTGTGGTTAATTTGCTGTTCGAAAAATTTAGTCTATAAATGCATTTTCCAGGGTTAAAAAACTGGTCAATTATAGATTTAATGACGGCTGTCAGACAAAATTAAACGCGATATCAATAATAATTAAAGTTATAATTCAGTTTATTTGAAATTAGTGATTTGAACGAGTGAAGTAGGTGCCTTAGTATTTTTACCTGTTTAAGACAGGCCAGCACTAAAGTATGAAGGGAAAATGGATCATCATCGTGCGTCCACGCTATTATGTCCATGCGTTCCGTACATAATTAGTCAACTTTTCTCTTAATCTCACATAGTAGTTAATTGATATTTTTATGTCATAAATGATCATCAAATATAGTCTTCGAGTATCGTATATGTCTCACCAGTCACTCTGTATAAAGGAGAAAAAGTATTCATACATTTATACAAATATTTAAAGAATTTTCACTCTTTTTCTAAATTAATATAAAACCGTTCTCTAAGTCTTCAGAATTTCTTGGTCAAAAAAATACATCCATCTTTATCATATATTTTTTTTTTGTAATTGCTTAAAAGCAGTCTTTCAAAAACAATTACCTCGAAAGCACGTAACGGTCTCCGGGGGCAATCGGAGGAAAACAAAGTGTTTAATTGGCCCGATGTCCAAATATTTGGCGGGAAAAATATTATTCTGGGAGGGATTTCCTTTGTTGAATTATGTATTGGAAAATTGGTGGCACAATTAATTTGCCGCCCTTTGTTTGTCCGGCGCACAATAAAAACGATTTTTGAAAGGGGCCCGTGCTTGATTTATCGTTTTTTGTTCAGCATTATGTCGCCCGGTTCATCAGAAGGTTCGGTGAATTACGTCATACGCAAACAAATTTTGAGTATTTTTCGCTTTGTCTTTTACTTCAGTGTAATATACTTTTTGTGAGTGAGCAATATTAAATTTGAGAGAGGTAAGGACATATTGGAAGCTACCCGATAGGGGATGTACTTCCAAAAGTACATAATTAAAATTATTACAGGTTTTATGAAAAAACCCTTGATATACTATGCCCATGACGCATAACCCTTCAGAAACCTAGAATCTCCTTCGTACAGAAAGCTAAAGTCAAACAGCTTAGATTAGCGGGATATTCGTTCTTATAATCGAAACATCGCGCAACACGTACTGACAGCATCCAACCAAAAGAATGGTCTCTATCTTCAGATAGCGGTACCGAAGAGAGAGATATAACTAAAGCGACAAACAGGCCTGGAGTCTTCCTTAAAGTTAACAGCCATCAGTGCTGTACGAACGATACTAACAAGGGTTTTTTTACGTTGGGAAACCCTAACAAGGATTGTCTATGGCCTTCAGGAACTTAAATCTAAACCTAGAATCTTCTTCGTACAGAAAACTTAAGTGAAACAATTTTGCTCAGCGTTATATTCGTTCTGGTAGTTGATAAATCGTGCAAAGCATGCTGACAGCATCCAACCAAAAGAATGGTCTCCATTTTCAGTTAGAGGTGCTGAAGAGAGAGATATAACAAACAGGCCTGGGGTCTTCCTTATAGTAAATAGCCATCAGGGCTTTACGGACAATACCAACAAGGGTAATCTATGTGGTGCAGTGCAAAAATGTCCTAACCTTTCCCTTCAATTAAATCAAATTGCTGATCAACAAAAAAGAATTGACGAACTTCTAAAGAAGTTTACTGTCTGGGTGTCGTAAGAGGCGACAGAACCCGGTGTAGGTGGTAGAGCCGAGGGGCTCCCCTGGTGAGAGACCACCCCCCTGCTGAAGTCTGTCGAACGCTCTCGATAGTTCTCCTGGACGCAGGGGACCAGATCAAGGTGTGACCCTACCACGCGGGCAGTTTCGTAACAGGCTGCTCCTCAATTGCCTTCAATTTTTCCACTAAAACACTTTAAATTTAATTTATAGTTTACTAAAACGTTTAACTTTATTTTTTATGTTCCTAATATTGCTTTTAATTATAATAAAAAGGAATTCTTATGATTTATTTGACAGCGTTTCGAATCATTGTTTGAGTTTATTTTAATACTTACGTGGAGGCTGTTGAAGACGAAGCCGCGGCTACAAAGATGTTGAGGACAGTATTTTTTTAAAACGTATGTACAGTTTAAGAGGCTATTAGGTTTAATTATTAGGTAAGATATTCTGTGTACTCCTTCTAAAATGGTGACTGACCTGGTTACAAGGTTAGGAAACCTTGCTACCAGGCCAAGCTTTGAAATTCGATTTAATCGAGAGGAAATGATGATTTGAGTATGTAGATTTATTTGGAGATAATGTTCCAATTAAATTTTGTCGTGTCAGACGGACTTTAATTTCAACGTGATCTCCCAATTCATTAGACGAGACGCACAAAATTATATAATTACAATAAAACCTATATAAAGTTTGGAAGTTTATTATTTTCTGTCAGTCGGTCAAGGTCTGGATATAGGTGGAAAGTCGTATTTAGTTTGTAGATAATTTATTTTTAAGTAACAGAGAGTATATTCAGACCTTACTCAAAGATTCGGGAATATGGGCTTAACGAATGTCACAGAGGATAAAAGACTTACAGACTTTATATTTGTTGCAAAAATCTAACAGGATCGAACAGCTAAGAGATTTTTCGAAGATTTTGGTTGTTTTTTTTGTTGTAGCCCAAAATTAATTTCTTGCAGGTGCAGTTTATCTCTGAAGCTTTATTTCTGTAAATAGTTACTGTAAATGCTATTTAAGTTTTTTATTTGGTGTAGATTTAGCTAGTGACGTCATATTTTGATCTTTAGATGCCAGAAACCAGGGTGCTGGCATGTAAAGATAAACTTAGATCTCACTTTCATTTCTTCACCCCGTGGAGTTGAACTGCATTCTTTAATTTTGGGCTACTACGAGCATTATTTTTGAGTATGTTTGCTTTGGTCGAGCCACTTTCAAGCATTTCGGGCGGCAATTTAAAGTAAAGTTTTATTTTAAAACGAGCTCAATTCATCATTAATTGTCGGCTAAAGCAAATTTTAATAAAATTGACTTAAAAGCAACTAAGTAAGTTGCCCAAAAAAATTACATGTATAATTTTTTTACGGCAAATAATGATACAAATAACTTTAGGTAGTTACTACCTATTCAAATATTTGTATTTAAAAATATAAGACTATCTAATGAATTAGATACTTTTAAAATTTAACAAAAAATGATTAAATATTAAACACTTATTTTCATCCATGATAAAGCTGATGTTGATTTACTGGGACGAGACATCTTAGGTAAGGAATACTTAGTAAGTAGTAAGTTTCGTAAACGATATATGACTCACCTATTATGTATTTTTTAGAGATTTCATTTTATTAGCCTGGGGAGACCAAGTAACGATATTTCTTATAAAGATAATTGCGGGAAAAGTTGGGCGTGAATATGAAATAAAACAGTCAATCATGCTGCGATATACAATAATATATTTAGTAACATATTTCAATGTAATATATCACTATCGCTGTGTTCGGTTAAAATAATAATTATTGATGTAAGAAGCAGTTCCAATTTTGGATGCGGTTTTTTGTTTTCCGTTATGGTTCTTGCTCATTTCTCTATTTCCGTCCCTTTATTTCGGTAATTCATGTTAGGTTGTCTATGGTACAGATGTGTAACGCGTAGTCAATTTATTATTATGGCAACCCTCACGTGAATAATTTGAGTAAAATATCTACGTAATGAATGGTGATTAAGTGATCAAAAGAGATGATATAAAACTTAGACAAATATTTGTGATGAAATGAACAATAATTTACCTCAAATTAATCACGTTTTGCGACATCTTTTTGCAGAAAACACTCTTGATTGTATATGCAATGACACAATACGATTGTTATATAAATAAAAGAAAATAACACTTACTTTAATAAATAATTACAATATTATGTTTAGCGCAAAATCGAACTGCGTCAAATATTTAATAATAGGTTTTTTGACGCAAAGAAAAAATGTCTACTCATGATAATCGATTATAGTGAAAAGTTATAAATAAAATATACTCCTCTCTATTGATTTAGATAATGTCCTGTTAGATATTCTTGGGCTGTGATGAAGTAAATATAAATACGTCAAAAGTTTCGAAAAGTAAAATTGAACATTTTTATTACAGGCAATAAAAATTATGGTAATAGAATCCTTATTGTGTAGCGCTGGCAACATTCATCTGAAAAAAATTAGGTCAATTATTAAATCATTTGTAAAAATCTCTTCGACATATCGATAAAGTCATTGAATTTGGAACATTATAGTAAAATAATATTACATCACTACACACGAATCAGTAATTATATTACTAATTAAATAATGTGATTTTGTTAATTTCAGTTCATGGTAGAAACTTCCTTTCAATAATATATCAATTCTTGGTGACGTGTGATTTTTTATGATCAGTGACCAAGTCCTAACCACGATCAAGCTCTATGGTATATTATTTAAAGAGGTTTTATTACTCTTGAATTGATTATTTTTAAGGACAAATAGTCCTCCAGTTTCATGAGCACGCTACTACAGAAATCGTTAGAGATCAAATAATTTAATTTTTGAACAAAAACAACGCTTCACATAATATGAAAATATGTATCTACTTTTGCTTGAAGGATAATGCTATTATTAAATACATTTACGGGATTTAGACAAATATGAATTGCAATAATGTCCAATATCATTTGTAATATGAGTTCATCTGGGAGAAACCACACGTATATATCAAATATTCTAGTCCTAAATTTGCCATTATATAACCTTCTACAAAAAAATCTAATTATAACGTGTCATCACTAACCTAGTTGTCGTTAATTTACCTATGATTCAATGGATTGTTGTACTATGAAATGATACAGAGGGATTTTAATAAAATTATACCCATCTACGTTTGTATATTATTTCTTTTCCTAAAAAAATATACGCCTAATTGAACACAAATTAGGTTATTTTAACTCCGGTCTATATTATTCTATATACAAGGTCCTTTTGCAAAGAGAAACAGATATAAAAGTTTCCAACAGCGTGTCAATACGATCTTATATAGAAGGGTTCCGTACCTGATACGCGATCAAGGTATTTGTTAAGTAACTTCAAAATCTGTAGTCCGATTTCGTAAAAAATAATTTTTCTAGTGAGCTTTTAGCATGTCCTAATAACCTGGAATATTTCAAGTCTCTACGTCTAATAGTTTGAAAATCTTGGGGATGGACTTGCGGACGAACAGACTGAAGGAAAGAGCGGAACTATAAGTGTTCCACTACGGAACCCTAAAAGTGTTCCGAAAGAATAAAAAAGTATGGAATAAATAATACATACATCTTAAAAGAATTATAGTTTAATAATGGACATTTAATCAAGAACGATGGAGATTTCTTACACGGACTGACGAAATTCCGTTACATAAATTAATCATGGCAACAATGAAAAAAAGAATGAAATCATATCCAAAATATTTGAGATCTTATTCCACTTTTTACTGTTTAAATAAATGCAATAAACATGTTCCTAGAATGAAAAAAGGATTAAGCTAATATAACGGGCGTCTGTGAGGGAAACTATACAAACTCCCGTTTATGATTCATCATTCCACTCGGCAGAAGATAGCAGGAGCTGGCGTAACATCGTCCGAAGAAAGTTATCAGCCAGGAGTCACGACCCTCAGAATTGAGGAATCGACTCGGAGAGGGAGAAGCTAATGTAACATACGATGTAAAAAAAAAAATATATTTAACTTACGTATATACTAAGCGCTGATCGTTGTCGGTAGCTCACTGATACTGTTCATCGAGGTTGATAGAGATCTCATCATCTTTAGATCTTTTGCCCCATCCACTTGAAAAAGTCAGCTGACCTTCAGAAGCAGCAAATAGATTAGCTGCTGCAAAAAGTAAGCAGAGCGCAGCGCGCTTGAAGAGACGCTTCAGCTCAGCCATTGGTGAAATTGGATGTTTGAATAATTTTTGCCAGGAAATATTGGCTTTTTATACCACAGCATACAGATGTGCAAAATCTCGTGTTATCTCGATTCGTCCAACCAACTTTCACCCTAAGCGTGAAGTGAATAAAAACCCTAATCATCTAGCAGAACCTGCCAAGCTCTTTGTTGGAAGGACTGTATTTAATTCGAGAAACAAATCAAGTGAAGTCTTACAATGATAATTAATTGTCTGTACTTTTCTGTTTTCTAGCAATTTAATTTTTATCTATGGTTGAGGGATTTACCTTAGAAATTTAAAGGTACCAGTAACTCCCCAATGCTTAGACCTTCCATTTCACAACGTAGAGCAGGGGTCGGCAACCTTTTGACAGACGAGGTCCACATGGGTTAAAAATACACGCAGGCAGGCCATATTGTGGAGAAGTTAGATGTTGCCAGTACTTATTAAATAATTATTTGGAAATAGGTGTCTAATTATCTATTTATGTAGAAGACTTAAGCGATATTAAGCAAAATACTAAATTGTAGTATAGTCGACCAAGACATTAGTTTGCCATGCTAAGGTCGAATGTCGTTTGCACGTCAATTAGTTAAAATGCTCATTTTTGCATTACTTTCATTTCTAACAATACCCTTGGCAATTTTTTTTAAAGTAGGAACTGTCATCCAAAGTCTCCCATTCATCCATCTAATATCTTGCACTTGCTTGGTCGATTATACATCACAAGAAACTTTGTGCGGGTACAATGTAATTATTATCTTTGTATAAGAATTAGATTGTCATTTACAAAACAGTCGCGGGCCACAAATAGAGGGGTTGTGGAACATATTCGGCCCGTGGGCCACGCTTTGCCGACTGCTGACGTAGCAATCCGACACTTGGGCGACTGGCCCTCCTTGGACTTGCGAAGAGATGTGGAATTAATCTATTGATTGGTCCCATGTTTAACTATTTGTGTTCCGAGCATTTGTTCACCGAGATGCCGCTAAATTTCACCACGGATTAACAGTTTTATCGCACCTGAAACAGGCACGGATCCGGCCTTCAAAAAGGTGAAGGGCACGGCCACCCGATTTTTGGCTAACAAGGGGCATTCCTTATTCATCATCAGTGATTTTGCTCAAATTTATGGGCTTGGTTAGAAATGTCATGTAACAATTGGTGTAGCTATTATAGCTCGCGGCCGCAGGTCCGATTCCCCGTAGGGAAAGTTTTTTATCTCCTATTTTATTTCCATTTTTATATTATTTCTTTCCCAAAACATACATAAGAGAATAATTCATTCTTTTTATTTATATGCAAAAAGTTCAAAAAAAAAAAAAAAATTTCAGCTTTTAATTACAGATCGTGAAAGAGTAACGTCACAAAACTATTAAGATGGTGAGTGCATCGTGCCCACCACTGTGGATCCGCGCCTAGTCTTCACAAATGTGGTCGCAGACATTTATAAGTAAATGCATGAATTCTGCGGATGTGAATAGAACCTACAACCTTTTGATGGAGAACGAACATTGGAAGCACATTTCCAACAGTTCCTTCCACGAAACCGTACAGTGAAAAACTAATTGTTTCAACAAATGTGAAATTAGCTAAGAGCAAATTAAAAACTAATGTGGCTTCCTGCCCACACACGTGCACATTGTGTATAAAAGCTCTGCCTTCAATATGACAATCGCAGAATCAGTTCCATCTTCAATTCTTCAACCATCAGTCTCCAAAGTAAAGGAAGATGTACAAGGTCGTGTTTTACGTATTCCTGGTAGCCTGCTTCGCTGTGATGGCACACGCCCAGCTGACGTTCACGTCCAGTTGGGGGGGCAAGAGATCAGCGGGGCCGATGATGTGCAGAAGCGATGAAGCCGTTGGCGCCATCTACAGAATGATCCAGGTGAGATATCATGCCAAAATCTACTTAATTTACATATTTTTTGAAATAAAACTTCTTCACGCACAGAATTGACTTACGGAATAAGCTGGTGAATATGTAACGGCAATTTATTTCGGAATTTCATTTCGTTCTTGAAAGTTCTTGTTCAATACATTCAATATTCTACGTTTAAAGTGAATAAAATTGTAAATTAATTTTAAAGTTCAATTATACATATATAGAAGATTTACTTCAATCGTGTGGTCTAAAGAAGTCTTTTTAATTTTTATTGAAATTTATTTAGATAAATAAAGTTTATAGTTCTTTCGTAGGTACAGATTTTCTTTGAGATATTTCAACATTATTATTATTATTAAATCGTAACTTGCTATAATGGACTAAAACGATGAGATATATTTTAAGCTATAATTTACTATTGAGGAAATAATAAAAAAAATATTTTTGCGGAATTAACTATGCATAAATAAACTTTTTCAGAACGAAGCTGAACACCCGTAGTAGATCTAACTAGTTATTGGACAGATAAAAAGGGAGCCCAGCCCCTAACTCTCCTTTTCTATCGAAAAGGAGAGTTAGGGGCTAGTGAGGGGCTAGAGAGCTAGTGTGGTCCCTACCTTACGGTCCGACAAACGGATGAACAGAGCGAAACTAGAAGGGTCCTTTGTATGACTACGGAACCCTAAAAATGGGATACTACCTATCCCATACCTTCAACCGTTGAGTTGTTTCAGCTTGTTATATCAAAAAGGCCTTATTTTAACGTAAATAAATTTATAATGTTATAGATACACAGTGAACGCGATGCCGTCACAGTCTATTAAACACAACATATAGAATTACCATACAATGCAGAAAGTACACAACCCAAATCAGACCGAAAGTCTCTGCAACTCTATTAATATACAACAACTAACATTTGTTCTTTGATTGACATGTCGGTAACAATATACTGGGGGAACTTTGTATAAGCTTGGCGCGCATTATATCATTTTATGGAATTTAACATACATTAATCATTTCATCAACTTCAAGTTTATTAATAAACAAAAAAAAAACAGTGAAATTTTCTATAAACATATTAGCATTTATAACATGTATTTAATGAAATTTCCATTTACCCTAATGATGTACTGAAATATACTTAAAATAATATGATTTAACAGTTAATGTTAAATCATATTATTTTAATTAATGTTTGTATACATGGATGTATTGATGTATTTTTGACGCTCTTTCACGAGGAAACTACTGAACGGATTTTGATAAAACTTTACAATAATGTAGATTATACATCAGAATAACACATGAGTTATAAATTATAAATATATTGTGTGAA
Source organism: Charaxes varanes (assembly GCA_024363005.1). Classification (NCBI taxonomy): domain Eukaryota; kingdom Metazoa; phylum Arthropoda; class Insecta; order Lepidoptera; family Nymphalidae; genus Charaxes; species Charaxes varanes. The sequence goes on along the minus strand of JANCMC010043217.1, from coordinate 16,937,948 downwards.
TTGTCCAAAAAATAGCGATAACTGTCCAGTAAGGTTAATTGTCACTAAACCATGACTTAAAGTTTGGACGCACCGAAGGAATGTTAAAATCTCTTTGGATTCCAAACATGCTTTGTAAACCTTTTTTAAATTTGGGAAAAGTCTGAAAAAAAGTATATCCTATTACCAATAAGTAACAAAAAAATTGCAATAAATTTTATCCGGTATTACAATTATGTTTAACCTTTGAGCCACGTCTAAATAAACATCGCTGATTTTAGTCAGCTCTTTTGTACACGTTAACTATCAAGTAATCCGCCCGGTTTACTATCAAATCTCCTGCCTTAGGAAATTGTCGCCACTAATGCAGCCTTCCGCTACCAACGTCGTATATTTCAAAGGGAAATGGAAGCTAGTAAAACGCAATTCCCTTTACCATAATCGTGGGAAAATTTAAGCAATAAACAACTGAAAAACGAGGAACTCGCATCGCTACAGGGATAAACCAATATGGACACACAATATGACTGTTGACAGCGAGCACACATTCAAACGCCTTGCTAAACGTTGACGCTCCTAACATAGGAAGTTGCTGAGAACGTAAGTGACATTTCTGACTTATCTCCATATTTTATTGCCTCTCGGATACGCCCTTAAATGTGTACTGCACAATTGGATCGGACTTCCATCGACGGCAATTTAATACATTGTTTCTCGGAAATATATATTGAAGGTCTCCTTGAAGTAATGGCGCGAAAGTCTGCGTCTGTAGTTGGTAGCTCGCGGCTCTGTTTTTGATCTTCGACCATAATAAGAAATAATTATTTCATGAAAACTCATGATTTCACACGTATCTACGGTCTACGTGATGTTATATTATATTATTTTTGCCAATTTTTTAGCATGTACTTAATAAAAGATAATCTGAACGTCAGACCATTTCTTTTTAGGGTTCCGAACCTGCAAAAAAAATAGTGCAACGCTTATAGGATCACTTCCTTGTCCGTCTCTTTTTCAAGACCCTTTTTTTCAGGAACGTAGAGCTATAAAGTATAATTTAGAATTAAATACTAAGGCCTGTAAATCCTTGAAGCTGTGGAAAAAACAACTCTCTATCGTATTCCAATAGCCTAGTAAAGTATTAAGTTATAGTACGGAACCCTTACACCGCGAGCCTGACTCTCACTTGCCCGTTTTGTTTTTCAAAAGATAATTATGGTACCACCAATCTTTACTCGGCTTTGGTGTCTTCTTGACCTAAACCTTTTATGTATGTATATTTTAAAAACCATAAAATCATTGGCAAAGATACTGTGTATAAGTGAAATTACTTTAACGAAAATAATAGCCGAAAATCATATCTATTACGAATCAGGATATGAAATTAGGTGTTTTCTTTTAAAACTTAGTATAATAAAAAGCAATTCAAAATACCATATATCGAGGTTTCAGTTAAGCCCAGTTTTGAATTATTTAGTCAAAATAAACACCTTGTTGTAAAAAAAACTAGGACAAATCCAGGGAAACGCGGACGATTGGCAACCCTACCATTGCATGCTCTATTTTCATTTTATTGAGGTTAAAAGCTTTAAATCTTATATAGGTCGAGTATTAAAGACTGATTGCGTAAGTGTTCACGATAATAAACTTTACTTAGCTCCATAGACATAGTAATAATAGATAGCGCGATTATATTTTCTGTATTGAAACATTAAACATTGGCTGGCTCGTTGGCGCAGTGAACAGCGACCCTGTCTTCTGCTCCGGGGGTCGTGGGTTCGATTCCCACCTCGAGTCTGGGTGTATTACCCATATGTATATATTTATTTATTAAAATTAAAAGTTGTGTATAACAGGCGACTGTTACCTATAACACAGGCATAGAGTTGTCTACCTTAGGAACAGACGTCCGTGTGTCATATAGTCCTGTATATATTTATTTATTTAGATAAGGACTCATCAGAAGTCGTTCTTCTATCTTAATTAACTCTGATAGCACATGTAGGTATCGGATCTATCGCATTACAGAGGAAGGAACCAAGCCAGTGTCTGGGACTAGTGACCTAGGTGTAAGGATTAAGAGATCTCTTCATAGTGGTCACTAATACTCACCATTAGTGCCAGTGCTACCTTTTCTGTTCTACAAGTCCCGGTCTTATATTATCCTCTAATGATGTCCTTCTGCCTTTAGCTGTTCATCATGGTGATGATCAATTTTGTTCTTCGATCATATTATTCATTTATTTTAGCATTTATTATATATTCAATTATATTGAACCACCCTGGAAGGGTATTACATCAATGATGATTAATTTTTAATTTCTAGTCACGTTAGGAGACCGATGCTTCTGCATAGTTGTATTGCATCAAAATATTCTTCTAGATTGTAAAAGGAATTTCCAATTAAATATTTTTTTTAATTCTCGAATAAACATATTCAGGTCATTTATATTACGTACATATTCTGGCAGGTGATTGTAAATTATTCAATATTTGAGAAGGTGGGCGTAAAGTAGTAGGGAGAGATGAATTAATACGTTATATATCAGTAGATATAATGAGAGAGAACTACTAGTCGCTGAAAATAGTTCAAATAAATAAACTTCCGTATGTATTGACACGTTTTGTAAACTTTAAAGAGAGATAGCCTCTGACATATGGTGGAGCTATCTTTGTACCACTATGCGGTGATTGATGAAACTAAATATAGCAAAATTTACTCTGTATTTCTGTCTAACATTGGAACATGAATTTCATCGAATGCGCTGTCTGTTATTACTATGTCTATGGTTAGCTCAATGTTTGAGGAATTGACTGAAATCGACTAGATTTTCTCTATAAAATAGTCTACCTCTGCCTCCGTATTTTAAATCTCTGATATCTTTAAAGATATTCATTTTAAAGATATGCTGTGAAAGGCAATTCTAATCTGCATAAAATGAACAAAGTGTAGCGTATTTGAATGGATTAGGATTCATACGGTATTCTTTAAAATAGCTTCGTAAATAGTTCATTATTTTTTTGTAATATGTAAAAGATTAAAAATGGTTCCTGTGGGTTATACTTAGGAGATAAACAGATGCCATTGCGAACTTTATCAAGATCTTTTTAAGATGTACAATTCCCTAATACATTATTTTGTTCTATCTCGTAAGGTTTAGCCAGCGCACGCGACGTAAGCGCACAAAAACACGTTTTTACTACATTTCGCTACAAGTCATTGAAATTCTCGGCTTGTATCTTCTATAACATAAATGTATTACAGATATAAACCTTCTCTTTGAATCGCTCTGTTTATTGGTGAAAACTGCATTAAAATCAGTTGCGTAGTTGGAATGATTTGCGCGTACTACGCTGGGAAGGGACTTCATTTTCTACCTAGTAATGATTAAACAAGCGCCTCAACGTTGGTGAGTATTTATTAAAATAATTCTAAATAAAAATGGCCAAAAGCGTGTCCAGATACGTTTATATAGAACGGTTTCTTATCTAATACGCTATAACCGTATTTGTTAAATAACTTCAAAAGTTGTTGGCCGATTTCGTTCAAAATGATTTTCCAAATGATATTTTATTCAAGTAGACTTTTACAAGCTCTTTTGAATCGTCAAATATTTTAAAAGCTACCACTGATTCGGTAGAGTCGAGCCACGAGAAGAATCAGCAGGAAACTCGTTAGCCACTCTTTTAAAAATAGAATTACAAATATTAAAACTGTGATTTTTTTTTTATTTTACAAGGGGCAAACGAAACGGCAGCAGGCAGCTAAGTGCCTACTGACGCCCATGGGTATCTGTACGACCAATAGGCAAGCAGATGTGTTGCCGGCCTTAATGATGACTTTAGGCCACCGGGAAATTTCACAAACTGAACGAAATGCGACAACAACACCATCACTTAAGGTGAAAATATGTAATATATTAAAAAAAACAAACATTTTTTATGTTTAATGTACAGTAATCCCTCCTATAACACTTTAGGTTTATTCCACGCTATAGGAAAACGCAGGATAATTCTCGTACAACGCGTTTGTACGGCCCCGAATGCGCATAATATAATATTATATATTTAGAATAATATTAATGCGTTATAAGAGTACCGCGTTATAGGGGGGATTACAGTAATAGGTACTTTTTTATGCATTCTATTCCGCCGGTAGTACTAAAAGAATGAACGTAACAAAATTTACAAGAAAAATGCATTTGAAAATGGAATTTTTACTAGCTCGTAGTTCGCGGCCTCGCTTTTTTTTTTAAATTTTAAGCCGGTCTTTTCAGCAGACCTTTGAATGTAGTTTTTTACACACTTTTACGACTTTCGGATTAAAAAGATGCACACAGGTAGATGCCCTATAATCTCTTTTTATGTCAAACAAGCAAAGATTAATCCCATGTAAATCTGACGGCTGAATTAGACAACTTTTTTTATTCTTTAACATTCACCTGAGTATCAGATAAAAAGTGGCATACGGGTATATAGCGTATAATCTTTTTAATTTTTTTTTTATGACACGCAAGCAAAGATCTGAAATTATATCACTTATGTTTATATTCATTTCTTTAAAAAAGTAGAGTTCCTTTAAATGTTTATTCAGAGTGACTGGTGAGACATTTTGAATACTTAAGGAGAGTAGCTAGTACTTATACGTATCGTTATAATATAAAGTAGATACTTAATTTTTGACCAAATTAACTTAAAATTAGACGAAGTGTGGCCTTACGTTGTGTGCTTCATTTGCTACTCGAAAAAGTTAGTCCGTAAATGCATTTCCCAGCATAAAAAAACTTGATGAATTATAAAAAATATGACGGCGACGTTTAATGACGGCTGTCACTCGGAAATAAACGCGATATCAATTATAAATAAAATAAATTTAGTTTATTTCTTGGTTATATTTATTAAAGAATTCGAATGCGTGAAATAGGTATTTTTGCCAGTCCTAAGGTAGGACTTAAGTGTGAAGGGAAAACGGACCATCAAAGTGCGTCCACGCTAGTATGTCCATGCGTTTCGTAACTTTCTCTTAATCTCACGTAGTAGTTAAGTGATATTTACATTTCATGTTAATTTTTTTCGTCATATGCGGTCATTAGGTCTTCGAATATCGTAAGTGGCCCATCAGTCACCTGTACAACTATATAATACTAGTTGTACCCCGGGACTTCGCCCCCTTATCACTTAGGAGATAAAAAATAGCTTTCGACCTAATCTCAGATCTATCAAATACGCTCAAAAATGGTCATAAGAATTGGTTAAGCCGTTTCGGAACAAGTTTTGGGAACAAACTCTGTGACACGAGAATTAGAGTAGGCACAAAAAAAGGAAAAAAGAAACGCAATTAACCCTGCGGCTGCATCAATTAATGCCTCGGCATCAAGTTAACAATTACATGTGATGGGTCGACGGGACCCGAAGATAATGTTACGAGCGCGTCCTCTGTAGGGGTTATTTGCGGTTATGTTCAACGATTTTGGGTCAATTTGGCGAGTAATTTTGACCTTAGTATTAATGAAGTTAGTGCGTCTGTTAATATTTATTTATCTTGTGGTTTTGTACCATTAGATACATAAAGATAAAACGTATTTGTTACGGACACGTTGGTGTCTTTTTCGAGTTACATCGATGAGGATCAATAAAACACCAACTTGACTTAAACTTCTCGCAGACTGTATATTTACAAGCACAATATTTAGACCACAACGTCATGAAAAACGTGCCATCTAATTTTTTTTTGTGTGATTTCTGCTGTTGGCCAATAAATATAAATTATTTTTAAATAAAAAGAAAACCGACTTCAAAAACAAAAAGGCGAGGAACTAAAAAGCAAAAAAAAAAGCACTTCCATAGGATTTAGTAGCCATACTAAGTACGGATTATTTTTTGCCTTTTAATTCCTTGGTGTTTTTGAAACCGGTTTTCGTTTGGTTCTTAAATAATTTAATTTATGTTGTCCACCTTTATTACATAAACCAAAAACACGTAACAGTACGCGCCACAAATAGACACTTATCGTCGCCAATTTATTACAAAGAGTCACTTCAACGATTTCATTTATACGACGTTTTCTACTTAAACTTTATTATGGAGACAATAAATAAGTAGAGTGTTGCAGCTTGGCGGAGACGGAGCGTGAAATAGCTTCGGCAATTGCTCTAATGAAAAGCCTTATTGCCGTGGCTGTTACCTCGCCCCCCCCCCCTCCTTCCTCTTCGTCAATGCCACTGAGTTTTTCCGCGTTTTTCCGATTCATTACGCCGCTACCGCCTTGATATTCCTCCTCTATGCGCTGGTTCTTTTTTATACTTGATAGCTTCTGAATACAACGCGTTCCAATGACGTTGTACGCTATACAGGTATAAGGGGTTATATAATATTATATGATGATATATATTATTTATGTTAATCGAAAAGAAATAATATTTCTAGATTTAAGTGAGCTGTACCTATAACAAGAGATCGCCGGATTGTCGAAATTTGCCTACAAATCTTTAAATTTGCGTACTATGTGCTTATTTAAAGCTATATATAATATTTTAATTCTTCGTACAACGACATATATTGTTCTATTCAAAGTCAAGTCAATATGATATTTACATAACAAACGCTTGCCCATGATAACGCTTTGGGTTTTGACATTATTCAATAATAATACGTGTACATGTGTGTATAAATCGTTTGGCATTGGTGTGCGTGAGGTTTTAATTTGATATATATTTATGATGCATACTTTATAAAAATATTAGTATTTGCACATCCTTCTATGTTCAAACTAAATTTGTGCCAAAATTTATACTCCTCTGTCCGCGTAATTTTCATAAAATGGTACCGAAAGTTGTCTCTTCACGTATTTAAATTACGCTTCACGTAGGTAAGTTAGAAAAATCATTTGTTATCTAAATGGAACTGAACCAAATAGTTCAGTTCGCCGATTCTGTTGGACTATGTTATGCCCATTTTATATTAATATACAAGATATCTAAGGCTGTTCGAGCTATTCTCAAATACCAGGCTGTGGATCCCCTTCTACAATAATGTGCTGAGATCGTAACTGAGCGCGCGGTGCTCAACAAATTGCATTTCAAAAGAACTCCTTGTGAATTCTTCAAATATTTTCATTATCAATTTCACCCTTACAATTTGATTACACCTAAGTAGAGTAACCAACTATTACTTTGATTTTGCTCTTTTACATTATGAAGATCTATGAAGCTATTTTCAATGTCTACATACGTCCAGTTTTAAGATTATAAAGAATAAAATTTGGAACCTGAAATGACCATAATGTTTGATACATTATAGTCACATTACGGCCAATTAAGAAAAAATGAATAAAATAATTTTAAAAATATTAGTCTTTGTAATTTGGATAAAAGAGTTATAGCATTTAATAATACATTTTAAAAGATATTGGGCCGGCGCGTCTCGTTACAAGTAGCTCTTTCTCGCATAAGATCGGCGCGAAGTGACGGCAATACTGTTAAGTCAAGTGATGGTACTGCCGTCACTTTTGTGGCGGTACAGATGTCCATGGGCATTGGTAGTCAACTTAGTGATGAACGCCTGCTCTTTTGATATATAAAACAATTATAATATCTATATTAGAAAATAAAATAGAACTGACTAGTTAAACAACGATAATAGTTTTTTTTCCGAGTTACAAACCAACTTCTGGATCCTTCGTTGGTTACAGTATAAGGTGCGCCATCTTCTACATACAGTCGCTAGTCGTTTTAAAGAACAAATACATTAAGTGAAGTTAAATTAATTATAAGTTAAGAGAATATTTTTTTTCATGTATACATATTTATTTTCAAGTAATACTAATAGAATATTGAATGAATATTTTTTTTAATTATACAAATTAAATATGTTTTATTTTTTAATACTTGCCAAGCTTTGGTCCACTGAATAGAGAGCAGAAAATATTTCTGAAGAAAAGTATAATAAGTGAGCAGTGACCCTGCCTTCTGCCCCGGGGGTCGTGGGTTCGACTCCCACCTCGAGTCTAGGTATATTATCCATACGGATATAATTATATATTTCTAAAAAAAAACATTTGTGTATAACAGGCGGCCGTTACCTATAACATAGGCATTAAGTTGTCTACCTTAGGAACAGACGTCCGTGTGTCATATAGACCTGTGTATATTTATTTATTTAATAAAAACCCAAAATAAATGATATGTATCTAAAACTGAATTGAGTACAAAAAGAGTAGCGAATTTTTATCTCAAGTACAAAAATAGACTGTATCAAATGACCTTACACCAGTCATTTTAATATCCGCATCATGTTGTTCCGTTATTTTGCGATGAAGTTTTTGGAGCTATTTAAAAATTAATTAGTTTTCAAGAAAGTGTTTAGGAAATGTTCAATTGTATTAAAATTAAATTTGTAATTGAAACATAAATTTTAGATGAGATAACCTGTACTTGAATATTATTATCAACTAGCGGACCCGACAGACGATGTCCTGTCCGAACGTTGGGCTACTTACTATTTATTTCTATTATCCTATACCATCCCCATTCCCGTTCCCAATCCCGTTCCCGTTCCCGTCCCCGTCTTCGTTCCCGTATTACTAGAATCAACTAATGACTGCGAATTGTTTCTGCTTTGTGCTGCGGTAATAGTGTACAAATTGACTCTTTGACGTTAGGAACACACCTAAGCAATGTGCTTAGACAACAGTAAATGCTTATAATTGAATACGAACTTTATTGAATAGCAATAAAGTTCAAATTGACTTTACATTTCAGATTGTAAACGTTTGTATGGGAAAAAGAAAAGGGCTGTTTTTAGGGTTTTCCCGGCAGTTATTCGGATTTTTCTCGCCGTAAAAACCATCCTCGAACTTCAATGAACATTTAAAAAAAATAGGAAAATTGGTCCAGGCGTTGTTGAGTTATGCGCCTACGAATACATTTTGGGATTCATTTTTATATATACAGATGGAATGATAATCATTTTTTTTTTTAAATTACATGATCTTTGCTACACAGACCACAGTTCACTTTAAATACCATAACAATTAGGCATTTTTTGTGTATGTTAATTAAAAACTTTTGAAGTACGATCATAATTATAATGTCATTGGCATTTCCTATACCAGCAGTACTTTCAGCGATTATACAATGGCAAATACATTTTTTTATTACACATTCATTCCATTATTTTTATACAATCATAACATTAGTCTATAGAAAAGTTACATTAAATAAACTGGGCGAGTGCGAGTCTGACTCCCGCTAAGGATTCCGTACCATCCGGTAATAATTTACCAGGTTATTTTAAGATTCAAACTTTTCATAAGATCTCTTTTTATTTGACAAAGTCACCGCATTTTTTTTTGTGATGTAACTACAAATTTCCGAAAATTTTCCTGTACCTATTTGTGCTACAAGATGTAGGAAAATAGCTTCTTGTTAAACTTTATTGTTTAGGGTCAACGGGAAATACCTTATACGTTCTCTTTGCAATTGTTTGGAAATGTGACCTAAACGATCATAACCTTTGATTGGCTACACTTATTAGTTTGGTTTTTTCACAGCTTCGCGAGATCGCAAACCTCAATATTTGGTAATAATATCAACTTTATAGCTCTACGCATTCCTGAGAAAAAGAGTCTTGACACCGACGGACGGGACAACGAAGTGATCCCACAAAAGTTACTTTTTTCCTTTGAAAGTACGGAACCCTAAAAACATAAATTCACTATATTATACAATGGTTTTTAGTACTGTTTTATTATAACACAAGGCTTTTGTTATATTTTCATATGAATAAAAGTGAACATTTCAATTCTTAATATATTTTTTTTTCGAAAATTCTTAAGAATTTTGATTATCTATAATAATATATAAAGCTGAAAAGTTTTTTTACTTGTGCGCGATAATCTCATGAACTACTGGTCCGATTTAGATTTATTTCAGTGTTATATAGCCCATTTATCCAGTAAGGGTATAGGATATACATAATAACACTAAAATTAAAGATATTTTTTGTACTTAATTGTACGCGGACGAAGTCGTGGGCACAGCTTGTTCATTATATATGTAGATAAAGCAATATAAATATATTGAAAACTAAATTAGAAAATTTTCTTCTTTACTACTTAGTTTCGATGTCACACAAGATCAACATACCCCAGTGGAGTATCGGGGGTTTTTTAATTTTGAATTTAATTTTATTATATAATTTACTAGCCGTAGCCCGCGAATTTGCCCGCGTGACTTCAGTGATCTTGTCAAGTCACGGGAAGTCTCACAAACTGTACGACAACAATACCATCATATTGCCGCCACTTATGTGAGAAAGAGGTACTGGTACCCGGATGCGCCGGCCAATTTCGGCTGCAGACCAAAAGGACTGCAAGCGTGGCGATACCTCTAAGTAATTGGTTGAGCCGTTCTCAAGTATTGCGCCTAGCAATATTAATTTATATTTATATAGATATAGAATAAAAAACGAAGGTATACAGATATATATTACTAGCGGATCCGGCAGACGTTGTCCTGCCCGAACGTTGGGTTACTTACTATTTACTACATTCTATTATCCAATAACACTATTCCCCGTTCCCGGTCCAGACCACTGCTCTCTTAATTTTAACTAACACTTAAAATAATGAAAAGACTTATAAACAGATTCAAATAACAACAAGCATTCCTTCTGTGGGTATTTGAACTTCGTATCTTTGCCATTCCTATTTTATTCTATAAACCTTGTCCTACCTACAATAACGAACACAACAAAAAAGAAATTACCCAATTTGGTGCAGTCGTTCGGAAGTCATGCACGTGCATACATTTCAGCGACTCATTTTTATTTGCAACAATAAATTAAGATATAAGCTATTCTATCTTTCAAGTTGGATCAAACTGCGCTCGGTGTGCAAATGTAATTAAAATCGATTAAGTAGTTTAGGAATCCATCGCGGACAAACAACGTGACGATTAATTTATATATATTATAATGTTATATAGACATTGGATAAGGCAGTTTCAGCAGTCTTAAGAATAAAAACACACTAGACTTAGCTGCAAAACTGCGTACTTGTCGTATTTCATGAAGAGGTTCAACTTTTTGGGATAAGTGAGTCTGGATGCAGTCGCTAACTCAAGGGGTCCTGTCGCCAATCTCCCCGACGATTTAGGATCAATTGGACCACCAACAAACAGCGCTCAGACAATTTGGGGATGCTGTGAAGTGACCGCCGGGCGACACGGGGTGGCCGGCGTCTGCAGTTACCCCTACGAGTGTTTCTCGATGTAGTCTAAACGAGTTTCGAGTGAGAAGTACGGTGAGATGTATAGAATCATTACTGCTGCAAAAAGGTGCAAAAAGATGCTATTATTAACAAGGGCATCACAGCGTAGGGGCAGGGGCAGTTGCCCAGCCGAAGCTGGGCAACTGATAGTATTTCCGAACGGAAACGGCTTGAGAAAACACCTTCAAGAAAAGAGCATAATCATTTCTCAAATGCCGGTAACGCATTTGTGAGCCCTCCGGTGTTGCAGTTGTCCATGGACGCCGGTAGTTACTTAAGAGAAGCGCGGGGTAAAAAAGTTCTTAATTTCAATTTGAATTAGAAGAGTAAATGCTGTCTATTATTATGGAGCAAAATTTATATAGCTTCGTATTAATGTCCTTTTAAAACATTTTTCCTAATATTTAAGTAAAAAGTTAAGTTATACATTGTATATCTGCCAATTTGTACCCAAAATATTGAAACAATTTAACTCTTAAAAATATTACTTATGCCGGCGCCAGACGTAGCTCAAAGTATTTGTATATTGTTGTCCTTGAAGACTACAAAGTTCTACAACACTGCGCAGTTATGCAAAGTCCCCGGCCACTCAACATGATCATTGAAATTATTATTAAATGAAGCTATGTCTGGCGTCGGCATTATAATAATATGGTTATAAGGTCAGTAGTAGGGGTCGCCACTTGCATAAATATGGCTTGATTTTTTTGATGTCGCGACTCCTTTTAAACTGTTTTGCCTATTAGTTAAGTGGCGTGGCGAAAAACTTACTAATTTGCTTTTTCAGACGACCCTTTTTTGTTCAAAGGGTGAGGTAAAGGCTTAGCACATTACCTCATAACATGATATTACGTTACTAACGGATCCTGCGAACGTTGCTTTGCCCGAAAATATTAAAAACAAAATCTATAGTATAAAAATTATTGTAGTAAGCTTGAAGATTGGTTTAGTACTTTTTACGGAAAAACTTCTTAACACAAGCTTTTCCTTTTATCAAATTTGTCAAATGTACAAGTGTAAAATATTTCGAAAATATAGAAATTTCGTTAGCAGGATGTGATATTTAGCTATCCTCAATATCAATTGAATTTTTCTTAAAGTAAACTTAATTAGATCCTCACATAACCTTAAAATTTCCCTTCCATCCTGCACCTCTAGTACTTACTCCACTTTTACCGTTACGGCTGCGAAACTATGGAATAATTTACCCATTCAAATTCGTAGTTCTCCTTACTTTCCTTCTTTCCAGGCAAATGTTAAAAAATATTAGCTTGCCTCACTTTCAGCTCTTGAGCAGTATAATGATATGTAGATACATATAATAGTAAACATACTCTAATTTTCATTTTAATTTTTCTTATTTTTTTGTATACAAGATTTTAATTTTTTTTTACGTACTTTTACTTATCCCCCATGTATTTGTTGATATAAATGTCATTTTGTGGTATAAAGGTTGGCTGGAACAGATTCCTTTACGTAATAAGCCTGCCTCTGTACACATTTTAGTTTAAGTTATTTTGAATTAGTTTTGTTTGTGGATCTCGGCTGTTTTATGTGTATACTAAATATATCAATCAAACAATTATTATTTCGATTTAGTTTTTAGCTTAAATTATACACATAGTGTAGACACTTCTAAGCACAATGAATTTCACCCATAATTTGGAAAGTAAGTCATTACTGATTACGTAATCCAGACATCTTTGGACAATGTTGAATGCTTTGTATTCGCTTTTCTCAACCTTAACTTTATAAGCAATACGTTTACATGTTTTACATTTCTGTAAGATTTTTTTTGCTTTTGTCGTAATTGTTTTGCGAAATTTTAACCTCAATTACGTTTAGCGTCTCTGAAACATCGACGGTAGAAATTAATTTACCTGGCAATAGCTTCTTTAACACATTACTATATAAGTCAACGTCTTCATCGAATTGTTCCTCGTCAGGTTCTTCTTCAGCATCAGAATCTTGGTCGTCGCCCTTTTCAAATACTGAAGAGTAGAGAAAAGATTTAATCAAAACAATATATTCAAAAGAACAGAGGGTCAGAGAGGGTTAAAAAACTCTCTTTATTGCGGGAAAATTCACAAATTCACATTAAATTAAGTACGTATTTGACAATTTAAAAAAAGTTCTACTAAAACAGGCTCTATGAAATTTTTTTGCTCACGGCTTATGCGTTTAATGTTTTTTAAATGTAAAATAAAAATATAAGTTAAATAGATTCTTACGAGCAGTGCACTGTGTTAGATTGGTTGGGAAACCGTCAAGTACCCATCCTCTATTTAATGCATCTCGACCCAAAAGCCTTTGGCGCAGATATCTATCAAATTAAACAAAAAAAATTGTCTTTTAAGCGTGTCATCGAATGCATTACATAAATATGAATGTATTGAACTGTCTATATACATATATGAGACTTTATGATATAATGCTCTTTTTAAGGTATATAGGCATTATATCTTACTAACAACCAAACATCATCTTTAAAGTTTTCTCCTAGGTGTCAGTCTCCTGACTGAGGAAATCTACGAAATGACTTGTCCGTGTAATGGGTGTTTTATTGGAATACTAGCTGTGCCCGCGGCTTCATCCGCGTAAAAGTATGTAAAAAAAATAAATCCAATTTTAGCGTGATGATATATAGCCTATAGCCTTCCTCGATAAATGGACTATCTAATGCTGAAATAATTTTTAAATCGGACAAGTAGTTTCTGAGATTGGCGCGTCCAAGCAAACAAACAAACTCGTCAGTTTTATATATTATTATAGACAAGTACCTTAATAGGAAGAGAGTTGAGAGGAGTAGGGTCGTAGCTTAATCGGTGAGCGGCATTTGAGTCGATCGATCGAAAAATAAAGAATAAAATATCCGACCTTCTCCGTGTTTCGGATGGCACGTAGAACCGTAGGTGCCGATTAATGAATGATATAAGTCGTGAGATTGTGAGGGTTCTGGGGATGACGTCAGACAACAGTTAATATCTTAACTCGCCCCACTGTCACATCCTTTGCAATTTAAGTGGTCTTTGGTAATAGACCGGGACAACGTTAGGTGGAAGAAGATTCTCTTGTATTTTCTTCTTCTTGAAATTTTATAAAGATCACCCAACTTTTTCAACTTTTTTAACTTTTCAAACATTTTTCATTCCAGAAATACATGGAAATTAATAATCAAAAATCATTATTATGCACGTACCCTAAAATCTCTTCATCGGTTAGAGGTCTTCCAGATTTTAGCAGAGCAAGGGTCTGTCAGTTCAGTCAGACTTTTACTAAAGATTTCGGTAATTTTCCGTCTGAATTGTGAGTAGCTGTTGTTAAAGATGTCAATGTCGGTTGTCTGTTTGGTATAATTATCAATGGTTGACTTTATGATGTTTTATCTGCTAACCATGTCAAAAGTATAAAATAAAAACATAAAAAATAACTAGATTTATGTATATGTCAAAATAGTAAACTTACTGTATCTAGTTTATTTATTCGAGTAAGGAGTCTTTGACAACACAATATCATGAGCCCTGGTGTAATGCTGTCGTCTTTGTTTAGATCTAACAAACCAAATCTTTCCTTTACTTCCTTGCAAAGTGCCTTTTCTATATGTTTGTTGCTAAAAAAAAGCAAAACAAATATTAAAAAGGAATTTGTGAAATACATATATATGTGTTCCAAAACACAACATCCAGAGTTCATCATGTCTCAACTGAAACTCTACCCACTTAGCTGCGACAAGCAAGGTTCACCTTTCAATGAAAACATTTGATCTAAAGTTCAGAAAAGAATTCTGAACACAATAGTATCTATTTCAAGCTGTAGGGACTTATTTGTGAGTCAATAATTAAACTGAGTAGTTACATAACTAATATTCAGCCTTTTTTGTAATTGTCATTATACATTCCACATGCTGAAGGCCGGTGCCATTGTTATTTTCTTCATTTTATTTTAATGTCATCTTTGATTTCGTCCTAGTTTATTTTTCGGGCTCATTTAGAGACCACCTCATTAGAGGTCGTGGCCTAATCAGTGCTCGGCACTTGAGTCGATCGCTAGGTTAAGTTGCTCTTGCTGCGACCGGGTGATAGATGGGTGACCCATTCTAGTACTGATTTATATTTGATATCCGTCCTTCTCGGTGTTGCAGAAGGCACGTAAAACAGTGGGACCCGATTAATGTCACATCGGTTGTAGAGATCACGTGGGTTTCGAGGATGACGTCAGATGGCAATCGATTATCTTAACTAGCCCCACAACCACATCCTCTATAATCTAAGTGGACCCCGGCACTAGACCGGGATAGAACTAGGAAGAAGAAGAAGATATAAGTATGCAAGTGGCTCTGTTTGGACCCTGGCACTTGACCGGAATAACGCTAGGAAGAAGATATTAGTATAGAAGTGGCTCTGTTTGGACCCTGGGACTTGACCGGGATACCGCTAGGAAGAAGAAGAAGATATTACTATAGAAGTGAGTCTGTTTGAACTCTTGTACTTGACCGGGATAACGCTAGGAAGAAGAAGAAGATATTAGTACAGAAGTGACTCTGTTTGGACCCTACTACTTGACCGGGACAACGCTAGGAAGAAGATATTAGTATAGAAGTGGCTCTGTTTGGCCCCTGGTACTTAACCGAGATAACGCTAGGAAGAAGAAGAAGATCGAGATGAACCCAGACAGTCATCAGTATAAGC
The DNA here is from genome assembly GCA_024363005.1 of Charaxes varanes. Classification (NCBI taxonomy): domain Eukaryota; kingdom Metazoa; phylum Arthropoda; class Insecta; order Lepidoptera; family Nymphalidae; genus Charaxes; species Charaxes varanes. Next base: position 16,922,012 of record JANCMC010043217.1, on the reverse strand, counting down.
TTACTCTACGCTTTAAGGTAAATATATTTTGCACAATAATAGCTTCAATTTCAACGCCGTGAACTCCCCTATAAAGATAACATTCGACCGCACATCCATTTGCCGTAAAAATAATCTTCCAATCTTTACAACTGCGATTGCGGCTTTAGAGAAAGCGGCATTTATTTTAAAAGCGATAACACTTCCTTCTAAGCGGCTTCCATTCATGAATGTGATGTTCGTTTAATGGGTGTTTGGGATTTGTGACAACGCGACCAAGGCCTGAGGCATGGAACATCTCTGTACTGCAAGAACTCGGCGTTAAACGACTTTCGTCTATAATTCAAGGTCTATCTAATCTATAAATCTCGTGGTACAGGGAAAAGTTGAGGGCACTAGAGGTCGAGGCAGATCACCCGTGCGATGGACCGACCAAATTAAGACCGTTTTGGGTGGTCCCTTACATGAGTGCACCAAACTATCGGGTAGCAGAGAGAAATGGCGAGCTATCGTTAAGAAAATAACAGCTTCATTTGACAGCGTGGCTACGTGATGATCAGGACCGCTCTACCAAGAGTGCATCGAAGAAGAAGAAGACGAATGAAACGTAACTAAGACAGAAAAATATAAAATAAGTTAGCATTTTAAAGCTGTAATATACTTTTACGCAGCAGAATATAAAATGTATTTCGGTCCAGTACTTTTAGCTTGAACCCAAAATAGAAGTAGGTATATAAAATTTTCCTCTTTATACCCTCGGGATATTTCTCCGTAAATAATACTGTCTACCTTAGGAACAGACGTCCGTGTGTCATATAGTCCTACATATTTATTTATTATTTTAAATTTTTATTAAAATGGGATGTTAAAAAACCAGTGTCAGAATGGGTCACCCATCTATTACCCGGCCGCGGTGAGAACTGCTTAACCTAGCGATCCACTTAAACGCCGGTTACTGATTAACCTACGAACTCCTCACTTACTATGGCCTTATACTGAGACTATACCTTCAGTACCTCGTTCCTCGTCACGGCTCAAACATCATACATAAATCAGTAAAGTATCGCCGTTTAAATAATTCGTGACGCGACCGACCTGGCTCCAATACGTCACAGATAACCGAACGTGAATAATCACGGGTAGTTGTAACAGCGGCCATTTGCATTTATAAATCATTCATGCGAGCCTCTGTTGTTCGAGAAAACATTGAGCTCGATTGTTCAACTCCGAACGATGATTGGGCGTTTTGTTTCTATCAAATGAGCATCGTTAATGAAAATTACTGCAACAAATTAATTAACACTAGAAGTTCCCCTGAAGGTCTAAATTCAATCACTAATTCTTGTTTAAAGCTATATAAAAAAAAATCCTTGTTCGGTATCCCTGGATACAATTTTATAGTAAAGTGAGCATGAGTGCGTAAAGTGGTGAAAATCGTTTGGCATTGGTGCTTGTGAGGGTTATATTTTAATAATTTTATGCATTGGAAATGCACATTTTATAAAAATATAAACATTCGCGCATCCTTCTATATATGAACTACTAGTTGTGCCCGTGAATTCGTTTGCGTAAAATTGGGTAAAAAAAATAGATCCAATTTTAGCGTGATAGAATATACCCTTCCTCGATAAATGAGCTATCAATTACTGAAATAATTTTTCAATTTGTACCAGTACTTTCTGAGATTAACGCGGTCAAGCAAACAAACAAAAAAAACAACCTTTATGTATTAGTATAGATATAGATAATTGTGACAAATTTTGTACTCGTCCTTCCGTAATTTTCTTAAAATTATATCGGAAGGTCCCTTCACGTATTAATATATTCACTCACTATTACGTGAAAGGCATGCACTTTTGTCTTTAAAACAAACTTAAACTTCAAGTGTGATTAAACTAACTTTCTCCGATAACAAATAATTAATTAACTCAAGTACATTTTGATAGCCTTCGTGGCGATATTTTTGCGGCCCACACACAAGAAGGGATGTTTAAATGTTTTTCACGCTACAAGCGCTCCTACTTAATCCTTTAGCAGTTCTCTTGTATGGCACACGTTTCAAGCTTTATTTTTCAAGTTAGTAAAATTCTCTTTCAAGTAGGCATAGATGGATGTGTCTAAAATATAACAATATATAACGCATATAATATCATAAGAGCTCTTCCTCGCCGAGAAGGCATGGCGACGTCGCCGGCTATGTAGTCATGGATACTTGAGGTTGCTAATGTAGTAGCCAGTAGTAGTCGCGGTTACGCTTCTAATTTGGCGACGTCGCCAAACCGTCGGCAAGTGAGTTACCTGTCCTAAATTTTAATACAAAAAAGTAAACACCGTCTTAGCGAGGTGGGGCTGTAACTTTAAGAAATTTATTGGATTTTTTTCATACGCAGATTATAAATAATTAATTACTATCTACACTACTAGACGCCTCTCAAAGGCGTTGCCGGTATTTAAGTATCTTTTCTTTCGACTAGCCCGTTGGCGCAGTGGGCAGTGATCCTGCCTTCCGCTCCGGGGGTCGTGGGATTGATTCCCGCCTCGGGTCCGGGTGTATTACACATGTATGTATTTATGTATTTCTACTAAAAAAACCATTTGTGTCTGTTACCTATAATAAAGGCCTTAAGTTGTCTACCTTAAGTACAGACGTCCGTGTGTCATATGGTCTTGTATATAATTATTTTCTTTGTATCGATTCAGAAACACCGGAGCCGGTAATTACTTTCACAGCGATCTTAAAAGTTAATGAAATGCAGTTAAATTTACAGTCATTGAATTAAATTTATTTAAAATATAGAAAACTTACATTACCAAAAACGGAATAGAGCATAGAAATGACGTTATACAGGGACACGTGCCGGGAACCCGACGACACTTGAATTTACATGTAAATTGAAGTGTCACCCGGTTATTTTATATTACTTAACTGCGCGTGCAGTGTGTCTTTGTCGGTCCTTAGTTTGGGTGAAATATTTTGTGGCGTTTGTCCCTCTTCCAACAAAAAGGCTGAGAGGTCTACCTTTTTGGGCATCTCACTGTATATACATATAATTTATCAGGTTTTTTTTGTTTTTTATGTGTATCTTTTTATGTTTATATTGTAGGTATATTTATGTACAGTGTTTTATTCCAAATAAAACTGTTTCGTCTTCTTCTTCTTCTTCTAACAAAATGTTTGCTCCTCCTTACGCGTTATTATTAATCTATACTAATATATTAAGCTAAAGAGTTTGTTTGTTTGTTTACTTGAACGCGCTTATCTCGTGGTCCGATTTTAAAAGACTTTTTCAGTGTTAGATATCCCATTTATTGAGCAAAGCTATAAGGCTATATATCATCAAGTTAATAATTGATTATTTTTTTTAATCTACTTTTATGCTGACGAAGTCGTGGGCACAGTCCATACACATTTTTTAAATAAATACATATATTAGGTTTCTAAGTGTCTAAAGCATTTATATGCTTGTGTCAGGATGTTGTAGGCATGACACAAAAATTTGCTCCGTAATTTCAAGCCCCATTAGACACACTAAATTGATAGTTTACGGCAAGCGTAATGCAAATTGTTCCTGGTTCTAAATTTGTTGGTGTCATAGAAAATCTTTTAATAGCTCTTGGCAAAAATTAGAGTGGATACACTCTTGGCGCCGGAACGAAGGTCGATGGTTCAGTTCCTGAACGTACAATGTCATTGCCATCTCGTGATGACACAAAAGATAAAAATTGAAATGTTTACGGATTTTTTTTTGTATTGATGACACACAAGATAAAAATTAAAAATTTTACGGTTTTTCATTTTAGTATTAATCACCATGACAACATAATTACAACGTGTCTAATAAAGTTTCGATAGAATTAAGTTTATTTTCTTACGTAATTATTCTTTAACTTTTTTTTTGTCTATGCCCAATTTTTGTTTTACAACTGAAGGGTTTTGTTTTAAATATGCGTTTAAGTTATGAGACTATCTACTACTGTGGCATACTTTGCTTGTAATTATTAAAGCCAAGGACACATGATAGCACGTTTTTAAAATAACATCGGTGCTAAAACCGCATCGGCGCGAAACATACTTCATTTCAGACAATATTCTATTTAACCATATTAGCTTCAAAAATACAGTTTTTTAAGCTGGTTTGCATCAATTTTAATTTTAGCAATTCATATTAACTTCATCTTGGATAAATACTACCAGACTAAACTAAATATAGAAAGACATAACCACAGACGGGTAAATGATAAAATGCATTGATATCACTTACGAATATAATAAAATCATCTCTCAATTGAGTAACACGAAATGCTTCACCTAATTTAGACGTCAATACATGTCTGTAAAGTGGATTTACATAGCGTCTAAGTGCTTGTTCCCAGACATTCTATCTCGCAATCATTTAAATAGATAGTACCAAGATCTCTGCGTCCCACATATATCGCATTACCTACGCTTGCATATAGTAGACAGTTGATACCTATGTAGCATGCGAGATATCTTTTGAACTTGGAAATTGGAATCTTTAGTACCTATTGTTAAATTCTTTGAATATATTATTTAATTATAATTATTGTTAAATATATATTAATATATAAAGCCGAAAAGTTTATTTGTCTGTTTGCTTGTACACTCTTATCTTAGGAAGCACTGGTTCGGTTTGAAACATACTTTCAGTGTTAAATAGTCCATTTATCGAGGAATCTATTGTCATTAAATTATTTTACGCGGACAAAGTCGCGGGTACAGCTAGTTAAGATATAAATACATGTTTATTTATATTTTCTATATAAATAATAACAAATTTTCAAAAGGTATGCAAGGGCATAACTTCCGAACGACTGCTCCAAATTCGATAATTCTTTTTTTGTTGTGTTGATTATTGTTAGGACAAGGTTTATATACTTAAACATGTCTGTCTGTCCGATTGTTGCGGGTATCTGTTGAAAATATTGGGAAAGGGAAAGAGAAAGAGAAAGGGAATGGAAACAGGAATACGATAATAGAATATAGTAAATAGTAAATCATCTACCGTTCTGACAACACAACGTCTGCAAGATCCACTAGTTTGTAATACATATTGCAGTTTCAGAAACCAGGACAAAGATGTCATGAGAGCCATTAGCCTATGAACTTACTATTCAGGATGCCAATAGACCGCAAAAATGGAGGCGGATAATAAATCGGAAAAGCGGATCTTTGTACCGGTGCAACACTAGTCTTTCTAGAAGATGAACACTTCAGGGCATTTGATGAAAAATAATTTTTGAAAAAATAGACCATTTATCTGCAAAACTATAAAGAAGTTGTCTTATTTGTATATAAATCGATTGTTAAACAAAAGATTACTTAATGAAGTAAGAACTAAGAATTAACACTACCTCCAGCTGCGCTAAGGATTTCCGTACTATTAAAATACTTTAAAAAGTCAGTTTGTATTGTAGGTTCCAATTTATATTGAAGAAATACTAAAAATTAATTGTTTTTCGGAAAACATCAATATATAATCGGTATCTTTAAGGAAAGAGTGAATAGGCTCATTCTAGGCAAGCGCGTTCCACCGTAGACCGCATTTATCATGTGTGACTGCGGTCAAGCTATCTCCAATTAAAAAAAAAATGTATTAGAATACCTTATTTTCACATACAAGTTAAGTATTATTGTGTAGATATTTTTTTTAGATTTATTGCACGCCTCACAACGCTAAAAGCCTTTGGGGAGTGCTCTACTGTTACTTAATCGAGCGATTTCCTAACAATGACCGTATTCCTTTGCTATGACACTTTGGATTTTCCAAACTATTTAAATACAATATAAAATAATAACTTTTTTAAATACTGGCAACACGAGTACACGTTGGTTTTCGTTTAAAGTCTTTCAGTACTGACAGACAATATGTGGAACATTAACAAAGGTGCACACAATGTCATCGTTCATTAACATTGACCTTGCTCCTTAGTTAGCACTTTTTACGCTGATGCGTGTCGTGGGTATAATCGTAATTTTAAAATTCTGACTATACCTACTCATAATTTTCAAATTATGTCTATGCCTTACTCATAATTGATAGAATCGATTACTTTGCGGAAATCCACGACATGCATGAACAACTTATCTACTTTGTTAAGCAAAGTAGTTTAGTTATTCACTGTGCAAAGTCAGTGTAGTGCTGTACTTTGGCAGCGGATCCGGTGGTGTAGCTTTCGGGTTGCACCATTGCACCCATTTTCCCTCGTATTCATTCGCGTATTTGAGCAAAGTAGTTTAGATTTTCACTGTGGAAAAGTCTGTGTAGTGCTTTGCTTTGGCAGCGGGTTCGGTAGTGTGGCTTTCGGTTTGCAGCATTGCACCGACTTTCCCTCGTATTCATTCGCCAATTTGAGCAAAGTGATTTAGTTGTTCACTGTAGAAGTGGCTATAACGTCATAAGTTTGCCCTCAAAACAAACATAAATAAATAACCTTAAGACAAAGAAAATTCGCGGTAAGGCGATATAATTCATTAGTTGCCGACCGTCTCATGTTTTGTTTCGATGATACAACGTCGAGAAGGTCAACACAACCGCATGTTACGTCATCGCGACGAGGCGTAATACCTTTATTTGTCTATGGCTAAATGTATTTTTATATGCGGCGTTATATATATAAGAATTGGTGTTATTAAGAGAGTTAGTGATTCTCGTGTATAGTGTGGAGATCCTCGAGTATAAAGGCATTTTTACCTACATAAAAATACAGTCAAAGTTATCATTAGATATTCATGAAGTGTTATTAGGGTGAGCAGGGTTGCCAGAACTTGTTGATGATTAAGGGATAAGGCCAATAAAACATGATTGATAGCTAATTAAACCTGTTTTTTATTAAGTCTTCATAGTCGTAGAGCTATGACGGTTTTGATAGGTGTTTATAATCAAATTACTAACTAGAAAACTATAATTATTATTAGTTGATGTTTGTCATTTGTGAAAATAAAGTTTTCTACATATACTCTAGTATGCTAACTCTTAAAATTATAGATTTATAAATAAAATAATTATGCCAGAAAACTCACATAATTAATTCAAATGGCAGCCCTGTAAAATTTAATGTTTTTCTGATCTGTCACTTTTCTACGCCTATGACGAATTTTCTATAAGCTACAGTTGCTTTTTAAATTTTGGCAGAACTTATGGTTGTTTGCCACTCTAAACATATATTTAAAAAAAAAACATATAAACTGACGCCATGATATTTTGTATGAAGGCATCTCATCACAATTCAACGCTCATTTTATTATGAGCGCTCATATAATAATAATATATTAGCGTACTCTGTTTGTGATGCCTCAGTATTATTGAAGTATAGTCGACCATGAAGGTGCTTTACCATTATGGATGAGAGCTCCTAGGTAAAGAAAGTCTTGCTAAGGCTTATTGTTAGACATTAACGTAATGCATAACAAGCAAAAATAAGCCTTTTAACTAATTGACGTGCAAACGACATTCGACCTTAAGGCGGCAAGCCAATTTCGTGGTCGACTATACATGCTTGAAATGCGAGTCCGTTCGCGGGTTAAGTAATAAAATAAATTATTATATATACAGGAACGAGAATTCTTGGTATTACGATAATTTTGACTCATTCATATGCATCATTGCCGCGTCACACCGGTAACGTAATGCTGGCATTGAATTCCGTCAACGCGAGTCTATAGTTCGCAAAAACCATGTATGGCTGTGAGTTCGTGTGGCGCGGTTTAGCATTGACTACAGAACAAGGTCAACTACCGTCAACTAGTTACGTTCGATTATATAGTCGTTCACACCACTTTTGGCATAGTTGTCTATTCATATATTTTAACTTTTATTTTATCCTCATTCTGCTAATATACCTGTCTATGTGCTAAAAATTTCGACTGCGGATTTAAAATATTTATGAAGATGAGAACTTGAAAACATTCTTTGCGCTGATACCCTTAAAGGTTACCACATTCGAATATAGAATTTTATAAAATGTTATTTACATGCATGATAATTCTACATACATGGTTCGTGCACACTAAAATCAACACCTGAGTTTTTCTTCCTTCTTTCAGCATAATGTGAATGATAATTTCTATATGATTAAAAGCCATTCGACCCTAGCTACATCGTCAATCTACCCTTCCAGCTTTTTGACTTCCCATAGACGACCTCCATTCCAGAACCTTAACACTCCATTTTTTACCACCTCTTCCGGCTATCTGGTTTAACCATTGCTTTGATAACTGTGACAATGCATAATTAACAATTTTTTTACTCTACTCTGCTCTCTACTAAGCTCTCATTCACACGAGAGTTAAAAAAGCCTTGCGTGAAATCTCGGTGTTCGCGCTTTTTTAGTGTCGTCTATACAAAAATATAGCCTATATGTATATAGGACATTGAAAATAGGACATTGCTCGGTAAAAAGCGTCGCGTTATAAAAGCGCTACCGTGTGAGCATTAACTTGGGAATCCGTATGTTCTATTTGAACGTTTTTTTAACGCACGTTAAAAAAGCTTTCGTGTGAATGAGGACTAAGGCTTTGTCGTATTATTTTTCTTTCGGGACTTTTATGTCTATGACGTTAATGGTAGTTCAATCGTCCCTAGCATTATTACCCTGTTGAAAGATTTCTATAGAATTCAATCGAAAGGGGCAAAAGCCACACATAAACCAATAAGGTTTATTGATTTCTATGCGGTTTTTGTCCCATTTAATCGGATTCTATGGGGATTTTTTAATAGGATAGAAACTTATGAACTTTATATTAATTATGTCAAAGTATGTATAAAAATGCCCTTCATTTTGACTGAAGGTGTATTAAATTAAATCCAATCAACTGCGTGACATATTCCACTTTTGTTATTACTATTTACAATTATGCAAAATGTGATTCAAGTATCAAGATTTAACATTGAGTGCTGGACAAGGTCAACTACCTTCAACGAGTTACGTTCGATAAGTTAACGTTTCCGGTAGTTTACTAATTGAAAGACCCCTAAGCTAATAGGGCCTCGATTATGACTAATTTTTCAATCGAGTTTACAACGGTCCCAAATTGTTAGTGAAGAAAGCTTAGCTATCTGCGAGATCATATAATTAGATCACTCATACCTAAACTTTTTAATTTTATTTACATTGGCTTTTTAACGTGCGTTATTGAATCGTTAAACATAATATTCACATGCATGAGAAACTAAACAACTTTGCTTTATGAGCGAATGAGCATGCATGCATGGATTGCATTGCATGTCATGGATTGCCGCAAAGTAACGCCTCATTCTATCAATTATAATATTCACAGTTAATTTGAAAAAAAAAACGGACCACTTAGAAGAATTACAAGAATCTTGTCGGCTAGCCTGTTTAGAAAAAAAGAAAAATGGTCGCAATAATTTGGTTCATTATATCTTTAAAAAGACTAAAGTACAGAGCTCTAGACACTGTTGCCTTCAATATTTTTTTTTACGTTACAAGGCGCAAAACGACCTCGCGTTAAGTGACTACCGACGCCCGTGGACACCTGCACTACTGCCAGAAGGTTCGCAAATACGTTGCCAGCCTTGAAATAAGGTTTTAGGCCACTGGGAACTCTTACAAACTGAAGGACCGGCTTCTTAGCGAAACGTGCTTTGAGGCAGAACACAAAATCAGTGCGGTGCTGAGTTTTGCTGGTCTAGCCATATTCGTTCTTATTTATATCTTGGATATATGGAAAGTAATTTAGTTTTTCCTATTTATAATCAAACTCCTAGCTACGCAAATGGCATAGGACAACACAGGATCGAATAAAGTGGCAGCTCTTAGTCTCCGAGGCCAAGATCCGGTTTCCGTCACTGCGCCATCATAATTAATTATTAATTAAATGTTAATTATTAATTAATTATTTGTAATCAAGGAATCCTTCACAACAAAATCCCTCAGATTTTTAAAAAGGATCGCAATAGAATATTCTCCCGACAAACATCTAATTTGTGGATTTGCAAAAAATAGGAATTTTTCATTGCGTCACTTTAATTCTAAATGAGTGATATGAAACGAGTATGTTTTTTATTTTTAAATTATTATTTTTATATCACAGAAGACAAACGGGCAGGCGGTTTACGCGAGTAGTCATAGACAGACAGAAGTCTTTAGACAACTATCCAGTAGGGCTATAGGGTAGGGGTAGGGCTGTAGGGCTATAGGGCTATAGGGTACAGGTAGGGCTGTTGTCTATTACTATGGTAATAGTGATCGCAAATTCTCTGACCACCTTTTACAAACCTTCTCTCCAATCCAATACAATCTTTTCTTTTCTAGAGTCGGTAAAAGTTATCAATTTTGTTGCCCGACAAAAACTCGTTCACCCACCTGGAGAGAACGTCACTGACAGATACACATGAGCGTTATTTGTTCGTAAAATAGTTTTTGTGCCGGCATATGAGTGTTTCGATCGATTTTTAGATATGAGATTCGGTTGGTCTGATTTTTGTATACTTGTTTTTTTTCTTATTATTTACTGAATATATACCACTCCAGGATAAAGGCCATCCTACCCTAATTTCATCAGTCACTGTTTATTGTAGTTAGGAGCTGTCAGTTTTTGTTAAATAAATCTAAGCCACTAGTCCATTTTACTTTTGGTGTACCGCGAGGACCTGGGAACAATAAATTGGTACTATTGGCTAAAGAATATCCGAAATTATTAATTAAATGCGAACGTAAATGCAAATATAAATAATTAAGTTTTATAACGAATGGTGCCAAACTAGGAGCCCCTACACACGTATCGGTAAATCGTTGCAGTTAAATCGAATATTCCTAGACCACAATGAAGAACAGCTGAAATGAGCGATCGCCGTCCAGAAGCACCAATAAAACTGTGCAGTTTAATCAATGACGTCGATTTATATACACGCGTATCGATAACACACACACACGTACGCGCAGTTTAAACTGCTCAGTTTTTTCGCAACGATTTATCGACTTCTTTTTATAAGACAAGAGACAAACGGGCAGGCGGTTCACTTATGTGACTACCGACGCCCATGGACAACTGCAACACCAGAGGGCTCGCAGATGCGTGGCCGGCCTTTGAGAAATGAGTATGCTCTTTTCTTGAAGGTCCCTTGGTCGTATCCGTTCGGAAATACCGATACTGGCAACTGATTCCACAGAGAAATTGAGAAAAAAAGTTTCTAGTAAAGCGCACAATTGTGGACTTTAGGACATCGAGGTGATGAGGGTGAAAATTCAAATTTTGGCGGGAAAAATTTGAAAAAAACAGGGGGCCTGTGGTGAAATTCAGCTGCCAATATAAGTCCAACGAAAATGAATGATGAAAGACAAGTGTGAAGCAAGTATTTGCCCACAAATGAAACAGAACATTTCATCATAACGAAATCCCGCATACCACAAAAATTGATTAATTGTTTGTTAAAATTTTTGACATATTATTAACTGACCGATACACGAAACTTCACGCGCGAGTTTAATTAAATTACGTTTCTATTTAAGCGCTATTATTACTTGTTAAAATATGAAACAGCGTGACGTTGATCAATTTATAAATTGGTTTCGACATTTACTGAGTAAGATATTGTTTTATATCAAACACGTGACAAAGTTTTTTTTTTATTATATTAATTTCTTTGTTTAATCATTTACCAGCTTCGGTGTTCCAAAACCGAAGCGGGACTAAGGGACCTTTAAGAAAGGATCAATCTCGTTCTTAAACGGAAATGCGTCTGCTAGCCTTCTGGTGGTGCAGATGGATTTTGTATTGTTAATTTTTTTTTCACAGTGGAAACTTTACTGATTTACGGCAGCGCATCTGCTGGCCTTCTGGTCGTGCAGATGTCCATGGGCGCCGGTAGGCACTTCGATGCCTGCTGCCTGCGCGTGTTCCCCCTTGCAACATAAAAAAAAATACGGCTTGCAGTATTCGAATTGCAATTCAAAGATGCTTTATTTCAATATTACTGTAGTAAATACTTGTGGAATTGGGCGCAGTGGAGGCATGCTGGGCCCATAACCTAATAAAACACGCAGAGTTGATTTCAGTAGACTGACAATTTATTATTTGTAATGACAACATACATAGACATGATAATAGATAGCAGCACAATTTATATTTTTACAATCAATACCTTTTTAGCAAGGCGGTCAAGCTAGTAAGAGTTGTCAGTTCAAGCCCTCTCTCGTTTGCAACGCTAGACTCTCCAAGATAGACCCAAAACGCTTCTAAGACAGCCCATATGAAAAGAGTTCAAGCATCCCTCTTGCCTGGCATACGATGTCCAGGTTTCAGCGCCGTGCAGCGCGCTCAAGGCGCATTTTCGATATACGGTTGCCTTGATGTTGATGATCAGATTTTTACTATCCCAAACTCTTGCCCTAAGTTTCCAGAACTTTGTTGCAGCCTTGCTAATGCGGCTGTTGATTTCTTCGTCAAGTATAAGTTTGTGACGTGGACATGGACCCTAGGTAGGGAAACTATTAAACCACTTTCAAAGGCGTATAATACCTTTGTTTATTAAGCTTTGAGCTTTCCTCTCAAGGAAATAGGTTTTTATACATCAAAAGTTATTATTATATAAAATGTTTTCTCTATTATAAAATGGAAGAACTACGAAGAAATCCTCTTGGGAGCACTCCGTATCTAAATAATTGATACTTACGTTCATAGCTGCTTTGTGTTCTACCTTTAACATTTCCCAGTTTCTTTATAACTAGCTTTAAATCGCGACTTCGTCCACATTTTCTTCGACTTTCATACAAATTTTTGACCCATATCTTACCCTTTTCAAATATAATTTTCGCAACAAAAAGTAACTACTCAATTCAAAAAAATCCAATCTATACCGAAACTCATCAAAATTGTTTCAGCAATTTAGGCATGAAAACGTAACGGACAGAGTTTCATTAACATTTATAATATTAATATTAAGGATACTTTTAACATTCATGTGTTTATAATCTTATGGACTTAAAGGCATGTCACTGGGCGTACTTCAATAACAGTTTGGTTCGTTTGTCATCTTCCATAATTGAAAAATATAACTTGAAGTTGAAATCTAAAAGAGACGGATTTCTTAGCAAAGCACCATGGATTGTCCGTGTTGATATCGAGTCAATCGTATTGCATATGATGGAACCAAAGCAGTGCCTGGGACTGGCGACACAGGTGCAAGTTTGAGTGATCCATTTAATGTGCACGGACGCTCATCTCCACTGTTAGTGTTCACTTCCTTGTTCAGCTAGATCCGGTCCGTTTTGAATCCTATCATGATATACTTCTCAATAAAGTTCTTGCCAAACCGATGTCTTCCAATAAGTTGTAAATGGATAACGTGAGAAGATAGAAATTCCCCTATGAATTCCCCAGTACTTAATCCGAGTGTGCTGCTACGTCTCAACCTGCTATTCTAAGATTGCGTGGTGACTTTATACAGCTGTCAAACTCACTCTTTCACTCGGGGTTCTGTCACGGTGGGGCAATGTTAATCAATCCCTGTTACTCAAATAATGAGGGTAGTTATCAAATGAAGGTACCGTCAGTTCCTACATATTTATTAGGAAATACAAAACATAGTCGTAAGGAAAAAAAAGTAAAAGGATAATGATTTCCTTGAAATCTGTGTAAGAGGTCTCTTTGTACTCTTTGAAGGGGTTTAGCAAAAAAATGGTAAAAACGATCAAAGCTTTGGAAATGTGATATATATCACATATACTCTCCTTAATCAACATCGTAACGAATTTCATTCCATTTTGTACAACATGATTATTCTGGAAGTGGTATATACTTTAATAAGAGATGGGGCACGAGATTTTTCATACGTAGGTCACACTATAAGTTTTACGTACCTTAAAAAAACAATATGTTATAACCAAAATATTATATTTATTGCTTTTCAAAATACTCTCCTTTACATATTGAACATTTTTTCATGCGATCGAACCATTTTTTAAAACAGGAGGACCACAGATCTGAAGGCATGTTTTCTACGTGGTGAATTCTACCTTTACATGAAGTTAGACTTGTAGAACTAATACTTAGAGAGTTTTAGTTGGCCGATATTAGTCTTGTTTTATAGTCTTTTTTTTGCTTCGCACAACTTCTTCGAGGAATAAGTTGCCAGCACCGGTGTTTCGGAACTGAAACGACTTAGGGATAAATGTGGTATTCATTGTATTTACCATTTCTTAGTAACAGTAAAAGGGCTTTTTTTGTCATATATTTTTTTATAAATTATCTTGAAATGCATTGAATATTAACAAGAGATCGCCGGATGGTTTAAAATTCTGTACTACTTAAGTTCCCACACGTTTGCGTACTATATGCTTAATTAAAGCTATATAAAAAATTGTAATTCCTTTTGCAACATTATTATAATTGAAAATTAATATACATACCGTCGTCATGACTTAGCTTATAAGCTATAAATAATGAAGATGTCAAATTTCATATTCCTCCACGCAATTTTCATAAAACGGTACCGAAAGTTTTTGCTTCACGAATTAATATAAAGACATTTTGTACATTTCACCTATTGTGTTACACTCAGGAAATAGAAATTTATATCATGGATTTTTACCATTTAAAAAAGTTAAAATGCCCCGTGAGTCCTATGTACAAACTCGTAACTAATTGTACAGAAAGCCGGAGTCTACCAATTCACTTATTACTCGCTCGCAAATTTTAATGAGCACTTTGCCGGAGAACTTTAAATTAGGCCATTCAAGCTGCGATAAACTGTAACGCATAGTTTGAAATCCATTTCTTTTATAAGCAACATCATTATAATAATGTGTAGTAATTTTGATAGTTTGAAGCGTCAATAACTCAACGGTAGAAATTTGTAATAAAAGCCGTGACCTAATCGGTTCGAAACCCGCTGGACTAACATAACTTACAACTTAAAATTTGTCAGAGCTGGACCAAATTGAAACAGAACCACACGGGAAGCACTAGCTTTCAAATAAATAAGAATCACCAAAATCGGTTCATCCAGTCGAAAGTTTTAAGGTAAAAAAACATTAAAAGATATATAGTCGAATTGAGAAACATCTCCTTTTTTATTATTTTACTGCGTTAAAACAATAGCGTAAAAAAATTTAACGCAGTAACGGTATATTAATACGCAAAAATATGACATATTGAACAACGCAGCTATTTTATATAAACCAATATTCACGATACAATTAGTGGAATCCTCTTTGCGGCATTTACCAAACCGATATTAATGTCCATTAAAATGGAAACCAGGTAGGTGTGAGCACGATATCGTCATATTTATTACCTAAAATTTATTGGTTTTTGTTAATTTACCAGGCTGTAGAATGCGATGTGATATGCGTTGCTTTGTGATACGGTGCTATGAGATCCGAAGTTGTGCGAAGCGGAACGGTACTGTGTGATTCGAAGTTGTGCGAAACGAAACGGATTTGTGCGATGCAAAACGCTGTATGTGGTGCGGCGCAGTGCGGTCTAGTGTAGTGCGATACGTTACGGTGAGAAAAGGTGCATTGTGTCATGAAGCGGTGCAGTGCGATGCGGTGCGGTGAGCTAGTTATCATATGAGATATACGATGCGTTGCGTTACAGTGCGATCTATATTGATGTTGTGCGTACATACGTACGTACACAGAAACAAAACAAAAATAATTGTCATCAAACAGGCTTACATTTGTATGCAGTGAACTTTATTAAGCTCTATTGATGGTCGAATGCATAAATCGCAGCCGTGAAATAGCGGCTCATGCCGCATTACACAGCATTAGGTCCTCATTCATTTCACTCACAGCGACTTTATTGTATACCGCATTTTTGCAATATATAAAAGCCGGAGAGGTTTTATCATACGGTGCGTAAATTGAAAATTAAATACTGCGGTTTTAGAAGTGGATATTATTTATTCTTTGCTTTCTGTTGAGATTTATTTCACGTTTCATGACACGTATAGGTATGTTCATAATAATATGTGTTCAAATTATTCAGCAAATTCATTTACAGAAAGGTTAGTCGCATACAAAGCCTATATATAAAGGTTATATATATGAAAACATACAAAATATGTCGAGAAAAAATATGTCAACGTTCACACTCGGATGAAGCAAAAAAGGGGGATTGGATTGGCGTCGATATTCTAATGCGGCGATATCTCTCCATTGAACATATTTCTCGATTTGTTTTCACATTGGGCGCGCAAGAAAGAGCGCTCTTAAACCTACACCTAGGTCAAAAATTGTTCTTCCTCTGCAACGCGATGGAACCCACGGTGAATCCATGGAGTGCCAAGAAATTAGTCTTTCTCTCTCAATCCAAAAATAACTAAAATTAACTCAAGGTTTGAACAAATATAATATTCTTATATTCTTTAAGCCGTCAATAATATAAGCACTTTTTCAATAAAACCCGTTTGTAATAAAGTCGGGGTTTAATTAAAGCAATGCAAACAAAATATATTCCGTTACGGAGTTTAAAAGTTACCGATAAATATGAGGGGCAAACTTGGTGGCTTATGCGAAAACTTTCTTATTTACCCACGACTCGAATGGAGCCACGTGAGTTTGGGGTTCCGTAAATTTGTTATAAAAACCTTAATACGACTAATAAAATATTCGTAAAAAAAGAAGTGTCGCTCCGAGAGTGAGGACAGGAGTGTTACTTCGAGGAACGCAGCCAGAGGATTCGGTACAGTAACGGTGTCGCGAGTTTCATGGTTCTTTTTCACCACTAAAATGCCCAGCTCAACGCGCCTAAAGAAGTTTTCACTTCAAAAAATCTATTAAATACCATTGTTAGTCTTTTAAATATGAAAGTCATACAACTTTATAATTTTTTATCAATCAAATATCTTTATTGCGAATTTGAGTTTTTACATTATTTATCGTAATAACAAAAAGGAATAAAGAGAATGGAAAAAGTAAGGGGAAGCCTTTGCCCAACAGTGGGACATATCAGGCTATTAAAAAAAAATAACCAAGGTGGGAAGTTTTCTGTAGATCCGCATGGCTTGGATTTTCATTTTAGAAGCTAGTCTTCAATATTATATTTTGACTTTAATAATAATAATAAAGATGGAAATAGTGGCAGGAAATTGTTTTCCTATTGTACGTTATTCAGACATCAACATATAATTATTAAAATATACTGAACACATCAAAATAAAATCAATGCAAACTTGATACCAGAGGTACTCTTTCCTTTGTCACGACTTTTGACAAACACACCTTAATTTCTTTTCCAATATACATCAACAAAGGACGTCAATATGTATATTGTTATATCTAGAAAAGGGAGGAAGGTGTTCGATTTAATTTTCCTACCTTTTCAGGTATCACTTGGTGTTCGCAGTTTCGACATATGAGAGACATTTTGTGACAGCTAAAGATGTGCTAAAGCCAGAAATACTTTAATCTGTACAAATATGTGTATATATTTTTAAAAGATATCGTAATATATTTTGTATACTAAAAAGTAATTTAACGTACAAATAAAATAACTGACAGAATCAGGCGTTACTTCGCAGAAATCTATGACATTTACGTCACTTTACGAATAACCTTTGAAGAGTCTATGTCCTGATGATGCTTCGGTGTCGAAGCGAAACGTGCGTTGAGGCACATCGGAAAGTCAGTGTAGTCAGTGCTTTAGTGGCGGATTCGGTGGTGTAGCTTTCAGGTTGCAGCATTGCACAGATAGTCCCACGTATTAATTCGCAGATTTAAGCAAAATAGTTTAGTATTTCATGCACGTATAAATTTAATATAATTATTCTAATACATCTATACTAATATATAAAGGTGAAGAGTTTGTTTGTTTGTTTGTTAACGTGAAGGCTCTAATCTCAGGAACTACTGGTATATATCATCTGAAAGTGACTCTATTTTTTTTCCCTAATTTTACGCGGACGAAGCCACGGGCACAGCTAGATAGAAGTTACTTACATATTAATTGAATGTCCAATAAGTTGTGTAAACAAATTCAAGAGTCTGCTACTTTTCGTTATTCTCTAAACCAGTTAATTACTGAAGCAGTATCAAAGTAACGCCAATAAAAAGTAACAAAGGCATCTTCAATAAAATGTATACGTGATTACTTTAAATTTAATATCCACTATCTTACAAAGTGGCACACAAACAATTTTTGCCGAAATTCGTTTTAAAATGTAGTATTTTAATTAAAGTTGGTCTAATGGCCCACCCGCTTTATCCGCACGTTTTATGGCCCCCTCCCCGTGGGATTGATTTAAATTGGCGACGGCTGTAAAACTTGACGTTTCACCCTTGAATACAAATGTGCTTTTAATTTTCGGTTGGGGCCGCGAAACTAGCGGAATAAGTGTATATCTTATACACATTTCCCTGGTTATAAAAAGAAAAATGCACGCTTATAAATATATCTGTCTGTCCGAAACTTTAAACGAGCAATTCTTATATATATTAATTTGAATCACGGAAACGGCTCCAACGATTTTCATGAAATTTAATATGCAGGGGGCTTCGGGGGCTTCATTACATTTTCATTACATCACTGAGTTTTTGTCATTTAAATAAATCTCTGTGTAACAATAGCATTACACTTTGACTAGACTAATATTGTTATTATATTTATTGAATGCTAATTTGTTAAGCATTCTGGTGTTTCACTGGCCACTCTACTCTAGAGAAACATCAGAATGAAATAGGTTACACGAGGCCTTTGCTAACTGGCAAAAAGACTTACAGAAAACAAAGAAACACCAAATACGCGAATAATTTCACCTAAATAAATGTTTGTGTAATGTAAGTGTAGTATAAGAATCATAAATGTAACTTATATTCGAATAAAGAGGTTTTATTATTATAAATTTCACTCTCAAGCCCGGATACACAATAAATATATATAAACATCTAGAGAATACAATTAAACTTACTTAAATACCTGAAATAAATAAACTTAACTATACGCTACATACATGTACCGGGCGGATTATTATTATTATTATTAATTTGTTAAGCTTAACAGTAACAGTCCCTTATAAATGTGATTTTGATGTAATATCTTTTGTTATCATGTTACAAGCACATAAATAATTGAATATTATTATTTATCATTATATTGAACAGGTATAGAAGCTGAATTTTGTTTGTTGGATTGTGCTTACTTAAATTTCAATTTTCTCAAATGTACGCGACGTGATTAGAGAGTATTATAGAGTTTAAGCAGTATCGTATACTCTATTACCGCTGATTAAATATTGACTGACGACGTAGTTTGACTGAACTGTTTAAACAACTGGTCCCAAACTAATTTACATACACATTTATTTACACTTGAAATATTTGACTTACGAGTCTATAATGTTTTTAATATTACTGTACTAACTCTACTTAATTAATTGATTCCGTTTTTGAAATTTTTTATGCCACGAAAAACTTTTTCATGACAAATTTTGACTTTATAGCTCACACTGTCAAAAAGTTAGATCTTTTTGGCTGCCACGCCTACTTTACCTTACTCGACACGCCCTTACTCTATATGCCCTTACTCTACATCCTCTTATTCTATACGCTCTTACTCTACACGTGCTTACTCTACATGCCCTTACTCTACACCGTCTTATTCTATACGCCCTTACTCTACACGTCCTTACTCTATACTCTCTTATTCTATACGCTCTTACTCTACACGCCCTTATTTTACACGCCCTTACTCTATACGACGTACACTCACTGATTCTATTGATCCTTAAAATATAAGACGTTTATAATTTACAAGAAAAAAATGTACGGTTGTTAGTCATCCGTTCATTTCAATCATTTCTTAGAAGTAACAAAAAAATGTCAATATATTATAAGTTTTATGTTAGTTTTATCATATTTTTATTGCAGATACATAATGTTTTTATGTGACTTGTATGAATGACATCTGTTCCTCATAACACAAACGTATAAACTTAAAAGCCATTACTGTTAGGTATGATCAAGTTAAATGTATAATGATCGAAGTGTACATACTAGCCGTATTCCACGGCTTCGCACGCCTTTAAATAGAAGAGCTTTATTATTTCAGACTTATTTATTTTAAGACATCCAGCTAGCATTTAATTAGAGGCTCGCCACCCTTGCACTCCTTTTGGTTTGTAGCCAAATTGGGTCGACGCGTCCGAATACCAAAGAGGTATCTTTCTCCCATAAGATCGGCTTGAAGAGGCAACAATGCTGTCACATCAAGTGACGGTATTTTTGTCGCGTTTCGTTCGGTTTGTAACAGTTTCCGGTATTGATAAAAAAGCAGTGCAATAATGAAATTTCATGCAATATTACTGCACTGTTTTGGTTTTAAGCAGAAAATGCGTCCCTTGTGATCGGTTATGTAGTGATTAATTATAACATTACTGCGTAGTTGGAAGAAAAAGTATTGTTTGACTAGAGGCACTAACAAAAAATTAACTATTTCAAATAAGGGTATTACGGGCAAAAACTTTATATAATAGGTTTAAATTATGACTTTGTCCTTTGTCAACAGAATTTTTTAACTTACGCCAGTACAATAAAGAAAAAAAATTCCAATTTACAAACAGACAGTTAAGTTTTAATTATTTGTACAGTCATTCAGAAAAATGATCAAGAAATTTTATACTGGTTGGTTTTTAGTGGGTATTCTGGCAGTGCTAGTGAGTCCCACAATCTTGTTAATAAATTTTCCTAGATTAGAGGATCCTTTGTCGAACGGAGCACTGCGTAAAAGCATTTCCCAGAGAAAAAATAGGAGTCCCTAGTCAAGTAGCTCTCATGACCAAAGACAATTGTTCTACTAATGCTTCTGTTACTATTGTTCCTGCTACTGTTGCTACTGCTATTACTACTACTGCTACTACTGCTATAGCTGTTACAGCCACTACTGCTACTCCTTTTACTGCTACTATGCTAAATAAAAGTGGCCAGACTCACCACCACCAGAGGCCGGGGCACCGATATCGAACTGGGTCTCGTTGATCAGTGTGAAGGATCGGCCGTAGGTTGGCATACCAATCATCAGCTTCTCTTTAGGAGCTCCTTGACGTACCCATTCACGAGCCGAGTAGTCCTGAGAGTGGATTTTTTTTATGAGAAAATAGAATATGCAAAATAATATATTACATGAAAATGTAAATAAATAATCTATAAAATAAAATAATCTTTAAAAGGGGAGCCGAAATATAGTCTAAAAAAAGTTGTAAGTCCCAAAAACAATACCTTACTATATACAGTTTAGAATTAATAAATATAATACTTTTTTTTTCTGATTGTACTTTTAAATATTATACGGAATACAATTACAGATATTTCATTTCATCATCTATACTTGTATTAATACGTAAAGCGAAAACATTCGCCGGCGGAGGAGTATGAAAGTTGACACTAATATTATTTTTAGGTGTGCGAAAGTGCTAACATTCTTATAAAATATGCATTATTAAAATAAAGCCGAAATAAAATAAATTCGAAACGGTTTACGCACACATTTGTACATTTTCTACAAGATTGTATTATTGTGACGAGCACGTCATGTTATGTGTATGCAAACCTAAATATTTGTGTGCGGATTTCGACCAGCCGGTGTTCTCTAGTTGAAATAACTGTATAATCTAATAAGAAGTTTTTAATGAGCTTACGTTTAATAAAGATTCTAAACGTATATAGTGACATCTCCGGAATATCACAATATGATACTATCAAGTGCACCTGAGCTCTTCAAAAATAAAAATAACTTCACTCAACAACTATCTTTTACAGGAAATACAATTTTCGCTAAAATTTACTGCGCGGGAAACTAAAACACCTGGTTTAGCTTAGCTGAGAAAAATAACTGGATAGCGGCTGATAGAAAAACTTCCAGCGTGCAGCTATTAAATGTAAAGGTTGTACCACATCCTTATCCACCTCATATTTATGCAATTTTAAATGTATTTCAAACACTGTTTAGTTTTAGACCATATGCCTGAATTACTTAAACAACTTTCAAATAATGATCTTTATACAAACTACAGTGATGATTTAAATTTTAAATAAATGAATTATGATTGCAACGTGGGTTACAAAAAAAAATTGCAACTGTTAAAGAGAAATGCTTTATATCGCACATGTCTCTATAGACGTGAGAGTAACTCTGCCTGTTACTTTATCACGCCTAAACCCTTTAACCGATTATGAAAAATTTTGGTATATAGATAGTTTGGACTTTGGAGAAGACATGGGCTCCTTTTTGTCGCAAAAATGAAATTTTAAAGGGGTGAAATAGAGGTTGAAAGTTTGTATGAACTTCGAAGAAACTAGTGTCTACTAAATGTGGAAACACCCCAACGGTGTGTTGTTTTTGTGTAACAAAGTTTGTTGTTAACTTACCACAGTGAGTTTTTTCTGATAACTAGTTGCACTCTCGAGGGGGAACAGGGGGCTGTTGTGGCCAACCTGCCTCTCCCACTGCCCGTGGAAATCGTACGTCATCACGTTTATGTAATCCTGTCAAAAAGGTATTAACGAGTTAAATATATATTAGTCTGGAACATATTCTAAAAGGATAGTTTAGAGTTGCAATAGAGCTTCGAGGAGATCATAACTAAATAATTGACCGGCATTTGCGTCAAACGCTAGGTTAGGTAGCCGGGGGATAGATAGATGACCCATTCTAATACTGGTTTTTCAAATATTAGAATGCACGCAAAACAGCGTATATAACAGGAGTTGAGGAGGTCGTGGCCTAATCAGTGGTCGGCATTTGAGTCGATCACTAAGTTAAGTTGCTCTGGCTGCAACCGATACCTACATTCAGGCAATAGCGTGTTGATTTAAACCTCCCTTTTTTGGAAGGCACGTAAAACAGCGGAACCCGTTTAATGTCACTAAGTGATATTAGTCGTGAGGTGGCAGAGATCGAGCAATGGGTCATCTTAACTCGCCACACAGCTTCATCTTCTGCAATCTAAGCGGACCCTGGTAATAAACCGGGATAACGATACGATAGGAAGAAGTATATTATAAAGACAGCCCGAGGCGCACTGCGCAAGCGACGCAATATAATAAGGTGACCCGAACCCAAGTAAAGAGAAAAGAAAAAGACAATTGTATATACCAAACAGATCATTAATTACATACAAGTTTTTGGTTGCTATTATTTAGTAGTAATTCTAATCCTCTGACAAAGTCGCAGGTCATCAAATTTGTTTTTTGGTATTTCGCATTTCTTTGCAGCATACATTTAACCAGATTAGAAAGCATACATCAAGACGTTTCGCCAATATTTATAAGCAGCTTATAAATTAAGGAAGGCTTATTATGTCGAATAATAACAACAAATAAAACGTATAATGAAACCTAAATCTCTTGGGGGGTTCAAGTCAAAAAGTTCCAACTTTTTCATCGGGATTATGGCAACACTACGTGATGTAGCCATCAAATATATTGCAATATTTTCTGTGCGGAAAATAAATATATCATATATAAAATAAAAAATATATTTCTTTTTTAGATATCGTATCTATTAGGGCAGCTCACCTCTTCCTCTCCACCTAAATTATTCTCTGTTGAAGGTGGGTAAAGGCCAGATGCACTAGCATTTTCCTCTTGGCTATGATCATTCATTGTGAATAGATCTTCGTTGTCTATGTCGTTCATACTGCAATTAGTGTTGTTTTTATTTTCCATATTGTTTTCCTCTTTATTAGCGGTCATTTTCAGCAATCAAAATTCGCTGACTCACGCAAAAGCCCTAAAATAGGAGAGCGCATTAGAAGAAATTGCTTTTAAACGAGGTCGAATGAATTCAAACGTCAGCATGTACTCCATCTAAAGAAATCATAGTCACCAATAGTTATTTACTTATTTTTAATTTAAAAAAACATTACGAACTGTACAATACATTGTAAATCGCTCTTACAATAGAGTGCTCTATTATAGCTGTCGTCTTTTTAATAGTGAGTACATACACAAATTAAAATAATTCACAAACAACTGAATTAAAAGAGCAAAAATATTCGCTATTGCCATATAAAGATCAATACTCACCTTATTAATCCTCTCGTAACAACCACAAACACAATACTAAACAATGACAAGATATTAAGGGAAAACACTTCAATATAATAGCAACGGTATATAGTTAATTATTAAATATCTATTAGATTCTTCACTGATAAAAAACCAAAACCTTATATGCACTTCAGAAATTAAACAAATATTGATATCTGTGTCATCATACTTGTAAACCAGAGAGCAGAATGCCTAGATTTAGCCCGGGCACAGCATGACCTAACTTATCTGCGCATGCTTGAAATTGCCTTCCTGTAGACGCCAATCGGGATGAAAGCGGGATGGGGTCGGGGTGGAAGCAGGTACTGGCGGGGACATGATTGAATATCGGCAATTTCGAGGTCCATTGTAAATTTACTTGCATTGGCTTGAAATTCTAGTCAATATTATAATTTCATGACATTTTATGTATTGGATATTAAATAAATTGTAACTAAGAAATCCTAAACGTTGGTTAAATATCGTTAAAAAAATGTAACTTTCAACTCATTTTTATGGGTATTGTAAAGTTACCCTTCTTTATTTTAATTACATATTTCATCAAACTAGATATATATTATTATATCTAGTTTGATACATTACTATACTAATACATAGAGCTGAAGGTTTTGTTTGTTTGCTTGAACGCGCTAATCTCAGGAACTACTTGTCCGATTTGAAAAATTATTTCAGTGTTAGATATCCCATTTATCGAAGAATAGGCTATAATTGACGGCTTTACTTATAGGTTATATCAATTTTACTTATAGGCTATAAATAAATTGAATCTATTGTTTTTTACCTAATTTTACGCGGACGAAGTAAGGGGCACAGCTTGTGTGTAGATATGCTAACGACAGCGTCCAATACTTAATATTTCGATAAACTAGTGTCAGGACCTGTTTGTATAATTTTCTAGAAATATGAAAAATTTCATACTTGTCTTACGATACAATCCTACAGCAATTTGTAAGTGCAAAGTTACTACAACTTGTACGCGTATCAACACGAATGATCATGACCTACAAAATATAACTACAGTTGCATTAACTTTGCATCGGATGCAATAACTTCTGTAGACGTTTTCCTGCACTGATTTCCCCCGCTTACTTCCTTAGCACGACTATAGCGAATCATAAAATTTTCTATCTGCATTTAATGCCGGAGCCAGACATAGCTCAAAGAGTTTGTACAAAAAAAATCCCCTACATAATAAAAAATAAACCTACATAATAAAATTCGTTACATAATAAAATAAAAAGAAAAGAAATGGATTCAAATGGGTCAGGAAAGGAAGGTGTGGTTGGAAAAGGGGTGGACCTTTGCCCAGCTGTGGGATAGTATTAATTAAAAAAAAAACATCGTCACGCATTAAATAGGACTAAAAACTGACTCATGTTAGCCCCAGCTCAGACGTTTGTCTATTTGGGCTGCATTGCTAATACATCACAATGAAATAGAGAATAGTTCTTTGGCTTTATAACAAATGATGTAAACGAGACATTTTATTTTGTTACAAATAAAATATAAATAAATAAAATAAATTTCTGTCCTTGAAGACTACAAAGTTCTACAAAACTTTGCGCGGCTACACAAAGTCCCTGGCCACACGAAATGATCATTGAGATGATCATTCATGTGAAGCTATGTCTGGCTCTGGCATAAAAGAAGAAACATTGGCGTTTAAAATAGATTGTAATGGCTCTTATAGTAAACTAGCTGTACTCCACAACTTCGTCCGCTTGGGCCACTCTTGTCACTTAATGATTTAGAAAATAGTTTTTTTGATAAGGGTAATTTCATGCTTGTAAAAAACCTTCAATGAATTATTTTAGGACAAATTTGGTTAGCATAAAAAAGGTTATAGTGAGCCAACCATAAACGATAGACTTATGATGTTGCGGATTTTTATTTAGAACTTTTATAGGGAAACAATATCTGTCATATATGATTTTTGCGACACTTTAACCGTTCACGCAGCGCAGGCAGCGGAAGCTCTCAAATGGGAAAAAAACTCCCGATTTTGAAACATTCTTCATTTTTCTTCCGCTCGTATTGGTGTTAGTGTGATGTTATATAGCCTATATATAGCCTTCCGCTATAACCGGACTATCTAAAACTGAAATAATTTTACAAATTGGACAAGTAGTTCCTAAAATTAGCACGTTCAAACAAACAAAAAAACGAACTCATCAGCTTTATATATGAGTATAAATAGTAAATAATATTTTTCTTTACTATCTTATAAACAGACAGACAAATTTTAAATTAATTTTAATTTATTTTATTTCACCTGTTTTTCCTTTTCGATCCACTGACAAAAAGTAGGTCGATAATTAAATTTTTTATCTCACAGCTGTGGTGAAAAATAATGTGTGTCATTTTGTTCTCGGCTGAAATACCTTGAATTCCTCGCTACGCTCAGGGTTCTTTGATTTCCTCCAACAAAATTTTACCTTACCTTCCCTTTCTTTTCCCTTTCCTCATTGTTTAACGCCTACTAAATAAAGTACAATACTTTGCGAACAATTTTCTTTGCTTACTTTACGCATTTGCTATTTAATTCTTTGACTGAAGTGGACACAAAGGCCCTTTAAATCATTGAAAGATCCTAACAATACCAAACATTAAATTATTGAATATTAAGTTTGTTTTGAAATGCAACAACAATGGCGCCAGATATGATGAATTGCCTTTCCGATTTCTGATAGACCATTTGATAAATGTCGAAGTCAAAAAGTTATATGCATAACCATTAATATTGTCATAGCGTAATCGACATCTACATTTAAGTCCATCGCTAGGTTAGGCAGTTCTTACCTCGGCTGGGTGATAAATTGGTAACCACTTCTAATACTGGCTTTTCAACTACGAAACAAACATTAAGTCTAAGTGTAACCGACAGTCAACTTTGTAGAGTATGCATGGACGCACCAGAAACATCATCTCACGTCCTACTGAATTGCAAAGAGGTGGAAACCCATAGGGCGAAAATCTTCGGGAGACCAAGTCCCTGTGAAAAGCTTTGAAGAAGCCCCAGCGGATTCCCGACTTCTGGCCGGAGCTGGCCTGGATGGAGTAAACGCCAACCCGCTCGCCTCCCCGCCACCCCCCCCCCCCCCCACCCGCCCTCCCCCTGTTAAAATGCCACCGACGTAATTATAAATGTAGACCACTGGAGGTCGGACCTTCAACTCTTCTCTATTCCGGTCAAGCTCTATGAGGCGCTCATTTTCAAATGCGTTAGTCTGTTGATGTATAAGCCTCCTCCATTCAGAGCGCTGCGCTGCTTTAGCCTCCCACTGAGAGGGAGAACTTAGCTCTTTGTATATGTCTTTTCAAAACATCCTTATATCTGAGGTATTGGCCACCGCTCCTACGCTTACCATACTGGAGTTTTTATATACCTACTAGCGAACGCGGCAGACGATGTCTTACCCGATTGACGGTCACGCAAAATGCCCAGTACTAACGCCATCTTATGAATTAGAGCATTAAATCATTAACGAATACCGTAATGTGGTTAATTAAATAGATTATGTCGAAATGTACGTAATCCAAACTTGACTCGAGTTATTGATAGTTAATAATCCATTAAAATTGAATCAGTAATCGAAGCGGCCGGTCCAAATCGATACATATCTCGAACGCTTCTAAATCGAGTCTGGAATAACAACATCCAGCGATGACAAATGGGAGTTTGGCACGCTATGCCGAATATTCCAGAGAGATATTATACGAAGGCTTTCATATTATCCCAATTTAACCGTGCTTCTAACTAAACTTAACTGTTACGAATGATTACAAAGTAAATGTAACAACCGATTTTTCTCGGATATGTTTTTTTTATGTTACAGGAGGCAAAAGAGCATGCAGCAAGCAGCTTAGTGCCTACTGAAGCCCATGGACATCTGCACGACCAGCAGGCAAGCAGATGCGTTGCCAGCCTTAATAAGAAGTGTAGGCAATATTCATGTAACCTACGAAAGAAGAAACAAAAAGAAAATGAGTTCGCAGACATTATTTTCAAAAAGTATATTTAATAAGGGTAAATGAAAACATTACAATATGTCCTAAGTACTCGAAATTATAAAATTATAATCTAAAATTGAAATCTGTTCATAGTCTTAGTTATTTCTGACGGCATCCGTCCAGCAAAATCTTGCTGGAATTCTGTTTGGTCGTTCCGGCTTTATGCCCAGTTTCGATGTAGATGCCTTGTATGATTCTGGAATATGCTCACCTTTTGCCATATCGTCCAGTTTTTCGACATCTTTCGTGGTATCTTTTGCATCCATAATAGAAATTATTGGAGTATTCCTGCTGCGTGATTTTTTTGTAAGATTGACACATGCTAATTCTTCTTCGGAGGTTAAATCTTCTTTAATATCTACAATATCTTGACCTAATTCTTCTAATTTCGAAGATTTTATTTTGTCAATTGACGTGGATCCTATTGTTTCGAACGCTTTCAATTTTTTTTCTATACACGACAATCTCTCATAAATTCTATCAAGTTTGTTTGTCTGACTCTGAATACTTTTGTGTATATTTTGTATCTCTACGTTTATCTCATTCGGTTGATTTGTTTCTGTAAAACATTCTTTTATCGCATTTATTAGCGGAGTACGAATATTTTCACAAAGTAAGTTCTTTTCATTTTCATTCATAAGATGAATTTTAATCTTTGAATCACTTAATGTATTCATATATTCCGCAGCAATAGCTTCAAAAGACTCGGAAGCGACTATTTTTTGTGTTTCGTGTTTCTTATTTATATGTGTAAATTCCTCTTTTTTGAAATTCCTTCGGTCTGACATTTCAGACAAAGAATAGCTTAATGACTGATTTTCATTTATGTCGTCTATTGTATTGTTGGGGGAGAATTGACTAACTGACCTTGCACTGGTATTTTCTTTAGTTCGTTTACATTTTTCTGGCTTTACGATTTCTACTACGTGCTTAGATTTTTCTATATCAAAGGTTTTATCGTGTTTTTTGTTGTCTCCGTAAGATTCGTGCTTCCTTTTATTTTTCTTACATGGTTTAACAGTATAATAAACTTGATTATTCAAAGTTGTGCTTGGGGGTACTGTTAGTGGGATCATACCTTTTGCAAATCTTATAGTTTGCTCTAGTAACGGATCTTCATACTCGGTGTTATTATTTTTTATACCATACGTATCACAGTGTACCTTATTGTAATCATATTGTTGTGATTTATCGTTCTTATTAAGATCACTGTATTTCTTTTTAATATTTTTTACTTTATTATTTTCTTTAGGAAGATATTTTTTGTGAATATAAACTATGGGGTTATAAGAGTTTTTATATAATAATTCTCATTGGAAGGTGGCCCTCAAGATACAGGGAATCCTAGTTTGGGGGCCAATACTGCTTTGATTAAATTGTATATTTTGGGCAAATAAACGTTATTTATTTATGTATTTTCCATAAAACATGACACTCGCCAAATGTTTTATAAGATAATAATTCAACATGGCTCGTCAAATATAACTTTATTTGAAATATTCTAAAGTAGCGACCAAGACGGCATTTTTTAGCACTTTTAAGTAATAAATCTCTTGACTTTTCCTTTTCATTACATCGCTTTTCGAGTTTTAGCGAGACGAACGAACAAGATTGATTTATATATGTATATATATCATATATATCCGTTTATAGAATAAGATGCTAACAAATCTTCTTTGCCCTTTCCTGTGCCCATTATTGGGGTTGAGTCTCCTCGCTATTCTGCGCCAGATATTTCTAAATAGGCTTGTCGTTTAAGATATTTGGTCTCTCTCTATGTCTTTCTTTATGGTTGGCCACCAAGTCAAAGGTGAGCGGCCTCTTCCCTTTTTATTTTCTGGTAGCTTTAGTGCTACCTACACGACGTGATCCTCTCCTCGTCGTCGAATAAGATGCTAACAAATAACATTTTTAAAATAGCATTTAAGACATAGCGCTTAATTTACGTGCGATACCGAATTGTTTTAATAGATCAGTCAAGTACAAAAAACCAAGTAATTAAAATACAAATAAGTTTCCTAATTTAAAAAGAAAAACTACTGACTTATCAGATGTATACTGGAAAAAAAACAATGATTTTATTCACTTATCAGGTTTTGTACTTCACAAAATTGTGAACTTAAATGGATTTAAAAAAAATGTAAGAACATGTTTGGATATTATTATTGCGTACCTAAGTTATATTGTTCAACAACTGATACCTCGGGTTCACCCATATTGTGTATTTATTGATTATGTCAATAGAAGGCGTTATTTACTTCCATTACTGTACTCATCTCCGTCAAATATAAATATCGGCACATAATTATTTTTAAAACTAAAGCATTATATTAATGATAGAATATTCAATGAATAAACTATAATAAATATTATATTTTATACATTGCAGATTCAGAGATAACGTGAAGCTAATCTCAAAGGCGTGGCACGATCGACCAATGTCTCCCATGGACACCGCCATCTATTGGACGGAGTTTGCAGCGCGCTATCCAAACTTTACCTTCAGAGCTGCCGCGGCAGATGTTCCGGCATACCAATACTACAATTTAGATATTTTAGCTGTGATATCTTTAGTTTTATTAATCGTTATATTCACCATTAAGTCCCTCACTTCAATCTGCTGTAGAAAAACAAAATCTCAAGAGCAGCAAAATCGGAGTAAAACCAAGAAGAAAGCGAAAAAACAATAGGTTTCAGTTAATTAAGAAATTTTCGAATGCCGGAGCCAGGCATAGCTTCATTTGAATGATCATATAATGGCAGAGGACTTTATGTAACTGCGCAAAGTTTTGTAGAACTTTGTAGACTTCAAGGACAAAAATGTATAAGCACTTTGAGCTATTCTGGCTCCGGTACAAAGGTACTTTTAATGTTGTAACAAATAAGACAAAAGAGACATGACAATGTTATAAGTGTAAATAAATAATTTGATTTTAATTAAATAAACACATTAACACGGGTAGTATTTATTGAACAATTTTATATACGAATGTATTTGATAAGATTTAAGACAAAAGTCACCGCTTGCTTATAAGCTATATAGATTGTTTTGTGCGAATGAAAAGATGAGCTCGCATTGAGTTTAACGGCTGGATCTATTCAGTTACCTAAGTAGGTAATATTACCATTATTATCTGTCACAAAAGTTGTGTTGCGTATCAGGAAATATATATTGATATAGTTCCCGTGCTGAGAAATAAAACTTAATTATAATGTACAGAAATTATGTTTTGTTTTCCCATTCTCTAAAGAATATTCATTTTATGCTTTGTGTGAAACATCTTCATCAGTATACACGGTGTAAAAGTATCGTACCGGATACGTATCCCATAGATTCAGTATGATTCTAGACTCCCCAGCGGTGAAATTTTTCATCAGCTTTACCTTAAAATGTACAATTTTTAACTGAATACTGTATAATATTATTATTACTATCTAAATTAGAGGTAGCGCCATGCTTGTAGCCGAATTGGGCCGGCGCGTCCGGGTAAATAACAGTAGACACCAAAAGTGTTCGCAAACATAGCGCGAATTCGTGGTGCTTTCGTGATAAAAGGCTTTAATCCGATAATAGGATTAAATATACCAAAACAGAGGTTGAGAGTTGCCCCCATAAGATCCTTCTATTAAATAAGGAGTCCATTACCCGAGCTCGGTGCACGGTAAACAGAGAAATGGTTGTTCATTTGCCGGGAAAACGCATCTGGTGTTGTTTGGTTTATGTAGGTAAGGTTCAATAATCTTTGTTGTAACATATAATGGAGCTTTTAGTCTACCTTGCCTATTTTTCTCTCTCTTCTTATTCTCTATTGTTCTCTTTCTCTGTTTCTTCTTCTTCTTTTTGCACGTGTTCGGAGTTGCTTAATTTGTATTTGTGTTTTTTAAATTTAAGAATATTTTCAGTAATATGCGCGGGAGACTTTTTTTTGGAGAATTTTTATTTTATTGTAAGACTGGTTGTAATCCGTGACTTCGTCCGCTTGGAATTTTTTTTAATGAGCTATCTAACACTGAAATAATTTTTCAAATCGGACCAGTAGTTCCTGAGATTAACGCCTTCAGGCAAACAAACTCTTCATCTTATATATTAGTATAGAGTACAGATATTTTTATGTTTGTGCATGTGTGTAAATCATGTACATACATACGAAAATGTCTAGCAATGTATCTATAAGCTTGGGTTTGTAATTAATATGAGTGCGTATACGCTTTATGCGTTTATGCATAATCATATCGATGTATGTATATGTATATTGTTAATTATCTATGTATGCACATAAATAAATCAAAAATATGAAATAAGTATTTACTAAACCATAACCGTAAACTTTATTAAATTCCAGGTAATTACTGAGAGTGAAAGATAAAAATATCACCGGTTCTGCTTTTAAAAAGCATTTATGTAGTGCGCTGCGAGAGCACGTAACATTGTTTTATAAAACCACCTTGCGTATTGAATCTCTTTTTGCGTTTAACATGCGGGTGCTCTTGTAGGCTTTTGTGTTGTGCTATTTTCTGCTTCGTAATTATTTTTTAATCTAGTTCTGCAAAGGCAGGATTGCTAATTTTGTTTATAACTAGGTGATGCCCTTCTCTCCGTGGTTTAATATGCGTCTTATTTACGGCAACTGAGTAGCTCTCTGTTTTAAGTAAATTATACTATACGTTATTTAATACACACATTTTTTTAATAAACACTGATTTCTTTTTTCTTTTCTAATCTCATATTGCTTTTTTACGTATAACATGCGGTAATTATTTTTCAACTTAGTTTTACAACGAACGTCGACGTTCTAATTTGTTTTTTGTTACTAGCTAGTCCATAAGTACGCTGATAAATCTGATTTTCCTTGATAAGAACTCCCCGGCTCAACCCCAAAGACGCTGACGTATTGTAACATCTTCTTTTATAAATAATCTTTTACGTTTATTTGGAGGGGCAATGGGAATCTAAAAAGTAGCTCTATTTTTTTATATGCCTGTAGAAAGAGTGTTTGGTGAGAGATGAGTAGACGGGAGCGTTGATCGATATGCTCAACTTCCACAAAGGAAGATCTAGTCCTGGCTAGTTGGAGTTTCCCGGTGTGGCCGCACCTCCTCAACAGATGTTAGTCTGGATGTCTATGTATATAGTGTGTGTATAAACTTAGCTAGCGTGAGTTAATTTGAATGGTGATTTTCAGCGCTTGTGCACCGTCCGTACAGCGCCATCTAGTTTTGCTTTGGTGTATCTTTCCATTCGACATTATGTAGCGGGAGCTACATGGCGGCTAGCAAGAAACAAGGAATAATTTAAGAATTTGATGCAAACCTTCATTAATTAATGGAGAGGCATAAGAAGAAGACGATTATTCTCGTAGCCGTCATATCGTTTTATGAGTTGTTGCTAGGAGTGGATGCGACGATGGACTAATGGGGTTGAGGTTAGGGTCTAGCACCTTACTAATTTTATTCCATCCTGCCATCGATCTATTAAGGTTTCTTTGGAGGCCTTTGGGGGGGCTGAAATAAATAAGGATAATTTTTAAGATGTTGACAGTATTTCGGCGTCGGCCATAGTTCCGTCGTCTCCTTTCCAGAGGATTTCGGGTGTAATTAATATGGGTCGTTAATCAAATACTCCCATGACTGAACGAGGGGACGGGTCCGAGTAATAATGGTATATTTGAAGATTAACAAGATGTCGCCGCTTGTCAATTAAACATGGCGCGGGCCCGTCGGACCTCGGAGGTATTTGAGTGGAATGGGACAGCAGTGAAAGATATACTATTGTGTTTTAATGTTCTTCTGATCATCATCAAAGATTTACACAAAGTAACGTCCAATTCTATAAAATAATTCATTCTTTTTTCAAACTTTTTTGAGTCAATGAATTCCAATTTTGGATCTCAATTTATATATAAATTCCATAGAGATTTGTTGAAAGTTATTTCTGTACACTTCTACTTGTCATGGTTTTTCACAAGCTAACGCCCAATTAAGTTAAGTTTTATGCATTCAACACCACTTTCTATACAAAAGATTATACAACGCGTCCGGGCAAAGCAAAATTTAATCGGTTGTGGTTTTCACGCCGCTCTTTCTATTAGTTCCGTACGATTTAGGGGCGGTATTTGGCAAAGTGCTGGCATACAATGCTGCCCATTCATTTAAAGTTTCAATTAAAAGCCCGCTTTTAACTGAAGCCAATCGAAGTTTGCGGCACAGGTTTACGGTAGAAATTACAGGGCCTCTGAATATTTTGTAGTTTATTTGTTTAAATACGTTTTTAAAGCGACATTTTTTAAATATTTCTTTCACATATTTCACATCTTTGAACATAATTTTCGTTATGAATTCGATTGTACAGCGCGTTAGGGCAACGATCCATTTAATATCTTTTGGTCAGAGGCCGCTCCCACTATTAGTTCCGTACGATTTAAGACCGGTATTTGGCAAAGTGCTGGCAGGCAACGCTGCCCATTCATTTGCACTCTCCATTAAAAGCCCGCTTTTAACTAAAGCTAATCGAAGCTCACAGGATTAAGGGACAGATTACAGAGCCAATACCGTTTTCCGTTATATTATGGGGATAGAAATTTGATTGTTAAATGCACACAAGTAAGCTAGAAGGAATGGTAGCTAATAATCAGTT
Source organism: Charaxes varanes (assembly GCA_024363005.1). NCBI lineage: Eukaryota > Metazoa > Arthropoda > Insecta > Lepidoptera > Nymphalidae > Charaxes > Charaxes varanes. The sequence goes on along the minus strand of JANCMC010043217.1, from coordinate 16,887,355 downwards.
TAGTACTGTACTTTAATATTAGGAGCGGTCTGGCTCACCGCAAACTAATTAACTATAATGCCTGTGATATGTGTATCACAGAAGTTTTTCGCTCGAAAATTTCACCTATTTTTTATTGTATTACGGAAAATTTTAATAATTTTTACTTATTATCGTATTGTAACCTC